>OX463757.1:15911043-17129212 GCA_949824845.1 Rhingia rostrata | reverse complement strand
AATAATCAGAATCCGAAAGAGGAGTCGAATTTGACCGAATTCACCAGCGCTATGATGAACAGCAGCTCATCAGGTAAAGGGAATCGATCAACCTCTACACCGCCAGGGCCCTGTAAGACAATGACATTAGGGCAAGGAGAGGCTGACTCAACACTATGCAGCTGTTGTATAGTAATTACTCGCCGCAGGAGAGGCAGACTCAAGAACTAGGCAGCTGTTATATAGTGATTACTCGCCGCAGGAGAGGCAGACTCAACACTAGGCAGCTATTGTACGGTAATTACTCGCCGCAGGAGAGGCAGACTCAACACTAGGCAGCTGTTGTACGGTAATTACTGGCCGTAGCGATTCGAAGCGTCAAAAAAATTTGGAAACTTTCAATGCTCTTGAGACTGAGGAAGAAAGCACGACGAGGAACACCGTATCAAAACCCACTCCTAAGTTAGAGGTTCAAGATCCTCTAAAAATGAGGGCCAACGCACAGAGGCTTCTAAGACGTTTT
Organism: Rhingia rostrata; assembly: GCA_949824845.1. Lineage (NCBI taxonomy): Eukaryota > Metazoa > Arthropoda > Insecta > Diptera > Syrphidae > Rhingia > Rhingia rostrata. Next base: position 17,128,710 of record OX463757.1, on the reverse strand, counting down.
AAGCATCGTGATCCAGAATCCATTACAGACAAAGACACGATAGCATTAGGTAGAGCTCATTCATTCATTTATGGCGCAACAGGCTCGTTAGTACCCAGGGCCTAGCTCTTTTCTCACAACCATTAATGTGTGCGTGTGTACTTCTTAGCACGATGGCGGGACCTCCTGTGTTATGCCGAATTCAAACGGCTAAGTTAAGATAAGCTTTTCATGACAATTGATACTACTCGGATGATTTGTCAGATCATCACGAGAGATAAGCTAGAGCTAGGGACACTATCGCTAGGTATTCCTATCGCTACATGCAAAAGCTTACTAGCGCAACATGCTTTTAGCAAATCAAGCCTCAGATGGAGTCTTATGGGACGACGTGTCAAATAACCAAACAAATTTGGACAAAGCTAGGTTTAAGGAGACCAAAGGGACTAATTTCGCTGAATACACGGTATATTAGCGCCACTATAGGTGTCATCACGGGACACTGTTTAATAGGCAGGCACTCAGAGAGGCTAGGCCTATACTTAAACGACTTTTGTAGGAGCTGCATGGACGAAGAGAAAGAAGAAACAATACTTCATCTCCGTTGTAACAGCTCGGCCCTATCAAACAAAAGGAAGCTCCATCTTGGAGCTTACTATTTTCAAAATCTCAGTGATTTGACACAAACGATAGTGAAAAGCATCCTCCGCTTTATCAAAAGCTCAGAACGGTTTTCCCACGGATAGTAAGGAGAATGGACAAGATCCACGTGGTATCACAATGGACAAAATTGGTTTATGTGTGCTGGCGAACGCTTGCAGTCAATCTTACCTAACCTAATACGATGATTAGTCCTTTAGCTTTGGTAAGGAAGGGATTTTTATGAAATTACAAGCATTTACCCATATGTGGCCACCGATCACTGACTTTGGTTGGTCGTTGTTTCGAGGAAGTTAGGGAAGCCAAACCTTGGTTTATAAGTAACCCATCTTAATGGAAGACTGTCTTATCTCATGCAGAGATCCTCAAAGGGTAGGAGGCCCGTTTAATTAGTAAGTGGTTTTTGTTCAAAGGGCGCATTTACTACAAGTGATCAATAAAAATCGGTTGAAAAGTTTTTTTTTATTGAAAGTGTATTGCACGAAACACATCCAAATTGTTGCATTTTTCACTAGCTGCATGAAATACAATCTTTAGGGGAATAGAGATTTTTAACTTCAAAGCTGTTGAGAGGTTTTCTTAGTTTTTTTTTTTTTTTATAATTTACGCGTACTCAAGGGGTTATGAAAACCCTTTTATATGTTACCATAGTACGAGCGTTAGAGAAGGGGAAGAAAGAGAGAGAGAGGGAAAGATTTTTGATGTAGTGGAGACTTAAACTCCATGGGTGGTGTCCGAACTAGCTTCGGGAGTCACTTTTTCTCGTGTTCGTTAAATTTGAAGAAATTCAAGATGGTGTGCATACTTTTAGGTATTACACCGACCTTTTATTTCTTTTAAATAAAAGTGAAATGGATTTTCGTTGGGATTGAACGCGCAACCTTCCACTCAACAGACGAACACATTACCACTACACCGCGGCCACCCACTGAGAGAGGTTTTCTTAGTAAAAGTTCGAATGGGATAAATATTGGCTTTCATTACTCAGTAAAACGTTTAGTAAAAATCCGTCCAGTTGTTCTCTTGACACTGATCGTTGAACTACAAAATATGGCAGCAGAATTATGAATAAAGTTTGCCGAATACAAATTTCTGTAACCAAACAATATCACCTTCAAAGTTCGGTCGTTAAAAAATTGTTCACTATCTATGGTTTTTTTTTTTTAAAGAAAAAATCAATAAAGACATCCATGTGCTTTTTCAATGCGGCGACCATTCAAGAATATTTCTAGTCAATTGAGATTTATAGCCTCGCGTTTCCTCTGGAACACCTACCTATCACACCTTACAAAAACAAAACTAGTCCCGTCGTCGTCTTGTTCATTAAAGAAGTCCATGTGGAAAAAACAGAAAAAAAAACGAATCACAAACAGGCTGCAACATTTTACAACCCATCATAATTCTTCTCAATTGAAGGTCTATTCACAGCTGCCGCGCAATCGCCATAGCCATAGCCATAGCCATCGCCATTGCCACTAACTTGCTTTCTATAAATACCCTGTCGGGCAGTGCTTGCAATCAGCCAAGTGGATGCGAAGCGAAGCATCTTCCATGGTGTCTCCCAGCCGTCGTATTTTAATGTCAAATTAAATAAAAATCTCAAGACTTCGCAGAGATATCAAAAAAGCCGCCTTAGTACTCTGGACCGGATGGACTCTTCAAAATGCTGGTTAACATCAACATAGTCCGAGATAAGTTTTTATTTTTTTTTTTCTACGCATCGCATAAATCCTAACGACTGCAGAAGTAGATTTGCATTTCGTTCACACCATCAGACAGAGGCGATCTTCAATCATGCAAAAGCTCAGCAATTTTTCGAAAACGTTAATTGCTTTCAAACAAACATTTGAAATTTTTTTTTTTTTTTTTTGGTTATGTCCAACACAGATGTTTTGCGTTGCTGTTTTTCAAGTTTATCGCTTAAAACAAACAAACAAAACAAACGCATATGATCATCCAAAGATCATGTGAGTCATCAAAGTGCTGCCTGCCTGATGATGGAGACGCGCAAGTCCATTTGGACTTAAACGATCGAGGCCATAAAAGTCGATCGCAAACAATTTGAAACATTTTAAGCTTTCCAACCAAAACGCTGTGCTTGTATTATCATTTTGAAAATAAACCGGCTGGAGGAGCGATCATCTCATCGGTCTTTGAATGAGATTTCGATTTGATCATTTCTTGCGATCGATGATTTTAGATGGAAAGAGGAGCACACACGATGATGATTGAGTAATCAAATGCAAATGAATAGAGTGTGCATACACTCTCAACTCTATAAAAAAAAAAAATGGGAATTTCAACAGCACTACCAGATGATGAGAAGCAAATAAACCACAGCTGGTTATTGTGCAGAGGCATATACTATAGATAGATACGAGTTTTTTTTTTTTTCGATGAGATACTTTGCCGGCTTTTTCTTTGTATATTCTGATTTGATGCATCTGTACGGCTGATTGCAGAATCTCGATCGCAGATGTACACTGAATCAGCAGATAAATTTTATTTCATTTATATTTATCTTTTGTTTTTGCTTTTTTGTGGTGTTCTTTTAAGTATCTAAAATAAGAAAATTGACGTAGATACGCGAGTATTGCAATGGCTTTGGTTTGCCGCCGCATGTATGTGGATGAACTTGCATTTTCTACATTTTATACGAGTAGGTTGTTCTTTATATTTATTTATCGAGTTGGTTGGTGTTTTTTTTTATCTCAAGACATCTGGGTTCGGGTTTTCATTTTGCAATTAGTTATTCAAATATTGTATCTAATTGAAAAACAAATTACCAATTACTGGAATTGTGTTTTTTTTAATGAGCCAAGTTGGAAGTGGCTGGAGTTATCATGGCGACAGGGTGACAGCGTTTTAAGGGTTACATCGAAAAGATGGCTATAGAGCTTCTTGGCGATGGTGATACTTGAATCGGGCGGTGGTGGTGGTGAGTTATCAGGGCGACATTGTGACCGTGTTTCGATGGTTATATCGCAAAGATGGCACCAGACCTTTTTGACGATGGCGATACTTGAGTTATCATCAAAAAACAATTTCTCCAGACCTTATTATACAAACTTAAGTCTGACAGGTGACAATCAGGTGTTTGAATTTCAATTATTGATGCACTTTCAGCTTGAAACAATTATACAAGGTACCGCAAAAATAAGCTTCCGATGTTTTTTGGTTGTAATTTAAAAAAAAAAGAAAAACTTTGATTCTTCTTGTGGATTATTTTTAATTGGTCTTTTAATTTTTTTACATCAAGTCGAGAATATGGTGTCCAGTAAATGGCCGCCGCCACAGTTGATTGTCATTTGAGCCCTTTTTATGGCATTTTCTATCACTTTGGCCAAAACTTCCGGCGATAGGTCCTCACATTCTTGACGGATATTGTCTTTAAGAGCTGCAAGAGTCTGAGGCTTGTTGACATAAACCTGCGACTTCAAAAAGCCCCACAAAAGGAAGTCTGGAGCGGTCAAATCAGGCGATCTTGCTGGCCAGTGCAAATCGCCAAAAAGGGAGATTAGGCGCCCGGGAAATGCATCCTTCAGCATATCGGTTGTAGCACGTGCAGTGTGTGCCGTTGCACCGTCCTTTTGGAACCACATGTTTTCCAATCCCAATTCATCAAGTTGCGGCAAAAAGAACTCGTTGATCATTGCTCTGTAGCGCTCACCATTCACAGTAACCGTTTGGCCCGCGACGTCTTCGAAGAAAAAAGGTCCGATGACCCCTCCAGCGAAAACAGCACACCATACAGTGACTTTGAGCGGGTGTAATGGCTCTTCGTGGGTTACACGCGGATTTTCAGTGCCCCAGAAGCGTACATTTTGCTTATTTACGTACCCGCTAAGATGGAAATGGGCCTCATCACTCATGATTATCTTTGATGAAAAATCATCCTCTTCTTGGTGGTAATTAAGGATGGCTTGAGCGTATGTTAGACGCGATTGGCGGTCAGCAGCTAACAGCTGATGCACCGTCTGGACTTTGTACGGAAACATCTTCAAATCTCGTACCAAAATTCGCTGTAAAGACCGTCGACTGATACCCATTTGCGTGGCACGTCGTCTGGTCGATGTCGACGGCGCTTCCATGACATCTTCGGCTACAGCAGCAATATTCTCTGCAGAACGGCTACTCTGGGGTCTGCCACGCCTGGCACCGTCTCGTGTTGTGCCAGTCTCTTCGAGGCGAGCGGCTAAACGACGCAGTGTTTCACCAGTAGGCGTTGGACGGCTAGGAAATCTGCGACGAAATTCACGTTGTGCCAAAGTCACCGACCGATTATTGCTCAAATAATATATTGGTGACTATTTATTCACCAATATTCCGCGTTCTGGAGCTGTGTAGCGTAACATTGTTTATAACCGTGTATTTCGCATGTGTTTACTACACAAATGTCAAAACAGAACTGACATTAGGGGCCAATCGCAAAATTTATAGCATCTTCTGATAGGAGGATTACTTTTGCGTCACCTTGTATAAATATAGCGCCATCTATCTCGGTATATGTAAACATTGAATAACTTTGACATTTATTAACCGATTGACTTGAGTAGACATGTTTTTGAAACATCAATTACGAATCACTTCATACAAAAACAACGCTCCTCGACAATGACGCTGTAAATTGAAAATAGTCGTTCAGTAACTTCTATAACCAAATGTTGAAGTATTGATAGATACCCCGCTCTATGCGTGCTTAGGAGGTCAATTTTAGCACAGAGTCCTCGCATTAGAAGCGCACATGGCCACAATAGCTTTCTATACATAAAGGGTTTTTCAATAAGAGCGCTACAAAAGTTTGTAGTTTGTATCAATGAAATTCTTTATTCCTGTGAAAGTACGTTCGATGCCATTTTGTATGGAACTCGATTTCTTTTGCATGGCCACCACGGGCACGCTTGCAGATGTCCAGACGCTGAACCCAATTTTCGACGGTTTTCAAGGATAAATCGGCCGATACTGCTGCAATTTCACGTTCGATATTCGTACGAAGTTCGTCAATCGTCGCTGGCTTCGTTGGCATAGACCATAGACTTGGCGTAGCCCCACAGGAAATAATCTACGGGCGTCAAATCGCACGACCGAGGCGGCCAAGCGACTGGACCATTTCGTGAGATAACACGTTCTCCAAACTTGGTTTCCAATAAATTGATTGTGGCATTCGCTGTGTGGCTTGTGGCGCCGTCCTGTTGGAACCACATGTCCTCCAAGTCCATACCATCCAATTGGGGCCAAAAATATTAGGTTATCATTGAAGAGTAGCGATTCCCATTCACAGTAACGTGCCGGTCTTGATCATCACGGAAGAAGTACGGCCCATTACGCCGTTGGTCGGCCCATAAACCACACCAAACCGTAATTTTTTCGGGATGCAATGATGACCCATGGAGTACGTGTGGATTGTTGCCTGACCAATACCGCATATTTTGTCATTCAGCCATTCAGCCAGAAATGAGCCTCATCGCTGCAGATGACTTTTCGATGAAAATCCGAATCATTTTCAAGTTGTTGCTCAGCCCAATTCACGAACATACGACGATTCTGGTGGGCAAGCGGCTTCAGTTCTTGCGTCAATTTAATCTTGTAAGGGTGAAGGCCAAGATCTTTTCGCAAAATTCGCCACAACGACGTCACAGAGGTGCCCAACGCTTGAGAACGACGCATGAGAGACACATTTGGGCTTTCTTCAACTGAAGCCTCAGCGGCAGCAATATTCTCGACACTACGGGCCCTTCTTTGTCTCACTGGCACAGGAACATTTTGTACATGTTTTGAATCTACAGGACTCCAATTTTTCCACTAGACGCTCAATTCTGGATCTGCTAGGACGATTATGACGACCATAAATTCCACGTAGCGCTCTTAACGTTAAGGCCACTGACTCCGAATTTCGGTTGTAAATTTTAATAATTTCGACTCGTTGTTGGATCGTATATCTTTCCATCATGAAATGGCAAACCTTACTGAAGAGAAATGTCAAAAGAGCGTCAAGAAATATGGCGTCGTTTGCTGTCCCTGTCGCTCAACTTTTGTAGCGTCCCTGTTGAAAAACCCGATAGAAAAGCAGCAATAGGGGAATGTGAAGCCATTCTTAACCAGGTATTGGTCGCGCAGAAGCTTTTTTTAAAAGTGCTGATGCTCATATTGGTGATGCTCATACATTTCTTTGGACAGTGCAGGCGTTAAGGAAATCGGCGATAAGTACAATTATAGTGGAAAGGAAATGTGGACGTCCGAAGAAGGAGATCGAAAAATTGCTCAGGATCATATTGTTTCTCAAATACCTTTCACAAGTCTTTGGACAGTGCAGGCGTTAAGGAAATCAGCGATAATGATAACTGTAATGGAAAGGAAATGTGGACATCCGAAGAAGGAAGATCGAAGAACAATGGCAACGATGTCAATCAATCATTAGATCAGCCGCAACTAATGTGATAGGTTTCTCGCGCCACCAGTATAAAACACTTGGTTTGATGAGGAATTCCAACAGATGCCTACAGAACGAGGCCCACAAGATTAAGCATCACGTGAAGACGAGAGCTGCAATCAAGCTCTACAGGCAATGAATAAGGGAAGAACACCTCCTTTTCAGAAAAAGAAAAGCTCGCGATGATATAGAGAGAGGTCCCACTCCAGGAACGATGTTCGAAAGTTTTACCAAAGTGTAAATCGGTAAGGCCAAGGATACAAGATTAGAAATATCGTAGTTGAGACACATACGATGCTGAGCACTTGGTAGAACCACTTCTGCAGACTGCTAAACGGCCATGAGGAACAATCTCCTGCTGTCAGGCAGAACGAACCATTCAATATGGGCGACGACAGCGAAAACTACCAACCACCCGACCTTAAAACAGTGAGGATAGCAATATCCAAACTTAAGCTTAACAAGGCTCTCGTATTTGATGGCCTTTCGCCAAGCCCTATAAAGCCGGCGGAGATTATTTGGTAACTAATTTACCAACTCATTAGCAAAATTCGGTCGGATGAAAGTATGCCTGAAGTATGGAACCTTATCATTGTTTGCTTGTTATACAAAAAGCAGACCCTCGGAACTGTGCCAACTAGTCAGCCTGAAGGGCCGCCCAGAATGTGTATCTGTAGCTTGTATCTGGTATCGATGTCGAAAGAGAGAAAACTTTTCTTGCATGAAGTTGCCCTACATTCAACTTCAAGCTACAGATTGAAGATAATACGCATTGTGCAAGCGCTTACCGCTTGCCTTGTTTTTAACTTCTACTCAGCTACAACCGTCCAGCTACAGATACGCAATGCTGGGCGGCCCTTAAGTCTACGCAACATAGCCTACGAGATCCTTTCTGCCGTAATATTTATGTGAACGCCTGAAACCGTTTACCATCAACCTGATCGGCTCTTATCAGTCTGGTTTTAGGCCAGGTAGGTCCAGAACCGATCAAATTTCCTAACTTAGGCAGTTCCTGGAAAAAACCCAGGAAGTCCAAATCGATATCCACCACCTATTCATCGCTGTCAAAGCCTCATATGACAGCATTTATAGAGACGAAGTTTACAGAGCCATGTCTAGTTTTGGTATACTGCGCAAACTCGTCCGTTTGTGTAGGTTGATAATTCTCGCTGCTCCATCAGGATCGGAAACGACCTCACCGATAGATTCGATACCAAAAAACGGATTTAGGCAAGGCGATGCGCTGTCACGTGACTTCTTAAATAGCATTCTTGAGAGGATTGTGCAAAACTCCAAAACCAACACCAGAGGCAGAATTTTCCAAAAATCGGTACAACTACTAGCATATGCCGACGATATTGACATCATGGGTGGAACTCAACGTGATGTCATAGCCACGTTTGCTGCTATAGAGAAGGTTTATCAGCAAATGAGTGTAAGTCCAAGTATATGCTGTCAACACGAAAGAACACACGACATGGGCGAATTGGACAGAACATCACCATTGACAGATATAACTTGAGAGGGAGGGACTTTGACTACCTCGGCTTAACTATTAACTCAGACAACAGCATCTCGTCGGAAATTAAACGAAGAATTACTCTGTTTACTGCTGTTTCTTCGGGCTAAGAAGGCAATTCAGTAGTAAAGTCCTCACTCGAACTACTAAGGAGATCTTGTGTAAGAGCCTCATCATCCCAGTCCTGCTCTACGGTGCTGAAGCATGGATGGTATTAAAAATGGATGAAGAAATCCTTGGTCGATTCGAGAGGAAAATTCTTCGAAAAATCTTTGGTGCCGTTTGCGTTAACGGGCTATGGAGACGAAGATTCAACCAAGAACTATACGAGCTATACAGCGACATGCCCTTATCAAAATACTTCGCATTGGGCATTTAAGATGGCTAACACATGTAGAGCGAATGGACAACAATATTCCGGTTCTCAGAGTCTTCGATTGTTAGCCAGACGTTGGACGCAGGAGATGAAGACCACGTCTTAAATGGCGCATACGTATAAACCAAACCAAACCCATCTCAACCCGGACTAATTGGAGTTGAATAACAGGTTCAGCCCGGACTGTAGTTGCACATAAATAAGCAAGGAAGTGAACAACTTCTATGACATATTCGTTCAACAGGTCATCTACGTAACTCAAGGGTTATTCAGGGTACTCATTTCGTAGTTTTCAAAACGATAATCGTTTACGATCGAGACTTTTTCGGCACGTACAGTATAATTTATATACATGTGCACTATTGTGCAGAGTGTGCACACACACATTATAAGAATTACACGCTACGTACCTGTCAAATCTCCTTCACTATCGTCAACGATTCTCGTTTTGAAAACGATAATCGTACCTAATGAGTACCCTGGCCTCTTGAGCCGATTAAGTAACGAATGGGATAAAAAGGAAACAAAAACGGTCAGTCAAACTATTAAATGGAAACTGGCACTCCAGGTGAGGGTTCTCCGGTCAGGGGTACTTTATTACCATGTGAAAAAATGTTAGTCCTCTCAAATATCAACCACACTAGGAATGGTTACGGACAAAGACTCATGAATATATCTTTAGGTTCGAGACAACGCTCCAGGTTTCAGTTAGTCCTCTCGAGTACCAACCGAACCCAGAACGACCACGGACAACGACTTACGAGTATGCTGTATGCCATTAGGTTCGAGACAGCGCTCAATCAAGTAGTGAATGCAACCCTCCAGGTTTCAGTTAGTCCTCTCGAGTACCAACCGAACCCAGAACGACCACGGACAACGACTTACTGCCTTTAGGTTCGAGATTCCAATGAAGAACGAACATCCGGTTTAAGGAGCAAGATATCTTGGATTGAAAAACTGTAAGCAACGTGCCCAGAATCGAAGAAAACTTGTCTCAGACAAGAATTTTCAACACGTCGGAAGCCTGGTAGGTAGCCCATAAGCATATAATCGTTTGTGCAGAAGAAACATACGCGGATTAACTCCACTTCATGTGCCACTGCTCAGGCCTTAATCAGAAATTTCTTTACCTGACCCCACGGATCGATTCCAAAATCCACCTTTCAAATTTTTTAAACTTTTCAACAACGTACGGATGGTTTAAAAGAAAACAGATGGATACCAACGAGACAATGGAAGTATCAATCTACATCAGGATTCCCAATGAGTCTACATAGACCTGAGTGCAATGCGGAAAGACGAACATCACCTTCCTTATCAAACTAAAAAAAATGCAAAAAATCGAAAAATAAGATCCAACATTACTTAAGAAAATTTCATTCATGAGTCCAAATGTAAGCTTCTCTGCTACCCCGCCTACCTTTCAAATGTCATTTCACAAGAAATATGCTTTTCATTCGCAAACTACGAATACTACACCATTTCTCGTTTCTTTTAAGCAGAGAAAAAAAGGTTTAAAAAAAGGAACTTTAAGTATCTCTGAATAGTTTTATCCCTTGACTATCCTTTTCCATTGCAACATCTTAAGACGCCCAACTTTACGAAAAAGATTTTCTTTAACTTGCAAAGCTTTCTTGACGTTTCTCTCTTTTTTTGTATCCTTTCGTTACCATGGGTGTTTCCTAGAAAAAATTTAGATGAAACAAATCTCAATTGCTTTCAATTAGCCACTCAAGACTAAAAAAAAAATGGGTTCCACTCATAAATTTTATTTTTAGTAAACAAACCCCTAACCTGATTATTGTTCCACGCACAAATCTACATCAATCACAGCTTGTGGTCCTTTAAAGGAACGCCTTTCATTAAATCAGCTTTATCATCACCATTTCTTAAGAAAAAAAAAACCTTCAAGGATCTCCAAGTTTGCACGCTACATAAAAACCATGAACCCCTCTTGGATCATTATTTCAAATTGAATCCAAATAAAACACCTAATCCCCATGTCTGTGTGGAAAGGAAATCCTCTTCCCAAATCGCTGAAGAGAAAAAGCAGGAACGGTACCCAATATGCACATAATAAACCTCTTTTGGAAATTTATTGAAAAACCCTTCCTCCGATCCTACAATTCATTTGGATGAGGGCAAGCTCACCTCTCGATGAACGAGTGTTGATGCGCTCCAAAAAGGAAAACCAAAAAAGGATTCGAATTTGCTTTCGTTTTTTATGTCGTCCAACCCAGAGCGGATTTTTTTTTGTTTGTTTGTTGTATGCGTGTGTGTGATTTAGATGGTATATCCTCGCAACCTATCGTCAAGCTGAATTGGAATGCAAAAAAGGCCATCACAAGACGAGTGCACAGAGCAAAACCCAGTGGGCTGTGTTCAACGAGTGTGTGCCACGGTGTTTAAGCGTGGGAATATGTAGTTACGCTCCAACGATGAGCCACAGAAAAACCACCGTCAGAGGAGTCGAATAAAAATAGAAATAAAGGCGTCCATCTACATCGAAAGGAGACGGTAGACGTCCACAAACGACGACGTAGAGAAAAAGCAACAAAACGGCCAAGTGAAGGAAGATATTAATCCTAGTGCGGTGCGGCGAATTAAATTCACAAAATACTGGTTCTTTGAAGATGTAGGATTTACTCGTCCTAAACGGTACCAAAAACACGTATTTCCCATTCTCATGTAGGTATGAGTATCCTATGCTCCCGTTTGTGTGTGGTTTTATTTTTTTTTTTAACCATGAACTGTGAACACGTACCTGTCGTCCTCCATACGGAGTACATTTTTAATAAAACCGCCTTTTCCTTACCCAGTTATACTTATGTAGTACACACCATGGACTTGCACCATCGCACGGAATTTTATTTCCTTTTTACATTCCATCGTCATCGCCATCTTCACGATACCACATTGCTCCTGCTGTCCTGGGCCATAGTCCATGCTTGTTACTAACAAAGGGCGGCAATGAGGGAACACTTACTATGCTCTCGTTCTCGCTGTTGTTAGTCGTTAGTCCTGCGTTGCGTCGTCATAGCCATCGCCATAGCCATCGCCATCGTCGTCGTCGGGGAAAAATAAAGAAATCAACCATGCACAAGCCCCGAGTCCAGCCCGCACAATCCAAAAGGGACTACGACGATGGCACCATTGCTGGTTTGAGGGCGGACGGATACGATTTCCAAACGAATTTCATGCTCTTAGAATTGAATAATTAAAATGGACATGAGGTCGGATGATGTGGTCTGCTCGCAGGGATTGCCATAGGGATTGTGTGTTGTTATGTATGTTCTTCCGAATTTTTTTTTCCTGCTGCTCTTTGCCTGAACTCCTAATGCATTTTTATTGTTTTCACTTGAGATGGACACAGAAAAACAATCGAGTGGTTGTTTGTGTGGTCAAACAAAAAAATCACACACAACTAACCAAAATGAAAAAAAAAAAAAAAAAATGGTGACACTTGGTTTTGTATTGCGCGTGACTAAAAAGAATTTAAATTGATTTTAGTTTAATTGAGGGATATTTTTAGAAGTTTTTTGGAGTTGGATCTTTTCCATGACCTGTATGGCGAACATTCACTTTATTTATTAAATAGTCCTGTGAAAAAGGTCAATTTGGAGACGTGATAAAAATTTGACAGCAAACTGCGGCCATATCTAAACATATTTGCTGTCTGTCATTCACGTGATATTGTGTTCTGTCACAGCCAGAATTTAGTAAGGGGGCGCTACACTATTAAGCAACAACTATATGGCGCACATTCACATAATTTTACGAAAAAATGTCAAACTTGCGGCCATATTATGCGTATTTGGCTGTCATTCGTTTGTCATTCTGTTCTGTCAAACTTATCATTTAATAACGGGGCGCTCCACTATTTAACAACGCCTGTATGGCGCACATTCACCTTAGTTTACCAAAATATGTCAAAACTGCGACATTATTAAGAATATTTAGCTGTCATTCTTTTGTCTTTGTGTTCTGTCGTCATTTAATAACGGGGCGCTCCACTATTTAACAACGCCTGTATGGCGCACATTCACCTTTTTTTACCAAAATATGTCAAACTTTCGGCCATATTATGAGTATTTGGCTGTCATTCGTCTGTCATTCTGTTCTGTCAAAGTCATCTTATAATATTGAGGCGCTCCACTATTTAACAACGCCTGTATGGCGCACATTCACCTTAGTTTACCAAAATATGTCAAAACTGCGATAATATTAAGAATATTTAACTGTCATAGTCACAATTGTATAATGGAAGGTTACACTATTCAACAAGACCTGACGGAGCCATGACACAAACCAACTTATTCAACGAGAAAGTGACCGTGTTCCGGGTTTAAGATTTCCCAAGTTAACTTACCGACGCATTGTTATCATTGGTCAATCGACCATGTCACATGACTAAAAAAGCTCGATTGGCGAATGAGAATAAATCATTGGCAAAGTTAACATCATAAAACTAAAATCTTCTTGAAAGAGAAATGTCAAAACTCCGAACACATTTAAGATTATTTTGCGATCATTAGTATATCATTGTTTTCTGTCATAGTCACCATTTTATAATACGCGACTAGACTCTGTAAAAGCGACTCTATTGCAGTCGGAAGGGCTTACAAATGTCAGTCCTAGACTTGTTTCATCTAAATGAGTTCGATAAGACTTACAAACCGCTCACCAAACAACGACATGAACATCGCAATAGCAAAATTCTTTTCGTTACAGAACAAAGCGTTAATGGAACGAACATTCCGGAGATGAGTTTTAGGTTTTAGGTTTGCCTCACCTGAGAGAAGTGAAATTACTCGAATTGCGCGCATCTTCTTTGTTTAACGTCGAAATGTCATGTGGTAAAATATTGACAGCACACTGCGGCCATATTTTTCGGTCATACTGACCATTTTAAGTACACGAACAACGTAGTACAACGCGCCACATCATTTCAGCGGACCCTATGAGCGTTATAAATTCACCTCAACTAAGAAAAGTGAATAAACAAACGTGTATTGACTATATTTAACGAGAAAACTTCAAAAGGATCAATTAATAGATGTGATGGAATTTCGACAGCAAACTGCCTCATATTTATGAATATTTAGCTGTCAATTATCAGTCGCCATTTTATTTTACACGTTTAAACTATTTAAAAGCACCTGTATGTCGTTGAGAAGAGTTTAAAAATGTCATTTAGAAACTGTGGCCGTGTTTAAACGCATTTACCTGTCATTCTTATGTCATTCTGGTCTGTCACAGTGACCATTTTTAAATGAAGGGCTACAGTAGGTCAATAACATTTTTTTAAACGAGAAAATATCAAGAGGGTCTTTCAGTAAAGTGATAAAATGTTGACAGTTAACTGCAGCCATTAACGAAAATATGTGACTGCCATTGTGATTTTTCATAGTCACCTGTCTGTATGGCCCGCATCCAATTTATTGCATATTATCCAATGTATGACTTTATAATCTTTGGTCGTATTAACCGTCATCAAGAAAGTAATTCAGTGATAAAATGTTGACAGTTAACTGCATCCATAAATTAAAATATGCTCCTGTCATTGTGATTTGTCAGCCACCTGTCTGTATGGCACGCATCCAATTTTTTTTAACAAGATACTGCCAAAAGGATGATCGTAAAACAATATTTTCAATGGAAATTTAAGTTTTTGAAGTCTAAAATTCCTCGCATTGCGAACGATTCACGCTTGAGATTCAAGATCATCAGAGAAAAGACTTATGGCATAACTTTACCTTTTAAGAAATTCCTGTCAAACCATGACAAATTCTCTCACCTCGAAAAAATGAGGAGGAAAAATGTCAACGGTGGCTTATGTTTTGATCATTTGCAAAAATAATTAATTCGCACATTTACAATGACAGTTTAGCTGTCATCTTCCAAGGCAAAGTAAATCTGTTTGCGGTGCATTTTACAATCAGTTCGTCGTTGACAGATTGTGATCAGTCTTCTACTGTTAATTAGAACGTTGAACATTCTGTAGTGCCAATTCAGATGCAGATGCATTTTTTTGTCAAACACAAACCCGCCTATCCAGATGTCATTCACCCATAAAATTTGGGTGTAGAGGAGTTCTTCAAAGCTGGCAAAACCACAACGTAAGCTTTTTTATCCGCCCTATTACTCAGGTCTCTTTCTGAAAAGTTCATTTGAGAAGCTCCTTCATCTGTCAAAAAAATGTCCTAACTTTGTAGGGGCGATGGTTTCCTTTTATAAAACGTTTGAAGATGGAGAAGAAATCAACAAATTTTAGTCTCAACAAATCAAGATTTAAGGAAGACCTCGGAGGGATCTTTGAGTGAAAATGAGCTTATAACTCCACTATGGTGGTGAAAGAAATACGTTTGTCCTTGATATATTGAAGGCATTTAATGAAATTGATAGGAGACACAAACGTATCAAAATCCATAGTAACGCTCGAACATATCAATTCATCGCCCCCGATCTGACATCAGAATATGCGTCTAGATATGAGTTAAACGCTTCCAGTTAATATTCGATCCACTTAAGCTGAGGCATTCCACTGCTGTGTCTGACGTTAGCCTGGGAATCGAAGATCTGGTGTCCATTCACTCTCACAAAATAGCGAGTTGAATTCCGCTTTTTCAATAATCCAATAGCAATGATTTCCGTGTCATTTCTTAAGCCTTTCATCGGAATAGAGATTCATTCCTAAAAGCAAGATCATACTCGTAGAATGCTTTACCAAACTCTGTTTTTCTTACCAAATTGATTTTCGGACTTGTATGGACGGCAGGGTTCCTAAAGGTAGGTTTTGAGATTCCAGTTTAACGAGGAAACCGAATCACAAATTTGAGAAGAACAGAGACAAAGAAGAGGCACCCTATGGATGATTACGCTCTGTAAGGTACTTCTGTCTGCGTAAGGTACTTCTGTCTGTCGTAAATCTGCGGTCGGATAGTATCGAATGAATTGTTTGTAGATTTTGAGAAGATTCTCATGACAGTTTTGTAGGATGTTTGTCAGACTTTGACAACATGTGGCTTTTTATTTTCGGTATATATGACCCTGGGACCTGAGCAGATTCTCATGACAGTTTTATAGGATGTTCGTCGGACTTTCACAACAGGTGGTTTTTTGATTTTCGGTATTTGACCCTCGAACCTGAACTTAATAGTCGAATGCACAAACAACTAGAACCTAATTGCACTATGCATACACTTTCTATGTTTCTCAGACTCAAAAAGGCATACACCTACCGCAATGTAGGAATACCAAACCGTTTCCCTTCAATACCATCACCAATAGCTTCCTCACCATCCTCGAGCATTCTCTCCCTCCCTCTTCTCTTATCAAATTACTCTCAAAAACAAGCATTCACCACACTTCCAAAGCTAATCGGCTTTTACACTTCTAGGATTATCCACCGAAAACCGTCAAGGCCTGCCTATACATCTCCCCCATCCAAGTTTCAATGTCAGTTTGTGGTCGCATTTATCTCCCAACTAGATTCGCCCTGTCACATAAGTGATGTAAACTTCCAAATCACTCGCCAGATACCGAGGATATACGTTACACAGTCCCTCCCTTGTCTCGCGCAGCTTTTAATCCGTTTCATTGAGGAAGTCCCAAAGGAAGACATATCATGCCACATTTGGCTTGGCATGCCTCTGGCTTGTTGAACAAAAGGCTTCCAGACATCTATCCGGTCTCGCTCGTTTAGGGCGCATCACACACCACAAACGCCACACCATAACCACACTATCCTCATCAAGACTGATTGGATTTTAATCTTCAAATCGTGTCAAACGACTGCAGTAATCCGGTGATACCACTGCTGCTGCTGTT
This sequence comes from Rhingia rostrata, assembly GCA_949824845.1. Taxonomy (NCBI): domain Eukaryota; kingdom Metazoa; phylum Arthropoda; class Insecta; order Diptera; family Syrphidae; genus Rhingia; species Rhingia rostrata. The sequence continues at coordinate 17,111,916 of OX463757.1, read as the reverse complement.
CCAGCAATAGCTTTACACGGATTAAGTTTCATTGCATTCACTTACAGAGCTCGGAAGCAGCATCTCTATCCGGCTACACTGAAGCTGATAGAGAAATGGCAAAAAGGTAGTTGGGGCACAACCCCCCCTCTTACAAGAGTGGAGCAAAAAAAAAAAAAAATCTCTCCTCATGACTCCGATATGCGAGTCTCCATCCAAATCCGATCCGAATGTGAAATTATCTCATAGAGATCAAATGACAGAAATTGTGGCGCCACAAAAAGTTCGTTGGAACGCTACTGCTTCAGCTCGTCGCTATTGTTTTGCTGCTTCCTTTACGTGTCATCGTTGACGTCTTGTTGTTCGTCGTTTGCCGATGTGTGCGTATGTTGAAACAAAACGCTTTCTGTTTGTTATTGTTATGCTTGACGTGCCTATGACACATGAGCGTGTATGTTTGCCCAGCCTGATGATAGTCTTGAGAAGAGACGTGCAAATTGTGAATATGCACACGCGTAGGATATGTAATGCGCGCCAAACTTAACCGTTTTCTATGCATCACACAGGGCTGCCATGTTATTTATGCGTTTTTGTGGTTATGTTGTGTATTTTTTGTGTGTGCCCCGCCAACAGAGGGGGTAGGTAACGCTATCAGTTTTGTAAGACAAAACAGTTCTGGTGGGCTGAATGTGCGCGAGCTTTGTTTGTTTTGTTTGCTTTGCGAGCGCGATGTGTCAGCAGCCAGCGAACGGTGGCAGGTGTAAAATGTAAATCATGTTTCATGTGCGGTTTATGTCCGGAATTGTAATGCGAAGCTGGGGCGAGATTGAATTGCTGGTGCAATCAGGAAGTATCCATGCGGTTTGGCGAGCTAGAAGAATGGCAGACGCAGACAATGAAATCCAGACCGCTGAAATTGCAAACTTCTTGCTTAGGCATATGAGATTATAGGTTGACGTGTCGGTTTGGGGGCGGATTATATTTCGGTAATCTAATGGGGAGTTTACATTGTGTCAGGAATTGTCACTGGGTAAGTGGTGCAGTAAGTGTTAACTTTTCAAAATGTGCTTTGTAGGGAATTTCATGTTTATCTACGGTTGTTGTAGGTCTGTTCATGTAATTTTGACGAAAAGATTAGTGAACTCTCAAATTTATCTGAGTGGAATTAGATTCTCGAAGGACGGATGGCTTTATAAAGCTTTTAATGTGACACCTTTACGGTGTTATTTGCAACCCGAATTTTTTGAAATATGAACCAAACGCGGGTTGACGTTTCGGTATTTCAAAACCGAATTTTATGAAATACGAACCAAATGAATGGTGACGTTCCGCAGAGCGTTATTTGATTCCCTGGAATTGGGTCGAATGTTGGCTCCTTTGCTTTCCGCCGAAACGTGATTAAGTAAATTCACTAAAGGTATAAGTGGGTTTGGCTTTAACAGGATTGATGTCAAAGAAACATCTTTTCAAAACAAACGACATCGAAGTTAATTACCACTTGTCACACACCAGTTGACAGGTTACTTCTTCTTACGTCAGATAGTTCTTCAGTATATTTGTTTGCTCAATTTGTGGAGTCCAATCGTTCTGAATACCAGTGAAATATAAAAATCACTTTTAAATTATTATAAACGCTTTGGACGCAAAAATATTGCGCGACTAAAACGCTACCATCATCGGTAGTATGAAAACTTCTACAGGATATCTGTGACTGTGTAACAGTCGCAGTGTCACAGGATGAATGTGAAACTGTGAAAAGTAAAGCCCTAATGTAATACGCAACGGTTAAGTCATTTTGTGTAGGGATATGTTCGAGCGAAACTATAGAATTAGCTACGATTGACTCTCCTAAACATTTCATTGCACGGTTGTATTTCATCCAGTAGGTGCAATGATATTGTGTTCGCAATGGTTAAGTCGCCTACAGATTTCATCGCCACGTTTGTTTCATATTCAGCAGCTCCAATGATGCGTTCGAACAAGACTATTAGGTTCGCAACGAGTGAGTCTCCTATCAATTGTAAAAGATGTAAACTGTCAAATACAGGATGTATCACACCACAAATATTTCCTGCAGAATTGTGAATCGAGTAAAGCACAGCGGATTAAACTTCACCGTATTCATAGAAAATTTCAAAAATATTGAAAAATGTTATCCTTTTCACCGTAATTTGATATATAAGTCAAATTTGAAATTACCCCGTGATAGGTATATGTAACAAAGTCAATTAAAATAGCCAATAACGATGTTGTTAGCTTCTTGAGAAGATTTTGATTACAATTCCAGGAGCCAGTTTTTCTCAAAATTGTAAAAAGAGTATTTTCGGTGTTGAATTGAACCATTTTAGATGGGTTCTGTCAATTCCAGGCACGATTCCTTTTAACGAACGGAAATCAACATTAAAATCATCTATCATGTGCCCTTCTTTTACGAATTTTAGACGACGGAAACGGCATTAAGCAAAATTAACTAAGAATTAGAAAATGTGTGTGTGCATTCATAAACGTCAAAAAACTACGGAAGTACTAGGTGGGCCAAGAGACGTCATCCGATGTTGTTTGTGTTCATTCATAAACGTCAAAAAACTACGGAAGTACTAGGTGGGCCAAGAGACGTCATCCGATGTTGTTTGTGCGCATTCATAAACGTCAAAAAACTACGGAAGTACTAGGTGGGCCAAGAGACGTCATCCGATGTTGTTTGTGTGCATTCATAAACGTCAAAAAACTACGGAAGTACTAGGTGGGCCAAGCGACGTCATCCGATGTTGTTTGTGTGCATTCATAAACGTCAAAAAACTACGGAAGTACTAGGTGGGCCAAGAGACGTCATCCGATGTTGTTTGGCTCTCCTTTTTTTATGATTGGAAAACTTCGATTCTGTTTTCTGATTATGTCGAGATTGATCATAAGTCGAGAAGTTGATATCGGCCAAATGGGCGCCGTCACAATTGATGGCCATTCGGGCTCGTTTTATGATACTTTTCATCCCTTCGGCCGGAACTTCAGGCGACAGATTCCAGCACTCGTGTCAAATATTGTCCTTGAGGGCTTCTAGGGTCTCGGTCTTGTTCACGTCAACACGGGACTTCAAAAAATCCCACAAAAAAAAGTCTGAAACGGTTAAATCGGGCGATCTTGCGGGGCAGTGTACATCACCAAAACGAGAGATGAGGCGACCCGGAAACGCTGCCTTCAGAATATCGGTTGCGGCTCGCGCAGTTCGTTCCTTTGCTCCGTCTTGTTGGAACCACGTGTCCTCCAGTCCTAACTCGTTCCATTGCAGCATAAAAAACTCGGTTAACATGGCCCTATAGCACGCACCATCCATTATTGTCGTTTGACCAGCGGCGTTCTCGAAAAAAAAGGCCGATGACTCCTCCAGCGTGAACAGCGCACCATGCAGTAACTATGACCGGATGTAATAGCTCCTCGTGCATTACTTGTGGATTTTCGGTGCCCCAGAAGCGACAGTTTTGCTTGTTCACGTACCCGCTGAGGTGGAAATGAGCCTCATCGCTCATTATGATTTTGGCCGATAAATCGTCCACTTCATCCTCGATTGAGGATGGCTTGGGCGTAGGTTACATGCGTTTGGCGTGTCGACAGGCAGCAGCTAATGCACTGACTGAACTTTGTACGGGAATATGTGCAAGTCTTTGACTAAAATTCGCCTTAGGGACTACCGGCTATCGGCTAATTGCAAGGCACGGCGTCTGGTCGATGTTTCCGGCGACAGCTCGACATCCTCGGCAACAGTGGCCGGGCGCTCCGGGGCTGGGCACTTCTGGCCACGTCTCGTGTGGTCCCATACTCTTCAAGGTTGGTGGCCAAACGGCGCAGTGTTTTTGCGCAGTCGGTGTCGAACGGCCGGGGAATCGGCGACGGAATTCGCACTGCGCCAACACTAGAAACGAATTGTTACGCAAAAAAATCGTCACGATTATTCCGCGTTCTTGGGGGAGTGTATCGCTTCATAGCTTGTTCACTTCTATTCTACATCTGTCTAGTCCACAAATGTCAAAACAGATTTGACATTGGCGGGCATTTGCAAAAATAGAGCATCTTCCAATAGTGTGATCTCTTTTGGTCCCACCTTGTACAATCAAATCTTGAAATAGTGGTAGCGTTCATGCGTGTAATTGAACGCTCACACTATCCAGAATATGTGCAGTAAACAACTGTCATTACCTTCAGCAGCAGCATATCTGACAGATGAACCTTTTTCAGATTCATTCTGTTCATAAATACAAAAAGTAATCATAGATAGAAACCTCAAAAACCTTCAAAAACTATTAAAATGCTTACAATTTTTGTATTCCCAAAAATTTTTTTTTGAGGCGGGCTTTTTCTGCAAAATCAAAGGGCTGTGCAATTTGACCAACAACGGCTAATTTACATGTTTATGTCCAGTAGGAGTTGCAGTTGGTATAGGTTAGTTGCTTAGTTTTACTAAGAACAATATTACTACGACCCTGTTTTTGTATGACGTTTATGAATACACTGGAACAAACCTGCGTGTTTTTTAAGCCGACAGCTACTATTTTTAGCGTCATTTAGGTATAAAGCAGTTTATTTTTATTTCAAATTAGATGGCTTGAATGCTCAACAATATAGAGAATGCAGCTCTCATAACAAATTGTGTATTAAGGTGTTGAAAGTAATCTCTAATGAACTGTCACATTTGACATCGCACGTCAACAACCTTATCGGTCTCGATCAGTGAGTTTTTAGACCAAGAAAGTTCTACATCTTTACTTTGACATATCATAGCGAAAGTACTCATTGGATATTTTTTTTTTATAATTAGCGCGCACTCAAGGGGTTATGAATACCCTTTCTATGTTTTAGCACAGTGCGGGCGTTAAGGAAATTCGGGATAAGAAAGGAGATACCGATGCACATTGGTTGTAAATGCCAGTAAGTCATAATGGAAAGGAAAAACAGGGTTGGGTAGAGCATTCCACATTCGTGTTTTTCGGTTTATGTACGAATCTCTATAATTTAGCGTTTTTTCAAAGATAGGCTTGATGGTTAGCTGATTTGCATTCATAGCGTAACGAGTATTGCGGTAGAATTTTTGAATGGCAGGAATGCAGCTGGCTATTTCATTTGAGCATATTGGTTGTTGAAAAAGCGATAAAACAGCTAGCTGGAATGCAGCTGGCTATTTCATTTGAGCATATTGGTTGTCGAAAAAGCGATAAAACAATGTAAGGCAGGAGATATTTCGACGGTGTTCAAGCGAAACTAAAGAGTTCGATATTCTAATGTCTCCTATAAGTTTTTTCGCACGCGTTTGAATCCAATTTGGGAGGTGCAATGTTGTTTTAGGTGCACCCGACCAGATGTGGGCGTTAAACTCAAGTTTAGGGCGTACAAATGTTTTATATATTGTGGCCAGATCGGAAGGGGTGAAATATTGTTTACATCGATTAAGGAAACCTAGACATTTCGCTGCATTTTTAGCGACTTATAATATGTGGTCGTTCTAACGTAAGTCGTTACTAACGCACATACCTAGCATCGAAAGTTTTTCGGTTTCTTCGATGTAAGTGCCATTCATGGATAATGGCTCTAGATTTTGGTTTCGCTTTAACGACAGAAGACAGCATTGCAGTGTGGAAGCATTGAATTCTACTCTGTTAGATTTACCCCATTTGATGATGCTGTCAAGGTCGGAATTCAATGGGCTTAACGTATGTTTGTCATTTAGATTCCACGTTCGAAGATGAGGGACGTGGACATGAAAACGAATTTGAGAAGCTGAGTGTACTGTCATCAGGGAAGGAATGAATTGAATTAGGAGTTGCATGAGAGTTGAAGAAAATGAGAAAGAGAGTCGGAGACAAAACTGAGCCTTGAGGGACACCAGCATTTATTTGGTGAGTTGCAGACTTGAATTGAACGTTTCGAAAGATAATTTCTAATCTATAGAAGAAGTTTTTCATCAACAAAAGGGCTTGATGCCAAACCCTGTCAAATGCCTTTGAAAAATATCAAGTGCAACAATTTTACATTCTCCACCGCGGTGGATTGATTGGTCAAGATATATCATCAAATCACCAGTGGACCTGTTGCTGCGAAAACCATACTGCCGGTCATTAAGAAGTGTTCGTGTGTCGAGATATTTCATAAGCTGACGATTTATCAGCGTTTCCATGATCTTGGAAAGAAGGGACGTAAGTGCAATTGGTCGGTAGTTGGAGAGAGACGAAGATTCACCTTTTTTTTTGGTACATGCTTGACAAATGCAGTTTTTCATCTACTCGGAAAGAGACCGGATGAGTAGGATAGTTGGAAAAGCTTACGCAGTGGTTTTGCTAGCGTAGAAGAACACCTTATCAGAATAATGGGGAAATACCATCTGGACCAGTGGACTTGTGAATGTCAAGATCAAATAAGACTCTCGCAACTGTACGAGTACGAAAGTGAACTTGTCCCATAGAATGTTCTCATGTACAGTAGGAGACTGGGCACAATCAGGCAATATAGAACTGGCTGCGAAATGCGCAGCAAGCAGATTGGCTTTGTCTAAAGAGCTGACAGCTATAATGCTATTGTGAATGAGCGTCGGAACTGATGATGAGGCCGAATTCTTTATATTTTTTGACAAATGACCAAAAGGATATCTTCACTCCAATGAAGTCCAATGGGACTACCAAAAACCTAGGCCTGACCTATGTGAGCTGAGCGTCCCATCAAACCTAACCTAACCTTCGAGAGCTCATACATAGGTAAGCTCAAAACTAACTTTTAAATTCATTTCGGTTTGTGAAGTTATATTTTGGGAGCTGCGAACGGAACCTAGAGTTGAAAGCCGACCAGCAAATTCGAGAAGGCTTTCATGACAGTTTCGTATTCTTGGATGCTTTTTGTTTATTCGCAAGAAGTGGAGTCTTGACTAACCTTTATGTGTTGTTATCTTCGAGATCATGACTTGGGACAGCGATTCGTACTCCAAGGAATTAACCTCTAGATTTAAGCACCCGCTATTTAAAATATCGGCATACATGACGGGCTCAGTGGCGCAATGGTTGGTGAAGGCCGCGCAGAAGGTCTGGGTTCGATTCCCAGCCTCAGCAACACCTTAATGGTTTTTCACTGGCCCTCCTCTCGTGATGATCTGACAAATCATCCGAGCAGTATCAATTTTCAAGAATAGCTTATCTCAGCCGTTCGGATTTGACATAAAACAGGAGGTCCCGCCATCGTGCAAGAAGTACACACGCACATATGGATGGTTGTGAGAAAGCTACGCCCTGGGGAGTAACGAGCCTGTTGTGTCAAAAATTTCTATACCTAGTCCTGCCATAAGTTCTGTTACACAATTTCCATCGCTTATTGCAAACAACTTCTTGCGGGAATAGAACCGTTAACTTTTTTTTCGGAACGCATGCATTGTGTAGTAAAGAAAACTAGCCAGTTTGGTTTCAGCTTGCGATCTGCTAACATGGAGTGGGGCGTTTAAGAAAATCGAATCGCGATAATTGCGTTGCATAAGTGCGGGAAGAGTGCTGGCCAAATTTTCGAGTTGCTAAAACCACTCGGCATATTGAGAAATTTCGTTTATCGGGCTATTGATCGTTTCTCCGAAATGTCCAGAGTCGATGACAGGCCAAGAAGTGGTCGCCCACGCGTCGTCCGTACAAGTGCGGTAGTGAAGGCAGTGCGTGAGCGAATTCGGAGAAATCCCCTTAGAAAACAGAAAATAATGTCCAAGGAGTTGGAGATATCAACCAGATCGATGTCAAGGTTGATTCGGGACGATCTCCATATGAAAGCCTATCGTCGGTCCACTGGTCATCTCTTAACTCCCCAACTGAAAAAAATTAGGCTGGAAAGATGCAAGAGACTTCTGCAGAGGCACGCGGCCAATGGCCATGAAAACATTTTGTTTACGGATGAAAAAATTTTTGCCGTTGAAGAAGTTTTCAATAAGCAAAATGATAAGATTTATGCCACTTCATCTAAGGAAGCGAAAAAAAATGTTCCTAGGGTTCAACGAGGCCATCATCTAGCGTCCGTGATGGTTTGGTGCGGGGTGTCCCACCAAGGTGTCACATCCCTCCATTTCCGTGAAAAAGGCTTGAAAACTGGGCCAAAGGTCTATCAAGATGACCAGCTAGAGGGTCTTGTTAAAGGCTTGACCAATACCCTTTTCAAAGGAAACAGGTGGATCTTCCAGCAAGACTCTGCTCCAGCGCATAAAGCCAAAACCACGCAGGAGTGGCTCAGGCTCAACATTCCTGGCTTCATAGCAGCTGAAGATTGGCCCTCGGGGAGTCCAGATCTTAATCCACTGGATTATGGTTTGTGGTCAGAACTGGAAAACATGGCCTGCAAGACTCCCCACAGAAATTTGGAAAGCCTGAAAACATATCCATGGATACCATGCGTGTCTCGATAGCCCAATGGCCAATACGTTTGAAGGCTTGTGTGAAAGCAAACGGCGGCCATTTTGAATGAAGCATTTTTTTTTAATAGCCAATAATGTGGGCTAATAAATAAAAAAAAAATTAATTCGATATGTTTACTCGTTTTTTTTCTATGGGACTTTGAAGTTGTAACAGAATTTATGGCAGGCCTAGGTACATACCGGAGTAAACTATTTTTTTCTCCAAATTTCCCAATCTTTTCCCTCAGTGTATTAAACGCACATCTTCGCTGATTTGATCACTATTATCTCACAAACCACTTACGTTAACTCCAAACCCGTTTAGCATTTTACCGAATTTACGTCTCAAGACATCGATTGAGTCTCCACTTTAAAACGCAAACTGACAAGTCCCATGTTTTGTGTATAACAACACGGGAAGTGACAACACGTAGGCGGACCTCGAACTGACATGGCGCCTCAAACAGCCCAGGGGCATGATATAACCGGACATTTCGCCAACGAACAACTGTCATTGGACAGCGATGCTAGCGCTATAAATCACCACTGAAAACATAAATATTAATGGACCTTGTCACAAAAAAAAAACATGGACGACAAAGACATCTCTCCCCAAAGCTATCCAAACGATCACTTGGATCATCAAAATTAATTAAAGCCGATCCACTCCCTGTGAGTTCCTACAATTATCACCACGCATTTACCTCCACCTAATCAGCATACGATTGAAATCCTTTCACAGTTAATTGACTTAGACTGTCTTAATGAGTGATTGATGAATTTCAGCACTTTATGATCTCGAAGAAAGTTAAGAGGTGAATATATTCCCCACTGTCACTCCTCATGAATATAGATGACTTTTTCCAGTTCATCGTCTCAATTATCGCGAATGGCGTATTGTTTGACAACAGACACAACTCCAAATGGACGACGCGACGTCTTCATTTTTAACAATTTTATGGAAATGTCATCTCTTATCAGCGTTTGTCGTTAACTGCGCCCACCGCTAAGCCGGGTCTGTGCACTTTATAACTGTGACGGTAAATGGCGGTTCGTTTGAGAAATAAATGCGTGTGTGTGTGTGGAAACACTTTCGAAATTTGGTAATACATACACACCGCTCAAAATTGAGAGATGTCATCATTTTGTTTCATCAATTAAGCAGGTGTAGGTTTAAGACTCTGGGGGATACATGAGGAACAAGTTTCGCTTTTAATTGTAAAATTTTACACTTTTTTCGGTTCATCATAATTGACAGTTGTAATAAACTTGATGGTTTGACAGATACATACATCATTGTATGACATGACGTGGGAACAATGACTTTTCGCACAATTGAATTATGACGCGCACATCAACTGTCATGATGATCTTCAGAATCATCATGACAGATCATGATTCGATGCGAAGATATCAAAAATGAACAAAACCGTTGCAATGCTGTTTTGGATCCTCTTCGTTGCGTCGTAAATTCTGTTTTTCTGTGCGAGATTATGATCCTAGTTTCGGGATTTACATCTTCTATACGACACGACGAGTAGTGATGGACAATAAGCGCGAAGGAAGAGCAACTTTTGCGCAAGGAAAAATTCTTCTTTAAAAAAGTTATATATGCGCCATCTTTGGAAAGTAAAACAACAGCTAAGTTCTTTCGCTTTCTCTGCCGAATAAAAAAAAAAAAAAAATGTTTGGCGCAACTGGATCGTTAGTACCCAGGGCCGAGCTTTCTCACAACCAATCATGTGTGCGAGTGTACTTCATGCACGTTGGTGGGACCTCCTATTTTATGCCGACTCCGAACGGCGAATTTCGAGATAAGCTTTTCTTGACAATTGATACTGCTCGGATGATTTGTCAGATCATCACGAGGGGAGGGCCAGTGAAAAACCATTTAGGTGTTGCTGAGGCTGGGAATCGAACCCAGACCTTCTGCGCGGCAGTTCATCGCACTAACCATCGCGCCACTGAGCCAGTTTCTCTGCCGAAAGCCTGATAAAAATCCAAGAGTATAAAACTGAGAAGATTCTGAAAATTTCCGTTCCGATAAGACGAGACCCTGGGCTTATTAGTCCAACGTAGACCTTTGTACCCACTGGGTTTCTTATTAAGTTTACTACCAACTTTTCCCGCGTTATGATCTGTCAAAACCAAAGATCATAAGTGTGGAAAGAAAGCAGACTTTCCTATAGGGGGCTAACCCAAGATCATAAGTGTGGAAAGAAAGCAGACTTTCCCGTAGGGGGCTAACCCAAGATCATAAGTGTGGAAAGAAAGCAGACTTTCCCGTAGGGGGCTAACCCAAGATCATAAGCGTGGGCTTTGACAGATCATAACGCAGGAAAAGTTGTTACCAAATTGTCGCCCAACGTGAGGCGGCAAGAGAACGTCTACTCCTTTGCCATCGAACATGTTTGTGTTGCGTTTGCGCGGTAACTTAAACGCAAGTGTTGGGGTGTAAGTTCCAGCGGTTGTCCTTCCTCATCCGTCATCTTCGTGTTGGGGTCGACAAGGGGTCGTCCTCCCTCATTTTTTCAAACCACTCCTATCTGATATTGTTGATGTTATCGTAGCGAGACTCCCAAGCCTTTTGGGCTTCAACGACGGCATTTTCCCGTGGACTCCTGTGGCACGCTTTTGTTTGGCGTTGTTCTGTCGTGAGTCTCAGTTATCTCTCCAGGGCTGCACCGATCAGAGCTGGGCAATCTTGGGCGACTCTTCTGTCGCACTTGTTGTATCAGTCTTAGGTTGCATCCTCACGATCTGAAGGTAGTGGACCAGTGGCTGATGGCACCATGGCTGCCCACCGCTTCCTACAGATTCCGGGTTCGCGACCATAATAAAAAGAGCGACCAAAAGGATTGTAAGCGATAGAGCGTGAGCTTCGTAGCGGTAAAATTTACCGTAACAAAGTTGGATTCGTTTAAAGGCATTTTCTTCATGGAGAGATTAATGACAGATAATGCGCGAATCTTGTCAAACTGTCATCAGATTAGGTTAGGGAGTCAGATTTGGTGAGGGATTTCGAAGCAAGTTAACACATCACTGCGGCCAAAGTTTGGCCTATTGCGATTTACTCCAACTAGAGCTCACTCAAGATACCGGAATTTGTTATGATGATGATTCCAGTTAATCTTTGAGTTGGCTGTCAGATATGTCTTCTGCCTCAAGGTAGATGGCGTTGACGTTATCTGAAAGGCAGTTACAGTGACACAGGATGTGTTCTGCTGGTTCTTCGTCCTCGTTGCATTATCGTCAAGTGTTTTTGACTTGACAATGTCCAGTAAGGAACCCTGTGACAGTTCGAATTTGACTCCTACTTAGATGTAGGAGTTGTTTTGTTCTGGTGTAGGAAGTGTTTGGTATGAACATTTTGGCTTGTCTGTTACCTTCAGTATTAGTCCAGTAATGATTGGCCCTGTTTTCCAGCCATGTTTCTATTGACCAAACAAAAATTTGTCCTGTTTGCTGAGTTTTCCATAACTTTTTGGATCATCTCAGGCGCTGTAGATATGATTTTGGCAAAGAAATGTTACTTAAGCTGATCAATGGTCTGAGGCTTGTGCGTACACTTTGCCTAGACCGGATGTGTCAAATATGGAGATCTTGGTGGCCAGTCAATGATCGTGCTTCGGATTTCAGATTTAGTAAGCTTTGTTCTCATTGGTCAACCATGGACCATGTTGAACAGAGCTTCATCCAAGATATCTTAATAAATCTGAATTCCTGATAAATCCGGCCAATGTCACCATTTTTGACAGCACCGTCCAGATAATTTTAATTGCAGAAAACGCTTTGTTCGATTTGCAGTGTGGCATGGCGAACCGTATGGTTGAAAGCGGTAACCGTCCTGACCTTTGTCGCATATTTGTTTGCTGACATAATGAACCAACATCCACTGATATCGATTCTTATCGACTAATTCGCCTTCTCCGAAGAAAAATGACTTAATGATGGTTTTGGCACAAACACCGCGCGCCGTACCAAACTGTCACTTTTTAGTCATGCGATGATGTTTCATGGATCTTCTGAGGATTCTACGTTCCCCATGTGTGATAGTTTTGCTTATTCGTCGGTCATCGAAATTCGCTTTCAAAAATCGGGTTCAGTGTTAACCATTTGAGCGAATTGTTGGTTGCATTCCAAGCGACTTGGACGCCCTGTCGCCCTTTAAACGCAAACAAATACAAGTCATCCTTCAAAACTTTAAAAACTGACGTCAAAATGTGGTGACGTTAAGACACATGTGGTTTCTCGTCAATACTCTCCCTTACCGCTTCCAGTTAATCAGGGCTATCGCAAATAAAATTTCCCGGGAATTTATTTCCATTCAGCAATCTGATTTACATTGCTGACAAGGAAAATATTCCCGGGAAAATGTATTCGCGATAGGCCTGATTTGGAACGTCTTGAGTGTTGATGAACGGCATGTCGTTGATCGTCAACAAAATCTGACACGTCTTGGACGTTGATGAACGGCAGGTTGTCAATCGTCAACAAAATTTGACACTAAACGACGAATAGTGTTGTCAGATGCTGCTTGTTGGCCATGATTATTTTGACGATATGCTCGTTGAGTTAACACAACTGAACGACTTTTTTTTTATCGTAAACCGTCACAATTTCTAACGGGTGATCCAAGTAGAGATACTTTTTTCAATAGCCTTTTTTGACAGATCACGTGTGAGTCGTGTCATGCTGTCATGTTATTTTTGTTTAGTATTGTTTGGCATTTCATAATGGAAAGACTTACGCGTGAACAACGTTTACAAATTGTTCAATTTTATGATGAAAATTCACGTTCTGTGAGGAATGTGTTTCGTGCACTTCGCTCAACTTATGGTCACCATAATCGGCCTACTGAGCGTACTATTCGCAACACCATCACCCATTTTGAGACCCAGCATTCATTATTGGATAATATTCGACCGAATAGACCACGTCCAGCACGCTGTGAAGAAAATATAGCGGCCGTAGCTGAGAGTGTACACGAAGACCGTAGAGAGTCGATTCGGCGCCGTTCGCAGCAACTCAGACTGACGTATGGAACGACTTGGCGCATTTTACGTCAAGATCTTAAATTGAAAGCGTACAAAATACAGCTTGTGCAACAACTGAAGCCGCTCGACCTTCCCAAGCGACATCGCTTCGCTCTATGGGCTCTTGAAAAGTTCCAAGAAGATCCGACGTTTTCGAGGCAAATTTTGTTTAGCGATGAGGCCCATTTCTGGCTCAATGGGTATGTAAACAAACAAAATTGCCGCATTTGGGACGAAGAGCAACCTGAAGAGATTGAAGAACTGCCACTTCATCCAGAAAAAACAACGGTTTGGTGTGGTTTGTGGGCCGGTGGAATCATCGGTCCATATTTCTTTAAAAATTATGCCGGTGCGAACGTAACCGTCAATGGCGACCGTTATCGTGCCATGATAACCGACTATTTGATGCCTGAAACTGAAGCTCGTGATCTCGGCGACATTTGGTTTCAGCAAGACGGCGCCACTTCCCACACATCGCATCAATCAATGGACTTATTGAGAGAACATTTCGGTGAGCACTTAATTTCACGTTTTGGGCCAGTCGATTGGCCACCAAGATCGTTTGATATCACACCGTTAGACTATTTCCTGTAAGGATATGTAAAGTCAAAAGCTTATGCCGACAAACCCGCTTCGATTCAGGCCTTGGAGGAAAAGATCACGCGTGTCATTCGCCAGTCGAAATGCTCGAACGAGTGATCGAAAATTCTCAACGGATGGATCATCTGCGACGTAGCAACGGCCAACATTTGATAGACATAATCTTCAAAAAATAAATGCCAAAGAATGTTCTTTCAAATGATAATAAACATTCTCCCATTAAATTTGAATTTTCTGTGTTTTTTTTTCTTTAAAAAAGTAGGGAACCTCGAAATGGATCACCCTTTACGCGTTGTTTTGGTGTGAACTGAATTGACGTTTCTAAGACATCCAATCGGTTGATAAATGTCAAACTTATTGAAAGTTAACATACCGACATAATATATGACACACTAAAAATTTCACAGCTTAAAATATTAATATTTCAAGAAATTCTGATTCTCTCCATTCCAGCTTATATTTCATTAAATTTTGCTAACCGAACTAACGCCATAAATCGACCAAACACCCCAAAAAGGAGCCGCAATAATTCGAAAGTATTTATGTGTTTGGCTAAGGAACAAAAGACTCTTGATAATAAATTACATTAAGTGGCTTTTAGCACACCAAAGTTCGCATTTTTCTCAAGTGGGAGTATACTCCTCTCTATCTCCATCTATGTATAAAAAAGTTCAGTGGGTAGACCCCTCCATTGACCCACTTGATGTGTGTGTGTGTGTATCAGTATTATTGATGAATCCACTTGCTGGGAAATATTAATTCATTGATATTATGTTTGTTTGCCTTAATGAACCAAACAAATTATTTACACAACTCGAACCTACTCCTCCATGTTTACATAGATCTTCGATTTTATTATCCGCTCTGGAGTCGTTAATTAAATTGATTTGCTTGGATAAATCTTTTAATGATGTAAAATCTTTGAAATTTCATATTTGGGAATTGTTAAACGATACAAAAATTGGAGTTTGTAAAAAAAACTCTTATAACGCTTTTTTTTCGACAAGGAGTTTTCAAAATTCAGGTCGATTTTTCTAAAATATTTTCTATCCCACTCCGTTTTTCCTGTTCTCGAATGTCCGAAGTATGCTCAAACATGTGAACGACATTCATTACCTCTTAAGTGCTCGCAAATTATAAAAAAAAGACTCACCACAAGGAGGGGTATTACCTCCACTTCTTTTTTTTTTTAAATTCATTTTTATTTAATTTTTTCTTAAAACTAACTTACATGCTAGACAAAAATTCATGAAAAAAACTAGCTTATAGGAGCCGCCTATCCACAGTTCGTCGGAAGACGTGGTAGATTGGCGGAACCGCCGATCTATCCTGTATCAGCCCTCGACTATCCAAATAAGGAAAGCTTCGGAATAAAGCCGCTTAAACGCGCACTCTCAAAATTTTCATCATTGGGATAGAAGGCCCCAAAGATGAGACTATTCGAAGCCATCGCTCTTGCAGCGTGAAACCGAATGAGTTTCACCCGAAAATTGTCTATTCGGTTTATGTTGGCCCCGTTGTATAGGACCTGGTTGGAATAGTACAGTCGCTGTACAACTCGTATAGTTCATGGCGCACTCCAAGTTGGTTGAGGTCGGTTTCTACTTGTGCGCGCCACTTAAGGCGAGGTCTTCCTCTACTGTGTCCGACGTCTGGCTGGGAATTGAAGACTCTGTGAGCCGGAGTATTGGTGTCCATTTTGTTCTACATGTCCTAGCCATACAGTCGCTGTACAACTCGTATAGTTCATGGCGCACTCCAAGTTGGTTGAGGTCGGTTTCTACTTGTGCGCGCCACTTAAGGCGAGGTCTTCCACTACTGTGTCCGACGTCTGGCTAGGAATCGAAAACTCTGCGAGCCGGAGTATTGGTGTCCATTCGTTCTACATGTCCTAGCCATGGAATAGTATTTTGTGTAGTCAGATACTGGTGTTCTGTGAACTCCAAGGCAGCTCCTCAGACACTGCCTCTCAAACACCCGTAGCTTTTCCATTTGAGATGGGGCAACGTTGAACCACACCGGGCACCCATAGGCAATCATCGGCCTAATGAGGGCCATGTAGCAAATCACCTTCACCCTGCTGTCAAGACGATTGCTATAAAACAATCGTCTTGTCAGGGCAAATGCTCCCCTAGCTCTAGCCAGAGCAGCATCTACACGTCTTCCGAAATATAGATACTGATCTAACCAGATGCCAAGGTACTTTACATCACTTTTACTCGCCAGTGGCTGTCCGTTTGGTCCAACGATCACCAGCTTTCGCCAGTTCTTTTTCGTATCCCTAGAGGCCCTAGACAACGGTGTCCTAAACAGGATAGTTTCTGATTTCTGAAAGTTGATTTTCAACTTCCAGTCATCACAATATCTCTGGATCTTGTCGAAGTCCCGCTGCAAAAGTGTTCGAATGACTTCGACAGTAGAGGCTGTTCTGTACGCGATAAGATCGTCCGCATACGCAATTGCCTGAGTAAGACTACCTAGCATATCACTGGTGTAAATGCTGAAGAGAATCGGCGAGTTTACCGCTCCCTGTTGCAGACCATTCTTAATGAAAATTTCTGTGGTAGAAGTTACATTGCCGCACTTTTGACAACAAACGTTCTACCAGTCTGCATGTCATGAAGCATATATAGCAGTGGTTTACTTATGCCAAGTCTGGTCAGCTTTAGATAGAGGTCATCTAACCATATGGTGTCGAAAGCCTTCTCTAAATCAACCAGACATGCACCCGTGCACTGTTTTTTTTGGCTTTGTTCCGTTGTATATCAGAGACGAGTTTGGAGGCGGCATGAATACAGTCATGTCCAGCCTTGAAACCAAACTGGTTCTCTGGTATAATATTATTGTCCTCAGACCACTTGAACAGCGCTCGATTGAGAATCTTTTCGAAAACCTTGCTGATACTCGGAAGGAGACTTATCGACCGGAAATTCGCCGGATTAGAGTTGTCCTTTCCCTTTTTCGGGAGAGGATGAACCACCGCCGTCTTCCAACGTACTGGATAATATGCGTTATTCAGCGCGTTGTTGAACAGCGTGGCGTAAATGTCCACAGCTTCAGGGGGTAAGTGTCGCAGTACAATGTTGGATATACCATCGACTCCCGCTGACTTCTTTTTCTTTATGGAATCGAAGATGATCTGGAGTTCCACCTTCGAGATTAACAGGGGACTAGACCCACTTCGCTCGGCGACTATGGCGTTTGCCAAGTTTTCGTCATCAAACCGGGTGAAACCACGGTTCTCAGATCGCCATTGCGTTATGTCGTTTCTTCTTCTTTTGAATCGCAGCAATTACCTGTGCCATACCATGCGCCAAACCACACTGCAAGTAATGACGTTTTCCATTGGTAAAAAAATGTCAATTTTGTTTATCTAGAACTGTCAACAGGCCTATTTTGACAGTTGTTGAGTTCCATTGGGTAAGAAAATTGATTTTTTTCATCTCATATCAATTTTTGGAGATCTGGATTTTTCGGCAGATTTAGGCCTCCTTGCACTAACACTAGTTCAAATAACAGCTGTCAGTTTGACTAGAGTGATTTTCGGGCTGGAGAATATACCAAAATATACAGAGATTGTGACTTATGGCGGCTGAATTGTAAGGGTCTGATTGTACTAGATCAGATCCGTAGAATTTAGCAGGCCAAACTCTGAAGAAGTACAACTTTTTCGCAAATATTTCAATTAGCACTGTAAATTCACACTTTGATTGAGTCACTCTAGCCCACTCTTATATTCCAATAAAATGCGAAGCTAATGATGCTGCCCAGGTAGCCTTTCCCATGAGAAGCAATTTTGATGACGCCGGTGTACAAATGCCTTCCGCTAAACACCTTCTTACGCGTGATAAAACATTAGCCAAACCTAACTACAGGAGATCGCATTTCGACTTCTGCAATAAGTTCAAAGAAAAAAAAAAGAAGTGAAACTGTATTCTGGTTAATATATCAAGACGCGTTTTATCTCATTCTCTCACAGCATAAGCCCTATAAGTTAATTCATAGTTGTCTCTTTTTCGTTACACTTTTTCGTTTCATAAAATCCTATTCACACTGTTCCAGAAGAAGTTTCATTTGAAAAAAAAAATCGGAACAGGACAGAATATTAGTTTATGAGAAACCATCTGAATTATAGGAAGACTTACTTACTTAAGTGGCGCTACAGTCCGGAATGAACCTGGGCCTCAGCCAACATGCCTCTCCAATTAGCCCGGACTTAGCTAACTGCCTCCAATTGCGCACTCCAATTTGGTTGAGGTCGGTTTCTAGTTGTGCGCACCACTTAAGGCGAGGTCTTCCTCTGCTGCGTCCGACGTCTGGCTGGGAATCGAAGACTCTGCGAGCCGGAGTATTGGTGTCCATTTTGTTCTACATGTTCTAGCCATACAGTCGCTGTACAATTCGTATAGTTCATGGCGCACTCCAAGTTGGTTGAGGTCGGTTTCTAGTTGTGCGCACCACTTAAGGCGAGGTCTTCTTCTGCTGCGTCCGACGTCTGGCTGGGAATCGAAGACTCTGCGAGCCGGAGTATTGGTGTCCATTCGTTCTACATGTCCTAGCCATACAGTCGCTGTACAACTCGTATAGTTCATGGCGCACTCCAAGTTGGTTGAGGTCGGTTTCTACTTGTGCGCGCCACTTAAGGCGAGGTCTTCCTCTACTGTGTCCGACGTCTGGCTGGGAATCGAAGACTCTGCGAGCCGGAGTATTGGTGTCCATTCGTTCTACATGTCCTAGCCATACAGTCGCTGTACAACTCGTATAGTTCTTGGCGAACTCCAAGTTGGTTGAGGTCGGTTTCTACTTGTGCGCGCCACTTAAGGCGAGGTCTTCCTCTACTGTGTCCGACGTCTGGCTGGGAATCGAAGACTCTCTGAGCCGGAGTATTGGTGTCCATTCGTTCTACATGTCCTAGCCATCTTAAACGTTCTATGCGGATATTTTTGACCAGGGGCATGTCGCTGTACAGCTCGTATAGGTCTTGGTTGAATCCTCGTCTCCATAGCCCGTCTACGCAGACGGGACCGAAGATTTTTCGAAGAAATTTCCTCTCAACTCGACCAAGGATTTCTTCATCCGCTTTTGAGACGGTCCATGCTTCAGTGCCGTAGAGCAGGACTGGGATGATCAGGGTCTTATATAAGATCTCCTTAGTAGTTCGAGTGAGGGCTTTACTACTGAATTGACTTCTTAGCCCGAAATGACAGCGGTTGGCAAGAGTAATTCTTCTTTTAATTTCTGACGAGATGTTGTTGTCTAGATATTGGGCGCAAGTATTTGTTAAGTAGCTGCAGATATGAGGCTGAGAAATAATTACCAAAAAAAAAACACAAAGAACCGAAAGGCAACCATCGGTGAGTATTTTTATGAGTAGCTGAGCATTGCCAGTGTGGTGAGCGGAAATTTATATGGTTTCGGATTTTGATGGAAATAAAGTTTGGGAAGGGCAGGACCTCCGCAGTTAGCCAACGGATTGCTTGAAGGTTTTAGTTGGCTTTTTGTAAGTGGGATTTGGATGCTGCCAAAGACTATAAAGTCAGATGACGCATTGGGAACAAAAAAACAGAAACTTTTGCTTGCGGGCACGTGCACACATGAGAAACGAGATCCTAGCGGGCTGTGCCAGTACGACCCGCCATTGAACAAGTTTTCTTGTATGCAGTGCGTCGTCAGTATGACTTTATAATCTTTTCCAGTATTCCACTTACAAAAAGCCAACATCAACCAAACCGTTGGCTAACAGCGGAGGTCCTGCCCCCCAACATTCAACATTTTGTCAGTTTTGGTACACAAACATGTACCATGTCCTTGCGACGACATCAATTGTCGCCTGACTTATTTTCCAACGTGCAGCAAATCAAACGTCATGTCAAAACGCATACCACCGACATAAACTGCATCACATTTGACCCACTTCGTGACTCTACCAAAACCCGCCCCGAAGCAACCATTCCAACTGATCTGTCAAACCGTGCCGACTCTACTCAAATGTGTAACCTAACGTAACTCCCTTCCATATTGGTACACACATCGTCGTCAAATCCAAACCCTCTCTGTATGCTAAACTGGGTTGAGCACATAAATCACTTACTCATCACGTCATTTTGCCACCACTATCCTCAGCCACTGCCACCCCGAATGGGCCTTCCGCAAACATCACTTTCCCATGACCAAATCCATGCCCATCCACAGAAAGACCCAAACGAGAACAGACACAAGGAAGGAAGCGCATATTTGCATCTGCCAGCACCTAATCTGATTACAAATTCTATTCAACTCAACTCCAGTGTATTATCATAGGCTTCGTCGTGCCTTTTATCTCTTCCCGAAAACTAACGGGTTGAACACCCCTTAATCCACATCCGTTCGTTCGTGTAGTTTAAAACAATTGGACAAACAAAGAAAACCCCCAGCTCTGACGTGATGTTTTGCCAAATCGCCTTGGCATGCTAATAATGGTATCTTCGTCGTCGTGCGTCCGCGTCTTCATCTACATCAACCGACATCATCGCGTGTGCAGAGTGCATAGACACGTCTACACGTTTAAGCCCGGAAACGTATTCAACAAAAAATCCGACAGTTTTCGATTTCTCAAAACGTCTTAAGCCATCACAAAAACTGTCATCGCTGGAGAGGATCGCTTTAAAAAAAAAAAAAATTCTTGCTGCTTGTCTTTTAAGAACCCTAGGTATAGGTATATGTATCTGTGTATCTTTTACCTCTTCTTTGCTACTCAAAGTAAATTAAAAAAGGATTTATGCACTGGCAAAAGCTGCTCCCTCTTTGGGAAGGGGAGAAAAAAAAAACCAAGCACACGAAATGCATAGGTACCGTGGCCATCGCGAGGGGGGTGTGGACACAAAGAAACTTGGATTCGTTTTGAATTTGAATTTTAAATTTTCCATCCCCCGACCGTCCGTTTTTTTTGTTGTATTCTCCGGGGGTCTTTACTGCCATCGTCGTGTGTCATATTCCTTTGCGGGCTGGAAGCACAATCTTCGTCAAGTTGACCCGGACTAGGGTCCCCCGCCCGCCAAGCGGAAGGAAAAACAATAACGAGCAGCGGACTGTGTGTTTATTTTTCGAGATGTAGGTGGAATGCGCTGTTTTTTTTTTTTTGGGATCGTCCTGCAGGCTCTGTGTATCTAGGGGTTGATAGTCCGGAATTTAGCCATGCGGGAGGATGCTGCATAGTCAGGTGATTTGGAAAAGTGAGTTCATGAAGATGCCGGGAGGTGATTACTTTGACAAGTTTTTCTGTTTTTTTTTTGTGTTGCAGGCGAAGGCAGGTCGTTGGGGTATTTGTCCGAGGCAATCGAGTGAATTGGAGAAGTTGAGAGAACTTGGTTTGGCTAGAGGTAGGGTGAAATTTTTTTTCACGAAGAATACTTTTGCACATTAAGTGCTATCGAGCAGCTGATGTTCCCCAGGTGCGGAAGCAAGTTTGTTGTTTCAGAAAATTTTTTTTTAAGTTTTAGGTCTTATTGCGATACTAGTTATAGGGGATTTGTTGGGAAAATTGCTTTTAAAAAGAGACCAAGTATGAAATTAGAAATGGGGGGCTTGCAGCATATGGCAGGGGTGAGCAGGGGTAATACATTTTTTTTTTATTAAAAATACAAAATGGGGGCATCAGAACTTTGGTGAAGGTTTGAACGATAATAGATCATCCTGAGCTTTAGACGTAATCCTTGTTAAAATGAACAGTGAAAGGTCCATAAGGCATAGAGTGGTTGAGTGGTTTGGAGAACATTTTTTGTAGATGTTTGACTGAGCATTTAAGAAAAAGTTCAAAGTTCCGCACATCGAAATATAGAATGCATGTGTTAGATCCGATGAGTCCATGCATCTTCGAGGCATCACAATTGGCTCATCTCAGGTGTATCATGGCCCCTCAATACAAACTCAAATCTCCCCAATCCGGTAAACGGAGTGGAAGTTATCGTTTTGACGTAGTGGCGGACTGGCGGACTGGCTCAGAGGTGCGATGGTTAGTGCGACCAACTGCCAAGCAGAAGGTCTGGATTCGATGTTCGAAATAGAGAATACAGGTGTTGGATCCGAAGAGTCCATGCATCTTCGAGGCATCACAATTGGCTCAGGTGCATCATGGCATCTGAACTAAAACCGCGCTTCAAACAAATCATGATCTTCCCAATCCGGTAAACGGAGTGGAATTTATCGTTTTGACTAAGTGGCGGACTGGCTCATTGGCGTGTTGGTTAGTGCGATGAACTGCCGAGCAGAAGGTCTGGGTTCGATTCCCAGCCGCAGCAACACCTAAAAGACTTTTTCAATGGCCCTGTAGTAGTATCAATTGTCAAGAATAGCTTATCTCATCCGTTCGGATTTGGAGGAGGTCCAGCCATTGTGCAAGAACTACACACGCACATATTATTGGTTGTGAGAAAGCTAGGCCCTTTGTACTAACGAGCCTGTTGCGCCAACAATTTTTTTTTTTTAAGTAAACAAAATATCGCTGCCAGAGGTCCCTTGGATATTTTGTTACTTCCACCGGTGCCTTGTCTCTCTGGTGCAGGAAGGTTTAACTGTGAATATATCGTCGTTGACAATCCCGTTTGGTCCGACGATTATGAGGACTGAAAATTGGATAACCGCCCAGAATTTCAGTAACGCTAACTTAACCCAACCCAAGCGTTTTCTTTCTTAGAAAACTCAAGTATTACCAGGCCTTGAATACTGCTCTCATGTGTGGAGATCAGCCCGAAAAAATAAACTGAACGTGATGAACTTCTTCGAAAGACGAACCATCAGCCTTATAGACGATTCTTCCCTTACTTCAAATATCAAACCTTTGGTTAGGAGAAGACTTGTAGAAAATCAGTTTCTTTATCACATGTGTAATACCTGTCAGTGCAGGGGCCGCCAGATCTTATGAATGCCGAAGTCAGAAAGTAATCCAAGATAATACTGTCATGAGAAGCTTCTCAATTTCGACGTTGGGCTAAAAAAATAGCTTCGCTCACACAAATGAAGAGAGAAGTTCGGTTTTAGGCTCAGTACGGGCCGTTGACGGTAGACATTTTAACAGAACAGGTAAACAATGGATCAAACTTTTAAAAGACGTATTTTAACTAGAGTACAATCTGCAAGAGCAGATTCAATGTACATTGCACCATCTCAGGGCGACCATTAAGCTTAATAAGTTCCTCGCCACTCTTAAGAAAAATTTATCAAAAAAAAACTTTCCTAAGCAGACGTTATAATTTTCATACGAAGATACACGAGATAGGTGGAACCAGACCATCAGCCTTTAAGCTTTATAGGTTCTTCGCATGACTTGAAACAAATTATAAAAAAGCTTTCCGAAGCAAGACGTTATAAGTTTCACACGAAGATACACGAGATAGGTAGAACCAGACCATCAGCCTTTGAGCTTTATAGGTTGTTCGCCACTCTTAAGAAAATTTTATAAAAAAAAACTTTCTTAAGCAAGACGTTATAATTTTCATACGAAGATACACGAGATAGGTAGAACCAGACCATCAGCCTTTAAGCTTTATAGGTTGTTCGCCACTCTTAAGAAAAATTTAAAAAAAAACCTTCCTAAGCGTCGTTATAAGTTTCATACGAAGATACACGAGATAGGTAGAACCAGACCATCAGCCTTTAATCTTATAGGTTGTTCGCCACTCTTAAGAAAAATTAATAAAAAAAAACTTTCCTAAGCAGACGTTATAAGTTTCATACGAAGATACACGAGATAGGTAGAACCAGACCATCAGCCTTTAAGCTTTATAGGTTGTTCGCCTGGCTTGAAAAAAATGATAAAAAAAGCATTCCTAAGCAAGACGTTATAAGTTTCATACGAAGATACACGAGATAGGTAGAACCAGACCATCAGCCTTTAAGCTTTATAGGTTGTTCGCCACTCTTAAGAAAAATTTATTAAAAATAAAACTTTCCTAAGCAGACGTTATAAGTTTCATACGAAGATACACGAGATAGGTAGAACCAGACCATCAGCCTTTAAGCTTTATAGGTTGTTCGCCTGGCTTGAAAAAAATTATAAAAAAAGCTTTCCTAAGCAAGACGTTATAAGTTTCATACGAAGATACACGAGATAGGTAGAACCAGACCATCAGCCTTTAAGCTTTATAGGTTGTTCGCCACTCTTAAGAAAAATTGATAAAAAAAACTTTCCTAAGCAGACGTTATAAGTTTCATACGAAGATACACGAGATAGGTAGAACCAGACCATCAGCCTTAAGCTTTATAGGTTGTTCGCCACTCTTAAGAAAATTTTATAAAAAAAGCTTTCCTAAGCAGACGTTATAAGTTTTATACGAAGATACACGAGATAGGTAGAACCAGACCATCAGCCTTTGAGCTTTATAGGTTGTTCGCCACTCTTAAGAAAAATTTATAAAAAAAAACTTTCCTAAGCAGACGTTATAAGTTTCATACGAAGATACACGAGATAGGTAGAACCAGACCATCAGCCTTTAAGCTTTATAGGTTGTTCGCATGACTTGAAAAAAATTATAAAAAAGCTTTCCGAAGCAAGACGTTATAAGTTTCACACGAAGATACACGAGATAGGTAGAACCAGACCATCAGCCTTTGAGCTTTATAGGTTGTTCGCCACACTTAAGAAAATTTTATAAAAAAAAAACTTTCCTAAGCAGACGTTATAAGTTTCACACGAAGATACACGAGATAGGTAGAACCAGACCATCAGCCTTTAAGCTTTATAGGTTGTTCGCATGACTTGAAAAAAATTATAAAAAAGCTTTCCGAAGCAAGACGTTATAAGTTTCACACGAAGATACACGAGATAGGTAGAACCAGACCATCAGCCTTTGAGCTTTATAGGTTGTTCGCCACACTTAAGAAAATTTTATAAAAAAAAAACTTTCCTAAGCAGACGTTATAAGTTTCACACGAAGATACACGAGATAGGTAGAACCAGACCATCAGCCTTTAAGCTTTATAGGTTGTTCGCCACTCTTAAGAAAATTTTATAAAAAAAACTTTCCTAAGCTGACGTTATAAGTTTCATACGAAGATACACAAGATAGGTAGAACCAGACCATCAGCCTTTAAGCTTTATAGGTTGTTCGCCACTCTTAAGAAAAATTTATAAAAAAAACTTTCCTAAGCAGACGTTCTAAGTTTCATACGAAGATACACGAGATAGGTAGAACCAGACCATCAGCCTTTAAGCTTTATAGGTAGTTCGCCACTCTTAGGAAAAATTTATAAAAAAAAACTTTCCAAAGCAAGACGTTATAAGTTTCATTCGAAGATACACGACATAGGTAGAACCAGACCATCAGCCTTCAGAAATGTAAGGATTCATTAGTCTGTTGGAAAAAATGGACCGTACAAGAAAGTTTTAAATGACCCTTCCTTGTCAATTCAGGAGAAAATTTATTCTTTCCATTTCGATGGGGGTTTCGATCAAGATTGATGGATCATTTATTTTTTGTCCACAGGTCAGGAGCCGATCATGACTCATTTCAAAATTTGAGTTTTTTTTGGGAGAAGCCATCTTGAAAATAGAGTCTTAAAGAGTAGGTATGTTCAAGGGTCTAAACGCGTCAGAAGAACACAATAGGGTAACGTCGTTTTGACGCATATTTTGCTTAGGGTAACAATGATTTCTAAAGATCCAATTCTTCTGATCAGGCATTTCACCTTCATCTATGCTTCCACGTACATATCCATGATAGTCCTTGTAAATGATATCTAAAGATCCAATTCTTCTGATCAGGCATTTCACCTTCATCTATGCTTCCACGTACATATCCATGATAGTCTTTGTAAACAAGGTCTGCGAAAATAAATTTTCAGGGCGGTCGATGGAGCCATCATGCAATTTGAAAAAAAAAAAAAAAAAAAAAAAACAGTTCAATGGTCAGGGGACTAGTTTAATTCAAAGAACCTATACCAAGAAGAATCTAGCACGGGCTCAATAGTTATTGCCACTTACAAAAGTGGTTATCTTCGATGGACGTCAATGGCCTAAAATATATCGGAATGACCATACAAATCCAACAGTGCCAGGGCAATTATCAGGAGGAAAGATGGCAATCCGAAAGCACCGAAGGGTTCCGCAGGATAGTCGGTGTACCCAAGTTTAGCTTCCTTTGATTTTTAGTACAGTTGTTGCCAAAGGCCTAAAATCTTATGGATCATACAAATACAACAACAACAGGACTTCAAGTTGAGGTTAGATGCCAAAACCAAATCACCAAAAGGTTTTAAAGCTTCTCTACCACTTAGATTTTTAGTACCGTTGTGTTTAATGGTCTACAATCTCAAATCTAAGTCCTTTTCATTTTAAGTACAATAGTAGTCAAAGACCTAAATTCTCATGGATCATACAAATACGACAACAAGAGGACTCTGATTGGGTGTTAGGTACTACGCTACTATCCCTGTAAAGCTTCTTAAGTCCATTGATTTTTAGTACAGGTGTTGACAAACCCTTAAATCTCATGAATCCTAGGGCCTAACTTATTTTCGCACAACCATTCATGTGTGCGTGTGTACTTCTTTGCACGATGGCGGGACCTCCTGTTTTATGCTTAATCCGAACGGCTAAGTTGAGATAAGCTTTTCATGACAATCGATACTACTCGGATGATTTGTCAGATCATCACGAGAGGAGGGCCAGTGAAAAATCGTTTAGGTGTTGCTACGCCTGGGAATCGAACCCAGACCTTCTGCGCGGCAGTTCATCGCACTAACCATCGCGCCACTGAGCCCGTCAACAACAGGACTTTAAGCGGGTATTATATGCTACGCTACTATCCCAGTTAAGCTTCTCAAGTCCTTTAATTTTTAGTACAGTTAAATCTCATGGATCACACCTAATATGCGACAACAACAGGAATCCAAGCGGGCGTTAGATCAACCTCCGAAATCTGAAATCGCCTGAAATCTCGCATCTAAGTCCTTTGATTTTCAATTGCAATACTTGTAAAAGGCCTAAAATCTCATGGACCATAGATATATCATATCATATAGATGCCTCGCCGAAATCCCCCGAAGAGTTACGCATGAAAGTCAGTATGCGTCAGAAAAGCTTCTCGAGTTCTTTACTTTTTAAAACAGTTCTTGATATTCTAACTGAGGCGAAAGTAACAGATTCTATAGTTAATCAGCTGTTCTTTACAAACGATGGAGCCCTTAGAAGCAACAAGTAACAAGTTCATGATTTTCGGTTGAAGAAACCATTTAAAGAAAACTAAGCCCAACCGAGATAGTTGCCAATGACAGGTTCAAACAAGAGTTCATACGAATGCTGTCGAAGGCCTAAATTTTCGTGGATTATAGAAATGCAATAAAACTAGGGCTCTCATCGGGATAAGATGTTTCGCTGAAATTATCGAAGGGTTTCCAATAAAATTTTTAAGAACTTTACTCTTGAGAACAATTTTGGAAAAGTGACAGATTTTAAGGTATATCCGCTATTCTTTTAAGGAGCACTTTAAGAACCCATCTCCAAAAAAAAATGGATGTAAGACCGACGTCAAAGGCCTAAAATCTTTTGGATCACACAAATCTTCGGGCCTAAAATGAAAATGATCGGATCATGTCTTTTGACAATTTGTTTGTTTGAGGTAACAATGGTTCGATCATTTAAACGTGAGGATCTCCGACAGTCTTCTTGATGCCAAATCCCAGATCTTGATGAATGGACCGTAGGCGACATTGTACTCCAAGGTGTACAAGTTCTTGCCGTCATTGAGATCCCACAAGAGAGCCTCAGCGTCCTTTCCTCCGAAAGTGCAGAGGGAAGCATCGGGCGAAACGGTGACAGTGTTCAGGTAGCCGGTGTGTCCATGATGGTTGTTCTTCAACTTGCAGTTTGCCAAGTCTCAGACCTTGACAGTACGATCCCAACCTCAGGACACAATAATTGGATTAGCGTGGTTCGGTGAGAAACGGACGCACGTCGGAGCTACCATCTTATTGGATGGTGTACTTGCACTCGACCAAAGTGTTCCACAACTTGATGGTCTTGTCCCGAGAGCGCGGTTTGACGATTTCATGGTTGTCAGCGGAGAAGGCAACCGAGTGAAAATCATTGGTGTGGTCTTCAAAGCGACGAGTGGTCTTGCCAGCTGGAAAATCCCAAAGACGGAGGGTCTTGTCGCATGAGCCAGACAGATCGTAGTTGCCATCGGATGAAAGGACTACGTCACTGATGAAATGAGAGTGTCCATGCAAACGCTTCTGTGGGAAACCGTAGTCGTTGTCTTCATCACGGGTCAACCATCCAGAAAATAAGGGTCTTGTCGCGAGAAGCAGAGATGGTGGTATCGGAGACGATTTGACCATTGTCAGCAAAAAGGCAACCGATGGAACATCATTGGTGTGGTCTTCAAAGCGACGAGTGGTCTTGCCAGCTGACAAATCCCAAAGACGGCGGGTCTTGTCGCATGAGCCAGACAGAGCGTAGTTGCCATCGGATGAGAGGACTTCGTCACTGATGAAATGAGAGTGTCCATACAAACGCTTCTGTGGGAATCCGTAGTCGTTGTCTTCATCACGGGTCAACCATCCAGAAAATAAGGTTCTTGTCGCGAGAAGCAGAGATGGTGATATCGGGATCCTTGGGGTTGGTGGTAATTTGGGTTACCCATCCATTGTGCCCCAAAAGGGTACCACGTAGGGTCTCGAACATGTTTGTTTAAAAAATTCGTTGGAGCGCTAAAGATACGCGACAACCCACGAAAAAAGTTTCGGAAAAGGTCTCAGTGTCGAAGTGATCTGAAACAGGGAGGTGGTCGAACTTGTGAGCTTTATGGGCCCCCATTAAATATTCAATTAAGGGGTATGTAATCAGGGTAGCTTGTGATCATGGTAGCTTGTGATCCTCTTACATATTTAGATCAAAACCCTGATAGGAAAAGATGGCAGTAGGATAGTGAAGGCTCTCAAAATTAGGCACTCACGGGCACGTTTTTTAAAAGGATGAAAAGGCTGCTTCTAAGCTTTAATTTCAAAAACTCTGACAGGAAAAGATGGCAGTAGGATAGTGGAGGCTCTCAAAATTATGCACTGACAAGCACGTTTTTAAAAAGGATGAAAAGGCTGTTCTTCTAAGTTTTAATTTCAAAAACTCTGACAGGAAAAGATGGCAGTAGGATAGTGGAGGCTCTCAAAATTAGGCACTCACAGGCACGATTTTTTAAAAGGATGAAAAGGCTGTTCTTCTAAGCTTTAATTTCTAAGGTCGAACTTGTGGGCTTTATGGGCTCCCATTGAATATTCAATCAAGTGGTATGTGATCATGGTAGCTTGTGATCCTCTTACATATTTACATCAAAACCCTGACAGGACGAGATGGTGTTAATAAAGATGGTAGTAGGGTAGAGGAGGCTCTCAAAATTAGGCACAGATAGGGTAGATGAAAGATGAGGCTGTACTTATAAGGAATGCTTTTCAAGAAAGAGATGCAAAAAGCAAAAAAAAAGGTCTTGTCCTTCTTTCCACATCATAACCCCACCGATAAAGAATGAACAAAGAGATGAAGATGGCAGTACAAGAGCTCAAAATTAGACTCAGAATGACACTTTTTTTTAAAAGATTGGGAAGCTTATATCTCTTAGCAATGACTTTCAAGAGAGAGATGAAGAATGAATGGGAATTCGAGAATCGAGGGCCTAAAAATTAGTCGCAGATACACACGTATTTCAAAAGGCTGACAGGCATGTAGTTCTAAACAACGACTTTCAAGATGGATATGACTCAATCTAAACCGAGAAATCGCTGATTTCCACCCCCAATTCGTGACATTTCCTCGCCTCCTCGAAATATAACGCGAGACTAACAAACGATCCATCAACAAATCGAGACTTAAAACTTAGATCACGAAGTCTAAGTTTTTCTACGTCGCCAGTCAACATCAGACTTTGCACCAAAAAAAAATACCGACGAGGGTCAATCATCACAATAAAGCACAGAAAGTGATGCAATGCACTTGGAACTCGGTACAACCAGAACGAGGGGTGGTGCTCATCCTGCATGAGCACCCTCTTAATTCAATTGGCAAACGTCAATCATATCTCATTCAGATCCAGTTCGACGAACCATATTTCATTTAGCCAAACACACCCAAGTTATTGTGCAAAGTGTATCGGGGCGCACATCGATTTTTATTGACGACTGACGAACCTCGTGACAGGCTCGAGTATTGTCAATCGCTGTCGAGCATATTAATTGGGGTTTTGTTCGTTCTATATGTATCTTTGGATGACATCATGTATCTGTTAGCTCCACTAAACGACAAAACACGATCGGATACTTTGCCCTTGGAATAACCTATCAGAGGGTGGGTCGACCTCTTCGAAATTTCAAGAAGGCGGTTATACGGCCTTGATAAATCTGTGCTTTCACGTAATCGTAGGTATCTGCGGTAGGAAAACGTGACCAACGACCAATCTATGTATCTACTGCGCGTGCATTGAAATGCAGCCAAATATATCCAAAAATGTGTTTTCGGAATAATCTCTTACAATATGTATCTGTGTATCTATGGGTTTCCATTTTCCGATGAGATGATTAAAATGATTTTCGTTGCAGCCTTCCCGTTCGACTGGAATTGTATTCTAAATTTAATTGACATATTTCAGAGGGGGGGTGCAATAAATTCCCATTTGTGTACACAAGAGTTGATGTTTTGTGAGAGTATCTACACGTGCTAGTGGTCAGATTTGGTTGGGTTTTTAATTCTTTTTTGTTGAAATAATATTTTGCTAGGCGCCAGTGGCGAATATTTTTTTTTTTTTCAATTTAATTTTAATGGATGATGTGCACTTACTTCGAAATGAGCTGGATGTGGACTCTAAAATGCCGCGCAAACTTTTGGTGTGGTGATGTAATAGTCGCTCAAATTCGGCTGTCGATTTGGCTTTCAACTCGGTTTCGGTTGCATTCGAACAACAATGTCCGCCACAAATTGGTCCTGAAAAGAGACAAAGAATTTTGTTTTTCGAAATATTAATATTAATACACGTACTTTGGTTGTTAAAAAATATAAAAATTTATTGTTTGCTATGAAGAGAGTTCCAATTTTTATTGATCGTAGTGAAGATATTTGTTGCTTTCGATTTATTACTTTTTAATGCAAGACCGGATTCAGCAATCGACATTGGAATTAAGAAGAGTTTGCGCGCCCAAAACAACGTTTAATGAGAAATCATTTGATTGCTTTTTAATTGGGGAATTAACAAACGAAAATTCGAAAAAAAATTATTTATACACGTTTAGGGTATGAAAAGATACATTTTATCGATTCGGATAATGATGAATATAAAAATACAGAAATGGTAACGATAGATTTGGACTTTGAGTCTGGACTTTGTACGAAATTGTTATAAAAACGGGATGGGGTATGAATCTGCGATAGAAATCAATAAACTTTGATGGAATATATACAAAGAAAATAACTTCTTGCATTCCGACTCGTAGGCCCAATAAAAGTTTTAAGCAATTTTAAGTACCAGTTATAGGTTTGGTAGATCTTTTTTGAATAATCCATATCTAGATAACCGAGCTTCCAATATGGTGTACACCTCAGCCCCAGACCTTTTTTCTAACTTTAATTTTCTTAAAAATTAAGGAGTGGACTAAAAGTCCGCAAAGTCCTGAGGAAGTGCAGAATCACCTTCCTCATGTAGCCAAATTCCGTACGCTGCTTTTCAGCATCGGTCCTATCGCGATCCGATACCGAAGTGCTGAAGCGGAGGAGCTCCGGAGCATTGTCGACATACCCGTCGCGGATTAGCCGCTTGTCACGCGCGTCACGGTAGCGGTGGTACAAAATCGGGATACCGTACCTGTCCTGTACCAACCCTAACGAATCGATATAAATAAATGCCTCTGGTGGAATAAAGCCAGACACAAGTGTACTCTCCATGTATGTTTCATTGGGGTAATAAGCCCCGAAGATCAGGCTGTTGTCGCTAGCCGTCGCCCTTGCAGCGTGCCTTCGATTCACCTTAATAAGGAAATTGTCGATTCTGTTCAGCTGGGCCCCATTGTAAAGGACCTCGTTGGGATAATATTTTATGTACTCGGAGTCCGGCGTTGGGTACAATCCTAAGCAGGATCGGAGACAACGCCTCTCAAACAGCCGTATCCTTTCCATGTAGGCAGGTGAAACATTGAACCACACAGGACAACCGTAGGCGATGATCGGCCTTATGAGAGCCGTGTAGCAAATGACTTTCACCCTTGAATCGAGTTGACTGCTATGAAACAATCTTCTTGTCAGAGCATAAGCCCCCCTAGCCCTGGCCAGACAAGCATCCACATTTTTATTAAAATACAGAAACTTGTCAAGCCAGATGCCAAGGTATTTGACTTCACTTCTCACCGCCAACGGCCGTCCATGCTGTCCAATGATACAACATTTTTTCCAGTTTTTTTCTGGTATCCCTAGAAGCCCTATGCAATGGGGTCCTGAACTGAATTGTTTCGAATTTTTGGAAATTGATCCTCAATTTCCAATCCTCGCAATATCCCTTATTGTGATCGAAGTCACGTTGCAAAAGTATGTTGATGACTCCGATTTTCGGACCTGATCTGTACGCCACCAGATCATCTGCGAACGCTATAGCGTGACTGAGAGAACCTACAAGATCACTTGTATAAATGTTAAACAATATCGGGGAGTTCACCGCCCCCTGTTGTAAACCGTTTTTAATTTCAAAGACTTTACTCGAAGTTACGTTGCCACATTTGACAACGAACTTCTTTCCCAAAAGCATTTCATAAATCATATATAGCATGGGTTTACGCATGACCAGTCTGGTTAGCTTGTAGGAAAGCCCCTCTGATCATACGGTGTCGAAGGCCTTCTCAAAGTCAACCAGACAGGCCCCTGTGCATTATCCTTTGGATTTATTCCATTGGATGTCGGAGACTAGTTTCGACGCGGCATGAATGGTGTCATGCCTCGCTCGAAAACCAAACTGATTTTCCGGAATAATTTTATCTTCCTCGACCCACATTTAATCTCTATGTCTCGGAAGCAGAGGCTTAACATTGAAAACTAGGCTTCATACGATGTCACCTATGAAAAATTTACTTTTTTTGACATTTTGAGCAAAACAATGACTTTTTCATCACCAAGGGTTTAAACCTCCATATCTAGGCAACAGAGGCTTAGAAAGGAAACTTTTTTGACATTTTGAGCAAAACAATGACTTTTTCATCACCAAGGGTTTAAACCTCCATATCTAGGCAACAGAGGCTTAGAAAGGAAACTTTTTTGACATTTTGAGCAAAACAATGACTTTTTCATCACCAAGGGTTTAAACCTCCATATCTAGGCAACAGAGGCTTAGAAAGGAAACTTTTTTGACATTTTGAGCAAAACAATGACTTTTTCATCACCAAGGGTTTAAGCCTCCATATCTAGGCAACAGAGGCTTAGAAAGGAAACTTTTTGACATTTTGAGCAAAACAATGACTTTTTCATCACCAAGGGTTTAAACCTCCATATCTAAGCAACAGAGGCTTAGAAAGGAAACTTTTTTGACATTTTGAGCAAAACAATGACTTTTCATCACCAAGGGTTTAAACCTCCATATCTAGGCAACAGAGGCTTAAAAAGGAAACTTTTTTGACATTTTGAGCAAAACAATGACTTTTCATCACCAAGGGTTTAAACCTCCATATCTAGGCAACAGAGGCTTAGAAAGGAAACTTTTTTGAAATTTTGAGCAAAACAATGACTTTTTCATCACCAAGGGTTTAAGCCTCCATATCTAGGCAACAGAGGCTTAGAAAGGAAACTTTTTTGACATTTTGAGCAAAACAATGACTTTTTCATCACCAAGGGTTTAAACCTCCATATCTAGGCAACAGAGGCTTAGAAAGGAAACTTTTTTGACATTTTGAGCAAAACAATGACTTTTTCATCACCAAGGGTTTAAGCCTCCATATCTAGGCAACATAGGCTTAGAAAGGAAACTTTTTTGACATTTTGAGCAAAACAATGACTTTTTCATCACCAAGGGTTTAAGCCTCCATATCTAGGCAACAGAGGCTTAGAAAGGAAACTTTTTTGACATTTTGAGCAAAACAATTACTTTTTCATCACCAAGGGTTTAAACCTCCATATCTAGGCAACAGAGGCTTAAAAGGGTAACCTAGTTCGTTATCATTCATGAAAATGAGATTTTTTGACATTTCATTTTGGCTGCATCTCGGAAAGAGTGTCTTAAAATGATAAACTAAGCCTAATCCGTTGTCATCTAAAATGAGATTTCTAGACAATTTGGGGAAAAAGTCTCACCAATGTTGACTGAGCGCTCAGCTTAATACGTTGTCATCCAAACAAAATTTAATTTTTGAACATTTTGGGAAAAAAAGGACTTTTCGTTACTAAAAATTGAAAACGTCATATCTCGAAAACAGAAGCTTAAAATATAAAAGCAGGCTTAGTTCTGTCGTTTAAATGACAGAATTTTACGAAAAAGGCGAGGCCAGAATCGTTCTTTGTATGCCGCAGACTTGATGTTGTAAAAGGGGAGGGCCGGCGGAGGGATACCCACCCACGTTGCCACACAATATGCTTTCCCCAACATTCTCATTATCCAGATGTCTTCTTAAGTTGTCATTCCTGAGGAGACATAGTCCTTTTTGTCTTTTTGTTGATAGTCCAAGTCTTGCACTATGGCACTTTGTATCAAAAGCGGGCGAAGAAATCCTTTGTCATTTCGATCGATGGAGAATACCAAACTTCACGACCTGAATAGTAACAAAGTCCTATGTAAAGTAAAAACAAAAAACTCCTCATTGATCGTTAAAGATGGCTAGGACATGTAGAACGAATGGACACGAATACTCCGGTTCGCAGAGTCTGCGATTGCCAGCCAGGCGTCGGAGGCAGTAGAGGAAAACCTCGCCTTAGAACGCGCACAATTTGAACCGGACCTCAAGCAAACTTGAATTGCGCAATTGGAGGCAGTTAGCTAAGGACCAGGCTAGTTGAAAAAGCATTTTGGTTGAGGTCAAGGTTCATTACGAACTGTAGCGCCACTTAAGTAGGTAATAGCGAAGCTAACAGAGTCTCTCCCGAAGCCGTACTAGATACAAAAATCTTGGCGCAACAGGCTCGTTAGTACGCAGGGCCGAGCTTGTTCACAACCATTCATGTGTGCGTGTGTACGATGGCGGGATCTCCTTTTTTATGACGACTCCGAACGGCTGATAATAAGCTTTTCTTGACAATTGATACTGCTCGGATGATTTGTCAGATCATCACGAGAGGAGGGCCAGTGAAAAATCATTTAGGTGTTGCTGAGGCTGGGAATCGAACCCAGACCCTTCAGTAGCTCGACTGCCCAACAAGAAGAACCTATGAATGGTGCAGAAAAATCGACTTAAAGTTCGACGCCATTTTTACCCGGGATAGCCAGAACCTAAAAGGCACAACTGAGTGAGTTAGCCGCAATATCATCGAAGAGGTAGCCGAATCCACCAGGGGCTAATATCCACCACCGAAAAGATGATAATAAAAAGATTTGCAAGTACCAATAACAGGGGACATATCAAGGCGCTAAAATGTTAAAATAGTTTTGAGCCAAAAGAAAATCCTGCGTAAGACAAAAATACAGCCTCACAGGCCAGCGAACTCGAAAGGTTTCGCAACAAGCAAAACGTTTGTCAATTCTACAAAAAAAAAAAACACAAAAATCGGCACCTGGCTTTGAATAAAAAAAAACGGAGGCTATACGAAATAGCAATGGCAACCTAGTCATAGTCACTGACTTGTAGGGAGTTGTAGATGTATTCAGGCAGCACTTGCAAAAGCTCTTAATCGGCAACCTCCAGTCAACGAAAAGGTAACGCTCCCTCAGTATTGAAGAAGTGAGTGCAGACATGAAAAACCTCAAGAACAACAAGGCAGCCAATTCTAATAAATAACCAGAAATACGGAGGTATTGGTACAGAAGTGTGCATGAACCAAGCCATCAAAAAAGCCCGGTTGGATGAGAACATGACCGGTGACTGAAATAAACAGCATCCCTTTTATGAAAAGGCGACCTCATGTCTTGGATCAACTACCAAGGGATATCCTTACAAAATTTCGGATATAAGATCCTATCCAACGGGCCATGTAAACGTTTTAAGTCTTTTCTACAACACACTTACCGGCACATACCAGTGTATCTTTCGGACCGGCAGATCGACTATATACCAAATAAAATCCTCGAAGAGACAAACGAACTTGAATTCGGGATCTACCATCTCTGTATCGATATAAAGGACGCCTATACTAGCACACACCGCCTAGAGCTCTATAAATCGATGAAAGAAGTCGAGATTCCATCCAAATTCATACCGTTGTGTAGCCTAAAACTGAAGAAGACGCACTGCAGTTCAGTTCAGTTTGGAAGCAGCTCATGCGAAGTTTTCCAAACATTTACTGGATTCCGATTCTTCGTGAAAATGTTGGTGCTCTGTTTGCGAGGACGGCGAATGGAACAAAAGAAACGCGTACACGCGTTATGTCTGTCAGGGACCCTCAACTGGTCGATAACCCGATAAGAAAAAGGAGTAAGTGAATTCATTTGTATGTGGGTTCATGAGCCACCGAAAAATAAGTTTTAAGATAGAAAACCTATCTTGCAATCACTTTCGTTTTTTTCTTCGTACAATTTCAACTTGTGTGCATATGTTTACATTTCTAAGGGTGGAAAAACACTTTCATGATTGCTAGATCACATTTGCGGGTACATAACCCACTGAAAGAAAAAAAAATTAAAAATACCCTAATGCGTAGCTGAATGATGTCATTTCAGGGTTCGAAACTAACAGAAACTGGAAATCGAACGAAACACAATCGATGATCCTAATGTCCATAGGTGCATATCATGATTGCAGATACGACTTTATTTCATGTTTCGAAAAATGTTTAACAAATGATTTATGTTTACACTTAAGAACTTAATGAATTACAAGATACGTAAAAGTTTTTTTTTTTAATTTGTATGTGGGTTCACGACTTATTCTGCACCTGGAATGTGAGAAAATGAATCTGGAGATGTGCAAGCGAACAACAAAGACACAAACTGCTACAAAAAGACATTACTGCCATCCGGAAATACATGGGATTGGCCAAGCAAAAAGAAAATTAAAAACTGTGACACCTACTAGGGTCCGTGTAATGGTGAGCAGAAACAGCGACTATTCTGATGCGGATTTGATATAAGTGCAAGACTTAGGCAAGAAGTCTAATGTTTCCAAGACAATAAGCGAACGCATTGTAACAATCCGCATTAGGGCCAAATTCGCCAGCATAAGCCTTAAATGCGCTCACGCCCCAACGGAAGCAACAGATGATATAGGTAAGGATTGCTTGTATGAGCTCCTTCACCAAACCTATGAGCGACTATCGAAGTACGATGTTAAAGTCGTGCTGGGAGATTTTAACGCAGAGGTAGGAAGAGAAGACATCTTTACAGTATTGCCGGAAAACATAGCCTACACGACAACACGTCTGGTAACGGGCTTAGGCTACGGAACGCAATGCCACCAGATCCAGCACACGATTTCCTCACCTCGATATCCATAAGGGGACATGGCGCTCTCCAGATCAATGAACGGTCAACCAAATTGATCACATTGCGACAGACAAGAGGCACGCATCCAGTATTTCGGATGTCCGAACATTTCGAGGAGCTAACATCGACCACTACCTTGTTGCAGCCAAGGTAAGAATGCGGATATCCACGACGCCACAACAATCCAGAAACACTGTGAAAAAATTCAATCGAAAGACTGCAATCGCAAGAGGCTGTCAAGACCTTCGCGCAACGCGTGTCCCTTAACCTCTCGATCAACACCATACCTCCAGCATCGAATGTCGAAGAACAATGGCAACGATGCCAGCAGGCCATTAGATAAGCCGCAACTGATGTGTTGGGTTTCTCGCGCCCACCAGCAAGAAACCCCTGGTTTGATAAGGAATGCCGACAGATGCTCGCAGCTAAGAACGAGGACTACAAGGCTAAGCTGCAGATAACGACGAAAGCTGCCATTGAGCTCTATAGGCAGAGAAGAAGGGAAGAACACCGGCTTTTCAGAAAAAAAGTAAAAAGAGCAAGAAAAGTGCCAGACCGAGGATATAGTGAGGTGCCACTCCAGAAACAATGTTCGCAAGTTTTAGCAAAGTTTAAACGTCAAAGCCAAGGATACAAGGCTCGAACGGAATGCTGTCGAGATGAACAAGGAAATATCGTAGTTGAGACACAGTCGATGCTGAGGATATGGAAGAACCACTTCTGCAGACTTTTAAACGGTGATGATGAACAACATTCCGCTGTCAGGCAGAACGACCCTTCAATATTGGCAACGACAGCGAGAACTGCCAACCACCCGACCTTAGTGAGGTGAGAATAGCAGTATCTAAACTCAAGCTTAATAAGGCTGCCGGAAATGACGGCCTTCCCGCTGAGCTTTGTAAAGCCGGCGGAGATGACTTGGAAAGTAACATCCACCAACTCATAAGGCAAATCTGGTCGGATGAAAGTATGCTTCCGGAATATATTGTTTGCCCGATCCACAAAAAAGGAGAGCCTCTGAACTGCGCCGAATACACAGGCACAAGTCTCCTCCACATCGCCTACAAGATCCTATCTGCGAACGCCAGAAACCGTTTACCAACAACCTGATCGGCCCCTATCAGTGTGGTTTTAGGCCAGGAAAGTCCACAACCGATCAAATTTCAACACTTCGGCAGATCCTGAAAAAAAAAACCCAAGAAGTCCAAGAAATACCCATGCACACATCGATACCCACCACCTATTTATCGATTTGGAAGCCGCATACGACAGCATTTATAGAGACGAACTATATAGAGCCATGTCTAGTTTTGGTATACCGCCCAAGCTCGTTCGTTTGCTAAGGATTACGATGGAGAATCCTCGCTGATCCATCAGGGTCGGAAACCACCTCACCGGCACATTCGATACCAAAATAGGATTTAGGCAAGGCGATGCGCTATCATGTGACTTCTTAAACAGCATTCTTGAGAGGATTGTGCAAAACTCCAAAACCAGCACCAGATGCACAATTTTCCAAAAATCGGTGCAACTACTAGCATACGCCGACGATATTGACATCATTGGTAGGACTCAAGGTGATGTCATAGCAACGTTTGCTAATATAGGGAAGGAAGCGGCTAAAATGGGTTTAGCCATAAATGAGGGCCAGACGAAGTATATTATGTCAACCCGAAAGGACACACAAAATCGACGAATCGGACAAAACGTCACCGACATATATAGCTTTGAGGTACTTTGAGGACTTTGTCTACCTCAGCTCCTCTATTAACTTTGACAACATCATCTCGTCAGAAATTAAACGAAGAATTACTCTTGCCAACCGAGGTTTCTTCCGGCTAAGAAGGCAATTCAACAGTAAATCCCTCACTCTAGTAGTTCGAGTGAGGGAGGGAGGAGATCTCGTATAAGACCCTGATCATCACAATCCTGCTCTATGGCGCTGAAGCATGGACCGTCTCAAAAGTGGATGAAGAAATCCTTGGTCGATTCGAGAGGAAAATTCTTCGAAAAATCTTCGGTCATGTTTGCCTTGATGGGCTATGGAGGCAAACTAACCAATAACTATACGAGCTGTACAGCGATATGCCCCTGGCTAGGACAAGTTAGAACGCATGGACACCAATACTCCGGCTCGCAGAGTCTTCGATTACCAGCCAGACGTCGCACGCAGTAAAGGAAGACCTCACCTTAAGTTGCGCTCACAAGTATAAAAGGACGATCGGGCTTACTGGAGAGGCATGTTGGTTGAGGCTTAGTTTCATTCGGGACTGTAGCGCCACTTAAGTAAGTAAGCAAGTAATGTGCGTTCATGACCTACCGAATTTTTTTTTAAATAACACGGTTGGGGATATTCTTTAAAAACTTTATAAACTTTTTATAAACAAAAACAAAATGGAACCCTAAGATATATCTAGATGTCGATTCTCAATTTCGAAATCAAAAAGATAAAACAGTTATCCAATCAAAACCACACATAGTAAAACTTTCTTCAAAAATTCGATACACAATCCCATTCGATGGCATTAAAGATGCTCGCCAGAGTAACCACGTGAACGTGACACAGATGACATGTTTTGCAAGAGGATACCCACAGGATCCTCAAGCACATTCGATTCGAGTTTGTTTCGTTGTTGTGCGTAGGTTAACTTGGTTTCTGTTCTAAAATACGTGATTCCGAGAGAAATCTCTTGAAAGTTTTATTTTAAAGTCGCACCAGTAAATGGTGGTTCGCTGAAAACCCCATTCAGTCTCTCTGTGTTCACCCCTTAATGGATCCTTCTGTGTGCTGTTTGTATGTTCGAAACGGGAAGAAGTTGCTCTTCTTCGTAGTGCAACTTTTGAATTTTCACATAGTACACGTTTTGGAAATGCCCTCGTAAAGGATACCACGCTACAATCTTGAAATTTTGATATTTTTCCCCGTTTACAAATTTCCAGCGAAGGAGGAGGACTCACATCAAACGCAAAGGACGAGCGAACATTGTTGGGGAAAAGACGCGCTGTGTACGTTTAAGTGTTTTTGGTGAAGTAGAATGCATATTGGAAGAGACTAAAGTTTGCATTTTTTTTTTAAAAATGAGGTTATCGACGGGCTGTGGAACACTGTCGTACGTTTGATGGTAAAAAGCGAAGTCAAAGTCGGATGTATAAAGTGCTTGTATGGTGTGCATGTCATTAGGGAGTTTAAATGCTTAAAGGATGGTAACTGGCTTCATTTTACGAAACTGTACGTTTTTTTTGTGGATTGCCATTGGGAACCGTCGAAAATGTAGCAAATGCTAAGTCGGACATTTTTAAATGGTTGAAATGTCTAGAAAAAGGTTCGATTGGGTTAGAAGGGCTGTGTTGATACAGGGTGCAAGTAGGGGACTCAGATCTAAGCCGCACCTGACCAGTTCATCCGCTTTTTTTGTTCGCTTCAACTCCGGCATGTAGGGCTCAAATGAGCGATAGTTAATCTGATGAACTCCGTGAAGAAAATTTTTAAATCCATAACAACACCTTGATGATTTTTCCCTGACCTTCCTCTTGCGATGATCTGACAAATCATCCAATTAGCATCAATTGTCAAGAAAAGCTTATCTCAACTAAAAATTTTCGAATTCGGAATGAAACAGGAGGTGCAGCCACTGTTCAGGAAATGCACCTGCATACATAAAGGTTTGTAAGAAAAAAGCAAGGCTCTCGTTACTAACGAGCCTGTTTCGCCAAAAGTTTGTATTTGTAACTGTGGTATGTCGTGGAACTTACCGTAGTAGTGCCGATTTAGGGCTAGGTGCCTGCAAGCACTCTGCAAGGTTTTTCAAGGTTATACGCGATCGCTTTAAGTGCTACTTGATTGTCCACCCAGATTGATAGGTACGTTCTTGGAAGTACCATCGATAGGCTAGTGTATGCAGCTTTTTGAGTCGCAGTAGTGTGACAGTGGAAATGAGTCATCTTCAGGGAACAGAAGCTAGCGTTTTCTCGAAGCCGCTTATACCTAGTGCCTTCGAAAATACGCTGGCTAGCGTTTTCTCGAAGCCGCTTATACCTAGTGCCTTCGAGAATACGCTGGCTTCTGTTCCCTGAAGATGAGCATACCGTCTTCAAAAACACTGTTGTAGTCTGAAAGACGATGGTACTAGATTATACCTAGTCCTCCATCTGCTGACGATGGATATACCTTTGATGACAGTACTGGGTGGACCCCAATCGGATTTATCAGGTACTAACGTACAACTTAAGTGGCGCAACATCCCGGAATGAACGTGGGTCGCAACCAAAATGACTCTCCGAATAGCCCAGCCTTAGCTAACTGCCTCCAGTTCAGCACTCCAAGTTGGTTGAGGTCGGTTTCTACTTGTGCGAGCCACTTAAGGCGATGTCTTCCTCAACAGAGTCTGTGTGGGCTGGGAATCGAAGACTCTGCAAGCCGGTATATTGACGTCCATTCGTTCTACATGTCCAAGCCATCTTAAGCGCCCAGTGAGAAGTATTTTGACTGGGGGTATGTCGCTGTACAGCACGTATAGTTAATGGTTGAATCATCTTCATCAATCATCGTCATCTTCATAGCCCGTCAACGCAAAGGCGACCGAAGATATTTCGAAGAATTTTTGAGGGAAAGCTTTCAAAAAGT
Source organism: Rhingia rostrata (assembly GCA_949824845.1). Lineage (NCBI taxonomy): Eukaryota > Metazoa > Arthropoda > Insecta > Diptera > Syrphidae > Rhingia > Rhingia rostrata. The sequence goes on along the minus strand of OX463757.1, from coordinate 17,069,724 downwards.
TCATGTCGAAGTTATACCTAGGTTTCTAGTAATAAAAAAGTGACAGGACACTTGACCCTTAGTCAAGAATGCTTTCGTGTCCGAAAAATCTGCGTCTAAAACATTCTTTGCAAAATGGTGCAAGATTTTAGTGTTCAGCCTTGAGGAGTGTTGCCGAAGATTTAGGGATAGGAAATGACGGTGCCATACCTTGACCAACTAGCGAGTGTCCTGTTGCTAAGGGGAGTAGGAGTTAGTGCGATAAAATTAGGCAAAATTTTGTGTATCGCTTAGACGCCAAAATAAGACCTTTTTCGATGGTCCTTGGATAGGAATTTCAACACCATCTTACGACTTCATTACAACAGGTGTCTCAAAAGAAACGAAAGCGCAACGAATCCGGCGGGTACTAGGGTTGTGTCAATCAGAAGCATAGCTCTAGGATCGTTTCCTGGTAAAGGACCAAGCGAATTACATGCGAAAGTTTAACAAAAATGGTGATCCGCCGACTGTAGCGGCTAAAAGGTTCTACAATATTCGGAAAAGCCCGAATATTGTAGAACCTTTTAACCTTTTAGGGTTTCCGCCTCTCAAATGATGGATGCGGCAGGGATACCTCTCCTTCGAACATATAGAATAAATTGCAAAACGTTATTACATTGGAAAACCAAAATACAGAAGACCAGAGCATCAAGAACGTGGAGGTGTTAATCAATCTGCTCATGAACATCCATACCTTTCAATTCGTAGATGGCGCTAGTGCTTTAAATGAGCATAAATCATCCTTTTGAGGAATTTTGGGCAAAGACCTAAAGCTGAACCCTTTCAAATTCATTTGGTTAAAGAATTAGAGCCCCAGGATCCCATTCGAAGGTTTGGCTCCGAAACCATGCCATTGCGCGCTTTTCAACGTTCTCCAACACTTTTTTTTCTAATGAAAGTCATTTTTATCTTAATGGGCACGTGAATAAGGAGAAATGCAGGTTCTGGAGTGCAACGATAGCCAGGCATACGAAACCTCTTCATTCAACTAAAGTTATCTCATGGGCAGCGATGTCAGCTTTTACCTTTTTGAAGATGAAAGTGGACGTGGAATCGCAGTGGGTTACTGAGTGATTTCTGGAGACGGCTTTGAATTGCAAAACTTAGCAGGCTATAACCCTGGAACTTGGTTCCAGTAGGATGGAGCAACAACAAACATTCCAAATACGTCTCTGCCACGAGACCGTGAAATCTTCCTGGGAAATTGATCTCCATGACTTACTTACTTACTTGAGTGGCGCTACAGTCCGGAATGAACCTGGGCCTTAACGAACATGTCTCTCCAATTAGCCCGGTCCTTAGCTAACTGCCTTCAGTTGCGCACTCCAAGTAGGTTGAGATCGGTTTCTACTTGTGCGCGCCACTTAAGGCGCGGTCTTCCTCTACTGCGTCCGACGTCTGGCTGAGAATCGAAGACTCTGCGAGCCGGAGTATTGGTGTCCATTCGTTCTACATGTCCTAGCCATGTCGCTGTACAGCGCTGCAAAGTTCTTGGTTGAATCTTCATCTCCATAGCCCGTCAACGCAAACGGGATCGAAGATTTTTCTCTCGAATCGACTAAGGATTTCTTCATCTGCTTTTGATACCGTCCATGTTTCAGCGCCGTACAGCGGATTTGGGACGATCAGGGTCTTACATAGGATCTCCTTAGTACTTCGAGTGAGGGCTTTACTACTAAATTGCCTCCTTAGCCTGAGGAAACAGCCAGCGGCTGGCAAGAGTAATTCTTCGTTTAACTTCTGACGAGATGTTGTTGTCAGAAATAATAGCGGAGCCGAGGTAGACAAAGTCCCATGCTACCTCAAAGTTATATCTGTCAATGGTGACGTTTATCTTGCCCTCATTTACTGCTAAACCGTTTTTTGCCGCTTCCTTCTCTATACTTGCTAACGTGGCTATGACTATGGCTATGATCTCCGTGACAGGTGACAAAAATGGGCCTTGCAGTCCTATGGGGATATCTCAAATCGAAATTTCAGGTTATCGATCCACTGAATGGAAACTTGTAGAACAGAGCAGGTCTGTTGCCTGCCTTATACAAAAAAAGCCTATGAGATCCGGGAAAAACATTTCTGTGAACGACAAATAGGATACAAAGGTACTGTATGCCTTTGTCTTCAGGTACTTCGCAGCTTTTTACTGGGTAAAATACGAACCTGATATGCACGAAAAGACCAACATGGTTGAAATATTTCACAACAGGCCTCCCTCTCCTTCTCTACTCACTTCATTCCTGAACGGCAGTAATACTTTGTATAATCATAGGACTTTAGCTGGTTATTCGGGTCCAAACATTCTATTAACGTTCGCACACTCCAGGTGGCGATATGAATGTCCTTATGATCTTTTTTTTACGTTTTGCCTGGTCGTCAAAGCTTAGGCCATTCATTTCCTAGGCTTTTGGTAACTTCATCCGAATGCTTACTGCTGAAACGAAGGCACAACGTTCAACCTGGAATATCAGTTCCAATTTTTTAGATACCCTTAGGACACGGACACGGTCAGTACTCAGTACGAAGCACCGCCGTTGGCATTTTAGCTCATCCGCCATCATCTCTCTTCAAGCAGCCTGACTAGTCCTTAAAATTTCATATATATGACCTATTGGGCAAATTGTCAGAATAACTCCTTTGCTGGTCCACCTTATCAGGCTTATCTGCGACTGTCCACGTCACCGCTAACTCGATCCTGCCATTTTATTCGCATCCGTCTATGGAAAAATGGAAGAAGGCCAACGGTTACATTCCCTCCGCTCTTATCTGCTGCCGACAAAATTTTACAAAACATTTTTTCAAAGAGGGTACAATGGCCTACTTGTCAGTGCGTTTAGGACTACTAAGCACAGGGTCCTGGCTCAAAACCTGAGAGTGACAAAACACAAGTTTTGGTCAATGCCACACCCTTTGCGAAGGTCTGACAACTATCCAAGAGGTAATTTCATGAGAAGTTTCAATGAGCCATTCGGAATCGGCTTTAAGCAGTAGGTCCCATTCTTTGTGGAAAAAAATCAAACTCTGCAAACATAAATGAATGGAGAAGCTTTATTTGAAGCCCTCTATGGGCCGGTATTGCCTAATATTTTGCATTTTTTTAAAACCCAATCTAAGCGCAATTACCAGCACCAAGCATCAGCATCAGCTTAGTCAAATCGCGTGAGTTTTCAAGTAGTCGCCATTACCTACCATTTGGCAACCATAAAGCCTGGAGTCATTCATATATACTTTGACTTTGGCACATAAATACGGACTAAAACTACAGGACCCATACAAAGACTTGCAATCCACTTTATAGAAAATTCTTGTCTTCCTTCAAACCTCCAAACTTGAAGGATATCTTGTTGATACCTTGCAGCAAGACCTTAGCAAATTCATTCCAAAACATGTGACATTTAAACGCTCCACAAGGCAGCATTCATCTGTAAACTTCTCAGAACGCTGCCTAAGCATTACAGATTCGCCTAATCCTAAACATTCATCCCCAAAACAATCCAAAATCGATAAAACCCTCTAATCAGCAAACAAGATTCTTCTATTGAAAACTGCCAAAGCCCCGTTAAGAACCTGCATATCAGATTAAAAGTCCATCCGAACAATACACAATGACATGATGTTGCAATTTTCAAGTAAATGCATCGAGGCATTAATATCCTTGTAACACACACCCACAATGCCTTCAATTTCGGCATCATTTTCTTATCTGCCCCTCCTCTGCCTTCCTCGGTTATCCTTTCATGACAATAATATTGCCAAACAAATTTGAATCATAATATCATTGCACTGGAAAACGCCTCCTTAGACAGAGTACACAACCTCCCCCGAAATATCCTTTACTCTAAAAAAAAAAAAAAAATTAAATACGATTGCCATCGTCCTTGTGTGTATATGTCATCCATTTTGTGTGGGCACAAAATAAATGCAAACGTCGATTGAATCGGCGCGGCTAGATGTCTGCTGCAACTGCAGCAGGATAAAGGATATTCCCCAAAACGAGAATAAAAATGCCGTTCCCACTGAATAGAGAGAATCATCCAAATCCGGATGTGAAAAGTCGAAGATTACATAAAATATAAAGGAAGGAGAATTTTCCTGCTGAAAGGATGTGTACCAGCAGCATCATCTATCCGCCTCTTCCTTTCGATCCTGTATGAGTATATGCATGTACCAAACATAAACACTCGTATGTTATACATCAAAGTTAGTTTGTGATTTGTGTGGTTTTGGTCCTTGCTGCTGCACTGCACTGCCTTGATGATGCATACTTCAGCATACACCACTCTGACGGCAGTGGTCACGTTCGTTCTCCTTCTCTGTCTATGTGTACCACCAACCAGCTCTCACATATTTATGATGGGGTTAACGGGTTGAGCTATGATGCTGCTGCACAGGACAAGGACGACATACAACTGCAGAGTATACATTCAGCTGGGGGGAATTGTACTCCAGTAACACCTTGACACACTATATCATCGGCCAGATGAATGGGGAAAACAAGAGAGACAAAGATTTGGAGTTGTGTATCTCAAAATAGGCTTCATTGCGATTTAATGAAATTCAATTGAACCGAAGAGATATTTTTCGGTTGCATAGTTTTTGCAAGGACTCCCCTCCCCTCACAGTCATAAATATGCAAATAGAGTTGAGCGCGCTTGTTGAATCCGACCGGATAGTTGAAACTGGGGAACTTGGAAGTTGGAACGTTCCCAAAAATCTTTTCTCCATACAATTAGTTAAAATTGAAGGATTAAATATTTAGGCGTCAAGTGACAGGTATTAAGTGTGGAACAAGGTAAAGTGAACAATAGGGAGGGTGGAGCACAATGCACATGCATTGTTTGGTTGGGACCACTTAAAGTCGGATCCGCTCGGAGACATCTCTGTGCTAAGTGGGAAAACGAATAGTTTTTGTGGGGAACTTGACGTGACATCGAACAGATGGGGGCATGGAAATCCACTTTGGTATCTTTGAAAACAGAGCCGAGGATATTCTTGGGGAAAAGTTTTCAGCCTCTCCTGTCAGGAAAAAAATTTGCTCGATGTCGCAAAATATTTTTGCCTGCAGGATAAATGGGAACATTCTTTGTGTGTTGATTCGGTTAAGAAGTTATTCCAAGTTGGTGGAGCATAAGAAAATAACCTTGAACCACTTAGCGACCGCCAACACATTTAACTTTTCCTTGGTTTCGAGAAGGATGTTGGTCCCTTTTCTGGTAAGCGTTCGCCTGGAAGGCGTGTTTTGTTTGAATCTGTTGTTTTTTTTTTTTTGTGGATTTATGAAGTGGAACGATTTTGAGATTGACTGAAGGCTGGGACTTTCTACTTTACGAACAGAAAGCGAGGATGTAATTTAACAGGATAATAAAATTTCCTCTTTAAATTGCTTTCAGGATGAAATCTTTACAAGTCCTTCATTGGAGCGGAGCTGGTTTTTATAAAGATGAACTTTCTACCCCGCATTGCTGATTTGAAGTACTTTTGTGTAGATTTGGTAGCCGTAGGCATTGATATTAAGTCGGTGGGTAAAACCATGTAGTCGTGGGTTCATATCCTACGAAAAATCTTACACCCAAAGCATTTGACTGCGACTGTAATGGAGTCCATACATAACACATGCATGCATGCACAGTATAGTGATTGCGCCTGCAAACTGAAATTGGAGATGTTGTCAGAGTTAATAGAGGAGTCGAGATAGACAAAGTCCGTACTACCTCAAAGCAACATCTGTCAACGGTGACATTCTGTCCAATTCGTTGATGTTGTGTGTCAATTCGTGTTGACAGCATATACTTAGTCTTGCCCTAAATTACTGCTAAACTCATTTTTGCCGCTTTCTTCTCGATACTTGAAAACGTGGCTATGACATCACGTTGAGTCCTACCAATGATGTCAATATCGTAGGCGTATGCTAGTAGTTGCACCGATTTTTGGAAAATTGTGCCTTTGGAGTCGGCTCGGGAGTTTTGCACAATCCTCTCAAGAATCGAAGTAAAAAAGTCGTATGACAGCACATAGCCTTGCCTAAATCCCTTTTTGGTATCGAATGTGTCGGTGAGGTCGTTTCCTACCCTGAAGGAGTAGCGAGAATTCTCCATCGTCATCCTACACAAACGGACGAGATTGGGTGGTATACCAAAACTAGACATGGCTCTGTATAGCTCGTCTCTATAAAAGCCGTCGTATGCGGCTTCCAAATCGATGAATAGGTGGTGGGTATCGATTTGGACTTCTTGGTTTTTTTTTTCAGGATCTGCCGAAGTGCGAAAATTAAATCGGTTGTGGCCTCTCCTGGCCTAAAATCATACTGATAAGGGTCGATCAAGCTGTTGGTAAATGGTTTCAGGCGTTCACATACGGCAGATGGGATCTTGTAGTGATCTTGCGGAGACTTATGTATCTGTAGTTGGAGCAGTTCAGAGGGTCTCCTTTTTTGTAGATCAGGCAAACGATGCTGAGGTTCCATTCTTCAGGCATACTTTCATCCGACCAGATTTGGCTTATGAGTTGGTGGATGTTACTTTCCAAGTCATCTCCGCCGGCTTTATAAAGCTCAGTGGGAAGGCCGTCATTTCCGGCAGCCTTATTAAGCTTGAGTTTAGATATTGCTATCCTCACTTCACTTAGGTCGGGTGGTTGGCAGTTTTCGTTGTCGTTGCCAATATTGAAGGGTCGTTCTGCCTGACAGCGGAATGTTGTTCATCATCACCGTTTAACAGTCTGCAGAAGTGGTTCTTCCATGTCCTCAGCATCGACTGCGCCTCAACTGCGATATTTCCGTATTCATCTCGACAGGATTCTGTTCGAGCCTTGTATCCTTGGCTTTGGCGTTTTACACTTTGGTAACACTTGCGAAAATCGTTATTGAAGTTGCACCGCTCTATGTCCTCTATCTCGCACTTTTCTTGCCATTTTTTCTTCGTTCTGAAAAGCCGGTGTTCTTCCTTTCTTCTCTGCCTATAGACCACAATGGCAGCTCTCGTCTTCACCTGTAGCTTAGCCTTGTATGCCTCGTTCATGGTTGTGAGCATCTGTCGGCATCCCACATCAAACCAGGGATTTCTTGCTGATGGACGCGAGAAACCAAGCACAGCAGTTGCGGCTGATGCAACGTTCGCATCGTTGCCATTGATTAATCGAGAGGTTATGGGACACGCCTTGCGCGAAGCTCTTGGCGGTAGTATGGTGTTAATCGAGAGGTTAAGGGACACGCGTTGCGCGATGGTCTTGGCGGTCTCTTGCGATTGCAGTCGTTCGGCATTAAATTTGTTCACAGTATTTCTGTATTGTTGTGGTGGCTGCACTAAGGTAGTGGTCCGAGTCGATGTTAGCTCCTCGGTATGTTCGGACATCCAAAATACTGGATGCTTGCCGTTTGTCTATCGCAATGTGGTCAATTTGGTTGACAGTTCGTTGATCTGGAGACCGCCATGTCCCCTTATGGATATCGAGGTGAGAAAACCGTGTGCTGGATCTGGTGGCATTGCGTTCCGTAGCCTAAGCCCGTTACCAGACGTGGTGTCGTGTAGTCTATATTTTTCCAACAATACTGCTAAAAATTTCTTCTCTTCCTACCTTTGCGTTAAAATCTCCCAACATCCTTCTTCGGTAGTCGCTCATAGGTTTTGTCAAGGAGCTCGTAGAAGCAATCCTTAGCTATATCACCGTTTTCCTCCATTGGGGCGTGAGCGCATATAATGCTTATGTTGGAGAATTGTTGGATTGTTACAATGCGTTCGCTTATTTCTTGGAAACATAAGACTTCTTGCCTATATCTGGCACTTATAACAAATCCGCATCCGAATAGTTGCTATTTCTGCTCACTATAACACGGTCCGTAGTGGATGTCACAGTTTTTCATCCTCTTTTTGCCCGGCTCATCCCATCATACTTCCTGGATGGCACTAATGCCTTCTTTATAGCAATTTAGTGCTTCCGCTAGTTTTTCGCTTGCACCTCTCCTGTTTAATGTTCTCACATTCCAGGTGCATATAGGAACGTCGTTGTTTTTTTTTTGTTTAACAGGGTCGTCAACAATAAAATCCGTCCTTTCCGAGGCTATTGGTCGCATTGTAACTAGTGGATTTTTTTCCATGGGTGGGTAGTTAACCTAAAGCATTACCCCCAAAGCCAGTTCCAATTTTTTATAAATCCCGAGGATACGGGAGCATCAGTATCCACTTCTGGATTGAGCGCTGCCGTTGGCCTTTCGGTTCACCCACCGCAATCTTTGTCCAAGAAGCCTGACTTAACCTTGAAAATCATAGACAACCTTTTGTCTGAATATGTCGAAGCAGCTTGTCTAGATTCGCCTGGAACAGCAGGCTGGGTATTCATTCCGTGCCATTCCGACCGGGCATTTTATAGTTCTGCTGTTTTTCGCCTTTTTATCAACACTCGCACTTATCGTTTAGCAAGTCAGATCCGGTTGGATGAGACCAGTATCCGATGGTTAAAAACAAGCACTTGATGTGTATTCAGAGTTATAACCACTGGGCATTGCCAAGTGAAAGCCAATTAGAGTCTACCCTCGTTCTACAACACCCAACCATTTCGCCTTTGGTGATAGATTTTATAAAAAGTCAGGAAGAGGTCATTTTTGTCAGGAAATGAATGTACTGTCAACATTTGAGCCTGAACTACATCCCGTATTGACCATTCAAGACCGATTCTCCACCAAATCCATTCTTACCTCTCGCCATTTATTCTAGCCTCGTCCTTAAACTACTTTCATACCCACCCGGTTGCAGGAAGAGCGCTGAGATTCTAAAAAAAATATTTTTACTGGATGTATGTGCACACACACTAGGTATGGGTTTTATAACGCCTGGCTAAGCTCATCTTTACAGAATTTTTGGAGTCTGCGTTGTGTAAGTCTCAATTTTTCATGGATCACTTCAAAGATGGCTCTTCCCCTGGGTCGTTCGACTTAGCGTCTGGCTTTCAACCACTCGTCGTCTCAAAGGATTTTTATTTAATCACTCCACTCCTAGCATGGTACTCTCCTGTTGCAGCTTGTTCTTCATGACACAGTGGAATATGACATTTGATCAGTTTATATACAAAAAAAATGGTATCCCCACGCCTAAAGCCGTATCTATCGATGCTAAAATACGCAAAGTCAAAACTTTTAGAATCTTCCTCTCACCTATGACTACTGCGCTGTATGCGTGAGAAATTTCAAGTCCCCGCCCAATCTAGAAGTACCTACAAATGCGAGTTCAAGGCTGCATGTTACGCAAAAAAAAAAAACTCCCATGCACACAATTTCCACGTCAAAAAACCAATCTACGACTTAATGTCTAGTTCCCCAAGGAAATGGAAAAATAAATTCCAAACCGCCGTCATCGCCTTTGTTTGTTATGGTGCTGGCAAATCGCGAGCTTCACACACAACCTCAAGGTCTAACATGTATCGCATGCATTGCGCCCCACATTAGCACACACATTTTCATTGGAAAGTGTTTTCTGAAGAGTGTCACGGTGTCGCGTCATGTCGCCTAGTAGTTATACGCTGTCAACCAAACAACAGGAGCACCATGACGAATATATCGCGATCAATAAGTTCGGGGTCATCCTGTCACATATCACCTATTCCTGCACACCCTTTGTATGTTGCAGCTCACGAGTTTACATATGCAAATGTGTCCCGCATTCATGTCGGGTGGTGTGTATTAAAAATGTTAAAGCAACCCCCCCCGTGTGTGTAGATTGTTTGCCAAAGAACCAACCAGAACTAAGCCCCTTACTAAACCGTTAGTGGTTTTATTGGTTTTATATCCTCGATTAGGGATAAGGGTCCTCTCAAAGCTGTGGATCGAAATGGATTTAAACCGCATTACGGATGACCTGGAATCAATATACGAATAGAGAGTGCCCGCCGCGCTGTCCGCCATTGTTTGGGTTTTTGAGTAATTGCCATGAGGGTTCCGTTATATTTTTTTTTTCTAATTTAAATATTTTTTCCCGTTTTTTTTTTCACACTTTGGCGGCAAATGGAACAAATGAAACAATAAAACAAAAAGCATGTTAGATGAGTGTGTGGTGTGATATGGTGAGTTGTGGTAGTGATAGTGGTATACCGTATACACGTATCTAGATACTCATGCGGCACATTTGGTTTAGTGGTGTGAAAGTGGAACAACGATGATAATTGGTGAAAAGGAAGCATGCATCCGGAAGATGCAATTAGTCATCGCGTGGGGGTGGACTTGCAGAGCCGCTGGAGATGTGGCTTTTCACATCTATACTGCGGGACTCGGCTAGTCATCATAATCACCGGCATCATTGCGAGCGCAGGGATTGATTGAATGAATGGTGCTCTGCGATTTTCATGGAAATTTAAGCGGTTTCACTGGTCCAAAGGCGTGCTAATGGTTGCGATTAATTAATTCCCGGCGATGGTTTTCCATGTTATCCTTTTCGTCTAATGAACGGGTTTTCGGGACGTATAAGTATTGTGTGATGGATATAATGGGTCTTGAGGGCGATTAGTGTGGGATTGTGCGCGATTTGAAGTGTGAGATAGGCGCATCTGGTGCTACAAATGGGAAATTGCAGAGAATCCGGAAATGAAATGATGGATGGATGAGTCGAAATATAGCTGTGGAACAAGGGATTAAGCAGCTCGCAATGGGATGATATTGTGGGAATGTGAAGCAAAAAAAAAAAACAAAAAACGAACGGTCTAATGGAGCTACAGCTAGCGAGAGATTACAAACAACAGTTGGATGGCCTTAAACGAACGATAAAAGTAGTTAAGACACACAAGTTGAATGGTTTGACTAATTGTCTTGGGATTATAGGAGTCGACAGAGCGGTTTGGGTTGAGATCTTAACGATGGTGAGTTTTTTTTTTTTTTACTCTCGCGGTAGTTAAGAAGTTAAGGGTTACATTGAAGGTTTCCCTCTTGATTTCTTGGCGTTACGTTTACTCAAAGCTGTGACACGGATTAGTCCGCACTTGTATGTAGGTTCGCCGCACCAGAGAGAATAACTTAACAGACAGTTTAACTAAGGCAGGGAATAAGCAAAATTGGTTCAACTTCACTTTTATATGGCCAAATGTTATTTAGATAAAATTTAGAGCCTTTGATGGGTAGGCTGTGCAAATTTTCATGCCTAAATTTACTTCGAATTTGGCACATGAATTCTGGATTTTGTTCAGTTTTATTACAGATCGAATGGAGAAACGTAAGTGTGAATTATCGTGGCTTATGTTCCGCATAAGGGCTGACAATATGACAAATTTTACCTTTTTAGCTATACTGGAAGTATCTATATCTGCTTTTGTAGGTCGAAGATGATGACGTTCTTACATACGACTGTGGACATTTTTAAGTGCGTCATACAATTCGAATTCGAACTCAAAATTTGTCTTCTTTCTGGCATCTGTATCTGCCGAGCCAATGTTGTATCCATTCTGGCATCTGTATCTGCCGAGCCAATGTTCTGCAAACCTTAATTTTTCAAGCGAAACTGAAGGAGCAAAAAATCATCGTTACCAAGATTTTGATTGATGTAACAAGAATTTGTTTCCATATAGCTAAATCTGTATCTATGGATGCTTAAACTTGAAACTCAACATTTTAGAAATCTTTTTCTCACATGTGGTTACGGTGTTATTACAGAGCGTGATTTCAAAACTAGAATTACCGGCAATGGCTCATATCAACCCAAGAATCAAAAAAATTGCCATATAGTCTGAGATTCTCTTTGAGTCCTGGGGTACTCTTTCCGTAACTTTCCGTAAGGATAGCAATATTTAAGCTGAAACTTGACAAGACTACTGGTAATGAAGGCCTTCCTGCTGAGCTATACAAAGCCGCTGGAGATGACTTGGTAACATCTATCAATTCATTCGCAACATTTTATCGGATGAAAGTATGCCTAAAGAAAGTCACACCAGTATCGCCACCCGATTCGCAAAAAAGGGGAACCTCTGAACTGCGTCAACTACTGAGGCCTCACCATTGCCTATCAGATCCTGTTTGATGTAACATGTGAACGCATGAAACCGTACACTAACTTGACTCACAACTTCGACAAATTGGGCCGAACGTCAACCTCGAAAGATACAATTTTGTTGTAGTAGAAAGGACTCTGTCTCCCTCGCCTCGACTATAAACTTTGAAAATCCTTTACAAGACTCGGGTCATCCCTGTCCTTCTCTAAAGAGCTGAAGGATGCCGCAAAACAACGCCGAGCGAAATAAAGCCGGATTCCGAAATTCGGTGTTATTTCGCTTTTGAGGTTCGATGTAGAATATGTGTGCAACCCCACTGTTTGGGCGAACTGTTGATGGGGGCTTGCTTTTTCATACATCCGACCTCGAACGAAACCCAAATCCAACAATGAGCCTAAGCTGGGGGGTTACAGGGGGGGCATCATGCCCCCCACCCACTCGAATGTATACAAAGTATGAAAATCCCCATCTTGGACTCACTGTGAAATCAAGTGAAATAAAATCGAACATCGAAATTTGGCGTTATTTCGATGTCATACAGTGAGATTACGCCGAATTTCGAAATTTGGTTTTATTTCACGGCATCGCCCCGAAGCAAGGGAATCTTTTCAAAAGACGATGAGGAATCCTTGGACTTTATGAGAGAAAAATTCTTCGAAAAATATTCGGTCCCGTTTGCGTGGACGGGCTATGTAAATAAAAAAAATTAAGAGAGAGCTTTACAAGCTGTAAGTCGGCATAGACGCGGTGAAAAAACTTTTTATTGGAGGTTGAGATGTAGAGCGAATTGATACCAACTCCAGCTCGTAGTGTCCTCTAATCCCATCTATATGTTAGATGGAGCTCACCTCAAGTAACTCTTCAATAATTTCCAAGGAAAAGATATCCTTGGGCTATTAACAGCTTCTCCCCGTTTAAGTCTACGGGAATCGACTGCATACTGCCAGTTATGCTGCAGAGGACACGAGACCTAATAGTGCCATGATTGCTGTCAATTTTTAGAGACGGCTTAACACCAAACCACGTACCTTACTCCTGGAGATGCGTCTGAGTGGTATTTATACCGAAGGTAGGCAAATGCGGCACGAGACCGCAAAGGGCTTCCGACCAATCAGGACTTTGTTCTAAAAACCCTAGAGCGTGTTTCAGACATCCACATGCAAAGTTTTCTAGAAGAATCTTCGCTATCCAAATCGCAGCACGCCTACCTCAAGGGCAAATCCACGGAAACGGTTCTCCAGGAGTTAGTGCGAACAATCGAAAAATCCTTACACAATAAAGAACACACTCTAGCCTCCTTCTTAGACATAGATGGAGCTTTCAACAACGTCACTGGAGCTATTCTTGAATTATTGATCGAGTTGGGCATAGAGGAATTTATTAGCCAATAGATAGACTCTATGCTCGGAACAAGAATTATCCAGACAACAATGCGAAATAACCACATAACCAAATTTGCCAATAGAGGAATGCCGCAGGGCGGCGTCATTTCTCCTCTACTCTGGCTAATGGTTATGAATAAAATGCTAGTCAAACCAAACGAGCAGCGGGTCAAAGGTGTCGCGTATGCGGTTGACGTGGTGATACTAGTGTCAGGAAAATACCCTCCGTGATAAGTGAAATCATGTGAGCTGTCCTAGACAAGCTTAACACCTGGGCTTCATGCTGTGGGCTCGGTGCAAGCCAGAATAAAAAACGGAATTGGTGCTATTCACCACCAAAACCAAAATAATCGATTTCTACCTCCCCCGCCAACCTCTGACACTATCATCCAGCGCTGGGTATTTGGATATCATGCTTGATCCAAAATTTAACTGAAAACGCAACATCGAGCACAGAGTAAGGAAGGCATGTGTTGCCTTCTTTGCTTGCAGCAAAATCTTTGGAAAGAAGTGAGGACTTCAACCAAAGATGACCTTGAGGATGCACACAGCTGTAGTACGTCCAATTCTCACATATGTCTCACTAGTATGGTGTGCTGGAGTTTAGTAAATGCTACAACCTCACAAAATAACAAAGGCTGCAAAGAAAAGCCAGTATAGGGACGATGGGCGCACTGAGGTCAGCGCCAACGGATGACCTTACTGATCCATTGAACCTCACGCCTACAAATTAAAGATACCAACCTATGCAGCGCAGTAAGACTCGAGGAATCAGGATGGAAGACCGTATGGTCAGTGGAAGAAAAACGAAGTAGTAAGAGGTTTCGATACGGTCATCTACACCGACGGATCTAAGATGAAATATGGTGTGGGTCCGGTGTCTACCAAGAATCACCGGAAATATCGTTATCATACCGCTTACCGGGTTTTGCCAGCGTATTTTAAGCAGAACTACTGGTTATCCGAGAGGATTGCACGTAACTGGGTCGTGACAAAAGCCAAATATGGCCTCCCCATACATAGTCAAGGTGCCAATAGGCCATCAACTCGGCTACCATGTCCTCCAAGCAGGTACAGGAATGCCGGAAAGAACTTGCCCGTCTGCATGACCGCTTGAGGGTCCCAAACCTCTGGGTCCCAGCATACAGTGACACTAAAGCAAACGAGGGTGCGGATGAGCTGGCCAGGCAAGACTCAGCTCTACACGTCTCACTTGCCTCAAAAGTCAATATCCCGCTAGGTGCGGTTAAGGGACAAATCCACGCATAGTTTCTGAAGAAACCCGACTTCAAATGGAGGAGGTTAACAAATTGCGTCATATCGAGGAAGATATAGCCTACCAGCGACAAGAGCAGCGCAAACGACCTACTGAATAGTACCCGGCCAGTTATCACAAGAATGACGGCTATAGTCACGGGGCACTGGCCAAGACAAGACCACAAGAAACCCACCTCAACGTACTAGAAATTAGCAACTGATGGCAGTTGAAGGCTCAGTGGCGCGATCGTTAGTGCGATGAACTGCCGCGCAGAAGGTCTGGATTCGATTCACAGCTGCAGCAACACCTAAATTATTTTTCACTAGCCCTCCTCTCGTGATGGTCTGACAAATCATCCGATTAGTATCAATTGGTAAGAAAAGCTTATCTGACATTCGCAGCTCGGAATCGGCATACAACAGGAGGTCCCGCCATCATGCAAGAAGTACACACGCACACATGAATGGTTGTGAGAAGGCTCGACCCTGGGTACTAACGAGCCTGTTGCAGCAAAAATTTGTATTTTGAAGGCAGTTGGCTAAGGACCGTGTTGGAGGGGCACAGGTTCACCACGGATTGTAGCGCCAGTTAAATAAGTAAATAAACTCAGTAGGTGTCTAGTCGAGCGTTTCTTTTGGATCTCATTAATCGAATTGATATCCATTCCCTTCTAGGTAATCAACAACCTCAGTGTTAATTGACTTTCCTATCACCATAGAAGGTATGTCTGCCAAAGCCGCAGCCATAACAAATCGAAACTTCCATTCATTCCACACTTACAAAAGCCCCCTCATCTCAATTATTCTTCCGTAATTATTTCAGGCTGCCTCCCTCAGATGAAAGTCCTCCCACACCTTCCAACCCCACCAGCCACTTCATCGTTATGCATATCGCCGGTAGACTGATCAACCAGTCACCACCACGCAATTACAAGTCAATTTCGAAAGTTCAAAGTTCCCAACACTGAACCTGAACCCGACCGTCCACCCACTGGAACAACAAACCCAAATGATGGATTATGATGACTTTGAAAGTCATTCCCTTCCCGGCTGGTGTAAGGCCATTAACGATGCTCGTAAAGTCGTTGGTTCATCCTCACTAGCACGGACAACATAACCATAAAAATCATACAAACAACCAAACGAACAGATCTCTTCAACCTTCATTGAGTAACTTAAGGCTCGTGGTCCCCTATCCCTCCAATTCGAAGACATAAATCACTTTTTCCCTCTCATTTATGACTGCACCTCCAAAGGAACCAAAATCAATTGGATCCACCTCTCGCGCGGAGTCTTTTGTTTCGTGGAAGACATCGGGAACGGGTTCTTGAGGAGGAAACACCCGTTTTGATTCAATTTCTCATTAGATCCACGATAATGATTATATAATTACCTGAGTTGCCGTTCCAAATGATTTTCAAATGCAATTTGCCTGGTCCCATTCATGGAAATCATTAGCCGCACCCTTTCGGTTCTTTACAGCAAACCTAGGACTTACTTGGACAGAATTAGCTCCGGCTGTCATTTATTGAAGCAAACACCAGCTATTTGTCGAAGAGCTGGGATTGTTCTCCTCGGCATATGAATGGAGCGAAAATAGGCAACTCCTCTCATTATATAGATTGAGTGCCAGTCTTGGTATCGCGGTTTCTTTGGCTTCTCAGCTTCATCCGTGAAAAGCAATAAAAAAAAAAAGCAAAAGTTTCTCCATTCCTTTTGCCGGAGTGTTTGCCTACCACCGCCGTCCCCGAGAACAACAACATCTTCCCGTCTTGTTCGGTTTTATGATCTTTTACCGGAAATTGTGTTTTTATTTTTATGGGCCTAGGTACAGGGTGTGTGTAGCAGCATTTAGCTGGGAAAGGTTATGGATTACTCTTGACTTGACAGAGCCTAGGACTAGGTGGTTTTTATTTAACTACACGTTCGCTGGGAGGTTATGCGTAAATAAAGGAGGTTTGGCGGATGGAATGGAATTGGATGAGGTTTTCTTTTTTTTTTTTCAGAACCACAGATTACCTGAGCTAAAGATTAGGGAAGTCGATAAGGGATAGGGAGGGAGTGCGTATTTTATGACTGGCAGTGCAATTTAAACATTGCGTGCTCATAGCTTGGGACTTTGTTTTCTTTTCTCACAAAAAAAAAAAAAAAAAACTCGCCGGGGTTTTTATTTGACATGAACTTGAATGGGTCTTGGTTTACATGCGGATATGTTCAGTCTTTTGAAGAGTACTTTTCAAGGACTTCGGCGATGATGATGTTGTGGATGAACTGAGCAATTTTGTCACACGCAACTCATTAGCATGCTGTCGAGGAGGTAGCAGATGTATGGGCGGTGTTTTATGTTACAGTGGTGGTAGAAAGTTTTGAAACACTCAAGACCGTGGCAACTATCTTGTCAACGACTGTGACTGGGTATTTTATTTTTATTTTTTGTTGCGCAAAGAAGAGGGAATCGGGAATATTTTTTTTATTATAACATAAAATTTTTGATTAAAATCATTCTGTGATATTTTATGCCTTCAGGACGATGTGCAGGTGAATTTTTCCCTCAAAGGAAGGTGACTTCACATGACTTCAGGTGAATTGAAATGACTTGAAGGTGTTTAAAAACATCAGGCTCTTCTGAAAGTAAGCATCTATTCAATGTTTAGACCTCATTATTACAGCTTCGGCTTTAAATTGAAGAAAACATAAATTGTTTAAATTTTCAAGTTGGTGCCATCCCTGATGTAGACATTCTGCGATTGAAACCCCGCATGCCTTGTAAAATTGTGACCAAGACAGACAAACAACAAGCATGAGAGGACACTCTCCAAAGCATGCACATCAGAAAATTGAATGGATAGGGTGGCAAGCGTGAAGCGGGTGAAGTCAAAAAAACATGAAACGAAAATTAGACACCAAAAGTCATGGGTAGGGAAAGGATAGCGTGGTAGGACCACGGCAGGCAAACAACAAGCATGAGAGGACACCCTCCAAAGCATACACATGAGAAAATTAAATGGGTAGGGGGGAAAGCGTGAAGCGGGTGAATTCAAACAAAAATGAAACGAAAATCAGACACCAAATGTCAGGGGTAGGGAAAGGCTAGCGTGGTGGGACCACGGCAGGCAAACAACAAGCAAAAGGAGGATATTCTCCAAAGCATGCATATCAGCAAATTAAATGGGTAGGGGGGCAAGCGTGAAGCGGGTGAATTCAAACAAAAATGAAACGAAATTCAGACACCAAAGGTCATGGGTAGGAAAAGGCTAGCGTGGTGCGACCACGGCGGGCAAAAAACAAGCACGAGAGAGCACTCTCCAAAGCATGCACATCAGAAAATTGAATGGGTAAGGGGGGAAGCGTGAAGCGGGTGAATTCAAACAGAAATGAAACGAAAATCAGACACCAAAGATCATGGGTAGGGAAAGGCTAGCGTGATGGGACCACGGCAGGCAAAAAACAAGCATGAGAGGACACTCTCCAAAGCATGCACATCAGAAAATTGAATGGGTAGGGGGGAAAGCGTGAAGCAGGTGAATTTAAACAAAAATGAAACGAAAATCAGACACCAAAGGTCATGGGTAGGGAAAGGCTAGCGTGGTGCGACCACGGCAGGCAAACAACAAGCATGAGAGGACACTCTCCAAAGCATGCACATTAGAAAATTGAATTGGTAGTGGAGTAAGCGTGGACAGAAAAAATGTGCGACGAAGACGAACAACAACATGCGAGAGCGAAAGCATACGAGAGCTCTCTGTATTGAAATGTTCTTGTTTAGTGGAGACGAAATATGTGTTTTGTGTCATTATGTGTGTTGCTTTTGATGAGGTGTGATGTGTGATACATAATTTTGGGTTGAGGTGATGGGATATTTCAGAGCGATATATGTGACATTTGTACTGCCTCATGTGTGAGGTACCCAACACTACTTAAGTTTATTTTGTTCTTTTGATGATGATGAGGAAGGACTTCTGTTATTTGAGAAACGCCAATATGTGAAGTTTCATTTCAACATCGAAGCACTATACGATTTCTTCTTTTTTCGAACACCGGTCTTCTTCAGGCGATGGAACAGTGAGTAGCGTTTGTTTTTTTTTTAATGGACATTCTGCGTTTGGACATTTCCAGTACGTCTTGGAAAATCGCTTCTATCTAGCCCCTTTGGGGCCTATATTGAACCGAAAATCTATTGTTTCATGGGTCACACCACGTTCGCATAAGCAGAGATTGAGAAAAGACGAGGAAGTAGAATCCCTCCGATGGTCAGATTACCATAGAAAATCCCGGTAGAGAAAGTTTTAATCTTGCAATTTGCACGCCTTTCGACTTTCCAATTGATGTCCTTGATGACCAAAGGTCTTGCACCATCGTCAACTTGTACGAGTGGTTAACGATTGTTGAGTGGATGACGATTGTGCAGGAAATCTTCGAAAGCGACTTCAATTCTGAAGAAAACTCATGTGAGGTGCTTCTCGAAATCGCTCAAGAGGACGCATTTGTTTTTCGGTGATGAAGCCCTATTTGCAGTTGAGTGGAAAATTAAATTGCCGTCGACATCCGGATGAGGTGGTGCAGTGATAGGAAGTGTCTGAGGATGCGATTTGTCGCACCTAAGAATATTCATTATAATAATGGTGAACTCATAGCTTAAGACTTCATCGGTAGCAGCCAAAGGAGTCAGGGATTCATCGTTCACAATTATTCCAACATTCCTGTCATCTGCCTTAGTCTGTTCAACCTTGCCAAGCATCTGTTGGAAGAAGCGGAGCGATGAACCGGATAATGTCCAGAATGTCCTTTGTGAAATGGACCGGAATGGACCAGATCTTAACGCGCCCACGTAGTCGTGTAAGAATTACACGACTAGTTTATCGAGGAGCACAACTGGAGGTAGCGGGAATGGACCAGATCTTAACGCGCCAACGTAGTCGTGTAAGAAAAAAGAATTACACGACTACGTGGACGCGTTAAGATCTGGTCCATTTCCGCTACCTCCAGTTGTGCTCCTCGCTAAACTTTCCCTGCCCTAGACACTACTATCTTGGTAAGATCTATGGACCTCTGGTCTGCACATGCAATCCTCTTTGTATGTCCCTGATAGAGTTCTAGGTCGCGGCATAGCTCGTGTGATCGCTTTGGAGGAAGTTGGAGGCACCTTTCCACCTTTCTCAATTTTTTTAGCTGTTATGCCTCCATTTGGGTCACTGCCGCGAGGTTCAGACGTTCATTCACCATCCGACAAAACGTTCTGTTTGGGTTTCTGAATTGCGAAGGATTGGCCATTTTTTTTTTTTTTTTGAGTTTTGCGCCACCGACCTTTGTCTTTTGGATGCGGTTTCCTGGGAGAAACTGGATAAACGTTTGCTTTTCAGTTCGATCTGCGGTATACCATCCATAAGGGCAAATATTTTAGTCAGTGCTCGTTTAATCTTGTAAGCAGCTTTGGCAGGTGGACTTGGTTGGAGCTGGAGGACGGGTGGTCTTTAATGAATTTGCCGGTGACCACCTAGTGCGAGCTCGGAGTCGTACATTAAGTTTGCCCAGATGAGTGAGAGTAAGGGTGGAGTGTACCTCTTGCATCTTTTGGCTATGGATCGGACCAGGTTTCAAAACTAAGCTTAGAGTTGGAGGACGGATGGTCTGGTATATGAATTTGCCGGTGAACATCTACTGCGAGCTCGAAGTCGTACGTAAAGTTTGCCCATATGGGTCAGAGTAAGGGTGTACCACTCGCATCTCTTGGCTACGTTCGGACCAGGTTCCAAAATTAAGCTTTGAGCTGGAGGACGGCTGGTCTGGTATATGCATTTTCCGGCGACTATCTCCTGCGAGCTCAAAGTCGTACATAACGTTTGCACAGATGGAGCAGAGTAAAGGTGTACCCTCGCATCTCTTGGCTATGAATCGGACCAGGTTCCAAAACAAATGTCTTTTCCGAAACTCTGGGAAAGTCTGGTCTGAGCTAAGCAGGCAACTTCGGAAAGAAAGGATGCTAAATGCGTATTTTTTCCAGCAGAAACGGTAAAGCCCTTTTCCTAAACCAGTGTTTTCCTACGAGTGTTACGAGGGGATCCTCCTCACTAGTCAAAAACTGAAAGATATGCGGGCTGTTCTACTTCGAGCGTTGATGTCCTGCCTCTACCGAGAACGGTTCGCCCACTTCTTCGATCCATACCCTGGTCCAGCATATTGGTCTCCTCTTCTAGTAGTACCACCCTAACGTTAAGACTCTGGGAAAATCTGGTAATAACGCAGTGGATGTGCATTCCCAGGTAGGTCACACCTATATGGCTGTAATGTACACGTATCCGTGGCATAGAAAAGAGTGAACTTATATTCTTGCCACCATGAACGGTACCTCCTGTTTATCTGACATTTACGGCCCATACGGAGTCTCAAAGCTAGCTTCGCCTTTCATTGGTGTGAGAAAAGTCATATTTTTGACACATAGAATGGGACTTCCTGTTAAACGCCGATTATAAGCGGCAAATTTTAGAAGCTTCTCAAGATTTATAATTCTGGATGTTTGTCAGACTTTCGCAAAAGGTTGGACAGTTAAAAAACTTTGGTGTTACTTTCAGAAGTTAGACTAAGGATCCCGAGCTTAGAAGTCCAACGCAATAACCACTGTTAAGCTCTAGTTTTTCAGGGAACAACCTGTTCCAATGCCGTACGTCCATTTTTAGAACCATCCATATGGTTCCACATCTACCTTTCTCTGATTGGAAAGATGCAGGAAATGGTTTTTGAAAGTCATTGTAGAGCGGCATAAAGACAGAGAATACATCCTCCCTACTCGTCAAAACATTTAAGGGATATACCGTCTGTTCTACTTCGAGCTTGCACCGCGTTGATGTCCTGTCTCTGCCGAGAATGGCTCACCCACTTCATCGACCCACGCCATGGTGCAGCATTTTGGTCTCCTCTTCTCTGGAGCTCAATTCTCTGTTTAGACTTTGAGCGTTAAATCTATTTGCCAGCAGTTTAGCTTACTGATGTACAGAGCGGTCTTGTTGTAAATTTCACCATAAACAAATTTTAGGACGAGAGTTTAGAATGGTTTCCTACTATAGGTGTGGTCCTCATTGTACTATCTATCCCTTGAAGATACCTTGCCAATTCGCCAATTATGAGTTCGGAGAAGCGGATTGATGAACCGGATAATGTCTAGAATGTCCTTTTGGGCCGGATCGCTCAACCGGGATTCTCGCACATTTACATGGACGCCTTGGAATCTCGTCCATTTCCGCTACCTACAGTTGTGCTTCTAGCCAAACTTTCGCTGCCATAAACACTGCTTGCTTGCAAACACCTTTGAACCCCTGGTCTGCCTTTATTTCCTGAAGATTCAATTTCATGTTTTAAATGTTTTCGTGGCCCTTTGCTGTGC
This sequence comes from Rhingia rostrata, assembly GCA_949824845.1. Taxonomy (NCBI): domain Eukaryota; kingdom Metazoa; phylum Arthropoda; class Insecta; order Diptera; family Syrphidae; genus Rhingia; species Rhingia rostrata. The sequence goes on along the minus strand of OX463757.1, from coordinate 17,047,731 downwards.
TTTATCCACATGTGACACTTAAAATATTGTCACTTCAAAGCGCTTTACTACCCACCCTTCGCGACTCCTAAAACACTTTACGACTGCTCCCAACTAAAAGCCCAATTCCGCCCCCGATCTTCCTCTCCAAAACTGGGGCGAAAAAAACGCCTTAAAAGCCTTCAATTTAATAGGACACTGAGATGAGAAATTTCAGCGTAAAACAAATTCCATTTGCAAATTCAATTCCTTTCCACTCCAATTCACATCTCTTGCGGGCCACCTTCCCCCTACCATCAAACCACTATCCAGACGTCATGACGCATAAAGATATTTTTCGTAGAATTCCACACAAATAGCAGAAAATAAAACCAAAAAAAAAAAATCTATCTATCCCTGCCAATGCATGTGCATAGCCCTAGTCCACCTCTCTATGGCTTGAAAGCCGTGAAAGCATGCATTCATCCGTTTCAAACGAAATCAACGTCCGCCATTCTGAGTAGGAATAGCAAAAATCCACACAAAAAAAAGAGGGGGGGTAACAAAATTCAACGCACCGAACAAATATGCATCTCCAGCCCGAAACGTGTTCAATGATTTACTTTTCCATGCAAAAGTCTCCCAGAGAAAATAACAACAGAACTCCTCTCTCATCGTGGAGCAGGGCGAACAGGCTCGCCAAGACGTATAGAGGAAAGGCCAGCAATACACTGTCGTATCCACATATAGGAAGAGTTAGAGGTTGGTATAGAGCCTAAGCTTCTGCTGTTACTACCACAACATGCAATTACGTGTCCACTCCACTTGCTTCATTCGGCTGAGCTGCTGTATATTGCTACAACAAGCCAGGGGGATACCCCCCTAAGTACACATACACCCTATGGTGTACAAACCCGACTAACATACATAGGTGTACATGAAGATATTGCTGTTCCTGTACGCCATGATGAGGACGATGATGATCGCATACCCTATTCCTGTAGTTATTCATCATCCGCCATACAAAAACACACACACTATCCCACATGACAGAAGGTTCAACAGGGAACGACCGAGCAGAAAATGTAAAAAAAAAAAAAAAAAACGAAAAACCGAGAAATTGAGAACTCCTCTGTGGGGTCTGGAGGAGTGGCGACGGGCTGATGAAGATGGTTCCATTTTGGCGAAAGGGAACAATGGGATTCTAGGCACGTACCATGCATCGGGGTATATGTGGAACTCATTTCGACTCCAATTCCAACACTCCACCGTGTGTAGATACATTTAGATACACAGAGATACTTTTTGTTTTTGTTTTTTTGTTCGTTCAATTGTTTTTCTTTTGAACGGGGTTTGCCTGCCACCAGGGTGATGATGCAAGTTTGCACAAAAAATCCTTAACTGTCGTATCATTTGTTTTTTCCTCCCCTCCCTTCTGACTCGGGTTTTTTTTTCCTGGAAAATTGATGAGCGAGATGAGTTTGTTTTCATTCATGTAGCTGTTACTTGTATCTGATACCTGGTAACAAAACCTTTGCGGCCTACAAGTTACAGATCTCTCTCTCTCTCACTCCTCGTGGGGAATTCAATTCATCAGGTGTATTGTTAAAACATCAAGGGAGCCTTCCAGGAATAAATCAAATTAATCCTTAGAGAGCCCAAATGTTTTCGACTTCTATGGGCAGTTTTTTTTTTTTTTTACTTCTAAACCGTAGATTGTGGGTTATCGCTAGGGCAAATCTGATTCCAGATTTGTAGTTTGCGGTACTCAAAGTGGTTTAGGAGGTTTTGAAAGTTTTCTTCCTTTTTATTCTACAATTTCGAGCTCACATTTATCTGGATATTTACAGATTTGTTTTAGGGATAGTTTGTGAATGTAAGTGGTGTTTGAGTATTGCAAAGCAAACTTCAACAAGTCGTTTGATTAATTGGAATTTAGAGGATTCATGTTTGGGATTGAATGGACGTCAAAAAGCTTTATTCAGACAAAAGTGGTTTGGAAGAAAGTCAGGTCTAATGGAATGGTGTCATTCCTCAAGTATTTATTCACAATTCAGAGCATTTTGAAGGTTTAAATTGGACCTGAATGACTCTAGATTCATTGGGAAATTCAGGCAGATATCGATAATGTTCTGAGGACTCAAATCTGACTTAAAGGACACGTTGGAAAGCCTTCAGATACATATGCTAATTTTTGGAAATAATTAAAATTATCTGTGTAGTTCAAATCCGTTTGAAAATTCATTCGATAACTTGACAGTTGGGTGTTGTAGAACGAGGATAGACTCTGATTGGCTTTAACTTGGTTGTAGCTCTGACTACTACGATGGTTACCACTTGGAGGTAAGAATAAGCACTTGATGTTATTTTTAACCTCCAAGTAACCATCGATTACTGGTCCCATCAAACCGGATTTGGCTTGCTAAACAATAACTGCGAGTGCTGATAACAAGACGAAAAACAGCAACAGCTCAGAATGGCGCGGAATAAATACCCAGCGTGCTGTCCCAGGCAAACCCAAATAAGCTGCTTCTACATATTCGGACAACAGGTTGTCTGGCAATTTCAAGGGTAAGTCAGGACCCTTGAACAGAGACGGAGGCTGATGAACCGAAATGCCAACGGCATCCCTCAATCCCGTAGTCGATACAGATGGCCCCGTGTCCTAGCAGTATCTTATAAATTGGAACTGGCCCTCCAGGTTGGGGGCTGTGCTTTGGGTAAACTACCCAAACATGGAAAAACTTAAATGTTACGAAGCAACCAATAGCCTCGGAAAGGACTGATTTTATTGTTGACGACCCTATCAAACGAAAAAAGGACAACGACGTACGTAGCTGCACCTGGAATGGGAAAATATTAAACAGGAGAGCTGCAAGCGAACGACTAGCGAAAGGCCTAAACTGCTATAAAGCAGACATTACTGCCATCAAGCAAATATAATTGGATGGGCCACGCAAAAAGAGGATGAAAAACTGTGAAATCTACTACGGACCGTGTCCCACAAATTAGGAGACCCTCTGAACTACGCCAACCACAGAAGCATAAGCCTCCTCAACATCGCCTACAATATCCCATCTGCCGTAAAATGTGAAGGCCTGAAACACTTTACCAACAACCTAGTGATCCCTTATCGTTGTGGTTTTACGCCAGAAAAGTCCACAACCGATAAAATTTTCACACTTCGGCATATCCTGGAAAAAAAGAAGTCCAATTCGATACCCACCACATATTCATCGATTTCAAAGCCGCATACGAAAGCATCCATTGACAGATATAACTTTGAGGTAGTGCGGGACTTTGTCTACCTCGGTTCTGCGATTAACGCTAACAAAATCGCGTCAGAAATAAAATGAAGAATTACTCTTGGTAACCGCTGTTTTTCGGGCTAAGAAGGCAATTCAATAGTAAAGCCCTCACTCGAACTACTAAGGAGATCCTATATAAGACCTGATCGTCCCAGTCCTGTTCTACGGCGCTAAAGCATGGACCGTCTCAAAAGCGGATGAAGAAATCCTTGGTCGATTCGAGAGGAAAATTCTTCGAAAAATCTTCGGGCCCGTTTGCTTTGACGGGCTATGGAGACGAAGATTCAACCAAAAACTATATGAGCTGTACATCGACATGCTACTGGTCCAAAAAAAAACTCCGCATTGACGTTTAAGATGGCTGGGTCATGTAGAACGAATGGACACCAAGACTCCGGCTCGCATAGTCTTCGATTCCCAACCAGACGTCAGACGCAGTATAAGAAGACCTCGCCTTAAGTGGAGCGCACAAGTGGAAATCGACCTCAACCACTCCTCCCAACTTGGAGTACGCAATTGGAGGCAGTTAGCTAAGGACCAAGCTAATAGAAGAGGAGTGATGGTTGAGGCCCATGTTCATTCCGGACTGTAGCGCCACTTAAGAAAGGAACTTGACAGTATCAAGTCAAATGAGGTTTCGTACTTCCTTAGGAATATATGAGTTACCGCATTGCATTTTCAGAGTTCAAATCTGACTTGAAAGCAAGCATTATAATCCATCAGATCCATGTGGAAATACTACCAAATATTGATAGTGTCCTGCATAGCTTGGATCGGAATAAAAGTCATTCGATAACTTCACAACATTTCAAGTAACATAAGGTGTTGCTTTTCCTTGATTGTCTTCCTGTATCTCATTAAATTTTTAGAGGATGAATCTGAACAAAAGCCCTCGAAAGCTTTAAGATAAATTTGCAAATATTTACAAATGTTCTGCTTTGTTCAGATCCGTTTCAAAGCCATTCGATAACTTCACAATAACAAGTCATGTAACGTGTTGTTGTTCATGGACAACCCTTTCAAAAATGAACTTAAATCCATCATTGAATGCCTCTGGATACCCGGTGTTATTACAGCATCAATACGATGCCTACAGATGCCATTATATGGCACGACAAAATAGGCTTTAGGTAAGGTTAGGTTTGGTAAGTTTTTGACGCTAAGATGATAATAGCGTATGCCATCTAGCGATGTAATCTGCAAATATGCAGCAGAGAATACTTTTATCTGACACCCGAGGTCGTGTCCGATGGGAGAATAGAAACTCCTCACAGAAGACGTACGACCAACCTTATCTAGGATACGAAATCTAACACCAGACATACTTTTCTTTGACATTCATTGCAATCGCTCTGATAAACATGCCAAGGACCTGATCGTCTTCCTAGATGTTTTTCGCCTTCTTTCATCACGGAAGCCTGGTACTTTTGATTGATGAACGTCGATAGATACCCAGGTTCATTCCGGATTGTAGCTGCAGTTAAATAAGTAACGGCTTTAACCTTGTGACTTGTAAAGGGCTTTCCAATAAGAGCGGGTCGATGTTGAAATGGAACAAAATAAGCTTTTGGAGGTTCTAACGAAATTCTTGGGTTTTTTTTTAAAGTCCATGCGTTTCATAACGTAGGGTCTATGAGATCGTTCAAATATCATCTACGGCTTCGCACGATGGAACGGAACCAACAATTTCAGTTCTCAGCGATTATGCTTATATTCCACCTGAATTATATCTTTGGCCTGGGTATGTTGACTTTGAGTGTATCGGTTGGCATAGACCTGCGACTAAAGACGACTCTAACAAAAAGGTCTAACGGGGTAAAATCGCACGATTTTGGTGGTTACCTCCGGTCACCTTCACGAGAGATAACCCTACTCTCAAACCGTTTATACAAAATTTCCCTTGCGGCGTTCGTTCGATGCCAAGTAGCACCATCCTGCTGGACCCACATATCGTCTACGTGCACATCGTTCTATTCGGTCCAAAAGAAATTGGTTATCATTGATCGACCCTAAAGTCCAGCCAACGACCAAACGGCGTTATCTATGCTCATTGATTTTGAGTTCCTGGGCGATTTAAATTTAATTAAAAACATTTGGAAATAATGGCCCATTGAGGGCCTCAAACTTAGATTCTCCTTGCATTTGTGTGTGCGAAGACGAAGACCTTCTGTTTAACGACGAACCCGAGCGTCAAATTTCAGAAGCTTGCCATGACATGACATTATTTCTGTTTGATTTTTGTCAGACTTTCGCAAGTGGTAGAGCAGTGAACAAAACTTAGGTGTTGCCACTTTTAGGATTTGAACCAGGGAACGCTGAGTAGTCCAACACGCTCATCCCTAGCCCACTGCACCTACAGACAGGGGAATGTCCCGACGCAAAATTCGCCGTTTTTGATATCTGAAAAAGGGCAGCTTCTTGAGTTTTCCTGAACTTTCACTGGCGGCGGTGATGTACGGTAGCCTACAATTGCCAATCCATTGGCTGCAACTTGCACCACGTTTGCTCCAATGAACATTCATTTCGATGATCAAGTTTTTTTTTTTTTTTTTTTTAATTGGAGGTGCAGCTTAATTGTGGTGATTACTCATCCATGCCTGTACAATATAACAACATCCCTGACATGCATGCCGCCAAAACAATATGGATGTCGCAGACTGTCAAATTCGACCCGTTTTCGAAAACGGCTCATGTGGGCCATTTTCTACTGATTTTCTCCTGACACAGGCAAGTCTGCGGCAGCCATATTATTTTATCGGCGTCTGTCAGATACGTTTGACATAAGCAAGTTGACAAACATGCCTGACAGACAGACCCCGCCAAAACAATATGGCCGTCCTTTTTGGAAAACGGCTCATGCAGGGAAGTTTTTACTGATTTGCTCCTAACATTGGCAAGTTGACAGCATAAATCCCTTGAAGCGTGATACTTAAAACTCTGGATGAACTTTAGCACTTACTCCCTATTACTGATAACCCTGGTTGGCAGAAAACCAACTTATTTACGGGGAATCATCCTGTCGAATGCAATTCTGTTAGTTTTCCTAATATGTGCCGATGACTCACTGTGCCTTTGACAGTTTACATCTGCAGAAAACCCACAACTGAAAGCCTACGAAAATATTCGCTGTTCAACTCTCAAGCCCAACACGCTATTGTTAGGATCCACCCTTACCCCATTCCTTAACGGCCTCAAACTATCCCACCAAGTTTGCTGTAAAAAATTTCCCCATATTGTGCGCTAAAAGTCCCTCTCCCATGTCCACCTGTACACAAGCACACCACTCCGATATCTGACCTATCGAACCACGCCTAACCATCGCAACTGCATCTCGGATACCTATCTCCACCATGTGTATCTTTCATCTTTTTCCATGGGAATTATTGCAATTTAGATAGTCCAGCAGGCGAATCATGCATTTTTTTCGTTTTCGGTATCCAGCTGCTCCCATGGGGGGTCTCACTCACTCGCCACCATAAATGGCAAACCGCACACCAACCAACCCGGTTAATGGGCTCTTATTACCAAATTCTCGCACATCGTTAGCACAACTAGACTTCAGCCGATGGGGGCTGTAAATAACTCAATTCGGACAAAAATGCGCTCGTTACGACATCGTGTGTCGTGTGACACCAACCCCTCCTACGCACATTGGGAGTCACAACGTGGACAAGTGGTGTTCCTTTTAAATCTTTTCTAGTTGACAAACAGGCTAGACGCTCGTACTCTGATAACAGGGTATACAACCAAAATGGGCGGTCTGTGGGCGAATTGGTGCTAAATGTGGAGCTGCGCGCAAGCGTAATTGCAGATTATTACAATAATTTCGCAGACTCTACTACCGCCTTAGGCATCGATATCTCGCTTTATTATGGAAACTATGCAAGACGGCGGCTACAGCACATGATGAGGTATGCGGCATCGAGATATTAGCGGCATGCGCGGACCTCCCCTAGATGTGGGCATGATCACCGGTACAGTAAGAGCGACACATGTATACATCCAACCATCTTCATGTAAATATGAAATTATTGTCATTTGCCTTCATTTGCTGGCTTAATGAAGTCGAAGGACACAACACAGTGTTTAACGATCGCATAAAAATTATCTCTAAGTAAAGATACATTAAAACGTCGTGTATCTATAGGCAGAGGTAGGGACGGTGGGAACTGTCGATGCAGTGCTGGTAACGAGTGTGGGTTTTGAGAGGAAATTGAGCAGAAGAATGGTGTTGTACAAGGTTGTGAAGTGATGGAAAGTTATGGAGTGACAAATTGTGTGGGGGGTCGCTTAAATTTATGCGGCGTTACATTGAAATGGTAATTTAGTTTGTCGGATATATATATCCGCAGACGTTTTCATATCATTTTGGCGGTATATGCGTTTCGATACAATTTTCGAAGATTGGTGAAATCATTTAGATAGACGTATCGTGGGGTAAATGGATCGAGTCTGCATCCATAACTGAGTCGATCTAGCCATGTCTGTTAGACAGATCGTATATGGACCGAGTCGGCATCCCTGGCTGAGAAGACCTCGCCATGTCTGTTAGATGCATTGTACGGTGTATGGATATAGTCAGCATACCTGACTAAGGTATATGGATCGAGTCTGCATCCCTAGCTGAATCGACCTAGCTATGTCTGTTAGACAGATCGTAAGGTATGTGGATCGAGTCTGCATCTCTGGCTGAGTCGACCTAGCCATGTCTAAGGTATATGGACCGCGACTGTATCCCTAGCTGAGTCGACCTAGCCATGTCTGTTAGACAGATCGTAAGGTATATGGATTGAGTCGGCATCTCTGGCTGAGTCGACCTAGCCATGTCTGTTAGACGCATTGTACGGTGTATGGATATAGTCAGCATACCTGACTAAGGAATATGGACTGCGTCTGCATCCCTAGCTGAGTCGACATAGCCATGTCTGTTAGACTCGTAAGGTATATGGATCGAGTCTGCATCTCTGGCTGAGTCGACCTAGTCATGTCTGTTAGACGCATTGTACGGTGTATGGATATAGTCAGCATACCTGACTAAGGAATATGGACTGCGTCTGCATCCCTAGCTGAGTCGACATAGCCATGTCTGTTAGACTCGTAAGGTATATGGACCGAGTCGGCATCCCTGGCTGAGAAGACCTCGCCATGTCTGTTAGATGCATTGTACGGTGTATGGATATAGTCAGCATACCTGACTAAGGTATATGGATCGAGTCTGCATCCCTAGCTGAGTCGACCTAGCCATGTCTGTTAGACAGATCGTAAGGTATATGGATTGAGTCTGCATCTCTGGCTGAGTCGACCTAGCCATGTCTGTTAGACGCATTGTACGGTGTATGGATATAGTCAGCATACCTGACTAGAGAATATGGACTGCGTCTGCATCCCTAGCTGAGTCGACATAGCCATGTCTGTTAGACTCGTAAGGTATATGGATCGAGTCTGCATCTCTGGCTGAGTCGACCTAGTCATGTCTGTTAGACAGATCGTAAGGTATATGGATCGAGTCTGCATCCCTGGCTGAGTCGACCTAGCCATGTCTGTTAGACGCATTGTACGGTGTATGGATATAGTCAGCATACCTGACTAAGGTATACAGACCGCGACTGTATCCCTAGCTGAGTCGACCTAGCCATTTCTGTTAGACAGATCGTAAGGTATATGGATTGAGTCTGCATCTCTGGCTGAGTCGACCTAGCCATGTCTGTTAGACGCATTGTACGGTGTATGGATATAGTCAGCATACCTGACTAAGGAATATGGACTGCGTCTGCATCCCTAGCTGAGTCGACATAGCCATGTCTGTTAGACTCGTAAGGTATATGGATCGAGTCTGCATCTCTGGCTGAGTCGACCTAGTCATGTCTGTTAGACGCATTGTACGGTGTATGGATATAGTCAGCATACCTGACTAAGGTATACAGACCGCGACTGTATCCCTAGCTGAGTCGACCTAGCCATTTCTGTTAGACAGATCGTAAGGTATATGGATTGAGTCTGCATCTCTGGCTGAGTCGACCTAGCCATGTCTGTTAGACGCATTGTACGGTGTATGGATATAGTCAGCATACCTGACTAAGGTATACAGACCGCGACTGTATCCCTAGCTGAGTCGACCTAGCCATGTCTGTTAGACAGATCGTAAGGTACATGGATTGAGTCTGCATCCCTGGCTGAGTCGACCTAGCCATGTCTGGGCGACGCATTGTACGGTGAATGGATTTAGTCAGCATACCTGACTAAGACATATGGACCGCGACTGCATCCACAACTGAGTCGATCTAGCCATGTCTGTTAGACAGATCGTATATGGACCGAGTCGGCATCCCTGGCTGAGAAGACCTCGCCATGTCTGTTAGACGCATTGTACGGTGTATGGATATAGTCAGCATACCTGACTAAGGTATATGAACCGCGTCTGCATCCCTAGCTGAGTCGACCTAGCCATATCTGTTAGACAGATCGTAAGGTATATGGATCGAGTCGGCATCCCTGGCTGAGTCGATCTAGCCATGTCTGTTAGACGCATTGTACGGTGTATGGATATAGTCAGCATGCCTGACTAAGGTATATGGACCGCGTCTGCATCCCTAGCTGAGTTGACCTAGCCATGTCTGTTAGACAGATCGTAAGGTATATGGATCGAGTCTGCATCCCTGGCTAAGTCGACCTAGCCATGTCTGGGCGACGCATTGTACGGTTTATGAATATAGTCAGCATGCCTGACTAAGGTATATGGACCGCGTCTGCATCCCTAGCTGAGTTGACCTAGCCATGTCTGTTAGACAGATCGTAAGGTATATGGATCGAGTCTGCATCCCTGGCTGAGTCGACCTAGCCATGTCTTTTAGACGCATTGTACGGTGTATGGATATAGTCAGCTACCTGACTAAGTTATATGGACCGCGTCTGCATCCCTAGCTGTGTCGACCTAGCCATGTCTGCGATTGATAAACTTCGTACGAATATCGAACGTGAAATCGCAGCAGTTTCGGCCGATTTATGCTTGAAAACCGTCGAATATTGGGTTCAGCGTCTGGACTTCTGCAAGCGTGACCACGGGCACGGGCCATGCAAAAGAAATCGAGTTCCATACATAATGGCATCAAACGTACTTTCACAGGAATAAAGAATATCATTGACATCCAAAACCGTTTTCGTAGCGTTCTTATTGGAAAACCCTTTATGTCCCATGAGAAATCCACCAGAGTCAATAATCATCATCAAGCATAGGCTCAGGCCGCTTCTGGAGCGTTATAGGTCCCTTCATTTGAGAAAGGTTTATGAAAATTTAAGAAAAAAAGTCTATTAGTCCTTAGTTACTTGAAAACTAAAGTCAATTTTACTTCCTCATCGAAATGGAACGAAACCAATGGACAAATATCGATTGAAATAAAAACCTTTGCACTTTTATGAATGTAAGTGCAAAACCACTTGATGAAGTTAAGGCCCTGATATGGTGTCAAGAGCGTACTAAAACCCCACCGAAAACAACAAAATTTAAGGATTTTGAATGTACGCCTCTGTTGACAGACAGATTTGTGATTCTGATTCCACTGTTATAACTGGAGGAGTTTTCTTATTGGAGTTCAAACTTCGTATCGATTATTTAAAAGAAATATTTTTGTCAAAATCTCAAAACCTGCATATTGTCCAAACATCATGTTGTGGTTGTCTTACAACAATTGCAACCAATTGCAAAAATTATTACTTTTGGGATATGAAATCAAGGGTGTATTCCGAACTCAATTGGCTCAAGAGTTCCTTAATCCAGAATTTCGACTACATACGGTTCATCATAGGCCCTAATTTTTGGGAGCTCTGGCTTACCTGAAATTAAAAAGAAAAAAAAAATGAAATCATTAGATTGAATTTTTCGTTATACGCAAGGGGTATGTTGTATTGAATTGCAAGCTACTAAAATAGAAAAGCAGAACTTAGTCAAAAAGACTTAAGCCATAGGAATTGTGGAATTAAGTAAAAAGTTAGGTCAACATCGGCTTCAACAACCTTTCTGCAGTAATATGTGAACGTCTGAAACCGTTTACCAACAACTTCATCGGTCCTTATCAGTGTGGAAACAAGGGAAGCCCACAACTGATCAAATCTACACAATTCAGCAGATCCTGGAAAAAAAAAATCGAAAAGTCCAAATGGATATACCCACCACCTATTCATCGAATTAAAGGCCGCATAAGGCTGCATTTATAGAGACGAGTTGAAGCGAGCCATGTCTTATTTTGGTATACCGTTCAATCTCACCCGTCAGTGCAGGATGACTACGGAGACTTCTTGCTGCTCCATCAGGGTAAACAACGTGCTTACCGAGACATTCGATACCAAAAAAAATTTAGGCAAGGTGGCTTCCATTATTCTGGAGAGGAGTGCTAACTCCCGAGCCATCACCAGGAGCACAATCGTTCAGAAATCTGTGTAGCTACTAGCATATGACGACAATATTGACATCCTATGTCAAACCGAACGAGATGTCAATGCCGTGTTATCCAGTATAGAGAAGGAAACGCCCTTAAGGCATTTGTAAGAAAATGAGGGCTTGGACAAGAAAGAACGCACAATATCGATGAATTGAACAAAATGCCACAATCGACAGCTATGATCTGTAGAAAGGAACCTTCTAAATTTCGGCACGACTATAAACTCTGACAACGACATTTGGTCACAAATAAAATAGCCGAGCCGAATGACTTCTCTTGCTAGCAGGTATTTCTTCGAGCTATGAAGGCAACTTGTTCATAAAGCCCTCACTTGAACTACTAGGGAGATGATTTCAAGCCTGCTCTACGCCACCAAAAAGCATGAGCCGTCTTAAAAGTCGATAAAGAAATCCCTAAATGCTTTGATCGAAAAAATGTTCGGTCCCGTTTGTGGTAAAAGACTATGGTAACAGAGATTCAACCAAGATGTAAACCTGGTCCAAAACTCCGCATTGGACGTTTCAGATAGCTAGGACATGTAAAGAAAATGGACACCAATACTCCGGCTCGCAGAGTCTTCAGACGTCGGTAGAAACCGACCACAACCAACTTGAAGTGTGGAACTGAAGGCAGTAAGCTATTGGCTGGGCTTAATGGAGAGGCATGTAATTTGAGGCCCAGATTCATTCAAGACCTAGGCGCGACTTAAAGAAGAAAGCAAGATACAAAAATACAACTTTTTGGCGCAACAGGCTCGTTAGTACGCAGGACCACAAGGTGGGCCAAAAGAGACCACCCTATTGGAAGATGCTATTATTTTTGCAAATGGCCGATAATGTCAAATCTGTTTTGATATTTGTGGACTAGACGGATGTAGAATACAAGTGAACTAGCCATGGAGCGATACACTCCCCAGGTGGAATAATCGTCTATTTTTTTGCGCAACAATTCGTCTGTAGTGTTGCCGTAGCGCCGATTCCCCCTGCATCTGACACCGACTGCGCAAACACTGCGCCGTTTGGCCGCCAATCTTGAAGAGTATGGGACCCCACGAGACGTTGCCAAGAGTGGCCGGCCCCGGAACGCCCGTGGCGCCAAGAATATCGCCGCTGTTGCCGAGGATGTCGAGCTGTTGCCGGAAACATCGATCAGACGCCGTGCCTCGCAATTAGCCATCAGCCGGTCGTCCCTAAGGCGAACTTTGGTCAACGATTTGCGTATGTTCCAGTCAAGCCCGTGCATCTGATGCTGTCTTTCGACCGCCAAACGCGTGTTACCTACGCCCAAGCCATCCTCAATCTCGAGCACGAAGTGGACGATTTTTCGACCAAAATCATAATGAGCGATGAGGCTAATTTCCACCTCAGTGGGTACGTGAACAAGCAAGACTATCGCTTCTGGGGGCACCGAAAATCCACAAGTAATGCTAGAGGAGCCATTACATCCGCACAAAGTTACTGCATGGTGCGTTGTTCACGCTGGAGGAGTCATCGGGCCATTTTTTTTTTTCGAGAACGCCGCTGGTCAAACGACAACAGTAGACAGTGCGCGCTAAAGGGCCATGTTAACCGAGTTTTTTTTTTGCCGCAATTGAACGAATTAGGACTGGAGGACATATGTGGTTCCAACGGGACGGAGCAACGGAACACACTGCGCGAGCCACTACCGATATTCTGAAGGCCAAACAACATCGGATGACTTCTATTGGCCCACCTTGTACTTCTTGCACGATGGTGGGACCTCCTGTTTTATGCCCAATCCGAACGACTAAGTTGAGATAAGCTTTTCATGACAATTGATACGACTCGGTCGATTTGTCAGATCGTCACGAGAGGAGGGCCAGTGAAAAATCATTTAGGTATTGATAAGGCTGGGAATCGTAACCCAGAACTTCTGCGCGAAAGTTCTTACGAGAACAAGTAAGATACGAACTTTGTAATAACGTTGGTTATGGACCGACCTTCCCGAAATTCATAGCATTTCTTCTTCGAGCCTTGTTTTCTTCTTTTAGCAGGTCTATATCTTTCCTGAGATCTAGACAGAGAAGATCCATTTCATTAAGCTTGATTCGGAGTGCTCTATTTCCTTTCTCTAAACAATTTTGCTTCGCTGGGTTCCGATTTTCGCGCACTGGCGCTTCTTGCAGGCTTTTTTTTCCCGGGGTTATTCGATCTTGGTCGAGGAGATCGAATTACTTTTTGTGAATGGTAATTGGGTTGCTAGTGACGTCTGATTCTACGAACGGAAACTGCTTAGCTGGCGAGTGTAATTCCTATTCGATGAAGACATCAAAAGCGCCTTTTTCTCGAATCACAAAATTGAATATTGAAAGCAGATGGAGCGCTGGGAGACAATAGTTCATCAATTTTCTTCCCTGGCTTTGGTAACGATTGGAGTCTCTGACTTTACCTTACTGAAGGGATGATGGCATTTTTCTGAATGCCAAGGCTGCCTTGCTTTAGCTAATTAATTAGCGTTTGCGTCGTTTTGCTTTTTTAAGAGTTTTTTTTTGAGTGACTTCGTCTGGTCTCCCTAGGTTCTCCTTGATACACCTAGGTTCAACCTGATATATGGTATGCGTTTAGTAGTTGAGACAACTTACTTCAGCATTTTCGGGCGCTTCTCCAATGGTGCCTTACGACATTCAATTTTTGCCATAACTATGTGTGCAGGGTACAGGATGATGTTTTGTTCCCAGCCTGCCTAAATTTTTCCTCAAAGAATTAACAGATTAGGGAGGAATGGAATACATGGAAAAAATTCAATAAGGAGAGAAGATAGAGCGGCAGGATAATGGTTCACCAACATTTTTGTCTCGCTTTGGCAACAATTGAAGTCCATGGCTTCATCTTATTGAGGGGACGGTGCCATTTTTTTTGACAAAGGCTGCATATATCTATAGAAGTTGGTACTGAGGACAGGATAATGGTTCACCAATCTTTTAGCCTCGCTTTGGCAAAAATCGAAGTCCATGACTTCAACTTATTGAGGGGACGATGTAATTTTTCTGATAAAGGCTGCATATATCTATAGAAGTTGTGACTTCAACAGTTTTGGGCGGCGTTTAGCCAGTGAGTGTAGCCTTATTTTTTTATAACTTGCACCGACTCCTGGGGTTATGAACACCCTTTAAATGCTTTACCACATCGCGAGCGGACCTTAAATATTTGCATGGTGTTTTGTGTCCAGAGTGGTATCAATCGTCATAAAGAGTTTTTCTCATATTCTCTGTTCGGAGTCGGCATAAAACAGGAGGTCCCAACATAGTGCAAGAAATACACGCGCACAAATGAATGGTTGTGAGAAAGCTTGACCCTGTAGTACGAGCCTGTAGCTCCAAAAATTTGTATTTTTTTTTTGTGTCCAGAACTTCTGAGTATGGCCACAGCGAATTTATGGTCGATGGCGGACGAATTAAAAGCTTGGACCGGAAAAAAAACATTTTTTTCCAGAAATGAGTAAATTTCTCAGGACTAAAATTGCGAATTGATTAAAGTATCTGACTGGCAAACTTGCTCATCCTGTCAATGTACGCACTCATAATGTATGACCATCAATGCTCCTCAAATGCAGGGTTGTCACTGCATGGGGTTTTTCCACAACTGTAGGAGTTAATAACTTACAAACATTGAATAACTCAAAACAGCCTAGGAAGCTGTATATTTAAGGAACCCCACACACACTTACATCCTCCATGCAAATATTTTATTCAATTTATAAATATTTAACCAGGCAACAGATAAACAGACATAGGCATACCCCCGCCCTCAAGCCCGTCACAATTTCCAAGAGAATACAACTTTTTGTTGAGTCTTTTGTATGTTGGCTGGTAGGTTGGTTACACGATTCGCAGAAAGGAATCGAAACAAAAGGATATGTGTACACACCGAGACGAACGACCGTTACCACCTTTATAGTGGTGAGCTTGCCCTTCATCTCACTGTTCTTTGTTCGTCCTTTCAGCGTTAATACGAAATGAGAGTATTAAATATTTAAAAACAGTTTACAACACCCCCAGCGATAGCCCATAAAGGTTGCAACTTACTGACTAACTGAAACTGGCTGTTCGCGCTCCTCGAGGTTTTTTTTTTTTTTGTTTCCTAGCAGTAGCTTTGCTTTCATGCATAATCCAACTGCAGCTAAAGTTTTTGTTCCAATTCTTGTGAAATATCGTCCACAGGGGGATGGGGATGGTTTCTCAGTATAGTACTGTGAGCAACTTGGTCGATGTAAAAGCAAGTTCGTGCCTCGTCTCTTGTGGACTACCAAGACTAAAAAAAAAAAAAAAAAAATAGTCAGACTCCATGCCGCAGAGCAGCGCTCTGGTTCCACTTGTCAGCTCTGTGTTTTTCTATTCTAATTGAATTACTTTCCTAACCTCCCCCAGCGAAGGGATGTGTAGACAAGCGCCAACCTACCTACCCATTTTGAAGCTTTGTAGGCGCCTGTATATAGTTCCGAGGTCGGTGCCTGCTTCACTCTCGTTTTGTTCGTCCTTTTTTTGCGCGCTCTAAAGGAGGACGAGTATGCTTGCTCTTTTGTGTTCAATAAGGCTTCATAAATTTCGACTTTACATGTACGTTGGTGTTTGTTTTTTTTTTTTGTTTTTTTTTCCTTGTTGAATTTAGGGCATGCCCTAAATGTTGTGAGATATATTCCCAGAGCTAGTACCGTCGTCTCTGTGTGAAACGTCGTATCTATTTGTTTGGGTTAATAATGTGAAACTTTTCGAAATGAACAACAATCCTTGCGCTGAGGAGAAGTATATTTCTGTGCACACACATACACCGAAAGTGTTGTTTTTGTTGTGAATCTCAAAAAATACAAAAAAAACAGTGGTTCTCAAAACTGAAGAAGAGCAATTCAAAATAATTAAAATGTCGGCTTCACTGTATTTGCAAATTGAGAAAACTGCATAAGGCTGGAGTTGCACGAGTTGCACGAGTTGCGCGATGTTTTATTTTTTTTATTTCCTGCGGCATGCGGGAGAAATTGTTTCGAGGTAAAAGCACTCAAAGGTTGCGGTAACCATGGTTATCCTGCTTTGTCTCCCCCCCTTTTTTTTGTAGTTGTTTTCATCCCTCAATTGGTAAACCACATCGTTAAATATGGTAAAAGGGATAAAGTTACGAATGCAGTTTTAAAGTTGTGTTTTGTGTTGTGTTAGGGGGTTTAAAGGTGACTGAAGGACTGGGCTTCAAACGGGGGTAAGGTTGACTTTGATGTTGACAGTCGAATTGGGGGTTGCACAAAGTTTGACTTTGCATTTTTAAGTTTGCGAAAAGTTTAGTTTTCTTGTTGGGTCAGGTAAGTTAGTTTTGGGGAGAGTTGTCTTCATTAATTGAGGTTTTTTGTCGTCGAAGTATCATCCTTTGTGTATCCTGATTGGGGTGTTATGCGGATTATATGGTTGTTGGCAATAGTGAATGTCAAGGATGGATTGTTTGGTTGTGGTGTGTTGTGATGTAAAAGTTAACAAAAGATGTCACTTTCAGTTTAGAAAAAAAGTGTTGCTAGCTTGAAAAACAAAACCCTTAAAATAAGAGAGGCTACAATCTGCTGTGCAAATCTTGGAATACTATTTCCCATGCCATCCTTGAAAAGTTGGCGAGCCTCAAACTGTATATAGGTGAAATATTGAAAAATACGTTGAAACCACATAGAACAGAAAGTTCATCTTAATCTCTTATGATTCGATAAAAAAAAGTTTTTCTATATTTTTTTTTTTTTTTTTGAAAAACTCCACCAAAAATTGGGCGTGGGTTTAAATGTTCTAGAGACCAACGAATTTTAATCAAATTTTTTTTTTACCTAAATGACCCGGCAAAGGTTGTTTTGCCTTCAAAAACGAAAACAGGCGACATACCATTGACCATGGGAGAAGCATTGATTCTGCGAAAACTTAAATCAAAAACTAAAATATTTTTGGAAAATTTTGTTTGAAATGAAACAAGAAGCTAAAGAACATTTTCAATGAGACTTTTGAATGACAGCTATAACTGAACTCTAATGTCGCAAACACGCAATGACTGCCCTTTAGATTTGTTGACTGTCATTGCGAATGCAAGTCGTACCGCAAGCTGCAAGCGTATAAAATGGAATCGCAAGCCGAACCATTGGGATTCGTGGTATCAAAACGTCTTCTCCTTTGTACTTTCCATTGAGTATTGTTACTTCGATAACGTTGTTCATCAGGTTTTTCACCGCAAGCCGAGTGCCCTTGCAAAGACGTGGTTGGTTTATACCGATCAGACTTTCAATGGAGATTGTGAGGTGGCAACCCGTGTTATTTCAGCGAGTTTAAAAACTCGGTTGGATATTGGACGATATCATCTTGGAAAGTAACGGAATCCACCTGTCACTCAAGCGCAATCATGATTTTTGTAATTTTGTGCAATGTTTGGAAGCACCTTTCGGAAGAGTTTGGATTTTGATTCGGTAAGCTAACAGATCTACAAAAAAGTTGACCCTCTAAACTCCATCAACTACAGAGGCATAAGTCTCCTCAACATCGCCTACAAGATCCTATCTGCCTTAATATGTGAACGCCTGAAAGCGTTTACCAACAACCTGATCGGCCCTTCTCAGGGTGGTTTTAGGCCAGGAAAGTCCACAACCGATCAAATTTAACACTTCGACAGATCCTCGAAAAAATCCAAAAAATCCAAATCGATGCCCACCAACTATTCATCGATTTCAAAGCCACATGCGACGGCATTTATGGAGACGAACTATACAGAGCCAGGTCTAGTTTTGGTATACCGCCCAAAATTCGCCGTTTGCGTAGGATGACGATTCAGAATTCTCGCTGCTAAATTAGGGTCGGCAACGACCTCACCGGCATATTCGGTACCAAAAAAAGGATTTAGGCAAGGTATTGCGCTGTCATCTGACTTCTTAAACAGCATTCCTGAGAGGATTGTACAAAACTCCTAAACCAACACCAGAGGCAGAATTTTCCAAAAATCGGTGCAACTACTAGCATACGCCGGCGATATTAAAATCATTGGAAGGACTCAACGTTATGTCTTATGTCACGTTTGCAAGTATAGAGAAGGAAGCGGCTAAAATGGGTTTAGCAGGAAATTAGGGCCAGACGAAGTATATGCTGTCAACACGAAAGGACGCACAACAACGAATTGGACAGAACGTCACCACTGATAGATATAACTTTGAGGTAGTACGGGACTTTGTCTATCTCGGCTCCACTGACAACATCTCGTCAGAAATTAAACGAAGAATTACTCTTGCCAACCGCTGTTTCTTCGGACTAAGAAGGCAATTTAGTGGTAAAGCCCTCACTCGAACTACTAAGAAGATCCTATATAAGACCCTGAACATCCCAGTCCTGCTCTACGGAGCTGAAGCATGGACCGTATCAAGAGCGGATGAAGAAATCCTTGGCCGATTCGAGAGGAAAATTCTTCGTAAAATTTTCGGTCCCATTTGCGTTGACGGCCTATGGAGACGAATATTGAGCCAAGACCAATAAGAGCTGTACAGCGACATGCTCCTGGTCAAACAAACTCCGCATTGGACGTTTAGGATGGCTAGGACATGTAAGACGAATGGACACCAATACTCCGGTTCGCATAGTCATCGATTCCCAGCCAGACGTCGGACGCAGTAGAGCACGACCTAGCTTTATATGTCGTTCACAAGTAGAAACCGACCTCAACCAACTTGGAGTGCGAAACTGGAGGCAGTTACCTAAGGACCGGGCTGATTGGAGAGGCATATTGGTTGAGGCCCAGGTTCATTCCGGACTGTATCGCCGCATAAGTAAGTTAGCAATCTCCATTAAAAGTCTCACGCCTCTTCCGCATTTTTAAAGAAATACGATCCGA
This sequence comes from Rhingia rostrata, assembly GCA_949824845.1. Classification (NCBI taxonomy): domain Eukaryota; kingdom Metazoa; phylum Arthropoda; class Insecta; order Diptera; family Syrphidae; genus Rhingia; species Rhingia rostrata. Next base: position 17,028,183 of record OX463757.1, on the reverse strand, counting down.
TGATGCCGCCTGCCCTTAAACCACACCGAAAAGTATATTTCTGGAGTTGCATTGGTAGCAGATGGATTGCCAAAAAACGAGCTTCGTCGCTTAAAACAATATTTCGATATAAAGGATCGCTTTGAAGCTGTTCCAATGAGCACAAGTCGAGATTAAACCGTAAACCTAATTCAGTCGGCTTCAATTCTTGCACGAGCTGTATTTTGACCAAGATCTCTCTTCAAAATACTCTACAACGTTCCATAAGAGATTCCCAAACCTTGAGAATGGCGATGAATCGATGAATCACGTTCTTCATGAATACTCTCTTCAAAAACAACAATCGGATTTCTCCTTCTTTAGGTACAGGAAACAAAAAAAAAAGGATTTTGCGAAATTCCAAGTTGAAATGCAATAACATGCTACTTCTGCTGTTGAAAAATGATAAGAAAAATAATTAACGGTTGTGTGATCCCCACCAAAAATTATCTCGTTTGCGCTATCAACTATCCTTTTGCGTCAATCCGAAACTAAGAAATACGCATAACTACTACAAAATCATCTCCAGAAATTGTTCATCAGACAAAATTTTATGCTATAGCTATGCAGCAGCGGTAAGACATTTGGCCGAGCCTGTCTGTGGTTCTGAAGAAGCTGAAGAAAAAAATCTAAAAATCGCTGATAACCTACCTGTATGCAAATCGTTATCCAAAAAGTGTTTGATATATGAAAAAAGGCGCGGCAATCCATGGCACTAACAGTCGCACCACTGAGCCAAATAAAATATGTTGGGGCCAAATTAGTTTACCACAAAAACTTCCCAGATGGCGCTCTTCTCGCGTTTAAATGGTCTGAACTCTCTTTTCGTAGTCAGTGCCGGTCTCGAAACTTCGTTGCTTGCTTAGGCTATGCCCAGTTATCTGGCAAGCAACAGTTTTCTTGATCCATAGTACCTGGGTGGACCACTTGTATGAATAATTCAAAGGCCAATAAGACCGACACGGCTTAATTTCTCATTTAAAAGCGAAATAAGGTCGAATTTTAAAAATTTATTTCCGATTAAAAAACCGAAATAAGACCAAATTTTGCAATTCGGTCTTATTTCTCTGGGCGTTATTTTGCGGCACCCGTCCTTCAACTGTTTCGATACAAAATAGAACGTCTTGTGAGAGTTTTTCGCAGCGTCTAAAGGCGATTTACGGATTTTCTGTGTTTTTCGAAACAAGATGTCTACTCCACCCTAACATCATCATCAGTTCGAGTTCGAATGTGCGAACATTCATACTTGCAGTATCTATAGTTATAGGTCCATGCAGGCCTATTCAAGAATGTCAACAACCAACCAATACCTACCAGCTTCTAGTGTTTCAGCTGCTTAACCTGCTTTTGCATCCAAAACGTTGCAGTGAACATATCTTCGCTTATTAGTACCGCGTCACTTAAAGGTCAAGATTTCTATTTGAATTCTTCTATATAGCGCCACTTACACGAACCCATTTGTTGAACTAACGTCTGGTTAACTGCCTGAAATCCCCCAGAAAATCCCTGAATATTTGAGTGGAATAAGTGTTTTAACCACTGGCTTGTGGAATAAATACTTTCGTAGAAGTAGCCTCTTCTCGCCTCTTGTGAAAATCACTTTTCTCGAAAGCTGCTTCAGTGAATTCCCACCTCGTCCTAGAGCTATAACCAAACATTTGGTTATGTTTCGATAAAAAATATAAAAATATGAACCTGAAAAATCCACCCATCTAAACTCCCACATCCAATTAATTTACAAGAGTAACTCCAACACATGTACAGCTTCACAAATATTTATCCTAAAATACCGCCCATCGTCTGTTGTAAGGACGATTTAATACAAAAAGTGTATCTCATCATGGAAAATTACACATCTTCCATCCCCATACCGCACATAAAGCAATTCTTCAAACCAGCTTATCCCCACATCCATCTGACCCAGCGATAAGATTGTGTAATAATCCGTCATCGATAACAATAAAATCAAGTATCTCGAAACTTTTATTTGTATCTCGAAACAAACAGACTCAACACACGAAAACATGCTCTACCTATCGATTGCCGTGTGTATCTACAACAAAAAAAAAACACACATATGTTCATAAGCACAGGATACCTTTACAAACATGGGTTGTAAATTTCTTTTATCCCTCGTAAGACCTAAAGGTACCCCCATACCTATCTTTAAATTCCGTCCAAAAAAAATCGGCTCGCTAACATCTCCAGGTAGAACGCAGTTTAAGTATCCCTTTGCATCGGTGGAAAACAAATAAGACTGCTTCTGAATTGGCCGCCCCTTGAGAACATAAAAGAAAAAAAAAAATTCCAACACAATCCGTGTATCTATGCGTGTATTGGTGTACTTGTCAGATAAAACTGAACTGTTAATCTACTGAATAAACATTAATTAAATGGAGTACACCTTGGAATGCAATATAATACTCCCAGCTGATCGTTCAGAGATAAAATTCTCTCTAGCTGCAGATACGTACTGCATATTGGGTATCTGCAGCTTTTCCCCGAGTGGCCGGTTTTATGACCGTGTCGTAAATTTGTCTCGGATATTGATACAGTTTTTCAACATACCCATAGATACGCGTACAAATTGGAATAATATTTATTCCAAACGTCTTTCAAGCAGTCCTCATTCGAAATCCGTCGAATCGCAATCCGACAGGAGGTAAACTGTACCCCCGGTTAGGGTCTTCTAATCCAAGTGGGTATGGCTGGCTGTTGTTTTTTTTTGTTTTTTTTTTTAAACAAAATTTGTATTTGTATATACAAATGTATTTTGGAGTTTATATCCGTAGGTAGACAACAAACTAATTCCAGTACTTAACGGGCACGGATGTGTTTAGTTAACAAACAGAAAAGTGAACCGAATAAAAAATGAACATAGGTGGATCCGTGGATGTGATAAAACATTCGAGTGAGCATAATGCAGGGACTGCAGACGATATTGTGGGTCATCACCCCCTCACGTGGCGGGCATGCCTTGGTGGAGTTCTAATTAAAATGAATCGTGTCGTTGTAGGGTGGGGGGTGAGGGTGTCTTTTTTGTTTTCATTTAGGGAAATTCAGTTAACAGCATGAACCACTTGCAGTTGGGAACAGGTGTAGAGATGAATGGGATGGCATTTGTATTCACATTTGAAATGTTTAAATTTGCTGTACAAAAATGGGCGTATCTAGGGTAACCCAAGGATATCTTTTTACCGAAATGATTGGTGGATAGGTATACTGTGAGGTTTACGTTTAGATGTGCAACAAAAGGGACTGTCAAGGGGGATACTACGGAAGATGCATTGGCTGTTTTTTTTATGGGAGTGCTCTTAGGATAAAAACAGGCAAGAAATCAACTGCGAGGTGGTAAGAAACGATGATGCTCACTCCCTATCCCAGTAACATTTTCATGAATCAGACTGGTTTTATAAAACGAAATCCGAATCGTCGCCGCCTTCAGAAAGGTGGATAGTAAGGTAAGCAGGATGTAACTTTGCGTTTTGAAGGTTTATTTGTGGTTATTTTGTGGTACTTTTAACTCAAAGCCTGTAGAATCCTCCACATTGGTTTCACTAGATTCATCTGTGAATCGAATCGTCGCCGCCTTCAGAACGGTGGATAGTAAGGGAAGCAGGATGTAACTTTGCGTTTTGAAGGTTAATTTGCGGTTATTTTGTGGTACTTTCAACTCAAAGCCTGTAGAATTCTCCACATTGGTTTCACTAGATTCATCTGCAATGCGATTCTCTCAGGAGGAGCTGCCTGCACGTGGTTTGGATAGTTAGACTGATAGAGTATTCAGGTCCAATATAAAGGATTTTTTCTTTAGAGGTATACAAGTTCAATATTAGCCGTGCTAATTGGGCAGGCATGTTCGTTGGGGGGCCCAGGGTCATTCCGGACTGTAGTGAGTGCAACTTCAATAAGAAAAAAAAAAACACTTCAAGCTTAAATTAACGTCTATGATATAATTTCACGCATAGGTATGCACTCCACGCCAAGTTCGAATGAAACGCAATTGGGACGTCCAATTTTCGACAACATTATCGAGCAACTGTCAGCAATAACAAGGCAGAAATTTTTTCTTCCAAATCGTCCAACGTCTCTGGTTTATCGTCATAGACTAGTGACTTCACATACCCCCAAAAAAAGGAATCTAAAGGTGCGAGATAACAGAATCGTGGAGGCCAGTTCACAGGTCCATTACGCGTAATTAAGCGCTCAGCAAATGTTTGCGCAACAAATTGATCTTGTTGAAACCAAAGCCCTGTCACTTCAATTTTTGTTTCCCCGAAATGATCATACATGTGCAGCAGAAATAGTGTGGCTGATACAGTTGATCCTTGAGGCACCCCTGCGTTTATGTGAAATCTATGAGAAACATGATGACATACACCCCGACCTGTAATGATATCTCCTTGGGAGAACTTTTCATTCAACTTCACAATATTTGGAATGCTCGTATACCATAACATCGTCAGGAGCTCTCTATGGCGATGGCCAAATTCGGATTCCTGGCAAAACTGATTCAGCTGTGTCGCTTGACGCTGAAAAACACGCGCTGCAACGTGCAGTTTGGAAGTAGCTCCTCCGTACCCTAATATCGAACGTCAACTGTAAAAATGGTAACAGGCACATTGAGTAACGTCTAAGACTGTTCTGGAACACACTATTCGACACGTACCAGTGTGGCTTACGTTACCGCAGATCGACTAGAGACCAAATATTCACACTAAGCCAAATCCTGGAAGAGACCAACGAGTCAACGTCGAAACTCCCCATCTATTCATCGACTTCAAAGCCGAGTGTGATAACATACATTGCCAGGAGCTGTGTATGGCGACGGCCGAATTCGGAATCCCCGCAAAATTGATTCAGCTGTGTCGCGTGACGCTAGAAAATAAGCGCTAAAAAGTGCAGTTTGGATGTAGCTCCTGCAAACTATTCCAAACACGCACTGGATTTCGGCAAGGAGGCGCGCTATCATACGACTACTTCAACCTTGTACTGTAGCAGATAGTGCGCAGGGCAGGTGCCAACATAGCAGTCACTATCTTCAACAGGTCCGTTCAGCTCCTGGGCTATGCGGAGGATATTGACATCATCGGTCGCTGAAAGAGTGTCGCGTTAGGAGAGTTCACGGCGATTGAAGAACAGGCGGAATCCGTTGCCCTTGAAGTAAACAAGACTAAGTACAAAGTACATGCTATCAACAAACAAACAAGCATCTGTCCATCTCTCTAGGACAAAACCTCACTATTGATACAAGCAATTTCGAGGTAGTTAAGGAGTTCACCTACCTCGGAGTAAACATAGACATAAAGATCCGGCGAAGAATCAATCTAGGAAACCGTTGCTACTTCGGTTTGCCGAAACAACTAAGTCCAAAACTCCTGGACGGAATAGGTGCTTTACAAAACCCTTACCCTGCCAGTTTTGCTATATGGCATCGAGTGCTGGACGAAAAGCTAGAAGGGAGAGTTTGTACTGGGAACCTTCCAAAGAAAAATTCTTCCGCAGATTTTTGGTCCTGTGCCCCTGGAAGGCGAATGGAGGAGAAGATACAACCGCAAACTCTATGAGCTGTACCAAGTGGTGGATGTAGTCCAAAAAGCCATTGACATTGACATCACAGTACTTCGCACATGAATGCAACGAATTACAGACACGTAACAGCTTTGGCGACTGAGGCCACCGGTTGGGACAGAGCAAGACATTGATACAACAGAGAGAGAGAGACAGATAGACACACAGAAGGATAACGTAAACCTACGTGGCACAGAGGAGGAGACATAGATTTATGTTGCCTCATATTATCGCACAGGTGGCCTCAGATAAGCTGGCGATTTTTCGTACTAAACGAATGCTGCCGAAGCTGGGTCAACTACGCATTCCTCTGAGCCATGGCCACCTGCCCACAAAGCCAAAACACGGCGACTACATTGGCTCGGCCACATCGAGCGAATGGACAATAGTGCTCCAGCTAAGAGTATCTTCGAATTCCAGCCCCCAGGTTCGGGAAAACAAGGAACACCGAACCAAGCCAACGCGGATGCCAGAGCGCTTGTTCTGGACAACTGGAAGCAGCGTGTCGGGATCGTATATGATGGAAGGCTGCAGTACCTCAGGCAGAGACTCTTCACGGGTCGGAAGCCGGATAAGTATGTAAATATACCTTAAACTTGACTTGGAGAACTCGATCTAAAGGCTTGAAAATATTTAAGACAACTAAAACAGCGCGACAGGGATCATAGACGATGCAAGGCTGCATTATCTCAGGCAGAGAATCTTCACGGGTCAGGAACCCGATAAGTTAGTAAGTATACCTTAAACTTGCCTTGGAAAACTCGACCTTAAGGCTTAAGAACATCTAAGATAACATTCGCATTTTGCGACCATATTACTGTTCCATTCCGTCTGATAGACGGTCTCTCAATACAGCGCTTAGCCGCATAATTCTAAGAACTAGATAATGGATGGCTTTCGTTCCTGACGATGTCAGATATGCTTCGTCGCAATATCGACCACACGACTTGCCAAGCAACTATGGCCTTTGTAAGCTTCTTGATAAGAGACTTGCAGGTGTTTTCATACCAACAGTAGTCCTTCAGCAGATGGATCTTGTACCGAAACGTGCCTAACGTGTATTTTCAACCCCTCGAATCTACACAACAAAGTCCAATTTTTCATTCAAAAGTCAGTACTAGTGCCCAAGGACATTACCACCTCAGAAAATACGCGTAAAAAACAAATTCTGGTGTTTAAAAAAAATTACTACCGACCTAAAAAGGGCTTAACACCCATCTGAGAATTTTTATTTGAAACCAAGAATGTTGTGTTCTGAGGCACAGATGCTAAAAGGGTCATTACTTCCGCTCAAGTTTCATGATTTGGTGTTTACGCTGGTGTTTAAATTTTTTTTTAATAAAAATCGCTAGCAAAACGATCACTGTGGATGGTGCTGCAAATCCATAATCAATGAAATTTTCATACCTAGATAGAATAAATTGGGACTGGAGAACATGTGGTTTTATGAGGATGCAGGAATGGGAAGAATTGCAAGCGTCAATACAGCGTCACAATCGACATTCGCTCGTCTCATATCGCGTATTGACAATTTTCCCTGTTGGCAGGATTACGCAGTCATGACTTTTTTCTACGTAGCTTTTTAAAGACGCAGGTTTAAGTGAACAATCCACGTAATCTGGCAAATCTCAAGAAGAACCCATCCCCTGAAGTTCAGAGGAAACCATGGCAAATGCAAAAAAAAAACCCAAATGATAGCCAACAATTGCAAGAACCACATAGCGATAGAATTTTCAAAACAAGATGAAAAAATTACTTGAAGATGCAAGGATACATTAAAAAAAAAAAGGTTTACTTGCTTACTAATGGTGCTCGAGTCTGGAATGAAACTAGGCATCAACCAACATAGCTCTTCACTTAGCCCGGTCTTGACCTAACTACCCCCAGTAACGTTTCTGCCTTTTCGCTCCACTTCAGGCGATGTCTTCCTTGATGCTTTAGGGTTTTTCAATTCTAGTCCAAGACTTTAGCTTAAATATGATTGCCCACTCTGTAACGGGTGATCCAAGTGGAGATACTTTTTTCAATAGCCTTTTTTGACAGATCACGTGTGAGTCGTGTCATGCTGTCATGTTTTTTTGTTTTGTTTGGCATTTCATAATGGAAAGACTTTCGCGTGAACAACGTTTACAAATTGTTCAACTTTATGAAAATTCACGTTCTGTGAGGAATGTGTTTCGTGCACTTCGCTCAACTTATGGTCAACATAATCGGCCTACTGAGCGTACTATTCGCAACACCATCACCCATTTTGAGACCCAGCATTCATTATTGGATAATATTCGACCGAATAGACCACGTCCAGCACGATGTGAAGAAAATATAGCGGCCGTAGCTGAGAGTGTACACGAAGACCGTAGAGAGTCGATTCGGCGCCGTTCGCAGCAACTCGGACTGACGTATGGAACGACTTGGCGCATTTTACGTCAAGATCTTAACTTGAAAGCGTACAAAATACAGCTTGTGCAACAACTGAAGCCGCTCGACCTTCCGAAGCGACATCGCTTCGCTCTATGGGCTCTTGAAAAGTTCCAAGAAGATCCGACGTTTTCGAGGCAAATTTTGTTTAGCGATGAGGCCCATTTCTGGCTCAATGGGGATATAAACAAACAAAATTGCCGCATTTGGGACGAAGAGCAACCTGAAGAGATTGAAGAACTGCCACTTCATCCAGAAAAAACAACGGTTTGGTGTGGTTTGTGGGCCGGTGGAATCATCGGTCCATATTTCTTTAAAAATTATGCCGGTGCGAACGTAACCGTCAATGGCGACCGTTATCGTGCCATGATAACCGACTATTTGATGCCTGAAATTGAAGCTCGTGATGTCGCCGAGGACATTTGGTTTCAGGAAGACGGCGCCACTTCCCACACATCGCATCAATCAATGGACTTATTGAGAGAACATTTCGGTGAGCACATAATTTCACGTTTTGGGCCGGTCGATTGGCCACCAAGATCGTGTGATATCACACCGTTAGACTTTTTCCTGTGGGGATATATAAAGTCAAAAGCTTATGCCGACAAACCCGCTTCGATTCAGGCCTTGGAGGAAAACATCACGCGTGTCATTCGCCAGTTACCAGTCGAAATGCTCGAACGAGTGATCGAAAATTGGACTCAACGGATGGACCATCTGCGACGTAGACATAATCTTCAACAAATAAATGCCAAAGAATGTTCTTTCAAATGATAATAAACATTCTCCCATTAAATTTGAATTTTCTGTGTTTTTTTTCTTTAAAAAAGTAGGGAACCTCGAAGTGGATCACCCTTTATAAGCGAACAGAATACTTTCCCCATGTTGCAGCAATTAAAAAGGACACAACACCACCTAAGTGGTTCACCTTGCGAAGTCTACAATTTGTCTTGCGATCATTTTCAGCTTCACTTCCACCCAAGTAGGTGTTCAAAATCAGCGCTCATAAATCAGACCATCAAGTCAGTCTACGTCCGCACCGAGTAAATGTCCCAAAGGTGGTGTTACATTACTTTCCCTCTTTTAAGATGGAGCACATAAATTTGTTAAACTATCCACCTATCTGTGTGTATCTCAAAAAGGTTTCTCTAGATGTCAATCATGCGAGTTTTTTTGTCACCAAAACTTCATGGTAAATATTTCGTTTCATACACTTAACTAACATCGCGCCATCTACCTACTCACTTCCTTTCTGCACAAGTTGTCGATGGAGTAATAGACGCGCCAATCTCCAAGCCAATAACTCATGAGGTCGATGAAGGCTGTTGTCACATGCAACCGTACGATCAGAATTCATTGATAAAAATGTATAGAATAGGCTTGACGTAGCCATACCATGCCAGAGTCATACCAAAGCCATGGGCTCTGTATTTCAAAGAAGTCATGAGAGTAAAACGGAATACAACAACAATTTTCCAGTGGAACAACAATCGAGCCAATTATTGCGAAAATGTCATCGCCATCACAGCGATTTAATGGATTTAACGGATTGAGTGATAATTACATACTCGCAGAGATCTCTGCACGCACGCATGCGTGTAAGACATGTCTGTGGAATAATCCTCGTGATGGGTTTATATTGCAAAAACAAAAAAAAAAAAAAAGACATAAATGGCGGAGCGATAAAATGTCATGCGGTGACGATCGAAATGAAAATGAACATCTTTTGCAGCGTGCACGACATATATGGCAGCAGATAATTACAGATTTGATAGGTCCTACTCCAAAAAAGACTCGAAACATGAGCGTCGGCTTTGATATGGACTTGCAAACGGAAACCGAAACGCTTTAGATTTGAGCTGTCAACTTGTCTTAGCGAGTCAAACTTTGCAAGCATCTGGCAGTGATTCAGAAATGGCGTTTTAGAACACGATTCCGCATTAGTTATGGAATTCGGAGATTAGTGTCTTCAATGGTATAACCAATAACATCGAGAGGGTTTATGAACAATTTAAGATCTTCAAACTTAGCTTTAAAGTTCCCACAATGATGGTAACCTCCATATGGACTCCGATTTCGAACGGGAAATTATAGAAGCTTCGCATGACAGTTTTATACTCCGAATTGTTGCCAGACTTTCGCAGACAATAAAAGCAGCTTAGGTTTTGTTATTTTCGGGACTTAAATTAGAGAAGAACTACCAACTAGGAGACTGTACCCTCCGTATTGAGTAATAATTTGAAATTCAGGATTCCCATCTGTATACTTATAAATAAATCTAAGGGCTGAACTATCCGAAGCAATCGGAACCAATAGCCAAAATTCTACAGAAAGTTTGCTTCAGTACTGTCAATTACTCAAGTTTGCCATAAAAGACTTTTGTGAATGGAATCGATTGTCAGAGTTGAAGTCGTTTTACCAAAAAAAAAAAATTTGCTTGCTTATGAACTTACAAATTTTAATTTACACAGCTGATGAACTGAAATGTCAATTTTTTCTATAAAAGAACAAAAGAAAGAGAAAGAGCTAATGAATTTGCTCTTTCGCAACGGAGCAAAAGTGAACTAAAACTGAACGAATCGAAGCGAAAAGCTATTCTGGTCGTACAATAAAAATCGCAAGTGTTACGGAAGTGGTCGTCCGCAAACATCTTCTGTTATTGTTCAGCCTTCAGTTCATATTTTGTGAGTTGACGTATAACTCACGTAATTGTCAATCAACTTACTTGGTTTTTCTTATAAGCCATTAAAAAAAAAATACGCCCACTGCCACTCCCACATTTAAAAAAAAAAATTGCTTGTGGGTGAACCATACGAAACCTTGAAAAACTGTCTTAACAAAATATTTATACATGCTGAATATACTTTTTTCTAGCAAAACTTTTTTTGCCACACCCACTTTTTGACGGCATTTTTCGTAAAAAAATGGGGTAGGGTTCGGTAGAATTTAAAGTAAATTCGAAAAAAATGAAAATATTTTGAGAATAAAACTGCGAACATTTCGCCTATAGATCACTTTAACCCACGCCCATTTTTTGGGGGCGTTTTTTCTTCAAAAAGAGACCGCATTATGCTGGCAGTTTCGGTTGGAAAGTGACTCTTTTTTTAGCCCGGTCCATAGCTAACTGCCTCCAGTTGCGCACTCCATGTTGGTTGAGGTCGGTTTCTGCTTGTGCGCGCTACTTAAGACGAGGTCTTCCTCTAGTGCATCCGATGCCTGGCTGGGAATCGAGGACTCTTAATGACTGGGATTGGGATGATCAGGATTTTACATAGGATGTCCTGAGTAGTTCGAGTTAGAGCCCGAAGAAACAGCGGTTGGCAAGAGTAATTCTTCGTTAAATTTCTGACAAGATGTTGTTGTCAGAGTTGATAGCGGAGCCGAGGTAGACAATGTCATCATCAATGTGATCAGGTTGTTGGTAAACGGTTTCAGGCCCTCAGATATTACGGCAGATAGGATCTTGTAGGCGATGTTGAGGAGACTTATGCCTCTAAAGCTTGCGCAGATCAGAGGGTCTCCTTTTTCGTGGATCGGGCAAACGAGGCTTAGGTTTCATTCTGCAGGCATACTTTCTTCCGACCTGATTTGGCTTATGAGTTGGTGGATGTTATTTACCAAGTCATCTCCACCGGCTAGAGTTTAGATATTGTTGTCCTTACCTCACTCAGGTCGGGTGGTTGGCAGTTTTTGCTGTCGTTGCCAATATTGAAGGGTCGATCTGCCTGACAGCTGAATGTTGTTCATCATCGCCGTTTAACAGTCTGCAGAAGTGGTTCTTCCATATCATCAGCAGCGACTGTTTCTCAACTACGAGATTTCCTTGTTCATCTCGACAGGATTCTGTTCGAGACTTATATCCTTGGCTTTGACGTTTTACACTTTGGTAAAACTTGCGAAAATTGTTCCTGAGGTGGCACCTCTCTATATCCTCGATCGCGCACTTTTCTTGTTCTTTTTTCTTCTTTCTGAAAAGCCGGTGTTCTTCCCTTCTTCTCGACCTATAGATCTCAATGGCAGGTCTCGTCCTCACATGCAGCTTAGCCTTATAGGCCTCGCTCTTGGCTGCGAGCATCTGTCGGTATTCCTTATCGAACCAGGGGTTTCTTGCTGGTGGACGCAAGAAACCTAGCACATCAGTTGCGGCTGATCTAATGGCTTGTTGGCATCGTTGCCATTGTGCTTCGACATTCGATGCTTGTGGTATGGTGTTAATCGAGAGGTTAAGGGACACGCCTTGGGCGAAGGTCTAAAAGGTCTCTTGCCATTGCAGTCTTTGGAAATAAATTTTTTTTTACAATATTTCTGGGATGTTGAGGCGTGGTGGATATACTCAGTCTTACCTTGGCTGCAACAAGGTAGTGGTCCGAGCCGATGTTAGCTCATCGGAATGTTCGGAAGTGCAAACTACTGGATGCGCATGCCTCTTGTCTATCGCAATGTGATCAATTTGGTTTTCCGTTCGTTGATCTGGAGACCGCCATGTCCCCTTATGGATGTCGTGGTGAGGAAACCGTGTAATAGTGGCATTTAGTTCCGTAGCAAAGTCAATTAGCCTAAGTCCGTTGCTAGGCGTGTAGGCTGTGTTTTCCGACAATACTGCTTAAGATGTCTTCTCTTCCTACCTTTGCATTAAATTCTCCCAGGTACTGGGAGGTTGCTACAGAGCAATAATCAATTTTTTTTTTATTTTTGTTACCGAAAACTCAAGATATTTGCGTAGCAGACTTGTGGTTTCTACAGGATAGCGCTACATGCTATCCAGCAAACGATTTAATCGCTCGATAGAAACGGCATCTTAAGAAATGGTCCTGACAATTGGCCACCGAAATCTTGTGATTTGACATCATTGGATTACTTTCTATGGGGAAACACGTGAAATCTCGTGCTTACGTTGATAAACCGGAAATTATTGAAGCTTTGGAAGCCAACATAAATTATGATATTCAAAGAATACCAGGCGATATGCTTGCTAGAGTGGTACAAAATTGGATCCACAGATTGGACCATTTAAGAGTGGGCAACACTTGAACGGAATTAGCTTTCAACGATATATGGCATGAAACTAACACCCCAAATAAAGATTTTCCTCAGAAGCTCTTATTAAATCACCCTTTATAACTTTTCGGGATTTAATTTTCACTCAACATCCTTCTTGTACATTGATGATGAGAGAGAAGCCACATGCCAATAATTTCCAGTCCGCATAACCCCACCATCAATGGTGTCTAAAAACAACTCTTAAGGACACTAGCCCAGTTTTAAAGACCCTCTTCCGTTTCATGTCTGGACTCATTTCACCTTTTGAAACCTCACACACTTTTGCCCTCTCAAAAGTTGAATTAAAAAAAAAAAAACGAATCCATTCCTGTTCATCACACCCTGTGCATTCAACAGCCACTTCCTTGCCTCTACTCTAATTATAGACACCACTGAAGTCAACAACCATCCATCTTCACACACACACACAGATGAACCAGAATAGGAGAAAAAAAAAAGAGTTCCTCTCCGCACCAGCAAAAGGTGTCTAATAATAAAATCCAACTCTCTGGCCAAAAAGGTGCATAGTTGCACGAACTCCTTAGTAATGATAACGATGCTCCGAGACGAGCGTACACACAGGATATGAGGAATAAAGATGATGAAGACGAGATGAGCTGAACACGAGGCTATAACCAGAGATTATTACAAAGACGATGAAATGAAACACAGCACACCAAGGATGGGGGGCCCCGTACCCTGCCTGCTGTATGAAGCTTAATGGGTGAATTACTAAACCGAGACACCTATTGCTATGCAAGGGAGGTACCCTATGCAATAAGGAATGCAAATGTTTGTATGTGTGGAATTTAACAAGATTTTGTTAATTAACAACTCAAAGAAAAGTGATTATCCACGCAGTTGCTCATGTTTATGACAGAATTTCAGCATCAAATACCAGGCCAACACATTCTCAAGATTAAGAAAAGTTGTAGATACATATCCTGGATAGGTTTATTCTTAGAATACTGCCTGAGAATATGGTAAATGGGTAAAATTGCTTTTACGTTTAGAGATGTGCATACGAATGAGACTTTTAAGTGAAAAGTTTTCACAGTAAGTTTACCTGTCATTAAGAAATTAGAAAACTTTCCTAACGCCGAAAATTAAGGAATGTGGATGGAAGAGGATGCCGGGTATACACACAACAGAGAGGAGAAGTTTTATTTCTTTGATTGACGTTTCATTCAAATTTATCCAACTGCAGGAAATTTTAATTCGACAGTTTACAACCGCTTTGAAAGGGGGTGAACGTGGACCAGGTGAGGTCGAAAGTGAGGCCGATTCGTAGATTAAATGTTGACAGGTCTCTAAATTTTGTGAGGGGTCCTTCTTTTAGGATGTCCAATTTTAAGACCCCAGACACCGGTCGGTAGGTAGGTAGAATTGGCGGTTCTGCATGAACCCAAGTAGCACTTATGTGCCTTTTTGTTACCACGACTCGTGTGACCTATATTATGATTGTTGTTGTGGATGTGATACAGGCGGTTTGTAGATCAAGCCTGTGAGGTTTAGAAAGCGGATAAGATTTTGTATTCTTTTACCCGAGATGTCGCTAAGGTTTTTCGAAAAATGATTGGTCTATCGCAGGCAATCTAGCTCTTGCTAGTGCCGGACATTTGCAGATGAAGATGGGAGAGGGTTTCTCTCTCAGTTGTGTTCCCGCAACTGCGGCATTGAGGGTTGTATGGGATCTCACACAACATAAAATGCTTTTTTTTTTAACTTAAAGTACCTTTTTGGGATCATGGACTATAACGCCGTTGAAATGTCTACCGAGGCTTTGCTTGCTTGGAGGTCTAATTTTGAATCAAAAAAAATTTGAGAAAATTATCTGGATAGGTTCGTTATTTTGACGTTGAAGGCATCACAATTCTTTTTGATTTGTTCGCCAAAGAAGATCGGGTGACAATTTTTGCGCCGACTGTAGAAGTTCGTTTTGTATATTTAGTGGATCTATAAACAAGATTTCAGATTAATTGAAAAAATGCATATCAACTGTAAAATACTCAATTTGGGAATTTATTTGATAAAAAAAAATTCGCGCAATTCAAAACCCTCCGTTTCGCGGCACAAATTCAGTCCGGTTGACTCCATGATGACTACCATCTCGTGGCAGCGCCAGGGAAGTCGGTTAATTGGCATCAATCTTAGATTTGAGATAACCCACGAAGAAGAAGTCCATAGTGGTAACATCAGGACTACGTGGAGCGCAATTTATGACACCACTTGTGGAGATCGATTTGCCCAGGTAAAATTTTATGAACTCGTTTCAGAGACGCTTATGTGTGACGTTGCTTCGAGGGGGAAGTAATCAATATTTTTGCGTGGTCCTAGACTACAGAATACACAAAAATACACGGAATACTGTATTCAATGTGTGATTACATAATGAATACATGTGAATACACGAGAATACATGCGAATACGCGTAAATTAACTAGAATACATCAGAATACACGTGAATACACGTGAATACACGTGACTACACTTGAATACATTTGAATACAAATGCACAAATTTAAACACACTTGTTTTGAAATCTTCATTTTTTAGCAATGCATGTCGGTTATCCAGTTATCGAGCCATTTATTTCATGCAGAAGATCGTTTATTGATCGTCACTGTACAAATGATAACAACTGACATTATTATCTTAAGGCCCATCGCCATTATTATACATTAGACCATTCTCACAATAGATCCAAACAACAAATCAAATTTTCGAACTTTTTAAAATTTGGACAAAAAGCGTCTTTTGCTAAAAATATATTTAACATATTTTTCTCGATTTTAAAAGATTTAATAAATTATAAACGTTAATGTACTAAAATTATTTTAAATAATTTATTAGAAATTAGGTTTGTCTAAATATGTAGCTCAGACACTATTTTGAAATTCCTTACGGTTTGGCCTTAAACAACGTTTTTCTACAAGGGGGCGTGGCAGTGGGCGGATTTCAAAAATGTTTACACTTGTTTTGCTTCGTCAGCCCGAGAGTCTTTATACCAAATTTCAACACTCTAGCTCAAAATTTAAGGCCCAAAAATCGGTGACACACAGACGGACGGACGGACGGGTGGACAGACAGACATGGCTTAATCGACTCAGCTAGCGATTCTGAGTCGATCCATATACTTTGAGGTATATGTATCGAAATTATTTCTCTATGTTACAAACTTAATGTCAAAACTAATACACCCCTATGGCATAGGGTATAAAAACTTGCATCATTAACGAACGAACGAACGAACACTTACATTTCAGGTTTCGTTGCAAACGCTCCAACACAAACCGAATATTCTTCCTCCGATAGAATGGTCCGGAAAACAGTGCGCACCGAGTTTTCCATCTCGCTTATGTCTTCGGATGTGATTTGTGCGATTGAAATTGTGCTTTCAAAACCATTTAGTTTGAAAATTAATTTAATGTTCTCTGGTACACACCCAATTTCTTTTTCTATGTCATCCCAGACATTTTCTTTTTTCTTTTCCATTTGTCACTTATCACTGATATTTTTAGGTAGACTTAGATAGGTACTATCCACAAATTAAATTGATTTAAATCGTTTTTCAAATAACTCGTACGGCTACGCGCAATAAGCGGGAATATACTTGACATTTGTTTATTTTGATTAAGAAAATGACATATACGTCAACGACAAGCATTATGCAAGAAGGACTGTGCGATAGTTCTGACGTCATTGCGACCTTAATAAAGAGACATAAAAATTAATATGCGAATACGTGATTACACTAAAAATACGCTGACTACACATTGAATACGCGTGAATACTTGTGAATACACTTGAATACATTGTGAATACACGTGAATACACTTAAATACATGCGAATACGTAAGAATACACGTGAATACATATGAATACGTGAGAATACATGCGAATACGTTTGAATACACATGAATACGTACAGAAAAGTTCCTTGAATACACTGATTACTTCCCCCTCGCGTGCTTTGCCATGCTCAAATCATGTTCTATGGTTATAGCCACATAAGTTTTAAAATATAAAAACCAAGAAATCATCTCCAGAAACCTGTCCAAATTTACTCTAATTGTGCGACTACCTTCTTCTTAAAAAAAAAGTAAGGACTGACATCGCAGCCTATATGGTGACATTAGCCGAATGAAGGGATTTTTGATGCTTTGTTGCGCTCCAGTAGCGGCAGTTCTACTTTTCCACACGTCCGATAAGATGCAAATCAGTTTCATCCGAAAAAAGACTTTGAAAAGCGATCACATGCCTGGTTTACCAAGTCAAGCCTTTGAGGAGCATCTTAGGAATCTATTTCTTCCACCAATTGAATTTTGTAGGAGTGCAGCTCTAGGTCTACGTGCAAGGTATGGTGTTATGATGGCCTATGCAGATTTAAAACATTTGCGTGCCTACGAATTGAATGGATCGGATCGCGGTGTAGTGGTAATGTGTTCGTCTGTTGAGTGGAAGGTTGCGCGTTCAATCCCAACCAAAATCTATTTTACTTTTAATTAAAAGAAATAAAAGGTCGGTGTAATGCCTAAAAGTATGCACACCATCTTGAATTTCTTCAAATTCAACGAACACGAGAAAAAGTGACTCCCCGAAGCTAGTTCGGACACCACCCATGGAGTTTAAGTCTCCACTACATCCAAAATCTTTCCTATCCTCTCTCTCTTTCTTCCCCTTCTCTAACGCTCGTACTTTGGTAACATATAAAAGGGTATTCACAACCCCTTGAGTACGTGTAAATTATAAAAAAAAAAAAACACTGATTGATGAACAGTCTCCACGTTTTTTTAACAGTTCTGGATCTTCAAACTTTTGAATAAGTTTTCGGATGAGAGGAAAGCTTGGTGCATCATTTAAGTGTCGAAAATCTCGAATATTTCAGAATCTTTTAAGCACTACAGTCGCCGAATCATTGTTTTTGTAAAATTCTTGGACGCCCATTGCGCATTCCAATCGCGACTTAATTTTTTCGCCCCCCTTGGGCTCGTTGCGTTCAAACAGTCAGCTTAACAGTTTTCTTTAAACTTTTTTGGAAACACCGTTAATACCGCTACATTCCAAAACGAGCATGGTCCTCAGTCAACATTTTCTAGAAAACTGCCTCCTGTGGCGCACTTCAAATTGGTTGAGGTCGGTTTCTACTTGTGCGGGCCACTTCAGACAAAGTCTTCCCTTATTGCGTCCAACGTCTGGCCGGGAATCAAAGACTCTGCAACCAGGTCGTCTCTTATATCGCTGTCTTTGAAGTCCGAGTAATAAAATCCACATGCTCCACCCTTGCCTGGCGGTAAGCACCAGTACTCACGCTGGTGTAGAATTCCCCACGAGCGTTATTAAACACCGATGGAGTTTTCAGCCCAGATAGATACTCGGCAATGCGCTCATTCAATTTTGTGGAATGCGGTGTTTATCACTCTCATCTCTTGACTAAGTTCACTGTCATCCTAGATCTTAGGTTAGGTTAGCTTTAATGGGCTGTGGACGCTTAGGTGTGTCGTCAAACTCGCGTAGGCCTACGTGGGCCCTTAGCGAAACCCTTTGTTCAAAGATGAGTACCTGACTGGAATGTATAAAAGTATATTGAGTCTGATACTTATGTTGTTATCTGCGTTGTTGCAGCCACTTTAAATAGATGTTTGCCCCATCCCGATCTGCAGCAGAAACGGACAATCTGCGATATATGTTTTGTTGGCAGCTGCGTTAGGACCTTGTAGTAGAAGCTACCAAGAAGTTTGCTGCGGCTGTTGCAGATCGCGAGACTGTGAGAGAGCAGGTGTGAGATAGACTCCTCGACTTCTGGGACGTCGCATTTCCACCATACTTGGCATGAGTCAGCTAGTCCGATGGGAGTGCTTACCTAACATGTTGTGTCCTGTTTTCACTCTATTTCACGCTATAGAAATGGATGCTCTGTAGATCTCATAGATCTTACCTTTTGACTTGTTGATCGGAAAAAAATCAGATAAATCATCTGGTATCTGAGAAATTTTGGGAACTTGCTTTACCTTAAGCGGGACTTAAGTCAGAAATAAATTTGAGCATCTACCAACATTCCTCTTCAATTATCCCGATCCTGAGTTAACTGCTCCTGTTGCGCACTTCCAATTAGTTGAGGTCGGTATCTACTTGTGCGCGCTAAAAAAGACTCTGTGATCCGGAATGTTGCTGTAAATTAGCTCTACATGTCGGAACCGATCTTTAACGTCCAATGCGGAGCTGCACGATTTTTTTGTATTTCTCGGTTCAATCAACATCTCCATAGTGCGTCAACGCAAATAGGACCGAAACTTTTTCTCTCAAAACGGCCGAAAATTCCTTCATTCGCTTATTATATGGTTCAACC
The DNA here is from genome assembly GCA_949824845.1 of Rhingia rostrata. Classification (NCBI taxonomy): domain Eukaryota; kingdom Metazoa; phylum Arthropoda; class Insecta; order Diptera; family Syrphidae; genus Rhingia; species Rhingia rostrata. Next base: position 17,008,787 of record OX463757.1, on the reverse strand, counting down.
TTCAGCGCCGTAGGTCAAGCTTGGAATGATCCGAATCTTTACAAGGAAACAAATTTTGTTATGAAGCAACGAAGAACCTTGAAAAGGTTGAACCATACAACCTTCAGCGCCGTAGGTCAAGCTTGGAATGATCCGAATCTTTACAAGGAAACAAATTTTGTTATGAAGCAACGAAGAACCTTGAAAAGGACTGAATTATTGTTGAAGACCATGCAACACAAAAAAACGGACAACGACGTTCGTATACTTACCTTAGTAGTTCGAGCGAGGGCTGTTCTCCTAAATTGCCTTTTAGGCCTAAAGAAACAGCAGTTGGCAAGAATAATTGTTCGACTAATTTCTGACGACATGTTATTGTCAAAGTTAAGAGCGAAGCTGAGGTAGACAAAGGCCTCACAGTCAATGGTGACGTTCTGTACAATTCGTTGATGTTGTGTGTTGTTTCGTGTTACTTAGTCTTACCCTCGTTTACTGCTAAACCCATTTTTGCCGCTTCCTTCTCTATACTAGCAAAAGTGACTATGACATCACGTTGCGTCTTACCAATGATGTCAACATAGTCGGGGTCGGGGTTCGATTCCCAGTCATGGCCCTCATCTCGTGATGAGGCTTATCTTTCCGTTCGGAGTCGGCAAAAAATAGGAGGTCCCTCCATCGTGCCAGAAGTACACACTCACACATGCATGGTTGTGAGAAAGCTTGGTCCTGATTACTAACGAAGCTGTTGCGCCAACATTTTTGTTTTTTTGCTTATGCTATGGAAGACGGACAAGTTTCGGCGGTATACCAAAACTAGACATGGCCTTTTGTGTATAGCTCGTCTCTATAAATGCTGACCTATGCGGCTTTATAATCGATGAATAGGTGATGAGTATCGATTTGGACTTCTTGAGTTTTTTTTTTCAGGATCCACCGAAGTGTGAAGATTGAATCAGTTGTGGACTTTCCTGGCCTAAAACCACACTGATAAGGGGGCCGATGTGGTTCTTGCTAAACGGATTCAGGCGTTATCATAAAACGTCAGATAGTGCCTTTCTGGTGATCATGAGGAGACTTATGCCTCTGTAGTTAGTAGTTAGACCAGTTCAGACGATCTTTTCTTGTGTATCGGTCAATGGCATCTGAGGTTCCATTCTTTCATCCGATCAAACTTAGCTTATGGCTTTGTGAAAGCTACTTTCCAAAAAATTTCAACCGGCTATATAAAGCTCGGCAGGAAGGCCGTCCTTTTACCACTCGTTTTGATCTTAAGTTTATAGAAATTTCCTTAACTTTGGTCTGGTGGCTGGTAGTGTTCCGTGTCGTCGCTGATATTCAATTGTTCGTTCTGCCTGACAGGAGGAAATTGATCATCACCGTATTAATAGTCTTCAGAAGTGGTTATTCCATACCCTCAGCATCTACTGTGCCTCAACTGCCATAGTTTCTTGTTATTTTTTTCAATGGCTCAGCCTTGTACGCCTTTCTTACTGGTGGGCACGTGAAACCTAGCACATTTATTGCGGCTGACTTCTGGTCTTAGTCTGGCACTCATGAAAAATCATATCCGAATATTAGCTGCTTCTGCTCGCTATAACACGGCCCATAGAATATGTAAAAGTTTGTCATCCTCTTTTTGCGCCCGGCCCATCTCATCGTATTTCCTGGATGGCAGTAATGTCTTCTTTGTAGCAGCATAGGCTTCCGCTGGTTTCTCGCCTGTACCTCTTGTGCGTAATGTTCTCACATTCCAGTTGCAGATACGAACGTCGTTGTCCGTTTTTTTGTGTTGCATGGTCTTCAACAATAAATCAGTCCTTTTCGAGGCTCTTCGTCGCTTCATAACAAAATTTGTTTCCTTGAGTAGGCAGTTTGACCAAAGCATAGTCCCCAAGCTGGAGGCGTAGTTCCAATTTACTGCGACACAGGGCTATCATTATCTACTCCATCCACCATCTTTGTTGAAGAGGCGAGACTCAATCTTAAGATTTCTAGATGACCTGTTGTCTGAAAATGTCGGAGCAGCTCAGATGGGTTGCTTACTTTGTCCATTCTGGGACTGGAGACGCCACCGTTGACTGCCTTCTTGGGAATTCTTGCTCAGATGGGTTGTTGACTTTATCCGTTCTGGAACTGGAGAACTTCCTGGGAATTCTTGCTCAGATGTGTTGTTTACTTTATCCATTCTGGAACTGGAGACGCCACCGTTGACTGCCTTCTTGGGAATTCTTGCTCAGATGGGTTGTTTACTTTATCCGTTCTGGAACTGGAGAACTTCCTGGGAATTCTTGCTCAGATGCGTTGTTTACTTTATCCATTCTGGAACTGGAGACGCCACCGTTGACTGCCTTCTTGGGAATTCTTCCAATGTCGTCTTGGTTTTTTTTTCATATGGGACTTTACGCCTAGCTAGGTTTGGTCCACGAGTGGTACATGATTTTTTTTACGCCTACCCCGCACATCTGCAGAGGATTCCACTATCCCCCACCCGAGGAAACGTCCGATGGGAGACTAGCAACTTTACTTCCAACTGTTATTAATGGTCATTGGTTGAAGTTTACCGAGACACAACCAACTGGACCTCCAACTTTCTCAGTTCCCAACGAATTTATGAGGAATTAGCAACAAGTGGTTTCACTTATTGTCGGCCTCACTCATCTAGGCGTATATCAAAGGCTGTCATACAAGTCACATCACATTCTCAGCCCATTTACATAGCGGAAATACTTTCTACATTCTCCATTACAAGATTGACACTCAACAAATTCCAAATGTCAAGCGGCAATTGTACCGAGCTTTCCAACTTATTAGAACTCTGTGTATCTGTCACAAAAGCAACTGAATTCCTTAGATTCATAAAGAAGTAATTTATCATTTCCCTTCTTCGGCTTGTTAGACACTCACCCATTACAACTTAATTACAACCGCATTCTTAGTCCCCGGACACCACACATTCATCGATTGGCGAACAAATGCAATCGATCCCGCCCTCATTTGACAACTGCAGCAACTGCATCTGTATCTCTCCCAATTGGACTTCAGTGCGCACAGACCAATTCAGATTAACGAATCAATTTAACATTTCATCCAGTGGTAATAACAATTTGCCAACAATTCATTTGAGATACAACATAACACCCGCCATCCTATAGTTTCACTTCTAATCTTAAGACCGCTCGTAGATACATGACTTTTGCGCACACACCGCGCACAAACCGTCTGCAACGGACAGTCCTCTTAATGTGTGTGGTGTGTGGTATCACAATTTGGATTTATGGGTCTGAAAAAAAAAGTAACTAGATACAAATGCGGCCCAATTCTAAATTGCCATCACCGAGTCTGCGATATAGAGTTCGCAGCTGGGATAGTTATGGCACCACCCTTGTTCGTACGTATATAATGGGACTAGCCCACGCCATGCAATTACAGTTAATACCCACTATTGCCGCGTTAATTTATTGTAGCATTGTTTTAATTTAACCCAAAAAGGAGAAAAGATACTTCTCCCAGATACAGGAGATAGAGAGAGATACTAATGGTATCCATTGGATTGAATTGTGTTATTGATGGTAGCAATTACCCAGATTAAGTTTCATTTAAGAAACAAACACCAAACCGCATTGGTATGGTATATCTATCTTTTGGTCGTAAATTGTAAATAGTATCTAGAACTGTTTTCGTATTACTTTTTTGGATATAGCTTGCAAGCACGCAAGTTACTGATTAACTATGAAACAAAAAAGTACAATCCTCACCATAAATTATTTGTCATTTGTATCTTTTTTTGGTTTTGTAAAAAAAAACCAACGAAACGACGCTTTTTTCGCAAATTGACATTTTTTCTGTTTATTTGTGAAAAGAGTGGAGGAGACGCATGGCTTGCTTTCGCGGAATTGACAAATAAAAATGTTGTTTCATGGAAATGAATTAATTAGTCGGAATGCTTGTATTTTCATTTTTTTTTTTTTTGTAAAAATGATTTCATGGGGACTATTTTATTTTATTAACAAAAAAAAAATTGTTAACACTTAAATGATGATGGCAACTGATTTATTTGCTGTCACAATGTCAAACAATCGTAGTTGTATGTCAGGTGGGTAAGCCTTCAGGCGGTGGCAATATTAATGATGCCTCATCAAAGACCTTCGATTTTCAAAGACTTTAAAACGTTTGTTTAAATTGATTTTAAATCATTGAATTTCTAGTTGGCGCTAAGCTTTTTTATTGCCTAAAGCTATGCGGTTGCCATTGACATTCTTTCATCAGTCATCACCCACACCGGTGTTGGTTAAGATCTTTTTTTGTTTGGCCTTGAAATTATTACTTATTTACAACTCAATGCGGTGTTGTAAGCATCATCATGGAGAGGTATTTTTGAGATACAAAATTGGGGAAATCTGTAGGTTGCCATTAATTTTAGCGTCCTTATGATTTTATGTCAGACTATGAGGCATTGAATTTATTTACTGAAACCGCCCTTTCTTCGCAGCAATAAGAAATCAAAGAAATCAAACATATTGGTGCTATTTTTGGTAATGCTTCAACATTCCATGTTTACATCAATTCCAATGCTTTGCGATCACTGATCAACATTTCTGCTAGATCCAGAGGAAAATATTTTTCATTGATTAATTCAATTCCAATACATTGCTGACACTGATCACTGATCACCATTCCTGCTCGATCAGTAGAAAAATATTTTACATTGATTTTGCCCACATTACTATTTAGACTTAAGTCACTTCAAGATCACTGGTCAGATCATGCTCCTTAGAGGATCAGCTGGTAAAATGTTTCATTGAATCTTTCGCTTTCTTTTTCGGCTAAAGAAAGATCACTGCTCATAGCCCTTGGGAGGATCTACACCCCACATTCATCGATTGCTACCGAACCCGCCATAATTTGACAACTGTACCTGTATCTCCCCCAATTCAACTTCAGTGCGCACATAGCAACTCCTGCTCCTAAGAAGATTCGTAGCTAACATTTTCCGTTTTTTCATCCGCTTAATATTTATTTTGGCTTAGGAAACATTTAGATCACTGATCTACAGACGAAATTTGTGACAACTCCATCTGCAATTCTCCCAATTGCAATTCATGATCATAATAGGGTTCGTATCTAAAATTTACCATCATCTGCTTACTCCTGAAGAAAAATCAAGATCACTGATCATACAGGAGGATCTACAGACGAAATTTGTGACAAATGCAGCGGCATCCCTCCCAATTGGACTTCAGTGCGCACTTAGCAATTCATGATCCTAATAGGATTCGTAGCTAAAATTGACAATTGATTCATCCGCTTACTCCTAAAGAAAAATCAAGATCACTGATCAAACAGGAGGATATACAGACGAATTTTGTGACAACTGTATCGGTATCTCTCCGAATTAGACTTCAGTGTGCACTTAGCAATTCATGATCCTAATAGGATTCGTAGCTAAAATTGACCATTGATTCATCTGCTTACTCCTAAAGAAAAATCAAGATCACTGATCATATAGGAGGATCTACAAACGAAATTTGACAGTGATTTTCCGCTTACTTTTTCAAGTAAAGTAACAAAGTCTGTAGACAAGCCCACTTGGACTTACCATGTCGCTGAACCCCAAGATGCTCATTGAAGATCATCATATCAAGCGATCTTTTTTTTTTTCCTGAATGTATCTATTGTATGATACATGATCATACGATCTACGATTTTCTATCCAATAATGCACGATCAATTCCTCAAAATCGATCAGTCATCAGTGGCAGGTATTTCCTTTCTTTCCGATCGACAGAATGGGGATCACATCGATCGATTGTATCATTATTGTAGGAAAATCGCCATTCAATAACATGATCAGTTGCAATCCACCCATTATGTGCACATTCGATCGATCAATTTTTTGATCTTTTAGAAAGGAAAGATGCTGTCGAATGGGAAGGGCAATAAATTGGAATCATTGTTTGATACTGAAGCACCAATGAATTTTTTTTTAAATTTTTCATTTCGAGAGCATATGTGAGGGATTTAATTTAATTTTTATAATGAAGGCTTTTGCAGAACCAGTTTCCCTCTTGATAAACAACATACTACTAGAAGAACAATGGCTACCAGATGAACAAGCCATACGATCGACTGCAATTGATGTAATAGAATTCTAGCACCATCCAGCAAGAGACTCCTGGTTTGATGAAGAATGGCGAAAGAATAAATTGAAGAAAACTTGAGAAAGAAGAAAACTTGAGAAAGAAGGAAATAGAACATGATCAGCGAGCGATCGATAATATAGAGAGGTTCCACTCCAGGAACTATACTCGCAACCTTTACCAAAGCGTCCAACTTCAAAGTGATGGGTAGAAGACCCAAAAATAATCCTGTCAAGATAAACAAAAAAAGATCGTAGTTGAGTGACATTCTAAGCTAAAACTATGGAAGACCCGTCTATTAAGATTGGTAAACGGCGATGATGATCAATTTTCCGAAAACGATAGCTAACACTACCAGCCACCCGACCTAAGTGAACGACTTTGGAACATTTAAACTTAAGATCAACACGGCTGCTGGAAATGACGGTTTCCTGCCGATTAACCTAACCTACTTATGCGCGCCACTTAAGGCGATGTCTTCATCTACTGTGTCCGACGCCTGGCTGGGAATCTAAGACTCGTATTGGTGTCCATTCGTTCTAGACATCTTAAACGTCCAATGCGGAGTTTTACAGTCGCTGTACAGCTCGTATAGCACTTGGCTAAATCTTCGTCTCCATTGGCCGTCAACGCAAACGGGACCGAAGATTTTTCGAAGAAGTTTTCTCTCGAATCGACCAAGGATTTCTTCATCCGCTTTTGAGACGGTCCATGCTTCAGCTCCGTAGAGCAGGACTGGGATGATCAGGGTCCAACATAAATTGCCTTCTTAGCCTGAAGATACAGGGTTGGCAAGAGTAATTCTTCGTTTAATTTCTGACGAAATGTCAGAATAAACAGCTGAGCCGATGTGGACATAGTCCCGTACTACCTCAAAGTTACATCTGGCAATGGTGACGTTCTGTCCAATTCGTGGATGTTGAGTGTACTTTAGTGCTGACAGCATATACTTCGTCTTGCCCTCATTTACTGCTAAACCCATTTTCGCAGCTTCCATCCCTATATTAGCAAACGTGGCTATGACATCACGTTGGGTCCTACCAATGATGTCAATATCGTCTTCATATGCTAGTAGTTGCACCGATTTTTGGAAAATTCTGCCTCTGATGTTGGTTTCGGAGTTTTGCGCAATCCTATCAAGAATCAGATTGAAGAAGTCACATGACAGCGCATCGCCTTGCCTTAAATCCATTATTGGTATCGAAAGTGTCGGTGTGGTCGTTTCGGACCCTGACGGAGCAGCGAGAATTCTTCATCGTCATCCTACAGAAACGGTCGAGTTTGGGCGGTATACTAAAACTAGACATGGCTATGTATAGTTCGTCTGTGAAAATGCTGTTATGATGCTAAATAGGTGTTGGGTATCGATTTGGACTTCTTAGATTTTTTCCAGGATCTGCCGAAGCGTGGAAATTTGATCGGTTGTAGACTTTCCTGGCCTAAAACCACACTGAAAAGGGCCGATCAGGCTGATCAATTTGGACTCCTTTGGTTTCTCTAGAATCTACCGAAGTGTGGAAAATTGATCGAATGTGGACTTTCTTGGCCTAAACCAAACTGATAAGGGCCGAACATTGATAAGGGCCCAACACTGATAAGGGCCGAACGGTTTCAGGCGTTCACATATTACGGCAGATAGGATCATGAAGGCGATGTTGAGGAGACATATGCCTCTGTAGTTGGCGCAGTTCAGAAGGGCTACATTTTCGTGGATCGGGCGAACGATGGTGTTCCATTCTTCAGGCATACTTTCGTCCGACCAGATTTGGCTTATGAGTTGGTGGATGTTATGTACAAAGTCATCTCCGCCGGCTTTATAAAGCTACGCGTGCAGACCTTATAAGCTTGAGCTTAGAAATTGCTATCATCACTTCACTCAGGTCGGGTGGTTGGCAGTTTCCACTGTTGTTGCCAACATTGAATGGTTCGTTCTGCCTGACAGTGAAATGTTGTTCGTCATCGCCGTTTAGCACTCCGCAGAAGTGGTTCTTCCATATCCTCAGCATTGACTGTGTCTCAACTACGATATTTCCTTGTTCGTCTCGACAGGATTCTATTCGAGCGTTGTAACCTTGGCTTTGAGGTGCTATACACTTTGGTAAGACTTGCGAACATCGTTCCTGGAGTGGCACCTCTCTATATCCTCGATCGCGCGCTTTTCCTGCTATTTTTTCGTCTTTCTGAAAAGCCGGTTGTCTTCCGTTCTTCTCTGTCTTTGTAGCTCAGCGGCAGCCCTCGTCTTCACCTCTAGCTTAGCCCTGTAGGCCTCGTTCTTGGATGCGAGCATCTGTCGGCATTCCTCATCAAAGCAGGAGTTTCTTGGAGCGCGAGAAACCTAGCACATCAGTTGCGGCTGATCTAATGGCTTGTTTGCTTCGTTGCCATTGTTCTTCGACATTCGATTCTGGTTGTATGGTGTAAATCGAGAGGTTAAGGGATACGCGTTGGGCGAAGGATTCGGCGGTCTCTTGCGCTTGCAGTCTTTCGACATTTAATTCGTTCACAGTATTTCTGGATTGTTGTAGCGTGGTGGATATCCGCATTCTTACCTTGGCTTCAACAAGGTTGTAGTTCGAGTCTGAAAGTTCGGACATCCAAAGTACTGGGTGCGTGCCTCTTGTTTATCGGAATGTGATCAATTTGGTTGACCATTCGTTGATGTGGAGATCGCCATGTCCCCTTATAAATATCGAGGTGAGGAAACCGTGTGCTGGCCATAATGGCATTTCGTTCCGTATCACATAAGTATCACTCGTTTGATAAACGCAACTTCAGGTACAATAAAGGGTATCGCTTTGGGCCCAAGTAGGCCTATGACAGTTTGGCCACTCACTTCGGTGTCAACAACCCATCAAACACAATCTAACCTAGCTAAGGACTGCGCTAATAAGAGAGGCATGTTGGTCGAGGCTCAGCTTCTTTTCGGACTGTAGCGCTACTTAAGTAATTAAGTAGGTTAGTCGAACCTTTAATGCCGAAACAGCGCCTGAATCGTCGAAGATTTGATGTAATCCCTTAACAGAAAGCGTTTTGGTTTTGTTTTGTTTGTGTCGTCTTATGTCGGCCTGTGTATCGATGTGTAAATGCCTGTTTTATAGGTCGATGTTAGATAAATTTTATGTTTTGCTTTGACCTTGTTCAAACCAGCCATTCTTGTGCAGAGTTAGAATTTTTTTTTTCTGAAGTCAGAATACACATTAAGTAGTTTTCTAACATAAAAAATTAAAAAAAAATCAGTTTATGACAACTGCGTTGTCACATGTGTCAAACCTTCAAGGGTATTCGCCATTGCAACCACCACCACGACTTAACATTTCGAAATTTCGAAATCCAATTAACAACCATTTACTCCCTAGGTTTCCCCTCAATTAGCTTTTACCCAGAATCCATACCACCCCGGATTCTATGATTCGTTGAAATTCCACTGCAATTACATCACACGTGTGCTCCGTCACACTATTTGACATACTTCGACTGTGTGTCGACAAATTCAAATATTATTTCGTCTAGACGGGTCTGCTTGCTCAATTTAGTTCGTCATGTCGTTCTATGAGTGCCTTTCTCGATCTTCTAGCGACGAGTAGCCTGCAACATTGCCAAAACAGCAAAGCAGCGGCCAGAAAAATAAAAGTATCTGCAAATAGAAATATGGTATCTACGACTATGAGATATGTATCTACGACTACAAGAAGGTATTTAAATTCACGTGAGCAAGTGTAATCAACTTTTCGGTGTCTATTTGCCTCGGCACTTAGACAGTCCAAGCTGTGCGGTGCGGTGAAGAAGTTCTGGAACATGAATACCAGAAGTGTGTTCTTCTGTCACATGGTGTGTGTTTTATTTTCTGTCAGAGTGAGCTCGAGTGACATCCCCCCAAACACACAATTCAACAATTCATTACACAACACACTAATAAGTGTAACATCTGTTCAGTGAGCATGTTTGTCAAGCGGTATCTTGGGGGCTGGTGGGGGGGGGGGGTAGCGAATTAAAAATAATTTACTGATGCGCGGTTCTGTGCCGCCTTGACACAGCAACAGCAACAGCAGCCAGCTGAGCTCGTGCGAGCTCCATACAAGTTAATTACTTGTAATATCCACGTCGATCAAAACTTACATGGCTCCTCCTCGGTTGGGTATGCTTCAATTTAATCGCGTTGAACAGTGCACCAGCACCAGCAAGAGCAGCAGAGCAGAGTCAAGTCTGCCATTACCGCCGACGACTCGGAATGGACGGCTGAGTTATGTCAACAATTTGATCTCCTTAAATGAATGGTATGGTGGCATGGTGTGGTGGTGGCGGGCTTGAATATAATTTTGCATTTCCTTCGCGTTTTTTTTTTTTTTTTTTTTTTCATTCCGCCTTGCAGGAGCTTCTGGTATCTGGGCTCCGACTCTTCCTTGCCTGGCTTGGGTTGGGACTGGGATGCTGTGCTCGGCTGTGCTGTGTGTCGCCTTGCTCTCTATAAATAGTCGGACATGGGCATGTTGGTGATTATTTAAGACGATACGGGGCGCAGCAGTGATGGTGTTATGCTAAATGCTGCAGCTGATGACTTGTGATGGGCGGATTCGCAGTGTGGAATTATTATTGCGCAGCAAGGGGAACAGCGATGGAGAGGAGAAACCAAACGTGCAATAGATTAGGGTGATGATGAGCAGCATTATAATGATGATGTAAATGAAGAGGATTCCCATTTCATAGTTGCGCTGATTTCCTTGGAACGATATTCGAGAAGTGTACACAAGGAGATGATGGATGTTTTCACTGCAATTGGTGGTATGGGTTTTGCGATGCGATAATAATGCTGTGTACGGTCCATAATGTGGCTGATGTTTTGTAATTAAAGTATCTACAACGAGCTTTGGAAACATTATGAGATGTTTGTTGTTAGATATGAAATCATTTTTTTTTTTAGGGTGCCTTTGGTCTTGTTGGTGATGATGTAATGAGATGTAAATTTGATTTTTGTAAGAATTTTAATGGGGGCGCGGGGGGTATCATATTATTGGTTTGCTCTCTTAGCTGTTGAAGTGGAATTTTATTTATTTGATGAGCTTGAAGAGTTTGGATACAAACGAACATAGGCATAGTCAGAGAAATTATTTATTTTCGTATACACTTGGTTTGTCTACCTATTGCTTACTCACCTACTTAAGTGGGGATATAATCCGGAATGAACCTGGGACTCCACCAACATGGCTCTCGAATTAGCCCGGTCCATAGCTAACTGCCTCCAGTTGCGCAATTCAACTTGCTTAAGGTCGGTTTCTACATGTGCGCGCGGTCTTCATTTGATGTGCGCTAGGTCTTCATTTGATGCGTCCGACGTATGCCTGTGAATCAACCACACTCTTTGAAACGGTGTATGCATCTTTGCATGTCCTAGCCATCGTACACATCCAAAGCAGACTTTTTTTTTGACTAGGTGTATGTCGCTGTACAATTGGAATATTCTTGGTTGAATCTTCGTTTCCATAGCCTGTCAACGCATGTTTGACCAGAGATTATCACCTTAAAGCTGTAAAAACTTAGGCCACTTCCATTTCGCACCAAAGCACACAAATATTTACAAATTTAGGGACATTCAACGCATGTTTGACCAGAGATTGTCACCTTAAAGCTGTAAAAACTTAGGCCACTTCCAATTCGTACCAAAGCACACAAATTATATACAAATATAGGGGCATTCCATGGTAAGAGCGACTTCTAATCAAACTCGAGGAATACAAATTTTAACTGATTTTGGTATGCCAAAGGGCAATCAGTTAGGGCCACATTTGTTACAACAGAAGAAATCAACATATAGTCCGCTTTTGGTATAGTAGTTGGTTAGGGCCACTTTAAGTTCGTATCAAGGAATGTTTCGTTTTACTGATGTTTTCGCAGACGTAGCAACACCTAAATGATTTTTCACCCTTCTTTCGTGATGATCTGACATATCATCCGAATAGTATCACTTGTCAAGAAAAGCTTCTTTCATCTTACCCTTTTGGAGTCGGCATAAAACAGGAGGTCCCACAAGAACAGGAGGTCCCACAAGAAGTACACACGCTCACATGAACGGTTGTATGAAAACTAGGCAATGGGTACTAATGAGCCTGTCGCGCCTTAAATTTTTTTTTTGTGTTTTGGTATGGTTTTGGTTAGTCCGATAGACGCATTTCTTTTCTGTCTGAATGAAACAATTAACTGACATGGCAAGTTGGGCCAGTTAATTTCCTTTTTAAGGAATAGAACTATTTTTTAAGCATGCATTTAGGACCACTTGAGTTTTGTATCCTTATATGCAAATTCTAACAGATTCAGTTGTACCTAATCGTAACTAGTTAGGGTCAGGTCAAGTCCGTCTCAAGCAGTTTTGCTGATTTTTGAAGTGAAACTACTTTTACGATTTTATGAAACAAAAAAGTGTAACGAAAGAGAGATCATAAGAACAAATATCGGTTATCGTTTGATTAGCGATATCAAGCAGCGTCAGGCGCGGTTAGAACTTAGCTGGTGTACCGCTTGCTTGGGAACACCGCTTGTCGTTGGCTTATTGGCAAGAGAGTAAGCATCTGCACACAAAATGAGTTCAAATGGCATTTTCTAGAAGAGTTTTGCGGTAAGAAATAGTTGGCTACCTATAAGCAAGCATCCCAGTCCCAAGCCAGGCAAGGAAGAGACACCACCATAGCTGGTGGTGGAGCCCAGATACCAGAAGCTCCTGCAAGGCGGAATGAAAAAAAAAACGCGAAGTTGGTTGAGGTCGGTTTCTACTTGTGTGCGCAACTTAAAGCGTTGTCTTCCTCTACAGCGTCCGACTTCTAGCTGGGAGAATTTTAATCCGGTTGGAAGAAAATTAGCGGATTGTGGTGACTGCCGTTTGAGCTCTATAGGCAGAGAAGAAGGGAAGAACACCGGCTTTTCAGAAAGAAGAAAAAAGAGCAAGAAATGCGCGCGATCGAGAGTATAGAGAGCTCCAACTCCAGGAAGAGTTTTACCAAGGTGTAGAACCTCAAGGCCAAGCTTACAAGTCTCGAACAGAATCCTGTCGAGATGAACAAGGAAAAATCGTAGTTGAGACACAGTCGCTGCTGAGGATATGGAAGAACGACTTCTGCGGACTGTTTACCGGCGATGACGAACAACATTCAGTTGGAAGGCAGAATGACTCTTCAATATTGGCAACGACAGCGAAAACTGCCATTCACCGGACCTGAGTGAAAGGAGGATAGCAATATCTAAGCTCAAGCTTAATAACACTGCCGGATATGAAGGCCTTCCCTCTGAGCTTTATAAAGTCGGGGAAGATGACTTGACAAATAACATCCACCAACTCATAAGCCAAATCTGGTCGGAAGAAAGTAGAAGAATGGAAAGCCTGAAGAATGGAACCTCAGCATCGTTTGCCCGTTCCACAAAAAAGGGGACCTTTCAAACTGCGCTACTTACAGAGGCCTAAGTCTCCACAAAATCGCCTACAAAATCATATCTGTCGTCATATGTGATCGCCTGGAAGCGTCTACCAACAACCTGTTCGACCGTTATTGTGGTTTTAGTGTGGTTTCAGGCCAGGAAATTCCACAACCGATCAAATTTTTCCATTTTCGGCAGATCCTGGAAAAAAAACCCAAGAAGTCTAAACCTATACCCACCACCTGTTCATCGATTTCAAAGCCGCAGACGACAGCATCTATAGAGACGAACTATACAGAGCCACGTCTAGTTTTGGTATACCGCCCAAACTCGTCCGTTTGTGTAGGATGGCGATGGAGAATTATCGCTGCTCCATCAGGTTCGGAAACGACCTCACCGACACATTCGACACCAAAAAGGGATTTAGGCAAGGCTATGCGATGTCATGTGACTTCTTCAATCTGATTCTTGAGAGGATTGTGCAAAACTCCGAAAACAACATCAGCGGCACAATTTTCCAAATATCGGTACAACTGCTAGCATACGTCGACGATATTGACATCATTGGCCGGACTCAACGGGATGTCATAGCCACGTTTGCTAACATAGGGAAGGAAGCGGCTAAAATGGGTTTAGCCATAAATGAGGGCCAGACGAAGTATATGCTGTCAACACGAAAGGACACACAAAATCGACGAATTGGACAGAACGTCACCTTTGACAGATATCACTTTAAGGTAGTACGGGACTCTGTCTACCTCGGCTCCACTATTAACTCTGACAACAACATCTCGTCAGAAATTAAACGAAGAATTACTCTTGCCAACCGCTGTTTCTTCGGGCTAAGAAGGCAATTGAGAAGAAAAGCCCTCACTCGTACGTCTAAGGAGATCCTATATAAGACCCTCATCATCCCAGTTCTGCGCTATGGCGCTGAAGCATGGACCGTCTCAAAAGCGGATGAAGAAATCCTTGGTCGATTTGAGAGGAAAATTCTTCGAAAAATCTTCGGTCCCGTTTGCGTTGGCGGCCTATGGAGAAGAAGATTCAACCAAGAACTATACGAGCTGTACAGCGACATGCCCTTGGTCAAACATGTGGACATGTACAACGAATGGACACCAATACTCCGGCTCGCAGAGTCTTCGATTCCCAGCCAGACGTCGGACGCAGTAAAGGAAGACCTCGCCTTAAGTGGCGCGCACAAGTAGAATCCGACCTCAACCAACTTGGAGTGCGCAACTGGAGGCAGTAAGCTAAGGACTGGGCTAATTGGAGAGGCATGTTGGTTGAGGCCCAGGTTCATTCCGGACTGTAGCGCCATTTAAGTAAGGAAGGAAGAACTTCTTTCTTTGGCGTTATTTGAAAGCAAAGGTGAACGTCGATATGCCAGCAACAATTCAAGAGCTAAAGGATTAGATAATTCGGCACATTAACGGCAGAGAACCTCAATTATGCCTCAGCGTCATCGAAAATTTGAACCATCGGATGGAGGTGTGCCGCCGAGGTCGCGGCCGCCATTTGGCCGATATTTTCTTCCATACATAATTGAACCATACGCCAACTCCACCAACCAACTCAGGCCGTGGTCTTTCTCTACTGCGTCCGACGTCTGGCTGGGAGCATTTAATACCGTTTTGGAGAAAATTCGCGGCTTGTTGTGAGTGCGAAAGTTCTCGTAATCTGTGAAGTAGGCTTCGCCAAAGAAATCTGTGTTGGATCCCACCTTAAAAATCACCACATTCAGGTGATATCACTAATATCCATTTTCGACAGTTGGGTATTTTCATTGACAAATGATCCTAACCCAAGTTAATGTGTTGCTCCACGCCCTTAGATATTTATTTTCCTTTGAGTTTCGAAAATCTTCCCACCTCTTACTTTAATCAGAAAAGTACCCTAAATACCGTCTTGCCCACTCAATCAATATTTTACTAATGAAAAAAAATGAGAGGTGGTTTACTGAATTTTCAAGTGGGCGTAAACCCCCTCACTAATGACCAGACCATTAAACACCTCACAACATCACATCACCAAATCAATCGATAGTCGTGTAGCTTAAAGCGAAATCATTTATATTTCGGATCGTTGGAAAAGTAGGACCCCGACAAGTGATGATTAGCTAATCACCACGCTCATTGTTTACAAACACGGTCCTATTAATAAAAAAAAAAAACGTATTAATAGAGCGGATAACAGAATTGTTTAGCAACTTTTTTGTTTTTTTTTTACCTCCGAAAAGCTTCCTCCAGATAGTATTTCAAGTTCATAATTAACTTTTATTATCTTATCGTTATCGCATTCCGAAAAAAAGTATCTGATAGTACAATGTGTACCTTTACCTGCATAGAAATAGAGCTCCTGTGACACTCCTGTCGAGTGATTTCCATGGAAATCATAAATAAAGTGTAAACCCAATATTTGGTTGAACAACTGCGTCCGCAGTTAGTACTGCAATATGGGGGAACCACATACGGCACTAATTTCGTGGTCAACGTTAACACACGTTCCAACTCAAATGTTAATTGCTGCATGAAAGTGTGCATGGAAGTTCATTACTCTGGGATACAAAAAAAAATACAAAATGGACATCAAGAATGAAATACACGTCAACATGACATGTTACATCCAAATAGGGCGCTGAAACACCATGTGAAACCGCAGGGCAACTACAGCAATTAAAAGTGTTGCCATGGTGAATTCATTGGTATCTCAGCAACAAAATTTTGAAAAAATTTAACAAAAATAACGAACAAAACAAAAAAAACACAAAAGACCCGTAAAATTAAATCGTTGATTATCAACGAGTGATAATGAATCCAATTTTGAACCAGTGTGCGAGTGTAACGATGCAATTAACTCGGTAAAGTCGTCTGCATTACGTAATGAGGTAATTTATGGTTCCATAAAATAGCCAGTGGGGATGAAAATACGAGGTGGCATGGTGGTAATGCATTAAGTAGGAGAATCCAAGGTGAAGTAGGGGATGGTGTATCCAATGAATGAATTGCTTTCAATTTGTCATTGAGCACATCAACGTTGCAGCAGCAGAATTAAAATGGAAATTCTTAAGATATTTCAGAATTTTTCCAAGTGAAAATGAGTGGGGGAAAAACTGCTCTGCTCTGTAATGAGAATTTACACGAAATAACAAATTTTTAGATTGTGTTGCTTTGCAGGAAGATTTGTGTATCTCTAGATGCATATTCTGTAGACGAATAATCGAAAAAAAAAGAAAGTAGAAACGACTTTTAAAAATTCCAATACCATCGGTATCTGTCCATTTGGATGAGAATAATCTGGACGGTGTATATTGAATTCTTCATGAAAACAAGTTATTCGGATTTTTAATTATTTCCTTAAAAATTATAAGACCCTCGAGGGGGGAATTCTAGTGAAAACTAGTCACATTCTCCACTTCTTAAGAACTTTGCAATTCAATTGGTCTATGTTCAGGTTCTATATAACGCCCTAATCGGAATGGCATACAAAAGTATTCGATAATTTCCAAGGCAAGGCTGTTACTTGCGTTAACCACAACGGATTTGCACCTGATTCCGGAAACTGCAAGCGTTTTAAACGGAATTGCAAGTTAGTCGGAACAATTGGGACATGTGGTATCGAAACGTCTTCTCTTTTGTACTTCCCTTCAAGTGTTGTTGCTTCGATAACGTTGTTCATCAGATTTCTCACCGCAAGTCGAGTGCCATTGCGAAGACGTGGATTTGTTTGTACCAAACCGACTTTCAGTTGGATATTGTTAGGTGGTAACCTGAATAAATCCAGCGAATTCAAAAACTCGGTTGGATATTTGACGATTTTTTCTTGGGAAGTAACGGAATCCACCTATGACTCAAGCAATGTTTGGAAGCACCTTTCGGAAGAGTTTGGATTTTGATTCTCTAAGGTGACAGAAATGTGTGTTGTAGAACGAGGATAGACTCTGGTTGGCTTTAACTCGGCAATGCCAAGTGGTTGTAACTCTGACAATACATCAAGTGCTTATTTTCAACCTCCAAGTGGTAACCATCGGGTGCTGGTCTCATCCAACCGGATTTGACTTGCGAAACAATAAGTCCGACACGACAAAAAACAGCAACACTATAAAAAGCCAGGTTAGAACGGCACGGTATGATGTCCCAGGCGAACCTAGCCAAGCTGCTTCGAAATATTCGGACAACAGGTTGTCCATGAATTTCAAAGGTAAGTCAGGCACCTTGAACAGAGATGGTAGTGGATGAACCGAAAGGCCCATGGCAGCGCTCAAACCCGTAGTGGATACTGATTGCCCTGTGTCCTAGGGGTATCTAATAAATTGGAACTGGCCCTCCAGGTTGGGCTTATGCTTTGGGTTAATTACCCAACCATATAAAAAAAATTATGTTACGAAGCAACCAATAGCCTCGGAAAGGACCGATTTTATTGTTGACGACCCAGCGACCACTTTCGACGACGGGCTCAGTTGCGCGATGGTTAGTGCGATGAACTGCCGCGCAGAAAGTCTAGGTTCGAATCCGAGCCTAAAGGATTTTTCGCTGGCCCTCCTCTCGTGATGATCTGACAAATCATCCGAGTAGTATCAGTTAACAAATTCTCAAAATCGCCGTTCGAAATCGGCATAAAACAGGAGGTCCCGCGACCGCGCAAGAAGTACACATGCACACATGAATGGTTGTGAGAAAGCTTGGCCCTGGGTACTAAGGAATCTGTTGAGCCAAAAATTTGTACTTTTTTGTATTTGTTACCCTGCTAAACGAAAAAAGGCCAACGACGTTCGTATCTGCACCTGGAATGTGAGAATTAAATAGGAGAGGTGCAAGCAAACAACTAGCGGAAGCCCTTAACTGCTACAAAGCAGACATTACTGCCATCGAGGAAATACGATGAGATGGGCCGGGCAAAAAGAGGATGAAAAACTGGGACATCTAACACGGACCGCGTAATAGTGAGCAGAAACAGCGACTAGTCGTATGCCGATTTGTTAAAAGTGCCAGACTTAGGCAAGAAGTCTTATGTTTCCAACACATTAATGAACGCATTGTAACAATATGTATCAAGGGCAACATATGCCTTGTATGGGCTCATGTCCAAACGGAGGACAGAGATGATATAGCTTAGGATTGCTTCTGCGAGTTTCTTGACAAAACCTATGAGCGACTACCGAAGTACGATGTTGAAGTCGTGCTGGGAGATTTTAACGCAGAGGTAGGAAGGGAAGACATCTTTAGCAGTATTGTCGGAAACAATAGCCTACACGACAACACGTCTGGTAACGGACTTGGGGCTAATTGACTTCGCTACGGAACGAAATGCCACTATAGCCAGCACACGGTTTCTTCACCTCGATATCCATAAGGGGACATGGCGGTCTCCAGATCAATGAATAGCCAAACAAATGGATCACATTGCGATAGACAAGAGGCACGCATTCAGTATTTTGGATGTCCGAACATTCCGAGGAGCTAACTTCGACTAGGGACACTACCTTGTTGCAGCCAAGGTAAGAATGCGGATATCCACCACGCCACAACAATCCAGAAATGCTGTGAAAGAATTAAATGTCGAAAGACTGCAATGGCAAGAGACCGCTGAGGCCTTCGCCCAATGCGTATCCCTTAACCTCACAATTCACACCATACAACCAGAATCGAATGTCGATGATCAATGGCAACGATGCCAACAGGCCGTTAAACACCTGGTTGGATGAGGAATGCCGACAGACAGTAGCAGCTTATAACGAGGTCTACAAGGCAAAGACGAGATCTGCCGTCGAATCCTATAAGCTGAACAGAAGGAAAGATCACCGGCTTTTCAAAAAGAAGAAAAAAGAGCAGAAAAAACGCGCGATCGAGGATATAGATAGGTGCCACTCCAGGAACGATGTTCGCAAGTTTTACCAAAGGGTAAAACGTCGAAGCCAAGGATACAAGGCTCGAACAGAATCCTGTCGAGATGAACAAGGAAATATCGTAGTGGAGACACAGTCAATGCTGAGGATATGGAAGAACAACATTCCGCTGTCAGGCAGAACGACCCATCCAATGTTGGCAACAACAGCGGAAACTGCCAACCACCCAACTTGAATGAAGTGAGGATTGCAATATCTAAGCTCGAGCTTATTAAGGCTGGCGGAAATGACGGCCTTCCCGCTGAGCTTTATAAAGCCGGCGGAGATGACTTGGTACATAACATCCACCAACTCATAAGCCAAATCTGGTCGGATGAAAGTATGCCTGAAGAATGGAACCTCAGTATCGTTTGCCCGATCCACAAAAAAGGAGACTCTCTGAACTGCGCCAACTACAGAGGCAAAAGTCTCCTTAACATCACCTATAACGCTTATCTGCCGTTATATGTGAACACCTGAAGCCGTTTACCACCAAACTGATCGGTTCTTATCAGTGTGGTTGCTAGGAAAGTCCACAACCGATCAAACCTTCACGGCAGATCATGGAAAAAACCCAGGAAGTCCAAATCGATACCCACCACCTATTCATCGATTTCAAAGCCGCATACGACAGCATTTATAGAGACGAACTATACAAAGCCACGTCTAGTTTTGGTATACCGCCCAAACTCGTCCGTTTGTGTAGGGTAGCAATGGAGAATTCTCGGTGCTCCATCAGGTTCTGAAACGACCTCGCATACACATTCGACACCAAAAAGGGATTTAGGCAAGGCTATGCGCTGTCATGTGATCTCTTGAACAGCATTCTTGAGAGGATTGTGCAAAACTCCAAAACCAACACCAGAGGCAGAATTTTCCAAAAATCGGTGCAACTACTAGCATATGCCGACGATATTGACATCATTGGCCGGACTCAACGGGATGTCATAGCCACGTTTGCTAATATAGGGAAGGAAGCTGCGAAAATGGGTTTAGCGATAAATGAGTGCAAGACGAAGTATATGCTGTCAACACAAAAGGACACACAACATCGAAGAATTGGACAGAACGTCACCATTGACAGATTAGTCTGCATGAGTATAAGATTGCAGGGAGTTGATGGAAAGGATTTAGTGATAACCATTGAACATGGACACAAGAAATGTAATGAACGTGAAAGACAGCTGGACAGCTCTAATCACCAGAGAAGAAATCGATTGAACAGTGTCAAGCTCATATATGATTGAGAGAGCGCTAATTTTGAGGTAATACGGGACTTTGCCTACTTCGGCTTCGCTATAAACTCTGACAACAACATATCGTCAGAAATTAAACGAAGAATTACTATTGCGATCCGCTGTTTCTTCGGGCTAAGAAGGCAATTCAGTAGTAAAGCCCTCACTCGAACTACTAAGGAGATCCTATATAAGACCCTGAGAGACCGTCTCAAAAGCGGATGAAGAAATCCTTCGTCGATTCGAGAGGAAATTTCTTCGAAAAACCTTCGGTCCCGTTTGCGTTGACGGGCTATGGAGACGAAGATTCAACCAAGAACTCTACGAGCTGTACAGCGACATCCAAAATCGCCGCATTGGACATTTAAGATGGATAGGACATGTAGAACGAATGGACACCAATATTCCGGCTCGCAGAGTCTTCGATTCCCAGCCAGACATCGCACGCATTAGAGGAAGACCTCGTCTTAAGAGGCTCGCACAAGTAAAAACCGACCTCAATCAACTTGGAGGCTGCAACAGGAGGCAGTTAGCTAAGGACCGGGTCAATTGGAGAAACATTTTGGTTGAGGCCCAGGTTCATTCTGGGCTGTACAGTAAAGAATTGAAAACTGATACAACATTACCTACTTATGGGCTTGTGTTTCGAAAAAAAAAACACTTTTGACATTCTTGGACATTATGTCAAATATATACAGCCCACTGACAAATCGCATACGGATTTCCGTCAAACGATCCAATGTTAAGCGATCATCTAATCGAGCTTCTCAATGAATGATTTAACAAGCGTGGATTCGTGAACAGTAGATCCAGTCATCAGCGCTCTGAGTCACATTTCTTCCAGTGAATCCAATTTTCATTCACACTTAGGAATTCGTTCTCGATATGTAGTATGCCTACGCCCAAGTGTAAGTAATTGAACCACAAATACAAATTGCTTGTCATTATCATTGGGTGGGGTTTTTCCCTCCTGATATATCCTGATAGCTTATGGATAAAAAAAAATCGAATTTTGTTTACATTACAGATGTGGAGCAGGGAAAATCGCAGATAAACATTTAATTGATCACACTTGGGAATAGAGTGAAACAATCATTTCCACTCAAAACAACAGCGACCGGCTTGTGCGCGTAACGTACAAGTATCGCAAAATAATAGTCAAGCACTTAAGGGATCAACAATTACCCGGAGCTCCCTGGAGAAGGAGACTAGAGGAGAAGTTGATGGTTTTTTTTTTTTTTTTTTTTTATCTATCATTAGCTAAATTGATGTTTGTCTAGATAGAAATGTAAATGGTCGGCATTTGAGTTTGCTTTTTGCATGACCTCACTTTTGCAGCTTTGAACTTGGCATCGCCGACTCTGAGCAGACGACGACATGATGAGAATTAATTAATTGGATCATCATTGCATCGCAGGAACAACAACAGGTCGAGGAGGATTAAGCCATTTCAAGAGCAACATTTCAAAATGGGAACCTAATGAGTTGAACACAGAACACACACATGTACACGTATCGACTCGTCAAGTATCTATGAGTACGATAGTTCATTGCGTATGCATAGGGGGAGGTCGGTCGATGGTGATGATGATGATGATGATGATGATGATGTAGATGATGATGTCGGTATGAATGTGAGGATTTTGATGGATGATGCGATGAAATTAAATTTCCAAAAGCAATCTGATTTGTGGAGAGAAATATATCTGAACGAATGCGCTGATGATTTATAATCATCGCATGCACAACAACTTAAATAATTTAACGATGATGAAAAGCTAAATAAACTCTGATTCGCGGCTGCTTCTCATCATGGAGGTTACGGCTCTTTGATCATGGAATTTAAGTCCGACACTGGAGCGCACACACACGGTCACATTTTTTTTTTTTTTATGAGGCTTTAATTGTTTTGCATTTAAATATTTAATGATGGATGGGACAAAGTTCCAAAATATCATCCAGAAGTCGTGCTTAATTTTGATTTAATAGCTCGGAAGAGGCAAGTAGGGATGTGGAATGAATGTATCTCCTCCAACATGCCATGGATGGTGAATAAATTGGAGGGGATTTTTGTTTTTTAAATGAAATTTAAAGGAACCATGCAAACAGTTGGTTGAAGGCGGGCGATACGAGAAAATTCGTTAGAGGGCAGCTAATGACATAATGAGTGAGGCTTATAAAGTGCCAAGAAGTTGAAGCTAATTGTGTAGAGGGTCGTTTTTAAGGAGGCTTGTGTGACATCTTTTCAGATGGTCGTAATTTGATTTGGAATAATTTCCAAAACAGGAAGCACTGACCTAGGAATCTTAGAGTGGAACGAACCAGTGAACCGTTTAAAGAAGCTTTCCTACTTAATTTTTATGTCTGCACTTAAATTGTTTATGGGGGAGTGGAATTCAGTTTTTTTTTTATATTTTTTGATGCGCAAACTTTTTTATTCGGGCAATTTGTTAGGTTAAGTTGGTGGGTACATAATCTACCTCCAGTGTTGTTTATTTATTTAAGTCTACCAATGATAAAAACTTACAGACTATATAACTATACATAGAAAAAAACTCTTCAGGTAAGAGAAAAATTATATTTTTACAAAATTCATAATAAATTGGTTAACTAAAAAATCGTGAAAAAAGTTAATTTAATGTTCTATGACAAAAAAACCCTTTAAGTGAAGACAAAAAATGTACTAAAATTCTTTAAAAAAAAATTTGTTTGTAAAAAAATAAAAACTTCCACCTAATGTGAAAGAAAAAAAAAAATAAACTAAACTACCCTGGGGGAAAAACTTGTACTTTTAATAATTACATTCGTGAGTTATTCTAAGCAAAAGTAAAGAAAAAAAAAACACTATGAGCAATTAAAAAAATTTATTTAAACTTTTTTTACATGCAATTGTGTTGATAGATATATCAATACTGGAATCAACGGAGTTGCATATTAAATTGAAACTCCGAATGCACCTTAGGCTCATTCCTTCCATAGCTCGTTGAAGGATTAGATTCATAAAACAAGACATGCTGATGGTTGGGTGTTGTAGAACGAGGGTAGACTCTGATTGGCCTTAACTTGGCAATATCCAGTAGTTGTAACTCTGACTACACATCAAGGGCTTATTTTTAACCTCCAAGTGGTAACAATCGGTCTCATCCAACCGGATTTGACTTGCTACACGATAAGCGCGAGTGTTGATAACACGACGAAAAACAGCAACACTGTAAACAGCCAGGTCAGAACGGCCTGATGTCCCAGGCGAACCTAGACAAGCTGCTTCCGACATATTCGGACAACAGGTTGTTTAGGAACTTCAAGGGTTAGTCAGGCCCCTTGAACGGAGATCGTGGCGGTTGAACCGAAAGGTCTACGGATATCTATCAAATTGGAACTGGCCCTTTGGGTTAACTACCCAACCATGAAAAAAACTTAATGATACGAAGCAACTAATAGCCTCGGAAAGGACTAATTTTAGTGTTGACAACCATGCTAAATGAAAAAAAGGAAAACGACGTTCGTATCTACACCTGGAATGTGAAAATATTTAACAGGAGAATTGCAAGCGAAAAACTAGCGGAATCCCTAGACTGCTACAAAGTAGAAATTACTGCCATCCAGGATATATAATGGAATGGGCCGGGCAAAAACAAGATGAAAAACGTTGACATCTACTACGGGCCGTGTTATAGTGAGCAGAAACAGCGACTATTCGGATGCGGATTTGTTATAAGTGCCAGACTTAGGCAAGAAGTCTTATATTTCCAAGACATTAGCGAACGCATTACAACGATCCGCATCAAGGCCAAATTAGCCAACATTAGCCTTATATGCGCTCACGCCCCAACGGAGGAAAAAGCTGATATAGCTGAGGACTGCTTCTATGAGCTCCTTGACAAAACCCATGAGCGACTACCGAAGTACGATGTTAAAATCATGCTGGGATTTTAACGCAAAGGTAGGAAGAGAAGACATCTTCAGCAGTATTGTCGGAAACCATAGCCTACACGGCAACACGTCTGGTAACGGACTTGGGGCTAATTGACTTCGCTACGGAACGAAATGCCACTATAGCCAGCACACGGTTTCCTCACTTCGATATCCATAAAGGGACATGGCGGTCTCCAGATCAATGAACGGTCAATCAAATTGATCACATAGCGATAGACATGCGCCACGCATCCAGTATTTTGGATGTCCGAACATTCCGATTAGCTTACATCAACTCGGACCACTACCTTTTGTTGCAGCCAAGGTTAGAATGCGGATATCCACTAGGCTACAACAATCCAGATATACTGTAAGAAATTTTAATGTCGAAGGACTGCAATCGCAAGAGACCGCCAAGACCAACGCGTGTCCCTAAACCTCTCGATTAACACTATACCACCAACATCGAATGTCGAAGAACAATGGCAACGATGTCAACAGGCCATTAGATCAGCCGCAACTGATGTGCTAGGTTTCTCGCGCCCACCAGCAAGAAACCCCTAGTTTGATGAGGAATTCCGACAGATGCTCGCAGCCAAGAACGAGGCCTACAAGGCTAAGCTGCAGGTGAAGACGAGAACTGCCATTGAGCTCTATAGGCAGAGAAGAAGGGAAGAACACCGGTTTTTCAGAAATAAGAAAAAAGAGCAAGAAAAATGCGCGATCGAGGATATAGAGAGGTGTCACTCCAGGAACGATGTTCGAAAGTTTTACCAAAGTGTAAAACGTCAAAGCCAAGGATGCAAGGCTCGAACAGAATCCTGTCGAGATGAACAAGGAAATATCGTAGTGGAGACACAGTCAATGCTGAGGATATGGAAGAACGACTTCTGCAGACTGTTAAACGGCGATGACGAACGCCATTACGCTGGCAGGCAGAACGAACCATTCAATGTTGACAACAACAGCGGAAACTGCCAACCACCCGACCTGAGTGAAGTCAGGATGCCAATATCTAAACTCAAGTTCAATAAAGCTGAGCTTTATAAGACTGGGGGAGTTTACTTGGTAAATAACATCCACCAACTCATAAGCCGAATCTGGTCGGAAGAAAGTATGCCTGAAGAATGGAACCTCAGCATCGTTTCTCTAAACTGCGCCAACTACAGAGGCATAAGTCTCCTCAACATCGCATACAAAATTCTATCTGCCGTAATAAATCATCTTCAGCGATGAGGCTCATTTCTGGCTGAATATCTTCGTCAATAAACAAAACATGCGGTATTGTGCTGGCTGCCACACGTACTCCATGAGTCATCATTGCATCCCGAAAAAATTACGGTTTGGTGTGGTTTATGGGCCGGCGGCGTCATTGGGCCGTACTTCTTCCGTGATGATCAAGACCGGCACGTTACTGTGAATGGGAATCGCTACCCTTCAATGATAACCGAATATTTTTGGCTCCAATTGGATGGTATGGACTTGCGCATGTGGTTCCAACAGGACGGCGCCACAAGCCACACAGCGAATGCCACAATCAATGTATTGGAAACCAACGTGTTATCTCACGAAATGGTGCAGTCGCTTGGCTGCCTCGGTCGTGCGATTTGACGCCGTTAGACTATTTCCTGTGGCGCTATGTCAAGTCTATGGTCTATGCCAACAAGCGAACGACGATTGATGAACTTCGTACGAATATCGAACGTGAAATTGCAGCAGTATCGGCCGATTTATGCTTGAAAACCGTCGAAAATTGGGTTCAGCGTATGGACTTCTGCAAGCGTGCCCGTGGTGGCCATGCAAAAGATATCGAGTTCCATACATAATGGCATCAAACGTACTTTCATAGGAATAAAGATTTTCATTGATATCCAAAACCGTTGTTGTTTTATTTACTACTACTTTTGTAGCGCTCTTATTGAAAAACCCGATACATAGCATACCTTCCCGGCGGCGGACACCCCGTACCTATGAATCACCCGCAACACACAACTTTTGATTTTCTCGCAAATTATTTGCAATGAAACATAAATGCTGCATGAACTCGCTATTGATCTATTATGATGCCCTTGAGGGTCCATGTGCTCCGTCCTTTGTCCCGGCACTGTCCATTCTCTGTCTAGCAATCCAGGTCGTCGCTTGAAAATCCAACTGCCATAGGTCAAAACTCATAGATTTTCAGAAAATCTGTTTGAAGTTTTTCATTACTAGGGCTGTTTTCTCAAATGCCTAACGACACTTACGCCCTCGCGCTGTCAGTTTAAGAGCGAAAGATACGACGCGAAGCAGCGGTTTGATAGATTTTTTTTTAGTTTTTTGTCGAATTGGTCTGTACACTGAAATCCAATCGCCAAATTTTGGCTTGTGTCGGTTTAATTTTTTAGCAACGATATTTTCGAACAATAAAAAAAGTATTTAGCTTGAAAAATATTCTCCTTATCCATTTTGAAGGATCACCTATAGTTTTATTGTTTTTTTTTTCTTATCTTTTATTTCACGCGTATCTTTGGCTAAAAATAATCATCCGATTGGAATGAAATTAAAACAATTTTATGCTCGCTTTTATGTTGCTATAAATGTTGTTTTATTTTTGTTTTTACAGTTAGAAGTATTTATCAAATGTGGACTCGTTAATAAACTTCAAAGCAGTAATTTGCGTTTTTTTTATGGCACGTTTTGTGACCAGGTGCGAGTGGGGCAGAAATATGCTAAAATTAGCTTTGTGATGTGTCTTTGGAGATCTCGTAATTTTTATGAAAAAACGGTGCACCATAATTTACGACACGATTTTAGTTAATAAAATTCTGTAGCATCAAAGTCAAAGTCTTCATAACTCAAAAGCTAATTACCGCATAATAACCTATTGGACATCACAAAAAAAAAATTTTAAGAAAAAAATAGGATGGATATATCGAGAAGCTTAGTAGATGTAAAATTGACTAAAACATCGATTGTGCTTATGCTAACTCCAAGTGGTAACCTTAGGATCCAACTGGCTTTGACTTGCTAAACATATAAGTACGAGTGTGGATGGCAAGACGAAAAACTGCAGCACTATTAACCGCCTGGTCAGAATGCCTGGCAGGAAATAACCCGCCTTCAAACCTAGATGAGCTGCCTTGACAGGTCATTTACGAATCTCATGGGAAAGTCAGGCCCCTTGAACAGAGACAGTGGCGGATGAACCGAAAGTACAGCGACAGCGCTCAATCCCGTTGTGGATACTAATGGCCCCATGTCCTAGGAGTGTCTAATAAATTGGAACTGGCCCTCCAGGTTGGGATATCTGCTTTGGATTAACTACCGACCCATGAAAAAAAAACTCTGTTACGAAGCAACCGATTGCATCGAAAAGGGACGGATCTTGTTGTTGATGACCCGAATAAGAGACACGATCGTATTTGCACCTGACGAAAAATCATTGGAAGCCCTAAACTGCTTAAAAGCAGACAATACAGATATCCAGGAAATACGATGGGATTTCCCGGTCAAAAAAAGGATGAAAAACTGTGACATCTACTACGGACCGCGTAATAGTGAGCAAAGACAGTGACTAGTCGATTTGTTAAAAGTGCCTGACTTAGGTGAGAAGTCTTATGTTTCCAAGACATTAGCGAACGCATTGTAAAATTTCATAGCCAGACCGAATTCGCCAACATAAGCCTTATATGCGCTCACGCTCCAATGGAGGTAAAAGATGATATTGCGATAGACTGCTTCTATGAACTCTTAAGAGGTTAAGATCGTGCTGGGAGATTTAAACGCAAATGAAGGAAGGGAAGATGTCTTTAGCAGTATTTTCCGAAAACATAGCCTACACGACAACAGGTCTGGCAACGGAACTAGGTTGATTGACTTCGCTGCGAAACAAAATGCGAATATACCCAGCACACGGTTTCTTCAGCTCGACATTCATAATGGCGGTCTCCAGGTCAACGAACGGTTAACTGAATTGATCGCATTGCGATAGAAAGGAGGCACGCATGCGGTATTTTGTCCGAACATTGCGAGGGGCTAACATCGACTCGGGCCACTATCTTGATGTAGCCAAGGTAAGAAAGCGAATATTCACAACGCCAAGACTAACGAGAAAGAATGCAATCGCAAGAGACCGCCAATGACTTCGCGGAACGCGTATCCCTTATCCACTCGATTACCATAATACCTACAGCATCGAATGTCGCAGAACAATGGCAACGATGGCAACAGGCCATTAGATCAGCCGCAACTGATGTGCTAGGTTTCTCGCGCCCACCAGCAAGAAGCCCCTGGTTTGATGAGAAATGCCGATAGCTGCCTACAAGAATAAGCTGCAGGTGAATACGAGAGCTGCCATTGAGCTCTATAGGCAGAGAAGAAGGGAAGAACACCGGAATTTCAGAAAGAAGAAAAAAGAGCAAGAAAAGCGTGAGATCGAGAGTATAGATAGCTCCAACTCCAGGAAGAGTTTTACCAAAGTGTAGAACCTCAAGGCCAAGGTTACAAGTCTCGAAAAGAATCCTGTCGAGATGAACAAGGATAAATCGTAGTTGAGACACAGTCGCTGCTGAGGATATGGAAGAACGACTTCTGCGGACTGTTTACCGGCGATGACGAACAACATTCCGTTGGAAGGCAGAATGACTCTTCAATATTGGCAACGACAGCGTAAACTGCCAATCACCCGACCTGAGTGAAAGGAGGATAGCAATATCTAAGCTCAAGCTTAATAACGCTGACGGATATGAAGGCCTTCCCTCTGAGCTTTATAAAGTCGGCGAAGATGACTTGACAAATAACATCCACCAACTCATAAGCCAAATCTGGTCGGAAGAAAGTATGCCTGAAGAAAGGAACCTCAGCATCGTTTGCCCGTTCCACAAAAAAGGGGACCTTTCAAACTGCGCTACTTACAGAGGCCTAAGTCTCCACAAAATCGCCTACAAAATCATATCTGTCGTCATATGTGATCGCCTGGAAGCGTTTACCAACAACCTGTTCGACCGTTATTGTGGTTTTAGTGTGGTTTTAGGCGAGGAAAGTCCACAAATGATAAAATCTTCACACTTCGCCAGATGGTGGGAAAACCCCAAGAAGTCCAAATCGATACTCACCACCTATTCATCGATTTCAAAGCCGCATACGAAAGCATTTATAGAGACGAACTATACAGAGCCATGTCTAGTTTTGGTATATGACGATGGAGAATTCGACCCCATCAGGGTCGGAAACGACCTAACCGACACATTCGATACCAAAAAAGGATTTAGGCAAGTCGATGCCCTGCCATGTGACTTCTTAAATCTGATTCCCGAGAGGGTTGTGCAAAACTCCCAAACCAACACAACCGATTTCCAAAAATCGGTGCAACTTCTAGCATACGCCGACGATATTGACATCATTGGCCGGACTCAATGGGAGGTCATAGCCACGTTTGCTAGTATAGAGAAGGAAGCTGCAAAAAAAATGGTTTGGCAGTTAATGGGGGTAAGGTCAATTTAACGATGTCAACCAGAACGGACACACTATGGTGACGAATTGGACACAACGTTAATCTGCCCTAACGAGGTATCCATTGGAGCGGGCAATTTTCCGCAACGCATACTTCGTCGGAGGTTCAAATTCAATTCGAGGAAGAATGGAATTTGTGTCGTAAGAAATCGGAAAAAGAATTGGCACTTGGCTGTCAAAAATTGCAAGCTAAATGCACCTGAACGCACTTCAACCTAATTCATCGGGATGCATACAAAATGTCGGAGAAATATTTCGAAAAGCTTTGCGGAGGAATACCTGGAAACTTAAATCCTCCAAATCGTACAAAATCGGAGAATTTTCCCCTCCGACGGATACTTCGATTGGGCTGAATATTGACAGTATAACTTTGACATAAGGGACCTTGTCTACCTCGGCTATTAACTCTCACAACAACATCTCGTCAGCAATAAAACGAAGAATTACTGCTGCCAGACACTTTTTCTCCGGGCTAAGAAGGCACTCCAGTAGGAAAGCCCTCACTTCGCCGAAAATCGATTTGATAGCAAAATTCTTCGAACGATCATCGGTCCCGTTTGCGCTGACGGTCTATGGGGAGAAATATTCAACCAAGAACTATACGATCTGTAAAATGACATGCCCCTGGTCAAAAAAAAACTCCTCATTCGACGTTTAAGATGGCTAGGACATGTAGAGCGAATGGAAACCAATCCTCCGGCTCGCAGAATCTTTGATTCCCAGCCAGACGTCGCGTCGGTCGCTGTAGACAAAGACCTTGGCCTTAAGTGGCGAATGGAAGTAGAAACCGACCTCAACCAACTTGGATCGCGCAACTTAAGGCAGTTAGCTAAGAAGAGCTAATATGAGAGGCGTGTTAGTTGAGGCCCAGGTTAATTTCTGACTGTTGCTTCACTTAGTAAGTAGGTAAGTAGGACATATACGAGCGAATGGTGCCCAATACTCCGGCTCGCAGAGTCTTTGATTCCCAGCCAGACGTCAAACGCATTAGAGGAAGACCTCACCTTAAATAGCGCGCCCAAGTAGAAACCGAAATCAACCAACTTGAAGAGCGCAACAGGAGGCAGTGAGCTAGAAAATATAGGTTGAGGACCAGGTTCATTCCGGACAGTAGCGCCACTTAAGTAACCAAGTAGATATCAACAGAATCAATTAGATGACTCACCGTCACCATCTAAGGTATAAGCGATATCCAAAGAAAGTCAAAATTGTAACGCACCGATAACTACGGATCTTTGGTTATGTTGAGAATGAATGTACCCACTCAGCTGCGTATGCAAGTCACATCTCTTGTGGGAGGCACAAGTGTTTTCTAAACTCCAGAAGTCATTTCGTCTATCAATCGGCCCAACACGACCCTAAAACTAATTTCATCTAAATTTATGATTTTTCTTAAGGAAACCATAATTTCCCGCCTACACTTACACATAATTGCTCAACCATTAAGTGACTTTAATAAGCCCTTTTACAATGCCGACACACACACACACACTCATCCGACCATCTGCACTGACATTAAGGTCGCCCATCGGTCTGGCTTACAGCCAGATAACATGTTACCACTGTCATGCGTGATGTCATATTGCTTTACACTTTCCCACATAATATGTAAATCCTCTTTCGAAAAAAAAGGTTAAATTCCACAATCCGATCCCGGTCAAGCCATGTGCCATGTATCTGTTCAATGTAAGCTTGAAAGAATTACATCCACACCCCAGCAGCAGTCTCATGGCGGTACAAGCCTTTTAATTGATTTTACCCCCAACACCCGATTGAGTGCTTTGACATTTCATGGTGCAGATAATCATTACGAAGGCCATCTCTCCATAACAGATAACAATATCTCTCTTCCCGCTGGACGCATTTCCTCTTGATTTCTCTATTTTTCCGCGGATGTAGCTCCATCCGAACCGGAAGTTGTTAAATTACAAAAAAAAAAACTTCAAATATATTGCGCGTGCAGGAAAAAACCAAAAAATGTATCTCCAACTCACGATTTGATTTTTTTTTTGTGTTGACAAATTTAATTTTTCCTTACCTGAAACGAAACAAAGAGAAAAAATTTTAAAATTAAAATCAACACCAATTTGCATGTATAGGAATAGAAAATTTTAATTTTACATTAGAAAATATTTTCTGCTTTGCATAAAATTAATTTAAATTAAAAATTAACACACACTCGGCGACAAGGTTTTTTGAGATACACACACCCACACATAAGATGAATTTATTTTCTTGTTTTTAATTTTTTTTTTTTAATATTTAACGCATAAATTGGAAATAAAACTCAAATTGAGTGGCAAACACGTTTTATTTTGGTGATGGCGCGGGTGATTTTTTTTTTTTTTACGAATTTATGTGGTTGTTGATCATGAAAACATATTTCAAAACAAAAAAAAAATGGTGTTCATCATTATTTTGATGTAAAATCGATTATGTAAATTTTTAGTGGTTATCTTGCACCTTAAAAATGGCAGAAAATGTTTTTTGTCAACAAATCATAATGCGTAGGGGGAAGAGCATGTTTTATTAGTTTTCGACAAAAAAAAAAAAAAAAAGTGACCACACGAGCGATATGGTCTGTACCCACACTTTGATGAGCCAAATTGGTGAAAAAGGTACTCGCATCGTATCTCTAGATAGGCGTGTTATAGTGGATATGGGGTGGAAAGTTTGGCGAGCAATTTTAATCATTTCGACAAGTTTTTTGTGAGTTTTATTTGACAAAGATTTTCGATTTTTTTTTTGTCGCTTTTTCCCTTCTTTTATGGGTTGGTGTGGGGAATTCACTGTTTTGTGTTGAATAAGAGATAAAATTAAGTTTTATGGCAGAGAGAGAGAGGGATTGGCTGGGTACTTTATAGGTCTGCTTTGAAGATTGCACTAGCAGATTATTTTTTTTTTTTAGAAGGAACTGGAAGTCAAAGTGGATGATTTTGGTAACCAAATCGTTTCGAGTGGTTTGGGCTTATTGTTGTTGTTTTGGTGTTGAATTTTTATGGGTTGGAAAAAAGCTTAAGGAGACGAACATATTGATTTAAGTGCTTACTTTTGTGAAGCAATAATGTGTAATGGATGTTATCCGAGTGAAGAATCAACGCTGTAAACCTAATTCGATTCGTATGGTAATTTTGATGAAACGGGAGGTCGATATGGTGGGTCTTTGGTCCGTGACTAGATGTGTATCATTGTGCAAATGAGGACTAATGCTGGTTGTAGACGGGTTTTATGAGGAAGAGGAGATGGGGGTGATTCTTTGAAGATTTGTGACAACTTGGGAAAAACTTTCACGTAGAAAGTAGAGTCTGGTATGGGTTGAGTCACCCATCTTAGCTCGTGGAATACGATTTTTCATATAAACGTATTAGTTTGCCTCAATTTATCAAATTAGGGGTGGAAAGTCGAAAAAATTATTTCTTAATGGTTATCTATGGCATTATAAGAATGTACTGTCAATTGAAGCCTATAAGGTCTAACGGTTTTTTTCGGTTGGTTGAGGCCCAGGTTCATTCCGGACTGTAGCGCCAACTTTTTTAGCTAAGCTTATCAATTTTGGTCATCTTCAAGAATGAATGGGAGGAATTTAATTGCACCTCTGTTTTCTATTTGTTTAAACTATTTCACTTTGTTTTTAAACTCTTTGGGTAGGTTGAAGTCGCTCCTCCTACACTGGGAGTCAGAGAAATCGAGCAAATATCGTCGCTCTAGTGACACAAGAACGTAACTAACTAACGTAAGTGTAACGAACACTCAAATTTGCATCAAATTTTCAAAATTTTTTATTGTAATCGATAAATAGGCCTTTGCCGTTTAAGTTCTTAAGACAATTTCATGTAAATGTTGTGCACGGCTACGTTTCAAATGGTCCATTCGGAAGGTCCAATTTTGAGTCACTTTTTCGAGCATTCTATAAATAGGCCTTTGCCGTTTACGTTCTTAAGACAATTTCATGTAAATGTTGTGCACGGCTACGTTTCAAATGGTCCATTCGGAAGGTCCAATTTTGAGTCACTTTTTCGAGCATTAAGCGTGTTATGTTATCCTGTAGGCTTCAATTGTGTTCGACTTTACAGAACCCCACAAGAAACAATCAAGAGGCGTTAAATCGCATGCTCTTGGCGGCCAACTCACAGAGCCATTTCGCGAGATAAGCTCCTCACCAAATTCATTTCCATACTTTCACGAGCTGTGTGGCATGTGGCACCGTCTTGATGAAACCATATGTCAACCAAGTTCAACACAGCCAACTGGGGCAAAAAAAGGTTGCGTAGCATGGCTCGATGTAATTCGCCGTTGACGGTAACATTTCTTCTACGATCGTCTTTGAAGAAAAATTGACCGCTTGACCAGCCCATAAACCACACCATACTGTCGTTTTTTCGGGATGCATCTATAATTCTTGTATGGCATCTGGCTGTTCATCGCTCCAGATGCGACAGTTTTGCTTATTTACGTTTTCGTTGAGCTAGAAATAAGCCTCATCGCTGAACACGATTTTTCGATAAAACAGCGGATTTTCATGGATTTGCTTTAAGGCCCATACACCAAAAATTAGACCACATGTCAACCAAGTTCTACACAGCCAACTGGGACAAAAAAAGGTTGCGTATCACGGCTCGATATAATTCGCCGTTGACGGTAACATTTCTTCTACGGTCGTCTTGGAAGAAAAATTGACCGATGATGCAACCAGCCCATAAGCCACACCATACTGTCGTTTTTTTTTCGGGATGCATCTATAATTCTTGTATGGCATCTGGCTGTTCATCACTCCAGATGCGACAGTTTTGCTTATTTACATTTCCGTTGAGCTAAAATTGAGCCTCATCGCTTTTTTTCGATAAAACAGCGGATTTTCATGGAGCTGTTCAAAGGTCCATTTACCAAAAATTAGACGTTGTGGTAGGTCATTCTGCTTCAATTCCTGCAGAAGTTGAATTTTTGAGGCTTTTAAACCCAAATCGACACGTAAAATTTTCCATGTGGTTGAGTGCTGAGAACGGCGACGAATTGACATTCCACGATTTTCATCAACATTGGACGCTACGACTGCAATATTCACTTCGGTACGCACTGTACGCATGCATGTCGATGGTTTAATGTCCAACAAAGTTAATTTTGGTGAGAAATTTATTGATACCACAACGAATTGTTGATTCACCAGGTCGATTAGGACGACCTGGATTATGGTCGTAACAAAGGGTGCACACAGAGGTTTTCACAGAGCACGAATTTTGATAATAAGTTTCAATAATTTGCAATCGTTGCTCGTTTGTAAGTCTTTCCATGACGAAATGGCAGAGTATACTGAAAACTTTTCACTTTGACAGATTTTTAGTGGGTTTAAGTCTCACACTTCTTTGGGCAGGTGCTCATCGTGTCTTTCAAGATTTCCACCAGCTCACGAAAAAAAAAAAAAAAACTTTGACAGATGACATTTGGACGCCATTACTAACCAGTGCTGCCAACCTGAAAAACTTAACTCTTAAAAAATCACCCGTTTTGCTGTCGTTTCTCCGAGTATTCCATTCTGAATGGTGAAGTAGATGGTATCGACATCGATGTTCTTGGCCGCTCTTTTAGCACGCGTACTGAGCCACTGCTGATATTTTGTAGTTTTGTGCAATGTTTGGGAAAACGTTTTGCACCTATTCGTCCATGCTTTCTGTGATCTTATGCAGAAGTTTGCTGGCCCATTGCATTTGTATTCGCCCATTCCCAATATTTGTTAATTGTTTTGCAAAATTTCCAGCCGATGCATCCCGTTGTAGTTGTACACGCATGTTGGTCGATTTCTGTAAATTACGCCATCAAACTGATGATTTAAGGCATGCATATGGGTGCAAACTTCGTAAAAAAACATCGATGTGTCGTTTGCATCCCTAGGCATGAATTAAGTCCATCAGCGGGTGTTGAACGTGATTTAACCGACAGCGTTTGTCGCAAATCACCGGACAATAAAATAAGTGCGTCACCGCAGATCCGTGCGTTTCCTCTCAAATCTCGCAGTGTATGATCAAGCGCTTCCATTGCCGTTTTCCGGCTTTTAGATTTCACAAGTTAACTTTGCTTAGGTACTGTTCTCATTGGTCAAACGACTAAGTCACGTGACTTAAATTACTGGGAATAGTGGATCGGCAAAGCAAACTTCGTTAAACTAAAACCCGGAACACAGGCCTTGTACATTCGTCCCTTATGAAAATTTGACACGTTTGGAGTACTTTGCCCATTCCAGAGTGTTTGCTGATGTTGCATGTTGGTGCCTCAACGTTTTGCAAATTCAACGGCAGTTTCAATGCTGAATGCGCTGTTCGGCCATCATCCAAAAGAGTTCCAGATGATGCAATGGCCAGTGCAAAATTATTTTGTTATCTTATGATTGCTAAAACGAGTGAAAGAAGAAAAGTCTAGCCTGTATCACCGGGCACATCTATGAAAAACAGTCCACCGCTTTGTTCTGTGATTGTACGCATAATTCTGACATACGCAATGCGTTGTTCTGGAACTGGGAACAAATGTCCTCAGCTCGTCAGAAAACAAGTGTGTTTCTCGTTGCAAAATAAGAACAAAAAATTCGTTTGCTGGTCGGTTCGGAGCAGGCATTCCCAGTTGGACCAGTGCCTTGTTAGCGATTGCCAAGCATATGTCTTCAATCAAAATGAATGCCTCATTATACACGTTTGGTGTGAATTGAATGTCCGGATTTTTATTCGCAGCGCGTAAACGATGTAGAACATCTTCACTCGTGTGAATAAATGTCATCATTCGTTCGCTATTTTCGTTTCAAGTCAAACTAACAAGAGCGGTCACTGCAATATATGAAATTCATTGGAATGACAGTGGCGCCATCTGTCGAAAATTGGTTGCCCCACTTCAGAAACCTTCGTGGGCTCATGCACAATAACTTTTCTAAAGATCATCACATGATCAAATGCATCGTTTACGATTTTATAAAGGACATACAAGCAAACATTCATTTTTATATATGCAGATAGATTACAAAAAAAAAAAAAAAATAGCATACAAAAGTTGAAATACCAATTGTTAGATGTCAAACTATTGGTAAAAATAGAAGGTTCACAACTGCGTAATAATTTGAAAGTTTAAAGTTTGTTTTTCAATCACAGGGCAATGGTTATACTGTTGATGATTTTATTGCAAACACTTTTAGCTTTCACTTTGACCACCCGTTTTTGGTTACCATAATGGTTTTAAAAATATATAAAGTGGTGTTTTTGATATTATTAAATAGTAATCATGAATTGGCATCTGTTTTGCTTTATTTGGACTTTTATATATTTCTAAAGATACATCGTTTTCAAATTCTGGCAAAAAAATCATCAAATTCATGTTAAAAGCAAATGAGTGCCTTTGGCAACTCTATTACCCGTCACAAAAAGTCAGAAATGTCAAAATATTTCCAATTTAACGTGGTAACCTTATTAGGACGTCTGCCACCTGGTGTGAATTTGTAGAATCTCTATCAGGACTTAAAAGAGATCTTGTTGCGTTGTCCTTCCATCCAAATGCATTTTTTGATAACTGGCGTTTTTTTTTGAGGTTGGTTTTTCGAATAGGGATAAAACTGACATTTTGTGGTCAAATTGGGCAACTCTTATGTTATTTATGTTCAGTTTGGTTTGCCATTTCATCATGAACAGGTTGACAAATGAACAACGCTTGCAAATCGTGCCAATTTATTTCGAAAACAACGATTCAGTTCGCGAAGTTTACGGCATGCTCCGTCCATTTTATGGTCGACATAATCGTCCATCAGAGCAATTAATTCGGTTAACCATGGATCGTTTTCGCACTACGTCTACTCCATGTGATAATACGCATCCGCAGAGACGTCGAACAGTGCGCACCGAAGAAACAATTTCCGCTGTAGAGCAAAGTGTTGAAGAGGACCCGAATGAATCGATTCGCCACCGTGCACAGCAATTGGAGCTTTGTCCATCAACTTTATGAAAGATTCTGCGCAAAGATCTTGGCTTACAACCTTACAAGATCCAACTTGTGAAAGAATTAAAGACGCGAGACCATGCAATGCGTCGTAATTTTGGTGTAGGGGCCGAAAATTAGACTGATCTCGATGATGAATTTCCACGCAAAATGTTGTTCAGTGATGAGGCTCCATTTTGGTTGAATGGCTATGTCAACAAGCAAAATTGCCGCATTCGGAGTGAAGAGAATCCTCATGAGACCCTTGATACGCCATTACATCCACAAAAACTGACTGTTTGGTGTGCTCTATGGGCTGGTGGCGTCATTGGGCCATACTTCTTCCGAAATGATGCTGGAGAGTCAGTTACCGTTAAGTAAGACCAGTATAGAGCCATGATAACCGACTATTTTGTTCCCGAATTGGCATGAATGTGAATGAGATGTGGTTCCAACAAGACGTTCCTACATGCCACACAGTGCACGTCACAATCGATTTATTGAAGGAAACATTCGATGAGCGCAGAATTTCGAGGAATGGACCTGTCAATTGGCCACCAAGATCGTGTGATTTGACACAATTAATTTTTTTTTCCTTTGGGGATATGTGAAGTCGCTCGTCTACGCCAACAAACCAGAAACGTAAGTTGACTTGGAAGCCAACATTCGAGGCGTTATTGCCGACATAAAGCCCCAAATGCTCGAAAAAGTGGTTGAAAATTGGACCTCTAGACTTGGCTTCGTTTGAACCAGCAGCGGCGGCCACGTGCGAAATCCTTTTTGAAAACTAATGCCATAAAATTATCCTTCCAATAAAGCCAAATTGATGGACATAAAAACGATTTTCTTGTGTTTTATTTCGATTCGAAGTTCTATTCCTCTAAAGATTTGTTACACCACCACTACCACATTTTTTAAAATTATTTTCCACTCAACACCAATTTATTGTTATCGTTTGTTATCGTTATCGTTTGTAACAATTAATCTAACCACCCCTTGGTGCGATGCAGTATAGTAGTGCAAGCTATACATGTGTCGCATTGCGCTGCCCTCCATTTCGGACAATGAAAGTGAAAATGCATTCGCGAAGGCTCAACACACACATACACACAACAATTGTCGTTCTATACGTTCTCAAATGGCTCTCGTTCGTATAACAAATCGAAAGTGTAAACTAAGCCGTTTTTACAATCGTGTCGTTGGTCTCTCCTACATGCCATGCCTAGGATCTGACCGCTGCGGTGTGTAATTCCTTAGCCCCGTGAAAGTGATGATATCTGGGAAATTTAATGCGACGTTCTACAATTACATCCCGCTGAACAACACACGGTTAGCCGGGTTGTTAGCCATAGCAACCAACCGCACAAAGTGTAACGCATTTTTTTTTTTTTTTAGTTTTCTCTTGCACTCATATTCCAACGAAAATAGAGAAAAAAAAAACTGAACTACCTGTTGTCAATCATCACCTGTCATGTCATTATATACCCCCATCGACATGTGCACAAGATTCTGAGATGACGGCAGCGTCGCGTCGTCGTCGGTCGGAACGGACGTAAGTTATCGACAAAAGGGGAACAAATAACCCGACAGTACATACACACACACAATGCAAGAGGCATGGAGCATGCTATTAGCTTGGTTCTGGCTTGAGATTGGAGCAACATTGCTCCATTCATGGTTCGGACAGAACTCGTTATCCTTGCCCCTAGGCCTGTCAAAAATGCAAGAGTAGACGTTCTGTCTATGGCATCGGATCAGCGAGCAATTATTATTTATATACGACAACGACGATGGCGATGGTGATGGTGATGGTGATGTCGACATCGACTATGACGGCAACTTCTGCTGCGTGATGTATCTGTGACTTGGTGTTGGCCTGTTGGGTATTGCCTGCCGTTTTGTGCGTCTTTTTGTGACGCTCGATTTGCTGCTGGTATTTGCGCGCGTCTGGTTTGAATGCTAATTAAGTCATTTCGCTATCGATTTTTAGTTCAATCGTTTTGTGTTCTTTAGCTGTGGCTGGTTGTATCCCTGATTTGGATTATCGGTGTTTGACTTTTTCCCATTTGGCGATGGCGACGTGTTAAAACAGTTTATCGACTATTAATGAGTTGATTTACAGTGGTTGTTGAAAAATGTGATGTGGTTTGAATTTTTTATTAAAAAAAATTAACAAAGGAAATTGGTTATCAAAAAAACCGGTACAATGGGAATAGATACTTTTTGCAATTTGCGTTATGTTTCACATGTTCTTCTACGGCAGTTGTAGATATTTGTTCAAAATTTAAGGCTTTTTTGAGACAAACTCCAGATTGAAGATTTTTTCTGTGAATAGATCCCTCTAAATATTTGAAGGTGACGCGTGTTCAATCGCGCGAAGAGATCAAAAGTGTTCTTTAGGACAGATATCTCAAAACGGATGATGTATCTTCATCTTCGCCCAGCCGATGGCCTTAGTCGCCAGTGTTGTTTCGTGTCTGTAGTTCGTTGCATTCATGTGTGAAGTACTGTGATGTCAATGTCAATTCATCTTCGTCATGAAACAAAGTCAAATCCGACGTTCGAATTCGGCATAATACTTTAGGTACCGCTATCGTGCAAGATGTACATTGTACACATACAAACATGATTGATTGCGAGAAAAAGCTGGTCCTTGTTTGTTTGTATCATCCATAGGTCCTCCATAAACGATGGAGTACCACAAGGTTCAGTTGTCTATCTGAACAGATTTTTTCCATATATTTGAAAAATATTCTGAATGGTTACAAAGTCCGGGTTCAGTGGCGCGATGGTTAGTGCGATGAGCTGCCGCGCAGAAGGTCTGGGTTGAAGCTGATTGCGAGAAAAAGCTGGTCCTAGATCATAAGGAGCCTGTTTGGCTAAGAATTCGTATTTTTGTTTGTATCATCCATAGGTCCTCCATAAACGATGGAGTACCACAAGGTTCAGTTGTCTATCTGAACAGATTTTTTCCATATATTTGAAAAATATTCTGAATGGTTACAAAGTCCGGGTTCAGTGGCGCGATGGTTATTGCGATGAGCTGCCGCGCAGAGGGCCTGGGTTGAAGCTTATATCGAATTCGCCGTCCGGAGCCGGTATAAAACAGGAGGTCCCGCCATCTCGCAAGAAGTACACACGCACGCACACATGAATGGTTGTGAGAAAGCTCGGTCCTGGGTACTAACGAGCCCTGTTGCGCCAATTTTTTATTTTTTTGCTTGCAAAGTCCAATGGAAGACTTAGCATGTAGTTGTGCGGATTGCAAAATTGAAGCTCTGACTGCCTTAATGTTGGTCTTAAATGATTTTCGACGTAATGGGTAAAATAATTGAGCGCATCATTTGCAATCGAATGGAGGTGGCCATTGATGAAACCAGAGGGCTCTCCAACCAACAGTATGGGTTTAGAAAAGCTTGTTCTGTACTAACCTCCGTATAGTCTTGAACCCTGAAAGAGATATTGAAACCAGAGGGCTCTCCAACCAACAGTATGGGTTTAGAAAAGCTTGTTCTGTACTACCCTCCGTATAGTCTTGAACCCTGAAAGAGTTATTGAGGGCAATAGATGACTTGGAGGCGCATAAAAATATGGCGAAGTCACAACTCTAGACGGGACATGTGACGTCTAAAGTTTGTACTTCGCTCATCTTTGCAAACTTAAGAATTTTATTCCCAATCGCTAAGGTCCATGATGGTGCCATGGTTTCCAATTAAAATTATTTTAACAACTTCGATAAAAGGTTCCTTATATACCGTACAGAGGATGACGAATAGCAAATAGTATACGTGGAGTTCCACAGGGATTGCTATTAGGTCCCATCCTATGGTACATTTTGTGTGATAGATTTCTTAGGTTAAAAACTCCAAAGAAGTCGCAAACATAGGTTTACTGATGAGACGATGCAGATATAGGATAACGAACTTTTTATGGCCCGAATTGGAAGATATGTGGTTTCAACAGGACGGTGCCACGGTGACGATGGCTCTTTTGCGCGACAAATTCAATGGCCGTGTTGTCTCCCGTGGTGGCGATGTCAATTGGCCGCCAAAATCATGTGATTTGACACCGTTGGACTTCTTTCGTTGGACAGCAACAATTTAAGAGCTTAAGATTGAGATAATTGGGCACATTAACGGCATAGAACCTCAATTATGCCTCAGCGTCATCGAAAATTTGGACCATCGGATGGAGGTGTGCCGCCGAAATGGCGGCGGCCATTTGGCCGATATTTTGTTCCATACATAATCGAACCATACCAACATTATCATAATAAAAAGAAATGGCAACACTTTCCTAAATAATTTGTGTTTTATTCAAAATCAACATCGGCCCTTACAAATGAACGGAGGAGACTGGTTTTAGTTCATATAAGGGCCGCTAATGACAGATCTTTCATATTTTATTTTTGTCCCTTACACATACATGTATATAGCTGTCACAGAGGACACATTATAGTCAGATATAGAGAGTGTATGTAAACTTAATGACTTTCTGACAGGACAATCCTGGCAGCTTTTTCAGTTAGCATTTTAAAAATTTTCTTAATTTTTCGGAGTAAATATTTATTTAAGACAAAACTAAGGAAATTTGCTTTGGCATAAAACAGGGGGTCCCGCCATAGTGCAAAATGTACACACGCCAACATGAATGGTTGTGAGAAATAAAGTAGGCACTGGGTGGGGCACTGACGAGCCTGTTGCGCTACAAATTTGTATTTTCTTTGTACATTTTTTGCATTTTTTTTTAAGAATTGGTGATATGGAGCTACGTCTCAGCTACGCAATAACATGTGAAGATGGATTCAGGAAAATTACCTCAGTGAAGGTAAAGATTGGGTTGACTCCTAAAATACATATAAATGCTCGGTTTTTCGGTGCTGACTCAATAGGGCTTACACACCAAATCGAAAACTTAGTTTTCGATAAAAAGTTTTCGAAAACCACTTGTGCTTTCAGACCGAACTTTGACCAAAAGTTTCGTTTGACATTTCAATCAGCTCAGCTGTCATCAAAAAAAAAATTATGGCGCAACATGCTCTTTAGTACCCAGGGCCTAGCTTTCTTCTCACAACCATTCATGTGTGCGTGTGTACTTCTTAGCACGATGGCGGGACCTCCTGTTTTATGCCGACTCCGAACGGCTAAGTTGAGATAAGCTTTTCATGACAATTAATACTACTCGGATGATTTGTCAGATCATCACGAGAGGAGGGCCAGTGAAAAATCATTTAGGTGTTGCTACGGCTGCGAACCCAGACCTTCGGCAGTTCATCGCACTAACCATCGCGCCACTGAGCCCGCCCAGCTGTCATACTAGCTGCAAAATTTGTGTGTGAGAGTATTTTAATTGAATAAAATCAATTTTTTCTGCCCATAGCGCCATCAGGTACTCCTCGTCGTCCACACACCAAATCTTCTTCTTTTTTTTGCAATTTCCATTAAAAGTGAAAATGAAACGAAATGAAAAATCAGCTGTTTTGTGGGACTTGTGGAACACATGTAGAACGTATGAAAAGGTGTGTTAGTTCCAACAACCTTCAATGAGATGACGTCTGCGAAGTGTTTTCGAGAAGGTTACGGCGTAACCTACTAGTTTTTGAA
The DNA here is from genome assembly GCA_949824845.1 of Rhingia rostrata. Classification (NCBI taxonomy): domain Eukaryota; kingdom Metazoa; phylum Arthropoda; class Insecta; order Diptera; family Syrphidae; genus Rhingia; species Rhingia rostrata. The sequence goes on along the minus strand of OX463757.1, from coordinate 16,965,196 downwards.
AACTGCAAATATATGCGAAAACATTAGTTTTCGATGAAGTTTTCAGGTATTTTTGCGAAAACTCAGTTTTCGGTTCGGTGTGAAAGCACTATATAACTCTAAGTGAAGCCAGAGTAAACCTACCCAAGTTGTTGCGTTAACTCGATCCTAAACTACGATGACCTCCTACTAAAAACTGGGACATACACTTAAATCTAAAAATATTCATATAATTCAAATATTGATGTCGGCTTCATCAATAAAATTAAAAAAAAAATTCCAACACTCCCCAGAGTTCTAGAAGGAAACAAACAAAATAATTACAACTACTTGGCACATGTCTACATCCTCCAAGCTGATCCAGTAAACATTTTCAAATAATCACCTTCCCCGAGTACCATAATAGATATCATCACACATCCCATGATGGACTCATCACATATTTCCCCGAAACATAACCAATAAAAATGGAATGATCGCAAAATAATCATCCCGATGGGGCTTTACAATTATATCCTCATAACATTCATCAACCTGATCGTGTTGTAAACGATCATTTAAACCGCACCGTCCTTAAGCCAAACCCAGAGACGCACATTCAGACGTTCCGAGACGGTAATGTGTGCAACAAAGTTATGACTTAACGCCATTAAAAATTATAAACACACAGATACACCAGAGGGTGGTATGGGGGCAGCTTCAACGTACACAAAACACGATCAACTGTTTATCACTACCACCAACACCGCCTATGGAACACCGATTACAGATGAGCACGGGGTACAAGGAGAACATGCGCGTGGGGATAACGCTTTTCAAAACATTTGTGTCTTTGTATTTATTATAAACAAAAAACGCATCCGAAAATAGCTGCAGATACACAATATAGAGATACACTAGCTACAGATCATACAATGTATTCCGGAGACGATTCAATTTACAAATTTTTTTCAGATTCGTTTTTTTTAAATCTATGATCGTCGACCTTTTGATAACATTCAACGGCAGATACATGCCAAGTGATGCATTCGACACAAGTTGCTGATATGATGGGATGGATGTAGATCACATTTCGAAAGACAAAATTTCACTACAATCAGTGGAGCCGTTGCTGAGCAGCATGGCGTTCTAATTGAATTTCGAAATTCAGCCGAGATAAATGAGGTTGGCTGTGTAATTACACGCGTCTCGGGGGATAATTTAATTAGAGGTGATCTCAGATCGGATCAGCCACTCTGGTGGCCACCAGTCTTCGTGGTCGTTGTAGTTGTAGTTGTCGGCGCAGATATGTAATTATGAATTTTAATTTTAAGGTCATTTCGGTTAAATGCTATAATTTTGAATAATTGGTCGGTGAAACGTAAGCTGGAGAAAAAAAAAGCAGTGATGGCGGCCTACAACAGAGACGAGTTCAGCAGACGATTAAGAGATGTGTTCATGAACTTGGGAATAATTCTCGTGATGGTAACGAGCTATCAGAAGGGGGGTTTTATCTATGCCTGTTTTTTTATTTATTTTTTAATTGAATTAAAGGGGAGGCATGAGCGCTTTTGGCATTGTAAATTTGAGTTAGAGTACCAAATTATGATCAGTTTAGTAAAATATTTTAGTAGGTATCTTTTGAGAAGAATTTCCTTCAAATCAAACCATTACAACGAACGGTAGATACTCTTCGAAGTGTATAGATTGAAATATGCAAATAACACCAAAAATCTGTAAATTGGCACATAATTGTGAATTAAATCTTCAAGTATACCCATCGAAGTGGTGTACCTCAGGGATGTCAGTTTATTCCCCTACTGTTTAGTTGATTTCTGTATCCATTGCATACAAAGTTGCAAAATCTAGGTGGCAAAACATTAACACTTGCAAACACACTGCAGACCTTTGGCCTGAATTAATCGGTAGCACATCTAACAAGCTTATAGCTCTGAACAGAGCTTCCATTTCTATAGCGTTGAGAGTTATAAGAGGGCACAATCTGCTGGGTAACACTAAAAAATAAAAATCTACGGCGCAACAGGCTCGTTAGCACCCAGGGCCTAGTTTTTTTCTCACAACCATTCATGTGTGCGTGTGTACTCTTTGCTAGATGGTGGGACCTCCTGTTTTTGTGCCGAACCCGAAATTTGGGATAAACTTTCATTACAATTGATATGTACTACTCGGATGATTTGTCAGGTCATCACGAGAGGAGGGCCAGTGAAAAATCATTTAGATGTTGGGAATCGAACCCAGACCTTCTACGCGGCAGTTCATCGCGCTAACCATTGCGCCACTGAGCTGGGTAAATACTCCCAGAGGATTTACATAATTGACTCGCACCAACTATGTAGGAAGTGCAGAGACCCAGACCATCGATGGGGACATCACCCACCTAATGTGTCACTAAACCGTGATCAGCAACAGCAGTAACAAGCACAGACAGGCACAGCTCACCAGCTTCTGCTGCATGTAGGGATGGAGCATAGAGCACAATAGAGCAGCACAAATCAACTACGTATCACTTTTTTCCAGACTCTCGACGAGGACACCATAAACCTAATGTGTCACTACACCGCGATCAGTAACAGACGTAACAAGCACAGATAAGCACAGATCGCCAGCTTCTGCTGCATGTCGGGATGGAGCAACTATAATAGAGCAGCACAAATCACCTAAGTGTCAGTTTTTTTCCAGACCCAGACCCTCGACGAGGACATTTTCCACCTAATGAGTCACTACACCGCGATCAGCAACAGACGTAACAAGATCGCACAGATAAGCACAGATCGCCAGCTTCTGCTGCATGTCGGGATTCAGCAGTTACCTCTTTGAAGCTAAAAGAGCAGCACAAATCAGCTAAGTATCACTTTTTGCCAGATCCAGACCCTCGACGAGGATATCGTCCACCTAATGTGTCACTACACCACGATCGTTAACAGACGTATCAAGCACAGATAAGCACAAATCGATAGTTTCTGCTGCATGTCGGGATGGAGCAACTGCCTCTTTGAAACTAACAGAGCAGCAGAAATCACATAAGTATCCCTTTTTTTCTAGATCCAAACCCTCGACGAAGACATCGTCTACCTAATGTGTCACTTCACCGCGATCAGCAAATACAGCCGTAACAAGCCAGATAAGCACAGATCGCCAGCCTCTGATGCATGTCAGGATGGAGCAACTACCTCTTTGAAGCTAATCAAGCAGCACAAATCAACTAAGTATCAATCTTTTCATTAACGCAGCTTTTCAGGTACAATAAAGGATATCGCTATGGACCCATGTAGGCCTATGCGGGTTTGACGACTAACCTGGGCATCAACAACCCATCAAACGCAACCAAATCTTCCCTTAGGTTTGACCTTGCGTCAGTTCTAAATCTACGAGTGCCTAATCAATTTCTCAAACCCTAATCCAGTATCTTGGTTTTACCTGCTGGGATTGTTTATATATATGGAACTAACGTCCCATGCAGATCCTCAAACCTAGCTCCTCCAGTCATTTGTGTGTGCGAAATTATCTTGTTGCCCCAAAGAATGTAACCTCCTGTTTACCGCCGACTCCAAACATCAAATTGGAGAAGCTTATCATGAAAGTTTTACTCTTGGATTTTTGTCCGATTTTCTCAAAAAGTATTACTTTCGGAATTTGAACGTGGGTAACCCTAGTCTCCCTGCTTAGAAGTTAAACGCAGTACCCACTAGGATACTGCGCTCACTGAACATGTTGCTACCATCTAAAAGAGGAGTTTGGTAAAAAGTGGTAGAAAAGATTTGGTCAATGGACAGTCTCTGACCACTGACTAACTCACTTACTTAAGTAGCGCTACAACCCGCAATGAACCTGGACCTCAACTAACATGCCTCTCCAATTACCCCGATCTTAAGCAAACTATCTCCAGTTGCGCACTTCAAGTTGCTGGAGGTCCGTGTCTACTTCTGCGCGACACTCAAGACGAAATCCTTCTCAACTTTTTCCGACGTTTGAATAAGAATCGAAGACTCTGCGAGCCGGAGTATAGGTGTCCATTCGTTCTATATGTCTTAGTCTATATTTTTTAAATGCTGGTTGAAGCAAGTGCAAGCTCCGATTGGATGATTTAAAGTCAGACCCTTGACGTCATTGTCAAAAGGTTCCATTGGAAATTTAACTTCCTAATGTTGAAGGAAGTTTGCACTCTTTTCAAGAAAAAACAACGTTTGCCTAACACAGAAACAGTATCTGGAGATGATTTCATGTCACAAAAGAGCGGCAATGCAAGTTGGGTGCAGACAAATTTCAGAGGGTGGAAACAGATCTCATTCATGGCATATGTACAGAGAAAAAAAGGTCACTATACCAACATTAGCTTCGCAAAAATTAATTTTCTTTGCAAAAAAATGAGCACACAAGTTCCCTGCCTAATTTCACCCCGTAAACGACAACCGGGTTAGGGACCTTTCAACTCATACACATGCCACTAATTACCTCCGTTCTAGCTCAACAACCCTGGCTTATCCTTAATAAACGAAAATTATTGTTTCACCATACATGCGTACATGTACGCAAACGAGATTCAAAACATTAAGCCATTGTGTGTTTCGCGCGTCCTGTAATCGTCCTCGTTCGTTCGGGGGCCATTTGTCAAAAGACATAAATTATTTCTTGTTACATGCCGTAACATTGTACATTAAATCAAACAGCTTGCGCCCACAGTTACGTTGTGCCGCACAAATGTATGCTCCTATCATGTGTGTTCACCATCATAAATCCAACAATTTAATGATACATATCCACACACACACACACGCATGTACATATGTATGATCGGAAAAAACACACAAAACAACTATGCAAATGGATTTTGTTATAATTCGCGAAAAGAGATACGTGCAACCCACCAAGAGCCAACGATCCAACTAAAATGCGTAATAGACACTCAGTCGTAGATACAAGTTGTAATTTCTAATTATTGTGGCTATACATGCATTCTATTAATGATTGTAATTAATATATATAATCTCGAGCAATTAATATGCGAGCCACGTTTTAACTCGGTAGAGTGACCATTCCATTAACAGTGGTGTGGTAAAGTTGTGGTTGCAGTTTTTGTTTGAGTATCTTTTACATGAAATTGGAATGGGTTTTGATTTTTTAGTTTCTAGGCTTGAAGCTGGGGGTGTGATGAATGAAATGCGGGGCTAAACATTATTCGGGATTGGAAGGATTCAGAGCACATCTTAATATGGTGGAAAATCATCTTTTTTTGGTAAAATGTTTGAAAAAAACACAAACACATATGGAAACTGTAAAATTTCTTGTGCGAATTTTTTGATACTGCATTCCATCGTATGTTTAAGATGAATGTTCCCAAAAAGTGGGCGTGGTTTTTTTTTGGGAGTAGTAATTTATACGACAATAATGTTCGACAAACATTTAAAGAAGTTTCTTCGAACTTATCATAAAAAAAAAACGATAAGAAAACTACTAAAAGTGGGCGTGGCAAAAAATAAAAATATTTTTATAATACAAACAAAGAAATTGTCCAAATATGCGATAACAGATACTTGCCAAAGTGCCATATAATTTGATAAAAAACGATGCTTTTCCATTTGAAAACGAACCCAGTAGGACATGCTCAAATTCTACACAGATATCTTTACTAAGCTGTATCCTCAGACAGCATGCTACCTAACCATGATTTAAACCATTCTCCAGCATCTTTCCAGCAGAGATGAGTGGGAGAGGAACGAACTTGGCACGGAAACCATATCCATCTACACGGATGGTTCAAAAATGAATGTAGGCGTTGCAGCTGGAGTGTTTTCAGCGACAATATTGCTAAACAGCACAGCAGTGTCTTCCAGGCCGAGATATTGACAGTAGAAGAGGCAGCCAAAGCGACCCCAATGCTGGCGATACGACCAGATGATAACACCATCCATATTGAAAGTCAGGAGGCTGCAATAAAAGCCATCTCTGCTGTCGAAATAAAATCTAAACTTGTGAAGCGTTGTCGTTATGAAGAGCTAAAGGTTCTTGGCGTCCAACATAATGTTAAGCTCTGCTGGGTACCCGGACGCAGGGGAAAAATGCTGATGAGCTGGCGAGAAAAAGATCTGCCTCCAGCATTGACCAGGCAGACCAGTCTGTCAAACCACCACTATGTGATCTCAAATCTTGGGTGGGACAGAAAACACTGAATATTGCCAAAAACAGGTGGTACTCCCTCCCCACCTGTGAAATTTCAAAAAGGATGTGGCCTACGTATGACAAAGCCAGAATCCATGCGCTACTTCGAAGAAACAGGAAATCTATCTCGATTCTAGTAGGGGTTCTAACTGGACACAACTTACTAAAAAGCCAAAAACTGAAAATGCATCTTATATTATGATTAAAAAAATTGAGTTGCCAATTATTACCCTTGCTGGAAAAAGATTTAGCACGCCTTTGTTAATTCATCCTTTCCAAAAATGTTAAGTTCGACGACCAACCTGCTACGCAACGGACAGGCATGACTAATTCGACTCAGATTTGGAATCTAATTTGATTCATACAAATCTACATCTGCATCGAACTTTTATATGCTAGAACGGAAGTTAGCTTTACATAAGGCGTGTTCCTTTAAGGGATCCTCCCGAGTTCTCTGTCAGCTATGTAAGTGAAACACAATTCCTCACATGACAAAGGGGATATTTTTTTTGCTGTATGCCGATTCCAAATTTTTTATAGAGTACAGCTAGGATCCCTATGTGATCTCTGACAAATGCGTAAGGAGAGCACGTTTCCTCACTCGGCAAAGCGAAGACTTCCTGCGATACTCTGAGACACCCCATTCTGTAACAGAAGTACAGCTGGTTATTTCAAAGGTATCTTGAAGGAAAGTCATCATTATTAAAAGCTGTAAAATAAGGAAACCGTTTTTTTGTTTTAAGAAAAACGTTCCCCTTTGCCGAGAATGTGGTTCAACTAAATCAAAAAAAAAATCGCAGCTGAGGGATGGAGGAAATCCTTTGCGGGATTCAAAAGTGAAAGACTACTGTTGACTGAATGAAAGTAAGTCAGCATGTATCGGCGGTAGGAACTCATTTTACAATCACCTAAATATTGATCAGAGAATGATCACATTCGACTAAGAGCAGATCAAACTCAGGTTAGGAAAATTGCAGGTTAGAATTATAAGACTGATCGTGTTTGCGATCATCTTCATCATCACGATCACTTAATCACAAAATTTTAGTACCTTTTCATGCATGCAGGTGGCCATGGCTCAGAGGAATGCGTAAATGACTGCTAAGCCAAACGTTGCGGGTTCAAGCCCCAGCTTCGGCAGCATTTTTAAAATAGAAATAAATTTACGATCCCTGTCATGTATCTACACAGCTAACCGATTGATCAAAGTTTATAATTTATTTAGATCCATTATCCATTACTTGCTGCAATTCAAACAAATTTGATCGATCGATGATCAATAAAGGTGTACCGATCGATCGAGTAAGGTGTTAAAATAAATTTTCATAAAAGCTGTGCAAGTCTTATCACTTTGCACACTTCATAGTCGATAAAAAAAAAAGAAGACAAGATCGATGATTCGACACTTTTCCAATGACATTATTGATCAATCAATGCAATAATTCAGCATTTTTTAAAATATCTAATGCAAGTTACAGTTCTCGAATAATTATTAGCGTTCGATTGTTTTCAATTAACCAATCGTCTGTGGAAATATTATTTAATTACGGTTAATTGCATGATTTGTCAGTTTTGCAACAAGTTGTTTGAAATATTGTCTTCATCGTCATTCTAAATTAATGTGATGGGTAAACTTTAACCTTAGCTGAGCTGGGTATTGATCAAGTCGTGAACAGATTGATCATGGTGTAGTAATTATTGGTGACCTCTTCTTAAGATTTTAATTAATTATTACAAAGGAATGAAAAAGACGATGAATGACTGCAGAAACATTTAACAACGTGAAACGATCGGTGACGATCAAGAAGTGACCATAACCAGTGGGGATATCATTGAAAAGATGCTCTTTCGAGGCTTATTTCGAAAGGATTCCAGAAAACACTTTTGTTACTGGTGACCACTAATCGGTGATCAATCAGCTGATCTGCTGATCGTTACCGTGGAAGCTGTACTGTTTAATTCAAAGATCAAATCCGAATGTAGGATCAGATAAAGTAAAATGTTAGTGTGTCTCCTGGTGGATCATATATCTTAAAAAAAAAAATTATATATAAGAGTGAATTAAAAAAACAATTTAAGTCAATGAGATATAATAAATCCTCTTTCATAAATAATTTGAGAAACAGTGAAGCGTTGAGAGTGTTAGATAATTGTGAAGACCCCAAATAGAATTGGTAGTATAAGTTATGGATCGTTACTAACCCATACTTGGATTGTTGGTGACTGTACTGCTGGCATTGCAAACGGTAATGCATTATTGTCACATTACAGCTTGTCAACAAACTTTCGCATCTCTCCTCGTCTAGCATCTCTTTACCTTCTGCTAAACACTTGGATGCAGGCTGTTATCTGATTGTGCGATTAGAAGGTTAAGCTTAGTCAGTCGCTACTCAGCAGTGATCGACGGTTGACCATAAATTCTCATAGAGAAAATGAAATATTTGAAGGTTACAATTAATAAAACTATTTAATTTAACAACTTTAATGTTTGTGTTTCAATCAAAATAATTTATATTCCACGATGAACTTGCGAGGATAACAAGCAAATTCATCCGTACAAAAGTAATAAAAAATAAAAGTAACAGTTGGTTTACCGAAAGGCTTAGAATCTTGAAACAACAAAAAATAACTAAATACGAAGAATTTAAATTCACGAATAGTGAAATTTGCTGGAATAGTTACCGTGAATTGAGAAATCAATATAAAATTGAACTAGAAAGAGTTAAAAATGGGAATGTGAAAAGGAGTATATACTACGCGCGCGACCAAAAATCTATGTGAAGAGTAATTAAATCTTGTGTTCTAAATATAAAAAGACAATCAATACAAAAAGTATACTTTGATGGGGTGTGTGTTAAAACGGATAAAAAGATAGCGGATGAATTCAATAAGTTTTTTGTATCCAGTATTTCGGATGTAAACATATCAATCCCGTTTGTTCCTTTCACCATACGTTTTGATCATCCAAATATATCTCCTTTAATTTCAAAACTATTAATGTGAATGATATTAAAAGTGCCTTAAATTCAATGAATCAAAAAAGAGACTTCAATTTTATTAAGCCTAAAATGCTAATTGAAGCTATAGACATAATTGGACCAGTTCTAGTGCGGCTAGTAAATTTGTCATTAAGTAGTGGTATGTTTCCACAAACTTGGAAAGAATCGGTAATAATACCTATCGAAAAAATAAAAGGTACTGTACAATGTGAAAACTTTCGACCAGTTAACGCACTTCCTATATATACGAAAAAACGTTGGAAAGAATAGTACATAATCAATTAGAGGATTACTTTGAGTCCAATAACCTTTTTATCGAGAGCCAATCCGGATTTAGAAGAAAACACTCTTGTGAATCTGCTTTGAACGGAGTCATTATAAGCTGGAAAGAAGAAATCGATGCGAAAAACGTAGTAATAGCTGTATTTTTGGATTTTAAAAGAGCTTTTGAAACAATCGACAGGAGCATTCTTCTAAGTAAGATGTCTAGCTATGGTATAATAGGAAGCGAACTGGCGTGGTTCGAATCATTTCTCAGCGGCAGGACCCAAAAGACAAATGTGAATAGTGTAACATCAGACAGCATAGAAACCACTCTTGGAGTTCAACAAGGATCTGTACTTGGAGCATTACTTTTCATCATATATATAAATGATATCAAGGATGAGCTCATACATTCCCTAATTGCTCTCTTCGACGATGATGCCCTCCTCTTCATAACCGGTAAATATATAACAGAATGTGTGCATACGATTCAGGACGATATCTCTAGAATAAGTTTGTGGTTAAAAGCAAATAAGCTGAAACTTAATGTCTTAAAGTCTAAGTGCATGGTATTTAAGAAACTGTATAATCTAAATTTGAAAGTAGATAACGAAAGTATTGAGCAAATAAACATAATTAAATATCTAGGAGTCATAATTGACTCAAGTTTAACGTTTAACATGCATCTAGAGTATATCTTAAAGAAAGTGTCAAAAAAAGGATATTTCTTTAAACGAATAAGGTGTAAAATTAATTTATTAAGTGCTATAAATGTATACAATATAATGATAAAACCACACTTTGAATACTGTTCATCCATCCTATATTTATGTAGTGATAATATGTTAAGTGGATTACAGCGTATCCAAAACAAAGCAATGAGAATAATTTTAAAATGTAAGAGATATACTCCAATTAGACTGATGTTAGATATGTTAATGTGGTTAAGCATAAAACAAAGAATACTTCTTAATGTTTTATGTTTTATCTTTAAAATTAAAAATGACCTTATGCCTAAATATTTAAGAAAACATTTGAGATATGTAAGAGATTGCCAACTATATAATCTAAGAAATGGAGACGATATTAGACTCCCTTCATATTTATCAAATATAACTCAAAACAGTATTGTATATAAAGGGTTCCAAATGTTTAATACAATACCAAACGACACTAAAAACGAAAAAAATTTTAAAGTATTTAAAAGAAAAATTATTTTATATTTATTAAATGTAATTATCAATATAGTAATTAAGCTTATTTTATGTAACGTAGTTCAATTTAAATTGAATTTAAATGGTGGAATATCCACTAAATTAATAAATACATAAACATCAGTGATTGATCCTGTAAATTGATGCAATTCAGAAAATTTCCTGAATTTTATGAAAACAAAAAATAAATTGCTTGAGTGAGATGTTGAGCTGTCGCCGATATGGAAATCGGATTCAAGGACTTTAATTCGATTGGAAAACGTACGTTTTGTCCGTACAAAAGTACAAAAAAGTACAAAAAAGAGTCAATTACTGTGGAACCCGAGAAGATGCCAAGGTCCGAGAAATTGTTTGTCCTGCGATTGTTGAGCTTATTGAAGCTGTCGGTGAAAAAGTTGGAGTAGACATTCGCTTTAAACTTTAAACTTTAAGAACTATACGAACTGTACAGCGACATGCCCCTGGTCGAAAAAACTCCTCATTGGACTTTTAAGATGGCTAGGGCTGGTAGAACGAATGGGCACCAATACGCCGGGTCGCAGAGTCTTCGATTCCTAGCCAGACGTTGCACAAAGTAGAGGAATACTTGGCTTAAGTGGCGCGCACAAGTAGAAACCGACCTCAACCAACTTGGAGTGCGCAACTGAAAGCAGTTAGCTAAGGACCGGGCTAATTGGAGAGGCATGTTGGTTGAGGTGCAGGTTCCTTCTGGACTGTAGCGCCACTTAAGTAAGTAAGTAAGTCGTGTCTCTTGACATTATGTCAAGTAAAATTTTTTAAGCCCAAACATCATTTCACTAACTAGGTCATATGAAGTGATGGGAGACAAAAACATAGCGAACTTCATAGTTCGAAACATAGTTCCACTTCACTATAATGCCGTACGCAAGCGTTTAATGATCACACCTGGCCAAGTGCACTTAAAACATAATTGCATATGAAATACAAATACAAATACAAATTTTGTGGCGCAACGGGCTCGTTATACTTGTGTGTGCTTTATGCTCGATTGGAGGACCTCCTGTTTTATGGCGACTCCGAACGGCGAAGTTGAGATAAGCTATTCTTGGCAATTGATACTACTCGGATGATTTGTTAGATCATCACGAGAGGAGAGCCAGTGAAAAATCATTTTACTAATGCCACACACACACGAGTTCAGACAAGTGGATATCAAGCATCATTTCATCAAGGCTCCGATAAACCGATGGAAGACAAAAATGTAGCGAGTTTCATAGTCTCATCCACTTCACGCCTGGCGAGTGCACTTAAAACACGATTGCATATGAAAGCGTGCAATAAATCGTATTGGTGAAAAAAACGTAGCAAACATCATAGTGTCACCCACTCAACCATAATGCCATACACACACGAGTTCAGCCAAGTGGACCTACAGCATCATTTCACCAACTGGATAACATTTAAAATGCTCCGATAAACCGAATGAAGACAAAAACGTAGCGAACTTCAAAGTCTCTCTCAAACACCGGAGGAATATCGATTACTTTACACTTTTGTATCGCCATTTAAACGATTAAATTATCCAATGATCAGCTAGTTGCAATCCGCACCTTAAAAAACAAATTGGGCTCCAGATTTTTTTTTTTAAGAGGTAAAGTTGGCTCGCTCAGGACTTTTAGGCAAAATCTGAATTAACAATTGACCATAATGCCATGCGCAGATACATCTATTTTCCATAAATCTCGAGGTCTTTAGTCTATTGATATATTTTTTAACCTTTGGCGACGAATGGGGCACATATGTATCACCCATTATGTTTTCAGACCCCCCGTGGTAAGGATAGCCCCAATTAAAAATAATGACGAATGTGACACATGGAGCGATATACTCACCAAGAAGGCGGAATAATCGTATCTATTTTTTTGCGTCACAATTCGTCCGTACTGTTGGCGCAGCGCGAACTCCATCGCCGATTCCCCGGCCGTGCGGTACTGATTGCGCCGTTTGGCTACCAACCGTGAAGAGTATGGGACCACACGAGACATTGCCAAGAGTGGCTGGCCCGTTGTGCCGAGAATATAGCCGCTGTTGCCGTTGATGTCGAGCTGTAGCCGGAAAGATCGACCAGGCGCCGTGCCTCGACACGAAAGGTCACACAACATCGACGAATTAGACAGGACGTCACCATTGACAGATATAACTTTGAGGTAGTGCGGACCTTTATCTACTTAGGCTCCGCTATTAACTCTGACAACAACATCTCGTCAGAAATTTACTAAGAGTTACTCTTGCCAACCGCTGTTTCTTCTGGATACGAAGGCAATTTAGTAGTAAAGCCCACACTCGAACTACTAAGGATATCCCATATAAAATCCTAATCAGTTCTGCACTACGGCGCTGAATCGGATGAAGAAATCTTTTGTTGATTTGAGAGAAAAAATGCTTCAAAAAACTTCTTTGTTTGGGGCGGATTGTGGAGTGGTGGGAACTTCGAAAATGCAGATGGAACTATGTCGCCAACGGTGGGCGTTACAGAGCCATGTTTACCGACTTTTTTCGATTGACATTGAAGACATGAATTTGAACGACTTCTGGTTTATGCAGGATGGTGCGCCATGCCACAAAGCCCAGGCCACAATTGATTTTTTGTGCACCGAATTTCCAAATCGTCTCATCAGCCGTTTTAGCGATGTCAATTGGCCACCTTGGACACTTTGGACTTTTTGTATGAAACTGTATGTATGATTTAGCCATCAGACGGTTGACCCTAAGGCGAAGTTTGGTCATAGATTTGCGCATGTTCCCGTACAAAGTCCAGTCCGTGCATAAGCTGCTGCCTTTCGACCGCCAAACGCGTGTAACCTAAGCCCTAGCCATCGTCAATATCGACGATCGACGTGGACGATTTTTCGACCAAAATTATGATGAGGGATGAGGCTCATTTCCACCTCAGCGGGTACGTGAACAAGCAAAACTATCGCTTCTAGGGCACCGAAAATCCACGAGTAATGCACGAGCAACCATTACAACCGCTCAAAGTTACTGCATGGTGCGCTGGAGGAGTCATCGGGCCATTTTTTTTTTTCGAGAACGCCAGTGGTAAAACGACAGCAGACGGTGGGCGCTATTGGGCCATGTTAACCGAGTTTTTCCTGCCGCAATTAGACGAATTAGGACTAGAGGACATGTTGTTCCAACAGGACGGAGCAACAGCACACACTGTGCGAGCCACAACAGATATTCTGAAGGCAGCGACAACATCGAATGACTTCTTTTGGCCCACCTTGTATGTTCACTATCAGTAAATTTCGAGGTCTTTTGACCTAATGCCACGTAAATAGAATCGAACGCACACAATTAGCAAGGTTAATCAAACACATCATTGCAGATGAAAAGCACATAAAAGAGTGCTATAAACTATAAGGAAGACAAAAACGTAACAAACTTCACAGTATCGCTCGAACATTGTAAAAAAAAGTTCCCAACCACACATTTTCCAATCGCTTTTTTAACATAAATGTTCATAACTCTTTCTTTCAATTAATCGTGCCACAAATCTGTTTGGTTCCCTCAGGACTTTTCAGCCCATCAATCTGAAACAAAAATTTACTTTCGCCTCTTGCAAAACTCACATCCCCACCTCATCACGCCACATGCAGATACATTTATTTTCCATAAATCTCGAGGTTATGTCTGTTGACATAATGTCACGGAAAAACCCCTCGTTTACCACTCAAATATTACATTCACCATACGAGAATTAATTTACAAAATTCACCCTCAGGCAGCATGTTCTTGAGCCGCAACCAGTCTATACTGCCACTCTGGTCAACTTGGTTTTCGCACATTCGCCTCAAAAAGAGGTTAAGTGAGAGATTGTGGGCCACATTGACGCCAACAAAAAACAACAAACCGTGCTACCATTAAATTCCCGTATTGTCGTCGTTAAGTACACCCAACCAAATGGCACAAAAATTGGCGGCATTACTTAACCCATCGCCAGATACAGTTGCAATAATTACATAACTGCCTTAATAAAAAAAAAGTCATATATCCCATAAAGAGAATCCTGCTCGCATTGTATTCCTTTAAGTGGTGCCGCAAAAGGCAACGATGATGATGATGATGATGACCAACCACATACATCCCAACTCCATATGAGTATAATACTTGCACTCACATTCCTATAAAAACATCTCTGATATAAATCCGCCACGAAATAAGATTAAAAACCCCACTCGATGATGAACGTACTCCTCCCGTACATGTGCACCCGAAATCCCCACAGCAATTTTATATTTTAATTGCACAGACATTAAATCGTATACAAGTATCTGTCGGTGCAAAAAACAAAAAAAAACCCCTGAAACGAGGAAAAAAATTAAATTACAGGAAACCGCATAAAAATACACCCTGCCATGGTCCACAAGTGCCCCACCATCAGGCAACGAAGCCAACAGCATCGCTGGCAATCCTTACAGCACCACCATTTACATAAATAGATAGATGGAGTGGAGATGATGTTGGCCCGTCTGTCGGTCGAGTTTAAGGGTTTACTGACAAGTAAGGGACAAGGGACGACCAACGACAAATTAAAAATACATTTTCGGTAAACAAAACAACAACCACACCAACAAAATAAAACTCCTTTGTGTGTTTATAAAAAATTTTCCTCACGTATCGCGCTGTGTGTTTCGTGCTCTGGTCATCAAGTGCGAATGGTTGTGTGTTCAACTAGTATCTATGGATAGAGATTTTGTGCACACGTACCTTATGCTCGCCGGGTGCGTGTCCAGTCGATAAATCACCTCAAATAGATGCGGTCTTTGCACTAGAATTGCGTTCATTGCACCCCAAATAGCACACATCCAAATAGCCTGCACAAAGTGTATCTATCTCGATGAAAAATGGAAAAATCCGTATCTATTGTGTGAAGGATTGCTTTTAAAGCCACTCCTCGAAAGATCCCAACAATAAAGTTAATCAACTCAACAAGACAAAGTCAAGAATAGCCATAGACGACCGACACGACCCTTATGAATGGGGTGATCTCTGACATGACCTAGTGGGGAATGTCTTCCCCCATACAAACAGAGAAAACGCGTATCTAAAGTAAGTCGTTTCGACTTTATGCTACTAATGCAATTTTACGATATTCTTACGTTCTTTTTACGAGAAAGGGAGCAAGTTCCTTATCTGATGTAGTGTAACCATAGTCATAGTGTTGTACACGTTAACGTCCTTGTTTTGGCGAGGATATACCATGTTAAGTTACACTTTTTGTATGGAGGGGCTGTTTCGTGTGAAAGTATTTCTGTTGCTATGCCGAGAGTGGGTGGTGGACATTTTTATGTGTTTTTGCGATGAAAAAGAAAAAAAAAACGAAACTTTTCAGTGGAGAATATGTTTGGGGATACTCTCGGTTGGAACACACTCTTAGTCTTAGGGCTAGAGCCGACATTGTTTGAGTGGTTTTTATCGTTCGTTATTGTTTCCTTAAGTTGGCATTGACCACTTGTTTTATGGATTCATTTATGTTGGGAAATAAATATCTGATGCTCGTGTTTATGGAGTGTTAGAAGTGACTTTATCGTGGGAAGTGGGGTGGCTGACATGCGACTGGCAAAAGTGGATAGTAAACCGTCATAGACTTGTCTGGTGATTTTTATGGTGCGAGGCATTTCAGTCAAGTGGGCTTGTTGGTAGTTTGAAAAATTCAGAAAGGGATGAGGCTTTTAAGATCGTTTTGTGATATTTTTTTGCTAAACCATTGAAAATTTCTCTTTTGGAGGGTCAACTGACACTTTTTTAGAGGGTGATAAAAATAAAACGATGAGAGATATTCTACTTAACATATTGTGGGGCAGTATCTTCCCTAGTTCATGGTGTGACGAAGTGGTAATGTGTCTCAAGGTGTTTACAGACAAATGTCCCATTTGTTAAATTTTCGAATGACACATTGGAGGAGTAGCCCATTCGACAAGTAGGTGAAGAATATTCGTTGCCACACCGTTCGGTTGTTTTCCAAAAAAAACCTTTTAACGGGTGGTTTAATTTTCAGGGCCGATGTTGAATGTGAAACGCACCTGACTGTCAAGTTTTCATCTGCATTTCATTTGACATTTCTCAATTTTAGACTTCATTCAATTTGAACCATGGAAAGATGCACAATCGAACAACGCGTTGAAGTTATTCAGGCTCATTATGAAAATGGGCGTTCAAATCAAAATGCATATCGTGCACTTCGTGATTTTTCCGGTCAATTTAATCGTCCAAATGTGCGTACAATCGGAAAAATCGTGCAAAATTTTTAGCAAACCCGGTCTGTAGGTGGTCTGACAGCACCAGTGCATGCTCGTACAGCTAAAAATACAAATTTTGGCGCAACAGGCTCGTTAGTACCGAGGGATGAGCTTTCTCACAACGATGGCGGGACATCCTGTATGACCACTCCGAACAGCGAATTTGAGTAAGCATTTCTTGACAATTGATGCTACTCGGATGATTTGTCAGATCATCACGAGAGGAGGGCCAGTGAAAAATCATTTAGGTGTTGCTACGGCTGGGAATCGAACTCAGACCTTCTGTGCGGCAGTTCATCGCACTAACCATTGCGCCACTGAGCCCGTCATGCTCGTACAGCTCGTACTGCAGAAAATATTGCTGCTGTTCGTGAAATTGTGGCTGAAGAGCCATCCACCTCAACTCGTCGTCGTTCCCAACAATTGCACCTCTCAGGCTCGTCGTTGGTGAACATTATGCATAAGGACTTGCATTTACACGCTTGCAAGGTGCAATTGACTCAAGAACTGAAGCATATAGACCGTTTCAAGCGTCGTCGTCAATGGTCAGAATGGTGGCAACCAATGGCAACACTGGATGATCAATTTTCAAAGAAAATCATCTTCAGTGGATTTGCCAATAAGCAGAATTTCCTCATTTGTGCGAATGATGATCCAAGAGTGATTGCCGAAAAAACCAATGCACCCTCAAAGAGTGACTATTGGTGCGGTATATGGGCTGGCGGCATCATCGGGCCGCATTTTTTTTTCCAAAATGACGCCGGTCAGGCAGTTACTGTGAATGGTGTTCGCTATCGTGAGATGATAACGAACGTTTTATGGCCCGAATTGGAAGGGATGGATGTGGACGATATGTGGCTTCAACAGGACAGTGCCACTTGCCACACAGCTAACGCAGCAATGGCTCTTTTGCGCTACAAATTTAATGGCCATGTTACAGGGCGTCCGCCGGGAAGGTATACTACTTTGTTTGTTTACACTTTTTGATTAAATGAAAGGGAATGGATCTTATGTTGATAAATATTTTATTTAGTGTCGGCAATTATGTATGGAGTACAATATCAGGTAAATGTCCGCCTCTGTTTGCCTCTCAAAAGCGAGCACTTTTGAGAACATTTTTCAATACATTCTCACACATTTCAGGCGGTAATTCATTTATTTCATCACCAATTTTTTGTTTGAGTTGCTCAAGCGTTTCTGGAATGTTTGCATAAACCTTGCTTTTCAGATATGCCCACAAAAAGATGTCCGGAGCAGTCAAATCAGGCGACCATGGAGGCCAATCAACATCACCATTTCTTGAAATAACTTGTTGTGGAAAGAGGTCTCGCAGCAATGCCATTGTAATCCTGGCGGTATGCGATGTGGCACCGTCTTGTTGATACAAAATGTTAATCAAGCCCAAAGCATCCAGCTGTGGCGTTAAAAAGTGTTTAATCATATCACGATGTCGCTCCACATTCACAGTTACCGTTACGCCGTTTTCATTTTCAAAGAACTACGGTCCAATGAAACCTCCTGACCAAATTGCACACCAGACTGTAACTTTTAACGGATGCAAAGGTAGCTGATGACTAATTTGAGGGTTTTCGATTGCCCAGAACCGACTATTCTGTTTATTCACATAGGTTTCCATTCAAATGAAAATGTGCCTCGTCACTCATTATGATTTTTTTCATGAAAGTCGGGGTTGTCATTGGCGGCGGCATAAATGGTCTTGTGGAAGAAGCTCTTGTGTCAACTGAATCTTAAATGGAAACAAATGCAAGTCCTTGTGCAAAAGTGTAGCCAAAGTTGCTCTTTGAAGACCAAGCTCCTGAGCAAGGCATCGAATTGAGGTTGATGGATTGTTTTGAACGTTATGGTCCACGCTTGGGCGTATTACCTACAGACCTACTTCTTCAAAATCATTCACTACACGATAAATAGAGCGTTTTATTGGCACGTTATTTCTCCCAAAAATTTCACGTAACTTTCTCATCGTCACAGTAATCGATGATTGATTTTTGTAAAATGTTTTAACGATTAAAACACGTTGGTTTATCGAATATTTTTCCATAATAAACTTGCCACGTGTCTACTTCACGACTACCAAATATGGAACTGTCAAGACTAATGTTTACTAAATTGGCGGCAAAGTAGTATACCTTCCCGTCGGACACCCTGCACAAGGTACCCTTCCAAAGCCTATTTTAAGCAAAAAAAAAAAACACCAAGACACTTTCAATTTATAATTTTTCATAGCATTTGATCATATTCCCCGATCTTGAAATTAAATAGTCACACCTTGGGACAGATATTTGTAAACGGATCTAGTATGTAAAAATGTTAATGCGCTCTATACGCTGAGGATCATTTTGAGAGTTGATCATAAATTTTTTTTCAAAATTTTGGTAAATGGATTGAAGATACATTTTCGTTGATCGTTAATTCTGTGTGAATTAAAATGAGCACTTTGGCATGGAGTTATCAGCAGACCTTTCATAATTTTAAGTATTCCCTACATATTTTCAACATACGTGAAATGATCAGGAAGTTGTTGTTCAGTGATCATCACAGTACCTTTCAGTGATCACTAGTCGAGTCATAGTTGCTCAGTGATCACCAAATTGTACGTAGATCACTAATCTGTGCATCTTTGATCACTGATTAGCGCATGTTAGGTGTTTTTTTTTTTACTATATGAGAACGATCATCCAATACGTTTTCGATCATGAAAATATTTAGGTTCATGTAACTGATTTGCTTCTCATACAAACCAATGATCTTGAATGATCATCTGGGTAAATAACAAACGACAGCGTTTCTCCGATCACTGATCATGACCAATGCTCACAGATAATCACTTATCAGAATACAGTTTAAGTGTGGATATTGCACCAAATATGACTTCTTGAAGTGATCGGCCAATTAGGTTTGAGATTCTATATGAGCCGTCAATGGCAGATCACTTTCTAAAGTCTTACTTGGTGCATTTGTGTGTGCGAAGTAATGTTTTCGCAATAAAGAATGCTACCTCCTGTGTTGAGCAGCTACACCTAACAGTTTAATTATCTCGGATGTTTGTCAGATTTTCGAATGAAGTGGATCATTCAAAAAATATAACGAACCCGATAGATGGACCATAAGTTGTGCAGTTCGATCATGACCTCGATGTGTAGTAGTAGTTGCAAGGGATTCTCATTTAATTGATTGCAATGACATTTAAATGAAGTTACCTGGTTTGAAAACACAATTTTCGAGTTCAAAAACACAGCACCACGATTTTATTTGTTTTAGAAACAAAATCATCGGAAATCTGGAATCACGCCGAATATTTTGCGGTCGAACCAGCGAATCCGACATTTTTGTAAGAATGCAATTAAGTAGGATGCTTCCACTGAGATCTTAAGCGAAATAGAAGAAGTTAAACATTTTTTTGTAACCACAAAAGATTGATGTAGATAAATGGTAATGCTGCACCTCATTATATGGAACTTGCATCTAACAAACCCAATGTAGAGGGATATTTTTGAGGCGAATAGGTCATTTTCAAGTTGAGGGTACACACCAAATCAGCTCGCTTTCCTGTTTACGATTTTATGAAAACTTTCGGAAGGTTTGTTCCACATATGAGGGTTTGCTACGTTCTTTAATATTGTAGTTCCTAGTTTCGAGATCGGTTCAATTGTATGGATTCCAGGAAGTAGGATGCTGCCTCTGAGATCTGAAGTCCTTTGATAAATGAAATAGAAAATGTAAAAGAATTTTTGTAACCACAAAAGATTGATGTAGATAAATGGTAATGCTGCACCTCATTATATGGAACTTGTATCTAACAAACCCAATGCAGAGGGATATTTTTGAGGCGAATAGTTTATTTTCAAGTTGAGGGTACACACCAAATCAGCTCGCTTTCCTGTTTACGATTTTATGAAAACTTAAGAAGGCTTTGTTCCACATATGAGGGTTCCACAGATCGGTTCAATTGTTACATGAGTCATAGAGGAGAGTTGTTGAGCCATGACCCATGTGATACATAATCGAAATCTCCCAATAAAACGCGGATCGTAATAATTTCGAAGGGTGAGTTCCCTCAAAGATTTTAAAGTCATACAGATGACGCACTGCATAAAAAAAATTGTTCTACGGCGGGTCGTACTGGCACAGCCCGCCATGGCCTTATAATCTTTTGTTCCATATATGAGAGTTCATGCAGTTCTTCAAGATTCCTACTTTCGCGATCGGTTACTTAAGTCATAGAGGAGTGTTGTCGGGCTGTTGTTAAGCCATGTGCTACATCATCGTACCCTCCCAATAAAACGCGGATAATACATCCTTCTATGTATCTATCCGTCTATCTCTCTCTCTCTGTTGTATAAATGTCTTGATCTTTCCCAGCCGATGGCCTCAGTCGCCAGTGCTGTTGTGTTTCTGTAGTTCGTTGCATTCATGTGCGAAGTACTGTGATGTCAATGTCAATAATTAGGAAGGATGGGTTCCATATATGAGAGCTCGTGCCATTCTTCAAAATTGTAGTTCTTACCGTTCAAGATTGTTTCAATTATTACTTGAGTCATAGATTTGTCGCTTTTGTTGAGCCATGTGCTATACCAACGGACTCTCCCAATAATACACGGACAATGATAAGAGTGAGTTCCATATATGCGGGTTTCCTTTACTTTGGCGTTTCTTTTTTTTTTTTGGAAAAAAAAATTGTTGGAAGGAATTGTAAAAAAAACTTGTAAAGGTTAGCTATCGGATAAAATTGACCCATCAAAGTAGGATCCCGATGGTTGGGTTTTGTAGAAGGAGGGTAGACTCTGATTGGCTTTAACCTGGCAAAGCCTGTTTTCTGCCACCGATATGGATTTATTACCATACAAATGTAAGTCTCATAAGAAATGTGGCCCATATGTAATTTATTGAGTTTCATTCTGAATTTTGAAAGGCCTGCGAAAACGGTGATTTCATAATCTTGCAATTCTTACACAGAATTCTAAAAACAGAAGGTGTTGACGTAACCGAATTTTTTTTGTTAAAATGAGGATAGATGACACGTTCGAAGGTATTGCCATCAGTCAAGAAATTCATGCTCAAATCGGATAGTGGCCAGTTTTTGGAATCCAAGTTACATGAGATCAGCACAACATATGCCCACCACTCCTTGCTTTAATTTAAAACCACCAAAAACAGGTATTTTCACAACACAAAACGCTGATTGGATCTTACTAAATCGCAACGTCAAGCCGTTAAATCTTAGAATAGATTTAGCACGTACCCTGGAAGATGATTGCGATTAGGTCATGTTCAAGTATACCATGACTCAAAACTAGCCTGGTACTCAAAAGAGTTGCATATGATACTTCGAAGCTTTTAAAAGCTGTCCATCACTTGCAGACTCACATATTGAACTCTTTTTTCCTGCATCAAGTTAACTTGAGTTGAAGGTATCACCAAAACTACAGACCACATGCCACATTATCCCATCAGTCTCCATTTAAATTCCATTAACCCCTATCAACCCCAAAAAAAAAGAAAAAAAAATGTGGTGATACAAAAGCCGCTTATTAAAGAATCGCAATACCATGCAATCCCATGCCTGTGACTCAGCTGCACCCCTCATTTCCCTGAAATTCAAAACCTCCTCTAAAAATACATATGTCTCGCCGCTTCTAATGTCACGACCTTCTGGCCAGCTGCAAAAAGCTCATGAATCAGTCATCATCGTCGGCACCATTACCGCTGTAGAACCACATTCGAGCAATTACCATACGTCCATACACCACATGTCTGGATGATTAAACTTTGAACGTCGAGCCGCATAACCGAACTCTAAAAAAAAAACAAAAGACTGAGTAAATTTTAAAATTTAAGTCATGATGCCACCAAATGAGTAATTCACCTAACATTACAAAATGTTTTCACATCTGTTATGGCATTGGCGCCGTGCCGTCCCTTATCCATTATTGGAATCCATGAGAACTCATACGCTGCAGAGGCTCAATCATTCGATTGATTCGATGTAGCAAAACGTCGAACTCACTTAGAAATTCCCAATACGTGGTGGCGACCAATAGCCGTGCTAGTGTCACATTTCACCTAAAGGCACTTCAAATAGCCATTACACTCATACGCGGTGGTATGTATTACCGTCCTCCCGTCGCCCCCAAATGTCCGATCGTCAGCGAGTCTAATGATCCCTTAAATCAATCAGTCGCTCTCGTGTGCCTAACCTAACCCAGTTTTTCACCAACTTGTGCATATTTCACGTTATTCCAGCGATACCATAACAACAACATCAACCGATAGATACTCGTAGATACAAGATTTTAAATATTCTACAAGTATACCAACACACAGATACTCCCCGGCTATGGGATCATCTAACCCTAATCGAAAATTTGGCGCACGTACTCGGGGGTAATTGAATTATAATTAACTGCATATTAGTTAGGTAATACGGTGCGGTGCGGTATGTGTGCTACCGTGTTTGTGCAACGGTGGCATATAATCACACGACAGAGATACATAAACTGGGATGCGCAGATACACCCTATCCGATGTATTTAAATGCAGTGATACACTTTTAATCATTATGCCATCCGGTGCAATGGTGGTGGTGGGGTTGGTATAGTTGCTCTAAATTTAACTTAATTTGCATTTAACAGTGAATCGAGTAGAGATACCGCTGTTAAGATGGAACATCCATTAACTATCGATTGCTAATTAAGTTGTTGCCCTCATGGCATGAGAAGTATCTTAACTATGTCAGGGGGTAGATATAGTATATCCGTCGGCGAAATCTAATTGTACTTTCAGGAAGTAATTTAGCCAAACTACTGCCCAGGATACTATGTGTGCTTACATTAAGTAGTTTACTATATCAATAGATACATCGACCATCATGTATGGTACGGCATGAGGTCGACAAAAAAAAAAAAAAAAAAAAACTTATCAAACTAATTACCACCGCAGAACCGTGCTGTGGGTGTGACTAATTGAGTTGATCGCTGCTGGCAGATTTTTTCCCATAATTTCAGCGTAATCGATGTGAATGCTTGACTTGCGCTCGAGGAGTTAGTTGTGTGCGTTTGTTTGTGTTTGAATGCTTATTTATGGACAAGCGAATAAAATCCGATTATATGCAAATAGAGCATGAAATTTGCCATAAAGACAAGAAAAAACAAACAGAATAAGAAAAATGTGCGCTTTGACATTTCTGACTGTCAGAGAGGTGTAGTTGCGGGTGCGATCGTGGTGGCTTTTTTTTTTTTAAGGTGCGCTTAAGTGTGTACTTAAGGCGCAGGGACATGGGAATGAACTGATAAAATTCTAGCTGCATGAGTGGTGAGTCGAATTGCTTACAGCGAAGTGCTTTAGATATCACAAAAATATTGTACTCCGATTATTATGGCATTATAAGAAAAATTCATCAAATGGCTTTAAAATACGGCAGATATTTCTGATCGCAAATTGAATCTGGCAAGCGATATTCTGTTGGAACACATCCATTGTATGATCGGAGGCTTGGTATACGTCGATCGCTGAACCTCGCTAGCCTGGATGGAGTTTTATCCACGCACGTTTGAAATAAAGCAGATAGTACTGATCGTAAATTGCATCTGATAATCGATATCTTTTCTGTTAGAAACTATTCATGGTCAAATCAGATTGTAAGTATACGTCGATCGCTGATCCTCGCTTACCTGGATGGAGTTTCTTCATGACTTCTATGAAATAAAGCAGATAGTGCTGATCGCAAAAAGAATCTGACAATCGTTTTTCTGTTAGAATTCATACATAGAAATATCAGACGCATGGTATACGTCGATCGCTGATCCTCGCTTACCTGGATGAAGTTTTATCCACGGCGCCTTTGAAAGAAAGCAGATAGTAGGCACTCATCGCAAATCGAATCGGATAATCGATATCTTTTCAGTTAGAACGTATCCATGGTGAAATCAGATCGTAGACATACGTCGATCCCTGATCCTCGCATACCTGGATGGAATTTTATCCATGACGTCTATGAAATAAAGCTGATAGTACTGATCGCAAAGTGAATCTGACAATCAGTTGTCTGCTAAAACATATCCATATTACAAATCGGACGCTTTGTATATGTCGATCACTGATCCTCGCATACCTACTTGCTTACTTAAGTATTGATATAGTTCGGAATTAACCTGGGACTCAACCAACATGCCTCTCCACTTAGCCCGGTCCTTTGCTAACTGCTTCCAGTTGCGCACTACAAGTTGGTTTCTACTTGTGCGCACCACTTAAGGCGAGGTCATCCTCTACAGCGTCCGACGTCTGGCTGGAAATCGAAGACTCCGCGAGCCGGGGCATTGGTGTCCATTCGCTCTACATGACCTAGCCATCTTAAATATCCAATGCGGAGTATTTTGACCAGGGGCATGTAGCAAACGGGACCGAAGATTTTTCGAAAAATTTTCCTCTCAAATCGATCCAAGAATTTCTTAATCCGATTTTGAGACGGTCCATGCTTCAGCGCCAAAGAACAGGACTGGCATGATCAGGGTCTTATATAGGATCTCCTCAGTAGTTCGAGTGAGGGCTTTACTACTAAATTGCCTACTTAGCCTGAAAAAACAGCGGTTGGCAAGAGTAATTCTTCGTTTAATTTCTGACGAGATGTTGTTGTCAGAGTTAAGGGCGGAGCCGAGGTAGGCAAAGTCCCGTACTACTTCAAAGTTATACCTATCAATGGTGTAGTTTTGTCCAATTCCTCGGTGTTGTGACAGCATATACTTTTTCTTTGATCTTGTAGGCGATCTTGAGGAGAATTATGCCTCTGTAGTTGGCGCAGTTCAAAAGGTCTCCTTTTTTTTGTGGATTCTCGCTTACCTAGATGGAGTTTTATCCATGTGCGATCACTTTCGATTTAATGTGATGGCAAAATTGTAAGGAATACTCTTTTTTTTTATATATGGAGTTTGAGGCATGCACGATCACTTTATATGCAAACTGATTCTTAAATTATAGTAGCATTACATAATTAGCAATTCGATGTAACACCTCTGAGCAACAATAGTAGCTGGATACTGATCCAGGATCGGCCTAGATCAGTATCCCCTGTTATTCGTGAGAGTATACACGAGAATCACAGGCCCCTGCGTGTACAAGAACTCGGCCATTCGCATCGTGACTTGGGATTGACCTATAAATGATCCAACGGACCCAGTAACTCAAAGCAAAGATTATAAAACCACTGCATACAAGAAAATAGTTCTATGGCGGGTCGTACTGACACAGCCCGCCATATAATTTGGATCTCGTTTCTCATTTGTGCACGTGCACACCGCCCGTCTGTACCATGAAGCTGGTGAGCAAAAGTTTCATATTCGAAAACTTTGGATGGTTATTTTGTTCTGAATTTTTCCTTTTTCTGATCCAAAAGTCTTCCAAATTTTGGTCTTTTTGTCTATCGAAAACCGAATCATCAATTCAAACAGTTTATCAGGACAATGAACAGTCTAGGTATTCCTACTATAACATGTTAAGGGCACTATCTCTTTTTATCTGTCTGAGTCTGATGAGTAGATGCTTTAAAAAAAACATCTCTGGATAATTGGCAATTCCTTGGCGCAGTCACTCTTAGCAGGGTAAATTTTTCAGTGCTAAATTATCACAGTTTCAGTGTTTATCACGAGTTATCGCGACAAACTTGAGTTAACTAAAAGTTAACTTGAGACACATGAGTTAATTCTGAGTTAACTTCAGAAACATGAGTAAATTCTGAGTTAAGTTGATAAATTAGCTCAGTTAACTCAGAACTAAATCGATGAATGTCAGTTAACTCAGAGTTAATTCGATAAAAATGAGAGATAACGAGATAACGAGGCGACAAAAATGAGATAACTCGATAAATATCGGTTAATTCAGAATCAACTCGATACAAATGAGTTTATTCAGAGTCAACTCAAAAACTTTGGTCTCTAGATTAAATGACTTGGACTAACTCGGCCTGAAAAACAATGCTTAAGTTGACTGAGTTAATGCTGAGCCGAGGTAGGCAAAGACCAGTCTTACCTCAAAGTACTCAAGAAAGATCCAAATTTATAAGATTATCCTTTTGTGGTGTTATTTGTGAAAGTATCTAGGATGTCATTACTCCGAATATGCTTGGGGAATCACTCCCGCTTTGAGATCATTAAACAATCAATTCAACCATCCTTAACAAGAACAACTCAACGTGAATTCCTGCAATTACTTTCACCCCATCCCACTTGAACAAACAAAGAAAAAATAAAATCCATCTGCCTCAAATGGATTTTCATTTCATCTACTTACCCCACATATAAGCACTCGTTCTCATACGTATCTATACGCCCCAACTAAACATGTATCTATGGCCCATTCAACACAATTATCTAATCTCTTGACAAGTCCAAGTGAAACATTACTGTAAAAGGACAGATAATGAGAGTAAAAGTCGTCTCCGGACCGGTGTGCTGAACCTGTTTGCGCTGTGTAAATGCGTTATTAGTTCAAGCTCCGATATATAGAGATACAGATACAGATACCTTTGCTCGCACTCAAAGATAACAAAAACCTAACCTATCCAGGCGAGAGTTGGAACTGTGATGTGTGAGGACAATGATATCATCATCGTTCGTCGCTCATCGTTCATCGTCGACGTCGTCGTCGTCATTGTCGACATCTCCTCACATAGAGCATCCAATCGATACCCCATTACATAATTAGGTATATAGGTAGGTACGACTAGGCTAGGCAGTAGCACCGAGCTTATATTGTTTTTATGCCATAGAAGCTGCACCACATCACAACCATTCTTTGACGTTTGCGAAGGGGTGGGGTGGGCAGATCGACTACACTTATGGCCTCGACTGTAGACAAGATGACGACAAAATATCCATTAAATGACTTCAGAGACTGGATGCAGCTGCTGTGTAACTCTGTGGACTATGAATAAGGCATGCTGCTTCTCCTACTATACTCAAGTATCTGGAAATGGCAAGGAAAACGTATCTCACAGCAGCAGCAAAAAAAATGCAGAGGCAAAAAAAAAACAGAATCCGTACAAATTGTGAAACAACGACGACAAACGACCTACGAATGTGCAAGGAAACCAAAGAGTGGGATGTTTTTCTTTGTTCTTCCTGTAAGGATACACATAGTTTTGTAGTGCAGCACAATTCACTTGGCAATGGCATCACATCCTCCTGAGAGGGATAGGAAATATAAATATTTATATTTTCGCTTAACTGTCAAATATATATGTCCTTCCACACATACATGGATACTATGGAGCTCAATTTCAGCCCTACAAACATATCCAGATACTTTTTTTTTTCCTTGGCTGATGTGTAGCTATAGATATGAGATACATGGAAGAGACAAAGCTCTAGATATCAATAAGAAAACAGATTGCAAGGGTAGGGGTGGTTATTTTTTCCCCCTGGCTGACCAAAAAAAGGCCGACTTTAGTAGGTTGTAGCAATCTCTTTGGCTGCTAGAAGTCTGTGAAAAAAAATAATAACCGCCCTCTACTGCATGACCCCTAAATGGCAAGTTACCCTAAAAAAGGACGAAAAAAAAAGAAACCCACGAGATTTTTCGTTTCCTTATTGATTTTTATTTTCTTTGCGCGTTGGCCTTCCTGTAAAAGATTGAGCAAGTCACAGCGAGAAAGAAATCGCAAATGAACCCTCAACGAAGGACGAGGACGAGGATAAATTGCATGCGCCAGAGGGGTTGGCATAGCAAATCCATTTCAAGTAAATCGCAACCCTCCTCAGTCAGCAACATCTTTGTTTCATTGTGTGTATTTTTAGGTCTAGAAATCAAAGTTGGGTGCGCTACAAATATTATTGCCAAGGCAAGCCTTAAACAGAGGGCTGCCATCGGCACGGAGAAGTTCGCGTGCCAATTTGTGTGTTGGGCCTGCTAGCGAGAAGCTGCCATTGCTCATGAAAAACGTCTAAAGTTGGGATTTTGAGTGATGGCTTACATGGGTAAGCCATTTGATATTTAGAAACGCACAGACACACACACACTCACACGAATAGGGGTTGTCAAAAATCGATAACGTAATTATGTTGAGATACAATAGCTACAACAGGGTTCACATTTTGCAGGAAGAATTTGTGATTTTTGTGAATTAAAAGGTTACGTCGACTAGGATGTTGATTTTTATTTTAATCCCTCGGAGTACCCCCACCCTCAATAGGGTGGTTGAGGTTAAGGTTGAGTTTGAGTTTGAGTCGTGACGTGAGAGAGGTTTTTATGTTGACAGTGTTGAAATTGCCCACGTAGACGTTATGAAAATAATTAGGAGAATCGTATAAATTTGTGCGGCAAAGGCGATGAACTTAACTTAATGAGAAGAGGCCAAGTTAAGGTCACAATAGCTAAATATGCGCCTTCTTGGAGGGACTCTTTTGCGAGGGCAGACGTAGACAGAGAAATGAAGATAAATTTAATGAGCTGTCCTAAGTTGACGTGGGATATGGCATCAGTCTAATGTCAGATGAGACTTGGCACTACGAGTATATTTAAGATGATTAAATAAATAATAAAGCAGATGGAAGGAAGCACATTCCAAAACGAAACGTGACAGCAAGAGTTATGAGTGTTTTGTTATATAACGTAACTAGGTGTGCGTTTTTTTTTTTTTTTTTTTTTTTGGAGCGAAGGAAGAAAGCTTTGTCCTAATGGGAAGTGTATGATAATTTGTTTGTGACTTATGAAGGAGCAAAGTGAGAAAATGTGATTTTGTTTGGTAAAATTGTATCGTGATTTGTGAATTTTTTATCTACTGGTACCAGTCCCATATTGCCACTGTAAGTGACATTCATCAGTCGATTATGTTTCTGAAGAATCACATGTTCATCTAGTTTTTTGCAGTAACTTCCTTAATGGGGGGAAGTTTACTTCTTTGTTTTCTTTCTGAGTCTTCTACATCTGCTGTCAAAAGTCCTTCAATCTTTAAAAAATCAGTCAATTCCAAAATATTTTTTTTTTTTTGAAAATCTGTTTCTTGCGACCGGGTGTCAACTGTGATATTTCAAAAAATTGCCTTTTTGTGAGAGAAAACACGTTTTTATCACTTTCACGCCATTTTCAGTTAAATCATTCAATAAAGACGTGTTGGAGTAGGCCTTCTTTCCCTTGGATACATTGCATCTACTCACCATATAATTCGAGACTGCCTATGTATTCAGTGATTTTCAGAACAAATCTTACCTGAAAATAAAAAAAAAAATAAAAATATTTAGTAAAATTCGTTAACTACAAGTAAATTTGTTACTTTAAAAAAAATGATAATCGCTTCACCCCTTGTTTTTGCAGGACAATTGTACATGAAAAAATATTCTTCTTTACTTTGTTGCTGTTACAAGCTAATTGTTTACCCGATTATGACATGAACAGTTACTATTATTATATACAACCCCCATATGGGGGAAAATGCAAGCAAAATTGAAATAATTCACAGCCTAAGCTCTATCTCCCTTCGTTACACTTCTTCTGCTACGAAAAAAACACTTTTTCGTTTCATAAAATGCAATTAATACCGTTACACTTCTTCTGCTTAGAAAAAACACTTTTTCGTTACTCCTTTTCGTTTCATAAAATGCAATTAATACCGTTACACTTCTTATGCTTAGAAAAAAAAACCTTTTCGTTACTCTTTTTCGTTTCATAAAATGCAATTAATACCGTTACACTTCTTCTGCTTAGAAAAAAAAAGCACTTCTTCGTTACTCTTTTTCGTTTCATAAAATGCAATTAATACCGTTACACTTCTTCTACTAAGAAAAAAAACACTTCTTCGTTACTCTTTTTCGTTTCATTAAATGCAATTAATACCGTCACAAAAGAAGTTCCACTTCAAAAAAAAAAAATATTGCCAACATCTACAGATACCTGTATAGACGCGATACTTTTAAATAAAAAGCGATAAGGGTCTCCATAAGGTCCAGTTTGAGGGAGATAATTCGTTGGCGTTTATAAACGATCTTTACATGACAATTTTACTAACTCTGGCCAGCATGTAGTATGCAGATATTCTGCACAGTGACAGGGTTCACAAACGCATTAGAATACATAAGTTCTGATTATGTAGATGGTTGAAGTACTAAATTTACTAAGGCGGCGCTACTGTCCGGAATGACCCTGGGCCTCAACCAACATGCCTCCCCAATTAACCCGGTCCTTAACTTACTGCCTCCAGTTCCTCACTCTAAGTTAGTTGAGATTGGTTTCTACTTGTGCGCACAACTTACGGCGAGGTCTTCCTCTACTACGTCCAACGTCTGGCTGGGAATCGAAGAATCTGCGAGCCAGAGTATTGGTGTCCCTTTTTCTTCATATCCTAGCCATCTTAAACGTTCAATGCCGAGTTTTTGACTAGTGGCACAACGCTGCAGAGTTCGTATAGTTCTTGGTTGAATCTTCGTCTCCATAGCCCGTCATCGCAAACGGGACCGACGATTTTTCGAAGAATTTTCCTCTCGAATCGACCAAGGATTTCTTTATCAGCTTTTGATACAGCCCGTGCTTCAGCGCGGTAGAGCAGAACTGGGATGAGCAGGATCTTGTATTGGATCTCCTTAATAGTTAGAGTGAGGGCTTTACTGCTAAATTGCCTTATTAGCTCGAAGAAACAGCGATGGCTGTTGCCAGTTGGCGGTTCGTTTTAATTTCTGACGAGATGTTGTTGTCAGAGTTAACAGCAGAGACAGCCGAGGTAGACAAAATCCCGTTCCAGGCAAAGTTTATCTGTCAATGGTGACGTTCTGTGCAATTCGTAGATTTTGTGTGTTGACAGCATATACTTAGGCTTTCCCTCATTTACTGCTAAACTCAGTTTCGCAGCTTC
Source organism: Rhingia rostrata (assembly GCA_949824845.1). Taxonomy (NCBI): domain Eukaryota; kingdom Metazoa; phylum Arthropoda; class Insecta; order Diptera; family Syrphidae; genus Rhingia; species Rhingia rostrata. Next base: position 16,933,470 of record OX463757.1, on the reverse strand, counting down.
GTTCTCTTTACTAGCAAACGTGGCTATGACATCACGTTGAGTCCTGCTAATGATGTCAATATCGTCGGCGTATGCTAGTAGTTGTACCGATTTTTGGAAGATTGTGCCTCTGGTGTTGGCTCGTGAGATTTGCACAATCCTCTCAAGAATCAAATTGAAGAAATCACATGACAGCGCATCGCCTTGCCTAAATCCTTTTATTTTTCGCTGCTCGATCAGAGTCGGAAACGACGACTCTGATCGAGCAGCGAGAATTCTCCATCGTTATCCTACACAAACAGACGAGTTTCGGCGGTATTCCAAAACTAGACATGACTCTGTATAGTTCGTCCCTATAAATGTTGTCGTATGCGGCTTGAAATCGATGAATAGTTGGTGGGTATCGATTTGGACATTTTTTGGTTTTTTACCAGGATCTGCCGAGGTGTGAAAATTTGATCGGCTTGTGGACTTTATTGGCCTAAAACCACACTGATAAGAGTCGATCAGGTTGTTGGTTGACGGTTCCAGGCGTTCACATATTACGGCAGATAGGATTTTGTAGGCGATTTGGAGGAGACTTATGCCTCTGTAGTTGGCGCAGTTTAGAGAAACGATGCTGAGGTTCCATTCTTCAGGCATACTTTCATCCGACCAGATTTGGCTTATGAGTTGGTGGATGTTATTTACCAAGTTAACCTCCCCAGCCTTATAAAGCTCAGCTTTATTTAGCTTGAGTTTAGATATTCCTATCCTTCCTTCATTCAGGTCGGGTTCTTTGCAATTTTTGAAGTCGTTGCCAATGTTAAAGGGTCGTTCTGCCTGACAGCGGAATGGTGTTCGTCATCACCGTTTAACAGTCTGCAGAAGTGGTTCTTCCATGTGCTCAGCATCGACTGTGTCACAACTGCGATGCGATATCTCCTTGTTCATCTCGACAGGATTCCGTTCGAGACTTCTATCGTTGGCTTTGACATATTTTACTTTGGTAAAACTTGCGAACATCGTTTCTGGATTGGCACATCCACCTATATCCTCGATCGCGCGCTTTTCTTGCTCTTTTTTCTTCTTTCTGAAAAGCCGATATTCTTCCCTTCTTTTCTGCCCATAGAGCTCAACGGCAGCTCTCGTCTTCACCTGCAGCTTAGCCTTGTGGACCTCGTTCTTGTCTGCGAACATCTGTCGGCATTCCTCATCAAACCAGGGGTTTCTTGCTGGTGGGATATAGAAAACTAGCACATCAGTTACATCGTTGCCATTGTTCTTCGACATATTTTTGACGTACTGAACTATTTTGAAAGTTTTAGTTAAATACCTAAAGTTCACAAATAAATTTAGAGGCCGGTAATATTTTGTAGCCGATGTTACGTAGACGTATATGGAATCGCGTCACTCTGCTCACAATTGTTTCCCTGCCGTCCTATATAACACTCTAAAATGCTGAGGTGTATGCTATAAGCTAGAGGCTTGGTCCTCCAAAGTCAATTATAAAGCTTGCAGCAGAGCAGTAAGACGAATGGAGATATTAAGAAGAACAATATTAGCTGAGATCGATCAAAAAAGATCCGATTAGCTGGTATCGCTGGTTATGATCGACTTCATCGATACCTTTTATCACATAAAAGGTGAAAGCTGATGCCTGGAAAATGAATCCGTCAATAACACCCAGCTTCTACCTACAGCGATTGCGAATGGCATCAGTTGAGCTTATCGTGTGTTCTGATAAGATGACATTTGGCTTGTACCTCGGCTAGGTATGATCATATGTGCCAAACTGAATGCCGTTGCAACGTTAGGAATTTTAAGCATTTCCGCGCACATAGCCAGCCTAACCCACAACTAATGCTAGAAATAATTTAAACCTGCAACCTCTCATAATTTGAAGGTGGTTTGGCTTAGTTAGAAAGCTGAATAACAACCCGCGGGTGTGCAAAAGTAGCAGTTAAGGATCAATCGAGATCAGTTCCTGCAAACTGCAACGAGAGTTGAACCGCGTTTTTTTTTTTAATAAGAAAATGAGCCTCCGCCGCCAAGAATATTGCAGATTCCCTGGTCGGTCTATTAAGTTTTTTTTTTTTTTTTGGAAAATGAAGAACTTGACTGGCGGGCCCTCTAGGCCATTTAACTTTCGGCTGGCAACAGAAAATATGGTAATTTTCCAAAAAAAAAAAAAAAAATCGAATACAGATGGATAGATTGTTGAGTTTGGTTATCGAATAAGAAAAACGATCGGATTTTGAATTTCAATGTGGTAGATAATGCCGAGCAACTGTTTCAGCCACCCTATGCTCCTCGATTCAGGAAAATTACAAAAAAATAATCCAAGGTTGATCTCAGAAGTGCCAAAAAGTATTTTCCGTTCCAATTGTCGCTGTCAAATTCCTGTGTGTCAAACTTTGCACGCCCTCCAATGCCGAGCAACTGTTTCAGCCACCCTATCCTCCTCGATTCAGGAAAATTAAAAAAAAAATAATCCAAAGTTGATCTCAGAAGTGCCAAAAAGTATTTTCCGTTCCAATTGTCGCTGTCAAATTCCTGTGTGTCAAACTTTGAACGCCCTCCAAGGATATACACATTGCTCAGCGCCCAGCTTCTGAACAACTCATTTACTCCCATCGTACCTAACCTAATTTCGAATGCAAACATTGAATTCGTATTTGAACCTCAAACTCGAGCGTTAAATGATTTATTCCCTGTCAACCGATTGTCTGCATGATACCCACTCATTGATATCAGACAGAAGTTGTCCAATGGCAGCTTTTGCATTTAAGAATAAAAAAAAAAATCGAAAGCCTCCATCATGCTTAAATATAGATGTCATATAAAAAAAATTGAAATAAATAAAAAGACAAACTATGACAAAACACACATAAGGCAATTCGTTTGTGTTTTAGCTTTGTGAGCAATTGGCACACACTAGCAAACAACAGCGCGAACACAGATCGTGTTCATATGACATGTCAATGCCGTCGCATATATACTCGACTATAAAATATTCAACAAAAAATAAATAAAAATACAATTTGTATCTGAGAGTGCAAAAGCTGCAGGAAAATAGACAAACAAAAATAAATAACAGTACACAATGCCTGCAGTTCATGAAACATCGCCATGCAATATATAGCCTAGCCACCATACAAACAGAAACACAATTTATTATATTTTTAGCTTGAGGAATTCGGAAAAGCAAACCTAACCTAACCGCCGCGCACTTGCAGTGTGTGTCTGTTGGCACACACCGATGACCGAATCGCCGTATCTATAGGCGACGGACAAAGCGTTTTAAACTTTTTTGCTATTTCAAACAAATTAAATGACCTTAAGACACGCTGTCAGATACACACAAGACCACCGTATCTAGATAGTTTGCTCTGATAGTTGTGCGGTATATCGATCGGGTGGACCAACATTTCATTTTTGTTTTAATAAAAGTTAACGCGTGGTTTTAATTTTAGAAAATTCGCGTAACATGTATGACGTGACAAATGCCAACCGAATCTATTAAAATTCAATTTTCCAAAAACAAATTTTTTTTTTTACAAAGGCAACGCGTGTTTTTGAGCGGCTCTATTGTTGTTTGTGTATCTCTTTCATCTTTTTGTGACATATAGCGTATCTATGATGCACGATTGCATAAAATGAAAGACACCGAACGTGCATCAGTCAGTTTATGTTGTGGCAAAAGTTTTGATGGTTTTTATTTCGGTCGTAGATACCTCAGTGCGGTCTTTGACTCAGAAAATTCACTTGGTGGCAAACCTATACGCGCGACTCCGGATGTTTCAATTAATTTTGTGTATTTTCGTGCGGCAGATTTTCAACATCAGCCAATTTATTTTTGAATTTGAATATTTTTTTTCGAAAATTTATTTTTCCCTCGCTCGAGCAAGCAATTTAAACGGTCGATTCGGTGGAAATACGAAAAATTTCAGTCTATTTGTTGAATGGGTGTGTACGCGATTTGACAAATTGCATCGAGCTGGGTATGTGGATTGATCACGTATGCATGGTTCGGTAAGGGAATATATCTCGAGTTATTTTTCGCAAAATCCAAACCACAGATACATGCCACCCCAACCCACTGCCACACCGCAGTGAGACCTCGCAGACCATAAACGCTGCTTTAGTTGTCGGGTTTCGGGCGGATATGTTTGCGTAGTGGCCTTCAGATGGTAGGTGGGGTGGTGCGGTTTTTTTTTTTTTTTTTTTGGGAGGGTGTTCTTGAAGCCTTGGCGAATTTTTGCGGTGCATATTTCAGCCGCCCCAATTGACAATCGAATGAGACTTACAAATTGAAGTTGACGTTGCGCTCGGTGAACTGCCACCGGATTGTAAGTGAAAGTTTTGGGTCATGAATGGGTACGACGCACGGTACTGTGGTCGGAGGAATTGAGACACGGTTTCGTTTCGCTTCTGTAACGTCAATTTTTTGGCAATCATTTATTTTCGGTGCATGACGCGATTAAGGCAGTCAGTCAGTGTGAAAGAGTGTGGACATGTTCCGTTGTGACAGTGATGTGTTGGGTTTTGATGGTGTAAATAGCAAAGGGGATGGTTGCAGGAGGTATTTAAAGGTGCAATTTGGCATGATTCATGCTTTTCTCCCTAGCGAATTGGATTGCTATTGTTGTGGAAATTATCCTTACAAGCGAAAGTACCCTTAAATGCAATTTACTGAACACTAGTAGACACTTTCTGCAACCATCCCCTTTGATATTTACTTCATGAAAACCCAACATATCACTCTTTTTCACTGACAGACTGCCTCAATGGCTGATGTTTATGACTGATGTCTAGGACAAGCTAGGGCGAGTTTAGTCATGGAGTCGATTGCTGCATAACAATGGCTTTAAGTTATTCAATATTATTTTAAAAAATGATTTTCTGAGAAAGTTGTATTTTACAAGATTCAAGTTTTTCGTTGAACACAGTCATCTTTCTGATTTTGAAATATCAACATGCACTGTCAGCACGTACACATCAAAATCACCAGTCTAGGGAAAATCTTCAAAATGAACCACGCACCTTGACTTATCAAATTAAAAGTCGCCAGCAAAGTGTTCGAAATGAACCACGCACTTTGATTGTGATGCACACCCAACAATTCATTTTCGTTATAAAATATTTTTTGCGTCTTGAGAAAGTTGCATTTCTCAAGATTCTCGTTTTGTTTTCCGTTCAAAATTATCATCCTTCTAAGTTCCAAATATTCAAATTACACTGCCAGCACGTACACTTCAAAAAATCATCACTGCAAGCAAGTGTTCGAAATTAATTATGCACCACAATTGTCAAAAATTGAGCAGGGCTTACATCGGTTCAATTTTTTGACGGTTGATCTGTTTTATCCCGCTTAAAATATCCAAATACTACAGAAGTCAAAGACACTGAATCATGCAAGAAATATTTTTGAAACTAGATCTGGAACTCAAGTAATGGTTTAATATTTAAAAAAATCTACAGATGTAAGATGACATTTTTGCTCTCATTCTGGAATCGAAGATATTTTTGTCACGTCCAGTCAAAAAATCTAATTTGCTATCAAGTGTTGGAATTGAAATACGCAGTTCAAAAGAGCACCACTGCGAGGAACAGTGTTCGAAAAGAGAAACGCGCGTCTTTTGTTTCTAGTAGGAACAATTATGTCGCTGTACCAGAAATCTTCGTTATACTGGCCGAGATCGGTTTATTGTCTGAAATGCTCGAAATACAATTACGGAAAACGCAGCGAAGAGGGCACATTTATCTTTGGTCAATAGAGTTGGGTGTTGTAGAACGAGGGTAGGCTCTGATCGGCTTTAGCTTGGCTGTAACTCTGACTACATATCAAGTGCTTATTTTTTACCTCCCAGTGGTAACCATCAGGTACTGGAATCATCCAACTGGATTTGATTTGCTAAACGATAAGCGCGAGTGTTGATAAAACGACGAGAAATAGCAACACTATAAACAGCCAGGTCAGAACGGCACGGCCTGATGTCCCAGGCGAACCTAGACAAGCTGCTTCGACATATTCGGACAACAGGTTGTTTAGGAACTTCAAGGGCTAGTCAGGCCCCTTGAACAGAGATCGTGGCGGTTGAACCGAAAGGTCTACGGATATCTATCAAATTGGAACTGGCCCTTTGGGTTAACTACCCAACCATGAAAAAAAGTTAATGATACGAAGCAACTAATAGCCTCGGAAAGGACTAATTTTATTGTTGACAACCATGCTAAACGAAAAAAGGAAAACGTCGTTCGTATCTACACCTGGAATGTGAAAACATTTAACAGGAGAAGTGCAAGCGAAAAACTAGCGGAAGCCCTAAACTGCTACAAAGTAGAAATTACTGCCATCCAGGAAATATAATGGAATTGGCCGGGCAAAAAGAGGATGAAAAACGTTGACATCTACTACGGGCCGTGTTATAGTGAGCAGAAACAGCGACTATTCGGATGCGGATTTGTTATAAGTGCCAGACTTAGGCAAGAAGTCTTATGTTTCCAAGACATTAGCGAACGCATTATAACGATCCGCATCAAGGCCAAATTAGCCAACATTAGCCTTATATGCGCTCACGCCCCAACGGAGGAAAAAGATGATATAGCTAAGGACTGCTTCTATGAGTTCCTTGACAAAACCTATGAGCGACTACCGAAGTACGATGTTAAAATCATGCTGGGATTTTAACGCAAAGGTAGGAAGAGAAGACATCTTCAGCAGTATTGTCGGAAACCATAGCCTAAACGACAACACGTGTGGTAACGAAATGCCACTATAGCCAGCACACGGTTTCTTCACCTCGATATCCATAAGAGGACATGGCGGTCTCCAGATCAATGAATAGTCAACCAAATGGATCACATTGCGATAGACAAACGGCACGCATCCAGTATTTTGGATGTCGGAACATTCCGAAGAGCTTAGATCAACTCGGAACCAATACCTTGTTACAGCCAAGGTAAGGATGCGGATATCCACCTCGCCACAACAACCCAGAAATGCTGTGAAAAAATTTAATGTGGAAAGACTGCAAACGCAAGAGACCGCCAAGACCTTCGCGCAACGCATATCCCTAAACCACTCGATTACAACCATATTACCGGCATCGAATGTTGAAGAACAATGGCAGAGATGCCACCAATCCATTAGATAAGCCACAACTGATGTGCTAGGTTTCTCGCGCCCATCAACGAGAAACTGCTGGTTTGATGAGGAATTCCTACGGATGATCGCAGCCAAGAACGAGGCCTACAAGGCTAACCTGCAGGTGAAGACGAGAGCTGCCGTTGCGCTCTATAGGCAGAGAAGAAGGGAAGACCACCAGCTTTTCAGAAGGAAGAAAAAAGAGCAGAAAGAGCAGGAAAAGCGCGTGATCGAGGATATAGAGAGGTACCACCCGGGGAACGATATTCGCAAGTTTGATCAAAGTTTAAAATGTCAAAGCCAAGGATACAATGCCCGAACAGAATTCTGTCGAGATGCACAATGAGATATCGTAGTTGTGACACAGTCGATGCGGAGGACATGGAAGAACCACTGCTGCAGACTGTCAAACGGCGATGACGAACACCATTCCGCTGTCAGGCAGAACGTACCAAGATGACTTGGTAAGTAACATCCACCAACTCTTAAGCCAAATCTGGTCGGAAGAAAGTATGCCTGAAGAATGGAACCTCAGCATCGTTCGCCCGATCCCCAAAAAAAGGAGACCCTCTGAACTACAGAGGCATAAGTCTCCTTAACATCGCCTACATGAACGCCTGAAACCGTTGACCAACACCCTGATCGGCCGTTATCAGTGTGTTTTAGTCTTGGAAAGTCCACAACCGATCAAATTTGCACACTTCGGCAGATCCTGGATCCCACCACCTATTAATCGATTTCAAAGTCGCGGAATTTATAGAGACGAACTATACAGAGCCACGTCTAGTTTTGGAATACCGCCGAAACTGGTCCGTTTGTGTAGGATAACGATGGAGAATTCTTGCTGTTCAATCAGGGTTTGAAACGACTTCACGACACATTGGATACCAAAAAAGGATAAAGGCAAGGCGATGCGTTGGCATGTGACTTTTTCAATTTGATTCTTGAGAGGATTGTGCAACACTCTCGAGCCAACACCAGAGGCACAATTTGCCAAAAATCGGTGTAACTCCCAGCATACGCCGACGATATTAACATCATTGGTAGGACTCAACGTGATGTCATAGCCACGTTTGCTAGTAAAGAGAAGGAAGCTGCGAAACTGAGTTTAGCAATAAATGAGGGAAAGACTAAGTATATGCTGTCAACACACAATATCGACGAATTGCACAGAACGTCACCATTGACAGATAAACTTTGACTGCAACGGGATTTTGTCTACCTCGGCTGCCTCTGCTGTTAACTCTGACAACATCTCGTCAGAAATTAAAACGAACCGCCAACCGGCAACAGCCATCGCTGTTTCTTCGAGCTAATAAGGCAGTCCTCACTCTAACTATTAAGGAGATCCAATACAAGATCCTGATCATCCCAGTCCTGCTCTACCGCGCTGAAGCATGGACTGTATGAAAAACTGATGCAGATATTCTTGGTCGATTCGATGGGAAAATTCTTCGAAAAATCGTCGGTCCCATTTGCGATGACGGGCTATGGAGACGAAGATTCAACCAAGAACTATGCGAGCTGTACAGCGACATGCCCCTGGTAAAAAAAAACTCCGCATTGGACGTTGAAGAAGGCTGGGACATGTAGAAGGAATGGACACCAATACGCTCGTAGAGTCTTCGATTACCTGACAGAAGTCTGACGCAGTTGCGGGAGACCAGGCCTTAAGTGACGCGCACAAGTAGAAACTGACCTCAACCAACTTGCATCGCGCAACTGGAGGCATGTTGGTTGAGGCCCAGGTTTATTCCGAACTGTAGCGCCACTTAAGTATGAAAGTGAGTTCCCTAGTCGTTAGTGCGTTGGATTACTAAGACGGGACCCCCTGGTTTAAATCCCGAGAGTGAAAACATCAATTTTGTCCCACCTTTTGTGAAGTCTGACAAACATCCAAAATTATGAAACTATCATGAGAAGTCTCTCAAATTTGACAATCGAAATCGGCGTTCTTTGTGGCAAAAATATAACTTTGCACACACAAATTGTGTAGAGCCGAGGCCAGAAGCCCCGTTTGGGGCTTTAATGCCAGAATTTTGTTGATTACTGTATGTGAGTGTACTTCACGACTGTGGGACCTCCAGTTTAATGACGAATCCGAGTGGCTGAGTTGAGATATGCATTTCTTGACAGTTGGTACTACATAGAGTACGAATCACAGCTAAACAAATTTGTAGCCGTTTCAGACGCGGGCGGTAAGTGCGAAAGGGAAATTTCGCCCATCGTATGCGTCAGCAAGGCTGGGTTATCAATACCAGTACCCAACATAGGAAATATTCCTCGTATGAGATGCGCACTCCAATGTAGTTCTATACTCTTTGATACTACTCAGATGATTCGTTAAATCTTCGGTTGGGGGGGTCTTGACAAACACTATTAGGTCTTGCTACGATTGGGAATTGAAAAGAAACTTTCTACGCGGCGATCCGTTGCACTGCCCCCGCACCTCACTGAGCTCGTCAACTGCCCTGCTGTCATTTATTTTCCCATGAATAGCTTTCAATGTGTTCAATCCCACAGGGATAATTGAAAAAGGATCCTGTGACTTATATATCGAGCTGTGTGTATCTGGATACAAAAAGTCAGTCAGTCAGTATTCCCATGACCAGAATCCCATTGTTCCTACCGAAGCACACTCCCTCGCTTTAGCAAACCCTCGATGCACAAGTTCCTTAATCAAAACTCAGTATACAAACAACAAAAAAGAAAAAAACCGCCCGCTTCTTTGTAAGACTTTGTCTGACAGCCCCGGTGAGTAATCATTTTGGTATTTGTTCGCAATACACATGATATCTCAAGGAATTCAGAGATTACGAGACGTCCTCGCTTATGATAAATATGCGAATGCGAATGCGTTTTTTGCAAAAACAAGAACACTCATTCATATGTTTTCAGATTCAGTACAGATTCAGCTCTTTTTCTCCCGGTCATCTCTTGCAGCTTGCAGCAGCCGTTTCCAGTTCTTGTCGAGTGATAATGCTGTTGCAACACACTCATACATTTCCTGCTTCAATTCAAGCTGAAGAACTTAATCTCGGTCGCCTACAAAAAACAAAATCAAATCGAGTCCTTCTGTTCAGATACATTGTGCTGATGCGGCCGTCTCCGACTTCGCCGCCGCCGCCGCCATCGTCATCGTCATCGTCGTCTCTTTGTTCGAGGCAACTTAAAACTTTAATCTCACTAACGAAAGAACTAAATTAAGATTCCATTAATTATATTTAATACGTCGTGTCATCATCAATCGCCCGCAAAAAAAAAAAGAAGAAAAGAACACACGCCTGGGAAACTGAGTGTATTCTTTGGGGTCGTCACAAAAGTATCTGCACAACAATGTTTGTATCTATATGCGGATAGATACGTTTTTGGAGTGTCATTTTAAAAGTATGTTGCCGCAGATATGAGACCCTGACTCTCCCAAGCCACCTCACATGTGGGAGTCTGAGAAAGGCGTTCATTTTCATTTCGTTTGGGGGATTCGCCTTTTTTTTCAGCCAGCCAGCCAGCCAGCGCAGCGCCTGTTTTGAATAAGTTCATGCGGAAAGTTTTCATATTTAAATTTGGAGACCCTCCTTTCGACGGCGACAAACAGAAAGCGTGTCGCCAAGCTGACTGTGCTCAACAATGAGAAGACAGTTTAAATCTGTTTTTTTTTTTTTATGAAGGCCTTGTCTACGCCAAGGGAAGCAGCATGCTGTGCCATGATGCCTTGAGTGTGTATGAAGTTTTATGCGAACCAAACGGAGAGGGTGGCGGTTGAAATTTAGTTATGGATATTTCCGGTTAAGCTTGTGTATGCAGCTCTTCTAGAAGTGAATATGACTACGACGATGACGACATCGCTAAGTTTTGTGCAAATAGACGCACAGGTACGGCAGTAAGGAGCAGGGTATGTTTTTGCTTAAGCCATTCATGTGTGAAGGTGTTAAGTTGTTCTTTTATTTAGAGAACAGGGATGGCAAAAGTTTGTAAATCACGAGGGGGCCAGGAATAAGTTCTCTAGCTTTATACTTAGGGAAGTGAGGAATAACTGAATGAGTTGGGAAGTATTAAGTAAACTATTCTATTGGGGTTGAGAGCAAAGGACTAGAGGTTAGCATTTTATTTATGGAAATTTCGCGAGGAGCTCTGCGTTGAAGTGCAGTTGGATGTCTCAAGTGGGTAGGAAGTTGGTAGTTACTTTGGAGTTTTTGTGTCTTTTGATTTGTGAAAGGCGGTATTGGTTGCACAAATGTCCTCTTTATGGGACATTTTCTGGCGGAATCAATTAGGATGGGTCAGGTATCTACTATCAATGAAGATGGCACAATCAGTTGGTAATATGGAGACAAAATTCATTATTTTTGTCTGTCAGAATCCTCGACTTTCAAGGACTAGCAAGACAGAATTTTAACTCTGATTCTCATTTAAAAGGTTGTGTTCCATTTAAGGAGGTATCTAGCTTTTTCAGATATTGCAAAACCTCCGAACGACAGATATGTTTTTTCGCCTGTTTTTGAACATTAGAATCCTGGACTGTCATTTTACATGTATGACAGAATTTTAACCCTGATTCCCATTTACAAGTTTGTGTTCCATTTAAGGAGGTACCTAGCTTTTTTAGATATTGCAAAACCATCGAACGACAGATATGTTTTTTTTTGTTTGCATTTGGATGTTAGAATCCTGGACTGTCATGTTTAATGTATGACGGAATTTCAACCCTGATTTCCATTTAAAAGTTTGTGTTCCATTTAAGGAGGTACCTTGGTTTTTTCAGATATTGCAAAACCTACGTACGGAAATGTTTTTTTGTTTGCCTTTGAACGTCAGAATCCTGGACTGTCAGTTTACATGTATGACAGAATTTTAACCCCGATTCCCATTTAAAAGGTTGTGTTCCATTTAAGGAGGTATCTAGCTTTTTCAGATATTGCAAAACCTCCGAACGACAGATATGTTTTTTCGCCTGTTTTTGAACATTAGAATCCTGGACTGTCATTTTACATGTATGACAGAATTTTAACCCTGATTCCCATTTACAAGTTTGTGTTCCATTTAAGGAGGTACCTAGCTTTTTTAGATATTGCAAAACCATCGAAGGACAGATATGTTTTTTTTGTTTGCATTTGTACGTCAGAATCCTGGACTGTCATTCTACATTTATGACAGAATTTTAACCCCGATTCCCATTTAAAAGTTTGTGTTCCATTTAAGGAGGTAACTTGCTTTTGCTGATATTGCAAAACCTTCGACCGACAGATATGTTTTTTCGCCTGTTTTTGAACATTAGAATCTTTGACTGTCATTTTACATGTATGACAGAATTTTAACCCGATTCACATTTACAAGTTTGTGTTTCATTTAAGGAGGTATCTAGCTTTTTCAGATATTGCAAAACCATCGAACGACAGATATGTTTTTTTGTTTGCCTTTGAACGTAAGAATCCTGGACTGTCATTTTACATGTATGACAGAATTTCAACTCTGATTCCCATTTAAACGTTTGTGTTCCATTTAAGGAGGTACCTAGCTTTTTCAGATTTTGCAAAATCTTCGAACGACAGATATGTTTTTTTGTTTGCTTTTGTACGCTAGAATCGTGGACTGCCATATTCCATGCATGACCAAATTTTAAACCTAATTTCCATTTAAAAGTTTGCGTTCCATTTATGGGGGTACCTAGCCTTTTCAGATATTGCAAAACTTATGGGCGGTAGATGTTTTTATTTCAAGCATGATATCAACTTTAAGGGACGCTCTAATTTAAAAAAGTCGTGTTCCATTTAAGAAGGATGCTAATATTTCAGATTTTGCAGCAACTTAAGAAAGAAACAAAAGTCTTGAACCGTAAGCCCAAATTTGTCTACAGGGCTCTTATCAGAAAAGTCCAGCTTTAAGGCGCTGAGTTCTGGACAATAAGCAGGAAAGCAGAGCGAACATAAGGAACATTCGAAAGAAGAATACATCTTCGAATTTTGGGTTTTGTATGCGAAGAAGGCGATTAAATGAGAAGATGCAACTGCGAACTGTATAAGCAGTACGAATATGTGGATTTATAAAAAAGTAAAAAAAAACATGTCGACTACCGCTCGATCGCTTTCTTTTATATGAAAGCTAAAAAATTGAATTCTAGGGATTATTATATGAAGTTCCCAATTTGCATGAATAACATAAATTTGAAGCAGGAGTCATATTTCCAAGGCTGTGTTCCATTTACCAGGAGCGATATTCTTTTGGATTTTGCGCAAGAAAAAAAAATGGTGCTGCAAACTAACTTTACAAAGGTTTGGGGTTAAATATCATAGCTCCAGTCATGTAAAATGTTTGTTTCGCATGGATGACATGAATTTGAAGCAGGAGTCATATTTCCAAGGTTGTGTTCCATTTACGAGGAGCGATATTTTTTTTGGATTTTACAGAACCGAAAGATTGAATAATATATGGTCAACACTTTTTCGGAATGCACTACTTTTGATGTAAAGGCACTGCCAGAACGACAAATTTATCGATTGTCGAGAATGAATTAAATTTGAAAACTTATCAGTCGTATATTGTGTTCCATTTAAGAGGGATACGAAAGAACCAAACAATCAAAACTGATAAACCCACGAGTAGGGTAAAAAAATGTTGTCTCGACTCTTGGATGTTCATTGAATAAAGGTAGCAGAACTGAAGAAATACAACATTAATTGCACCCAAAAGGTTGTGTTCCATTTAAGTGGGTGCTGCATTTTTAACAAGTAGGATTCATGAACATAAAAGAAAGTGTTGTTCTTGTTACTTAGTCCCACTTAAAAGAAATTTATTTTGAAAACACCGAAGTTCCACCTTTTTTGGGCATTTCAGAATGCTTTGATTACGCAACTGATTAAGCCGATGAAGTCTTCAGTTGTTAAAATTAAATTTTTTTAACTGATGCATTCCTCATCCAATTGAACATTCATGGCCAAGAAAAGACATCTACCGCTTCAGCTAATGCAAAATAAAACTTATTTCATAAGTCCGCGAAATCAAAGTTCGAGGGGTTAATTTCATTTGACACATATATTTCTATATCCAAGACAATTATGTTAGCAAATACTGGAACCATTCTAGATCATCTTCTAATTAATAGACTAATGTTGATCTCACTGAACTTGGCGAGTGCAAAACCGTCATGAGAAGCTGGCAAACTAAGACGCTTTGTATAATTGTGATTAGCTGCAGACATATAGACTTCATGAAGCCTTTGTTTAATACCAATTTAGCGATTTCAACAACCATATACAGGTGGTCAGAGCTCGATTAATGCAATATGTCCCGGCTAATCTGTCAAAACGGTCATGAGAAGTTTCAAAATTGGAACTCAAAATCGACGTAGAACCTTTTAATTGTGATCCCAAAGATGTAAGTTTGGAAGCATAAATGATTTGAATTTTTGGACATGTATTGGCCTTTTCTTAAAAAGCTGGAGAAAATCGTTTACTTATATTACAGTATGGTCTTTATTGGTTGTGCGTTTATTTGATCTTAAAAAGTTGGCAAATTTTTATGAAAAGGTCCTGATGTTGAATCTTCAAAAGTTAATCAATTTTAAACATCAGAAAGCCTTGCTCTGTAAATATCAATACATTAGGAAGCCGTATATCATAAATCTCACAAGCGATTCAACATCATATGTCACCTTCAAAAGTCGACAAAACAAGAACCATGACCATGACATGGCAAACTTATCTTTAATTGAGTTCACAAGACTTTCAAAGTATGTTTGATTTTTCCCAGCAATGCAAACAACCTTTTATCTTATCAATGCACTCCTAAATGGTCTACGTGATGTTCAGCTTTAGTTTATATCAAGTATTGACTCATATCTTGACGAACAAAGAGCGTTTACTTACTAATGTCCCATAAAGCATTAATGCACTTCCTGTTGATCGAATAGAGCTTTTAATTGTTTCAAAAGAACTCTATCGACTTGAATTCAATTGCATGCAATAATTCACGGGCACTCGATATTTTGCGATGTAGTGTCGATATTTGCAGTACCTAGATACATAGGGGTTAGGAACTAATTTTTTGGAGACACCCTGAACGGAGGATGAAATGAGGAGTTTTTCTCAACGATGCATCATCACCAAAACTCGACTTTTCAATGTTGAACTAATCGTAAGGAGCAGATCAACGATTTTCACTTAATACCAGAAAATTTCTTTACACTTCAAAAGTGGATCAAAATTAAAATCCGGCATTATGACAGGAATGTAATTGTAGTGATGACAACAACCATACAAGATGGCGCAAAGTAATCCTGCTATCAGAAAATGCTATAAATTTTGCGATTGGCCCCTAATGTTTTTTTTTTTTATAATTTGCGCGCACTCAAGGGGTTATGAATACCCTTTATATGTTTTAGCACAGTGCGGGCGTTAAGGAAATTAGGGATAAGAAGAAAGGAGATACCGATGCACATTGGTTTTAAATGTCTGTAAGTTATAATGGAAAGGAAAAACAGAGTTTGGTAGAGCATTCCACATTCGTGGTGTTCGGTTTATGTACGAATCTCTATATTTCAGCGTACGTCCGAAGGTAGGTTTGAGGGTAAACTGATTTGCATTCATTGCGTAACGAGTATTGCGGTAGAATTTTTGAATGGGAGGAATGCAGCTGGCTATTTCATCTGAGCATATTGGTTGTTAAAAAAGCGATAAAACAATGTAAGGCAGGAGATGTTTCGACGGTGTTCAAGCGAAACTAAGGAGTTCGCTATTCTCATGGCTCCTATAAGTTTTTTCGCACGTGTTTGAATCCTATCTAGTAGGTGCAATGTTGATTTTGGTGCACCTGACCAGACGTGGGCGTTGAATTCAAGTTTTGGGCGTACAAACGCTTTATATATTGTGGCCAGATCAGAGGGGGTGAAATATTTCTTACATCGATTTAGGAAACCTAGACATTTCGCTGCGTTTTTAGCGACTTCGAATATGTGATCGTTCTAACGTAAGTCGTTACTAACACACATACCTAGCATGGAAAGCTTTTCGGTTTCTTCGACGTAAGTGCCATTCATGGATAATGGCTCTAGATTTTGGTTACGCTTTAATGACAGAAGAAAGCATTGTGTTTTGGAAGCATTGAATTCCACTCTATTAGATTTACCCCATTTGATAATGCTGTCAAGGTCGGAATTCAATGAGCTTAACATATTTTGACGTTTAGAGTCCACGTTCGAGGGTGAGGGACGAGGACCTGTAAACGAATATGAGAAGCTGAGGGTACTGTCATCAGCGAAGGAATGAATTGGATTAGAAGTTACAGACAGGAGATCATTTATAAAAATGAGAAAGAGAGTCGGAGACAAAACTGAGCCTTGAGGGACACCAGCATTTATTTGGTGAGTTACAGACTTGAAACCATCCAAAACAACTTGAATTGAACGTTTCGAAAGATAATGTCTAATCCATAGAAGAAGTTTTTCGTCGTTTCCAAATGCACGCATTTTCGACAAAAGGGCTTGATGCCAAACCCTGTCAAATGCCTTTGAAATATCAAGCGCAACAATCTTGCTTTCGCCATCATGGTGGATTGATTGGTTCCACTTTTCGGTGAGATATGTCATCAAATCACCAGTAGACCTGTTGCTGCGAAAACCATACTGCCGGTCATTGAGAAGTTTTCGTGTTTCGAGATATTTCATAAGCTGACGATTTATCAGCGTTTCCATGACCTTGGAAAGAAGGGACGTAAGTGCAATTGGACGGTAGTTGGAGAGAGAAGAAGATTCGCCTTTTTTTGGTACAGGCTGGACAAATGCTGTTTTCCATCTACTCGGAAAGAGTCCTGATGAGTAGGATAGATAGAAAAGCTTACGCAGTGGTTTTGCTAGCGTAGAAGAACACCTCTTCAGAATGATGGGGGATATACCATCTGGACCAGCGGATTAATGTATGTCAAGATCAAATAAAACTCTTGCAACTGTACGAGTACGAAAGTGAATTTGTCCCATAGAATGATCTACGTTCTCAAGTACAGGAGGAGACTGAACACAATCTGGCAAATGTAGAGTTGGCTGCGAAATGCGCAGCAAGCAGATTGGCTTTGTCTAAAGAGCTGACAGCTGGAATGTCATTGTGAATGAGCGTCGGAATTGATGCTGATGCTGAATTTTTTATTTTTTTAACAAATGACCAAAAGTTTTTACTACCTCTGGGACATTGTAGAATTTTTTGCCTCAACGTTCGGTCATAGAGGAATTTGACACGCTTTAAATGGGCATTACAGTCATTTCTGGCTTGTTTGAACTTTGTTCGGTTTTCCTCTGTTGGGTTGGTCTTGTTCAACCGAAAGTTTGTCTCTCTCATCCTGATAGCTTCTTTGCAGCTCAAGTCATACCACCCTTTTGCCTTTGGTCTGATACTCTTAATTCTGTTGGGAATAAAAGATCAAAGAGAATGATATTTGATATCATATCAGCAGCAGCATCCACGTCATTATCGAGGAAACATAGTGACCAGTTAAAATTCCTAAAAAAACTGTTTAATGCTTCCCAATTGGCTTTCTCGTATTGCCATATGGTTTTTTTGGGTATGTTAGTTCTGTTTTGACATTTGTGTAACAACAATTTTACGCTACACTGCTCCAGAGCAATAATAATAATAATTTGAGCAATAATCGGTCGGTGACTTTGGCACAACGTGAATTTCGTCGCAGATTTCCTAGCCGTCCAACGCCTACTGGTGAAACACTGCGACGTTTAGCCGCTCGCCTCGAAGAGACTGGCACAACACGAGATGCTGCCAGGCGTGGCAGACCCCGGAGTAGCCGTTCTGCAGAGAATATTGCTGCCTCAGCCGAAGATGTCATGGAAGCGCCGTCGACATCGACCAGACGACGTGCCACGCAAATGGGTATCAGTCGACGGTCTTTACAGCGAATTTTGGTACTAGTTTTGAAGATGTTTCCGTACAAAGTCTAGACGGTGCATCAGCTGTTAGCTGCTGACCGCCAATCGCGTCTAACAGTCTAACAAACGCTCAAGCCATCCTTAATCACCACCAAGAGGAAGATGATTTTTCATCAAAGATAATCCAGAGTGATGAGACCCATTTCCATCTAAGCGGGCACGTAAATAAGCAAAATTTACGCTTCTGGGGCACTGAAAATCCGGGTGTAACCCACGAAGAGCCATTACACCCGCTCAAAGTCACTGTATGGTGTGCTGTTTTCGCTGGAGGAGTCATCGGACCTTTTTTTCTTCGAAGACGTCGCGGGCCAAACGGTTACTGTGAATGGTGAGCGGTACAGAGCAATGATCAACGAGTTCTTTTTGCCGCAACTTGATGAATTGGGATTGGAAAACATGTGGTTGCAACAGGACGGTGCAACGGCACACACTGCACGTGCCACAACCGATATGCTGGAGGATGCATTTCCCGGGCGCCAAATCTCCCGTTTTGGCGATTTGCACTGGCCAGCAAGATCGCCTGATTTGACCGCTCCAGACTTCTTTTTGTGGGGCTTTTTGAAGTCGCGGGTTTATGTCAACAAGCCTCAGACTCTTGCAGCTCTTTAAGACAATATCCGTCAAGAATGTGAGGACCTATCGCCGGAAGTTTTGGCCAAAGTGATGGAAAATTCCATAAAAAGGGCTCAAATGGCAATCAACTGTGGCGGCGGCCATTTACTTGACATCATATTCTAGACTTGATGTAAAAAAAATTAAAAGACAAAATAAAAATAATCCACAAGAAGAATCAAAGTTTTTCATTTTTTTTTAAATTACAGCCAAAAAACATCGGAAGGTTATTTGTGCGACACCTTGTACAACTTGTCTACAAATGATATCCAAATCCAATGCAGTGTCTAACATCGAGATCTCCGTAGATACGGAGACGTAGATTGTCAAACCTTTTTTTTTTAAGTGTAAAACAAAATGTATTTCACAAGTTAAGCGAAAAAAGTAGACTCCTCTAAAAAAAATCCATCATCCAGGTCTAATTTGGCATATATTTCTATTTATCCGAGACAATTTTATTAGCGAATGTTACAACCATTGCATCGATGTATCTTAAGTAAACTGCGCTGATCATTGTAAATTTCAATACGGTGGTTTCGAAATAATTAAGTCCTACATTGGCTAATGGTTTTAAGAAATAAAATTGTTTTCTCTGCGGTTTTCAAAGCCACAGATTTGGTCTTTTCTGTGACTCCTACACATCCATATAAAGTAATATTTTGGTTAACCAAGTGTTTTGGAAAATTCAAGCCAATTGAATAAATGATGAACAGACATCTTGATCCAAATGAATTTCTTCAACAATGTTTAGCTTTGTTTCTACGATGCCAAGAGATCAAGGAAGGTATTTGCTGCGTATGAAGGTCATATTGCTATAGTGAATCATATTGACCACAGATTCTAGTCAAACATTAAGCCCTCGTGACTTACTAAGCAACCACTAACTGAAAATACTAAGGATATCTTGTAGAACACGACATCAACCAGCTTTAAGTTGGTCCCGAGACACTTGGAAATTCCAAAAAAATGCGCTGCTGATGAAATGTCAAAACAATGCTCTCAAAGTTTCAAAAAGCAGCTGTCAAATTGACTACATTAAGTCTTTTGCTAAACTCCAAAATAGCTATTTGGCGTTCTCTACAACCATATAAAGGTGGTCATAGCTCAATTGCTGCAATATGTCTCAGATAATGTGGCCAAAACTTGTCACTAGGACCCTCAAAGCGAGTATTCAATTGGTGCGGGACATTGCCTCCAAAGTAACCAACATCACCACTGGACACTGCATCCCAAAAACGCATATTCTTCGACTGGTTATAACCTCCAACGGTTTTTGCTGTAGAAATCAATAAAACGCGTCCATAGCATGTGGTAACCACAAAAGCCAACCCTGGTGTTAACTTCTGCCGCAATCTAAGCGATCTGAACAACGTCAGTAGACCCCGCAATTTTTTTTGTATTTATCCTAGACAATTTTGTTAGCTAATATTTGAACCATTTTATCTGCCAATGGGGATCTACTAAGCTATATAACCAATTTATGGAAACTTGCGATAAAAAAAATGGTAAATCGACAGTTCTCGAACATTTCCAAGGCTTTCGATCGAATTTGGCACAGGGCTTTGCTAGCCAAAATTGTAAGCATACGGTGTTTCTTAAATACTTTGCGGCTGCGTGGAAAACCTTTTTAAAGACAATGGTAGTGCTTGTTCGCACAAGGTCTGGAATACTATTCGCATGTTTGGAGTTCAGCCACAAAACATAAACTTAACTTATTAGATCTTGTCAATACGATTCGCCTTATAGACGGTTCTTCCCCTCCATCAAGTCTCAAATCTTTATGTTTATTAAGACTAGTACGACATCTGGCTCTTTATAACATGCACCAGAGGGGCAAATGTTTAAAAGAGCTTTGTACACTGCAACGATCTGGAAGACACGAAATTGGAGCTATTCGATACCAACAAATACAAATTTTTGTCGCAACAGGTTTGTTAGCCGGGCTGGGCTTTCCACAATCATTCATGTGTGCGTGTTTACTTCTTGCACGATGGCGGGACATCCTGTTTTATGCCTACTCCAAACGGCGAATTTGAGATAAGCTTTTCTTGACAATTGATGCTACTCGGATGATTTGTCAGATCATCACGAGAGGAGGGCCAATGAAAAAATCATCTAGGTGTTGCTACGCCTGGGAATCGAACCCAGGCCTTATGCGCGGCAGTTCATCGCGCAACTGAGCCCGTTACAGCGATACCCCTAGTCGAAAAACCCTTCGTTGGCAGGTTAAGATGGCTAAAGCATGTTGATCGAATAGATACCAATACTACGGCAAAATCTTCGAGTCTCAGCCGAAAGCTCGCAAAGTCTCCTTGAGCGTTATAGGTTTAACGAAAAAGTTTAGAAAAAAAAAACTCAGCATAGCCTACCTTAACAGATTTCCTAAGAAAAAAAAAAGATTTCAGGAGTAGCATAGGAAAAGAAACCTTTCGACTCCTCGTGGTATCACAGTAGAACCATTTTTAGAGCCCTAAGTTCATCTTTTTTTCAGCATTAAAATCGGTCGGAAGGTGTTGCCTATTCATTTAAAGTTTTTTTTTTGGGTTTTCCGGGATCGTTTATTCAGATACCAGGCTGGGATCCCAGGTTCAAATCCCTTAACATAAGAAGACAAAAAAAAAAACAAAGAATTGTCACCGCCCTACGTCTTCCGAAAATCTGACAAACATCCGGAAAACTGTCAAAAAGCTGTCATGTAAGGCTTCTCGAATTTGACATTCAGAGTCAGCGTTAAACAGGTTTCAGATGTTTATTTAGGTACCAGACGGGGGTCCCAGGTTCAAATCCCTAAGCAAATAAAACTTGTCAGCGCTCTACGTCTTGTGAAAATCTAACAAACATCCTGTAAAACTGTCAAAAAAAAACTGTCATGAGAAGCTTCTCAAATTTGACGTTCAGAGTCAGCGTTAAACAGGTTTCAGATGTTTATTTAGGTACCAGACTGGAGTCCCAGGTTCAAATCCGTAAATAAATAAGACTTGTCAGCGCTCTACGTCTTGTGAAAATCCAACAAACATCCTGTAAAACTGTCACAAAAAAACTGTCATGAGAAGCTTCTCAAATTTGACGTTCAGAGTCAGCGTTAAAAACTGTCATGAAAAGCTTCTCAAATTTGACGTTCAGAGTCAGCGTTAAAGATGTTTCAGATGTTTATTTAGGTACCAGACTGGAGCCCCAGATACGATTTTGCGATTACGATTTTTTTTTGGGTATGTTAAGGGCAAACTAGGTAGTACTGTAAGAAGTTTTGAGGTACTTTGACGGGGCTGTAGGATATACTACTTCCTAACATATTTCCTGGGTTTGGACCACTCTTTTGCATTCATCTGTTCACTCTTCCTGCTTTCACTTGTTCCTTTTGAAGCTCAATGAGCACTACCGACTACAAAGACCTTTTTTGTAGCTGTCGTAGGTGGTCTCAATCCTACTTATATCCTTTTTTTTGTTTGGAAAGGTATATCGACTTCAAGAGGAAAGTTAGTAAGAATCGGCTTATATGGACGCCACGCCACTGACAGGTTTTTGACAATAGATAAGATCTTTTGGGCAATTTTAAGGCTCCTGATTCCCTGATTTTACATTTTTAATGGATCCTCTCATTGCCACCGTGGAAACCTTTTTTATATTCCATTGTTGACATTTCCTGTTCTACCATCTTCTTTGTAAAATGCAATAAGCTGAGATAGTAGAGGTTTTGTTTCCCTTGCCACCTCTGAAATCTGATCTCATTCCTTAGTGCCAGGACATTCAAACTTCAATTAAATTTGCATGCAAAGTATTTTCGAACCGAGCTCTCCCAACCCCTGACATCCGATCCAACAGCCCCCCGATAAGCTAATGACTAAATAAAAGAAATCCAACCTTAATCTGCTTTTAATATAAGGCAGCTGGACAGCTCCACGAATGGATGGACACATTTTATCTATGGCCGTCATAAACCATCGGAACCGGGTTCCCGGAAAGAGCTCGTCATTTGACAGATGTGACAATGACATGCGATTGTTTTCGACGGCCATTGTTAGACGTTTGTGGAGTAGATTTCGTTTTTTTTTAGCATGTTGTCCTGTGCCTGATTCACTTGTCCGAAACTGAACAGAATCCATAAGTGGGGGATGAAATCGAAATCAGGCAACACAACGGTACACGTCTACTACCTATACCCAGCGAGCTGGACCACTCTCTCTCTCTGTATTGGAAGCAACGAGATGAGTTAATAATGATCCACAAGAGCATACGTACTCGTCCTACTCGGTCTGGATGGGTTTTGGGGTTATTCGAAATGAGGCAGGCGTGGCGAACGTCATTGGTGGATACGGTGCTATTTTTATAGCCATCATCCCTATGGTCCTACTGTTATGTGGCGATGGACGCACCAGTCTTCTATGGTGTAATCTGCAGTGGAGACCACTCCATATTGCCAATTGAACTGTGTGTGTACGTATGTTTGATTTTGTTGGTTGTATTGATTGTTGTGTTGTGTGCTTTTCGGTTCGATGTCCTCAAGGGGAATATGTTAGTTAACAATGGGATGTGTGTACACAAGGACCCTGTCACTGTGTGAATTTGTGTTACTGACAGCCAAACGATTGAAGTGCAAAATTTTGTCAATGTATGCGAGAGGGAGGCAATCAAATGCATATAAGTTGGATGTGTGTTTGTGGGTGGATGCAGACTCATATCGACTATGCTCGCCACAATATGTCAATCAGATAGATATTGTTGGATGCGATAATTAATATTGACACTTGGGATATTTTATGCTTTATGATTTTGCGATTGAAACACGAACACAGAGGGATATACAAAATTTGCGAATTTTTTTTTTTATTTGTTTGACATTGAGGATGATAAGTCATTGAGTATGAGTTGCAGCTTGAAAAGTACTTCATGATATACATCGATGGGAATATTGAAGGGAAATGTCAAATTTGTAATGGTGCTTGTCGTTAAGTTTAACGAGGGTTTAATCGATGGGAATGTTACTACAATGACCGCAGGACAACCGCAGAGGTTGTATATGGAACGGGGGGCTATTTTAATTCAATGGTGTTCCAGGATAATTACATTTCTAATGCGATGGTGGGAGCATGAAAAAACAGTTTCATTTGCAATTTGTTTGTTTGTTCTATATTGAGGTTAAGAGTGTCCAATCACAATACTAAGTGAACAATAAAATGGTTCGAAAATTCTCTTAATAGATTGAAGTTTATCATGAGATTCTATCTAAATGAAATGGTAGTACATAACTAGAGCATAGTTGCAGCCACAACGCTACGTTACCGATAAAATGGTTTAGATATTGGCTAGCAATATTGTATCGGCTAAATAAGCTTCAAATAGTCAATGTCCACCGAGGCAAAATGCGTTCTTTCACCTAAGTATGAGATTTAAGTCCAAGTGTGAAGCATTACGTCAAACAATTTCAAATTCCGAAACGCATTGCTTGGCGGAAACGCAATTTAAATGACTTAACACTCAACTACAAAAGTATTTCCCCACCCAAAGAAAAGTGGCTGTGATTTTTTTTTTAACCAACAAAACACAAGAGCATATAAACAAAGAGGTGAGTAAATAGTGGATAAAGAGTGAAAGAGAAACTCACGACAAAAAAGTTGGTTTTGGGCACTTGAAATGCGTTTTTGTTTGAAAGACTGCTCATTCAAATATTAAAACGGATTTTTCGTGTAATGACGCACTTCGGGCCGGTTGGAATTTATTATCTATATATACGCAATTGAAATTTCTCCAAATAAATATGTCAGACAAAAGGCAGACCCTCTGAAATGCACCAACTACAGAGGCATAAGCCTCCTCAACATCGCCTACAGACCCTGTCTGCCGTGATGAGTGAACGCCTGAAGCCGTTTACCAACAACCTCATCGGCCCTGATCAGTGTGATTTAAGGCCACGAAGGTCCACAACCGATCATATCTTCACACTTCAGAAGATCCTGGAAAAAAACCAAGTAAGTCCAAATCGATACCCAAAACCTATTCATCGATTTCAAAGCCGCATATGACAGCATTTATAGAGATAGGCTATACGGAGCCATGCCTTGTTTTGTTATACCTCCCAAACTTGTCCGTTTGTGTAGGATGATGATGGAGAATTTTCGCTGCTCCGTCAGGGTCGGAAACGACCTAACCGACACATTCGATATCAACAAAGGATTTAGGCAAGGCGATGCGCTGTCATGTGACTTCTTCAATCTGATTCTTGAGAGGATTGTGCAAAACACTTGAGCCAACACCAAAGGCACAATTTTTCAAAAATCGGTGGAACTACTAGCATACGCCGACGATATTGACATCATTGGTAGGACTCAACGTGATATCATAGCCACGTTTGCTAGTACAGAGAAGGAAGCGGCAAAAATGGGTTCAGCAGTAAATGAGGGCAAGACTAAGTATATGCTGTCAACACGAAAGGACACACAACATCGACGAATTGGACAAAACGTCACCATCGAGAGATATCACTTTCAGGTACGACAGGACTTTGTCTATCTCGACTCCGCTATTAACTGACAACAATATCTCGTCAGAAATTAAACGAAGAACCGCAAGGAAATCCTATATAAGATCCTAAGGAAATCCTATATAAGATCCTAAGGAAATAGTATATCAGATCCTGATCATCTGAAGCATGGACTGTCTCAAAAGCGGATGAGGAAATCCTTGGTCGATTCGAGACTAAAATTCTTCGAAAAATCATCGGTCCCGTTTGCTCTGTGATGACGAAAATTCAACCAAGAACTATACGAGCAGTACAGCGACACGCCTGCTCTACAGCGCTGAAGCATGGACCGTCTTAAAAGTGGATGAGGAAATCCTTGGTCGATTCGAGACTAAAATTCTTTGAAAAATCATCGGTCCCGTTTGCTCTATGGAGACGAAAATTCAACCAAGAACTATACGAGCAGTACAGCGACACGCCTGCTCTACAGCGCTGAAGCATGGACCGTCTTAAAAGTGGATGAGGAAATCCTTGGTCGATTCGAGACTAAAATTCTTTGAAAAATCATCGGTCCCGTTTGCTCTATGGAGACGAAAATTCAACCAAGAACTATACGAGCAGTACAGCGACACGCCTGCTCTACAGCGCTGAAGCATGGACCGTCTTAAAAGTGGATGAGGAAATCCTTGGTCGATTCGAGACTAAAATTCTTTGAAAAATCATCGGTCCCGTTTGCTCTATGGAGACGAAAATTCAACCAAGAACTATACGAGCAGTACAGCGACACGCCTGCTCTACAGCGCTGAAGCATGGACCGTCTTAAAAGTGGATGAGGAAATCCTTGGTCGATTCGAGACTAAAATTCTTCGAAAAATCATCGGTCCCGTTTGCTCTATGGAGACGAAAATTCTACCAAGAACTATACGAGCTTTACAGCGACACGCTCCTGGTCAAAAAAAAAAAACTCCGCTTTTGACGTTAAAGATGGCAAGGATATGTAGAACGAATGAACATTAATATTCCGGCTCGCAGAGTCTTCGATTCCCAGCCAGACGTAGAATGCAGTAGAGGATGACCTCGTCTCAAGTGGCACGCACAAGTAGAAACCGACCTCAACCAACTTGGAGTGCGCAACTGGAAGCAATTAGCTAAGTACCGGGCTGATTGGAGAGGCGTTTTGGTTAAAGTCCAGGTTCATTCAGGACATAAGTAAGTAAAAGTTGTACACTGGAGCATAATTGCCGCCACAATGCTAGGTGATCGATAATATGGTTTAGATACTTGCTAAATATATTGTCTTAGCTAACTAAGAAGAATTTTCATTTTTTTATTTCAAGACGTTGGGTAAACTATAAAGACACATCCAAGCCTATTTAAATTAGTGAAGGAGTGGTGGTCTTTCTTGTTAGGATTATTATGCAAACCCTGTAATGAACTTTTTTTTGGTCCGACCTATGATGTCAATAGCGTTGAGCTATGCCAGCAAGTGTACAGATTTATGGAAGATGGAACCCTAGCGTT
Organism: Rhingia rostrata; assembly: GCA_949824845.1. Taxonomy (NCBI): domain Eukaryota; kingdom Metazoa; phylum Arthropoda; class Insecta; order Diptera; family Syrphidae; genus Rhingia; species Rhingia rostrata. The sequence continues at coordinate 16,906,848 of OX463757.1, read as the reverse complement.
GGCATGTGAGTATTGCACTATTATTTTCAGAATGATGTTAAAGAAGTCCATATCCTATTTTTTTACTAATAGAGTCCTTCATTAAGGACTTGAGAATTTTTCCCTCTTTTTTCATAATGGGTCCTTCGTTAAGGTCTTTAAAAACTTCTTACTTGAGATACTTCAAACAAAAATTGTTTGCTACTTCAAAACATTAACGAATGGGAAATCGACTTCCTTCGTTCATATGTATAACACGGGAATGTATGCAGCTGTTGATACGTTGAACCAAATTTTCGATGACTCGGCTCACATTTCGACCTATATGGCCGATATTTCACCTTCAATATTGGATCTGAGTTCCTCTAACGCCGTCGGCTTGTTCGCATAGACCAATGATTTAGTATAGCTCCATAAAAAATTAAGAGTCGTTAAATCACATGATCTCGGCGACCAATCGAAGGGTCCGTTTCTCGATATAATACGTTCACTGAACTGAGACTTCAATGACTCGATTGATGCACCAGCTATGAGGCTTGTGACACCGTCTTGTTGGAGCCAGAGCCACATATCACTGATGTCCAATTCATGCAATTGCTCAAAAATATAACGGTCTGTAGCGTAAACCATTTACCGTGACCGAGCAGTCATTTTCATTGACAAAAAAAAAAAACGGCCCAAATACTCCACCGACATGAAAACCGCACCAAAAGTGACTTCTTGTGGATCATTTGCTGTTTCATGAAGCACATGAGGGTTCTCACCTGTCGAGTGACGCATATTTTGCTTATGGATGAAACCGTTTGACCAAAAATGCGCTTCATCGCTAAAGATGGATTGGCGATGAAATTCTATATTTTCGTCCATCATGTTCAGAGCCCGATTCGAGAACGTGCGTCGCTTCATAGTATCGATTGGTTTTAGTTCACGAATTAGCTTGATTTTGTTAGAGTGTAGGCCAAGATCCTTAACGCGAAATTCGCAATAATGTGGTCTGGAGGGATCCAATTCTTGAGAACGCCATAAAATTGACTGATTTGGCTGGTTTGGGACGGATGCCTCTACGGCAGCAATATTCTCCACACTTCGACCAAAACGTAGTCTCACTGGCACAGCAACATCAAGCAGCGAATATTCTGAATCGGGTTTTTGAGAATAAATTGCTTATCTACTGGGACGAGAATTACGACCGAAAATTGGTCTTAAAGCTCTTAAAGTTGCGACCACAGACTCGGAATTTTGGTAGCAAATTTTAATTATTTGGAAACGATGTTCCTTTGTGTAGTTCACCATGATGAGAATGATTTTACTGAATATTTTGACGTTGACAGTTAATCGGTAACCGGTTTAAGGGTGCGTTCACACTGAACGATTGAAGTTGTCAAGACGCTAATGGAAGACCAACTATTTTTGTGAATTCGTTGCTGGATCGCATTGGGGCAGCGAGAATTTTACATCGTTATACCTGCTTAGAAGGAGGAGGTTGTAGCTCTTGCATATATTTCTGTCATATGCGGGTTTGAAATCGATGTTAATACATGATCGGCATTGATTTGGGTTTTTATAAGGCGGTTTCAGACGATCACATATTAAGGCAGATAGGATCTTGTAGGCGATGTTGAGGAGACTTATGTCCTATATAGTTGGCGCAGTTTAGAGAAACAATGCTGAGGTTCCATTCTTCAGGCATACTTTCATCCGACCAGATTTGGCTTATGAGTTGGTAGATGTTACCTACCAAGTCATCTCCGCAGGTTTTATAAAACTCCGTTATTTCCGGCAGCCTTAAGCTTGAGTTTAGATATTGCTATCCTCACTTCACTCAGGTTGGATGGTTGGCAGTTTTCGCTGCCGTTCCCAATATTGAAGGGTCGTTCTGCATGACAGCGGAACGTTGTTCGTAATCGCGGTTTAACAGTCTGTTGAAGTGGTTCTTCCATATCCTCAGCATCGACTGTGTCTCAACTACGACATTTCCTTGGTCATCTCGAATGGAATCTGTTCGAGTCTTGTATCCTTGGTTTGACGTTTTACACTTTGGTAAAACTTGCGAACATCGTTCCTGGAGCGACAGCTCTCTATATCCTCTATCGCGCGCTTTTCTTGCTCTTTTTTCTTCTTTCTGAAAAGCCGGTGTTCTTTCCTTCTTCTCTGCCTATAGAGCTCAACGGCAGCTCTCGTCTTCACCTGCAGTTTAGCTTTGTAGGCCTCGTTGTTGGCTGCGAGCATATGTCGGCATTCTTCATCAAACCTGCAGTTTCTAGTTGATGGGCGCGATAAACCTAGCACATCAGTTGCGACTGATCTAATGGCCTGTTGGCATCGTTGCCATTGATTTTCGACATTCCATGCTGGTGGTATGGTTTCAATCGAGAGGTTAAGGGATACGCGTTGCGCGAAGGTCTTGGCGGTCTCTTGCGATTGCAGTCTTTCCGCATTAAATTTGTTCACAGTATTTCTGGATTGTTGTGGCGAGGTGGATATCCGCATCCTTACCTTGGCTGTAACAAGGTATTGGTCCGAGTCGATGTTAGCTTCTCGGAATGTTCGGACATCCAAAATACTGGATGCGTGCCTCTTGTCTATCGCAATGTGATCAATTTGGTTTACCGTTCATTGATCTGGAGACCGCCATGTCCCCTTATGGATATCGAGGTGAGGAAACCGTGTGCCAGCTATAGTGGCATTTCGTTCAGTAGCGAAGTCAATTAGCCTAAGTCCGTTACGATGCGTGTTTCCGTGTAGGCTATATTTTCCGACAATACTGCTAAATATGTCTTCTATTCCTTGCTTTGCATTAAAATCTCACAGCGATCTTCCAGCAATAAAAATATCAAGCAGCTCGTAGAAGCAATCCTTAGCTATATCAACCTTTTCCTCCATTGCGGCTTTAGCGCATATAAGACTTATGTTGGCCAACCCGCTCAACAGTTCGATAAAATGTTTTCAGTGGCAAATTTTTCGACATTTGGTATACCTACTGAGGAGTGACAGAGATAGAAAGCCCCTTCATGGATTATTCCTCGTTACCAGTGTTCACATGTGTCGGGAAAATAGCATTTTTTGCTTTTTATTTTATAATCTGAATAATTCTAAAATAAAAAGCAAATCTGAATGATTCTGAATCTGAATGATTCTAAAATAAAAAGCAAAGAACGTGCATTTCATATCAGAAAATGTACTAAAATTTTGTAAAATAAACTTAAGTTGGATTTAAAAAAAAAATATTATGATAACATTTGTTTCGTTATATGTGAAACATGTTCAACATGAACAAAGTGGGGCGGATATCTGTAATCATGAGAAAAAATTGTAAAATAATATTTTTTTTACTGCAAATAAAGGGTGATCCATTTCGAGGTTCCCTACTTTTTTAAAGAAAAAAACACAGAAAATTTAAATTTAATGGAGAATGTTTATTATCATTTGAAAGAACATTCTTTGGCATTTATTTTTTGAAGATTATGTCTATCAAATGTTGGCCGTTGCTACGTCGCAGATGGTCCATCCGTTGAGTCCAATTTTCGATCACTCGTTCGAGCATTTCGACTGGTAAGTGGCGAATGACACGCGTGATATTTTCCTCCAAGGCCTGCATCGAAGTGGGTTTGTCGGCATAAGCTTTTGACTTTACATATCCCCACAGGAAAAAGTCTAACGGTGTGATATCACACGATCTTGGTGGCCAATCGACCGGTCCAAAACGTGAAATTATGTGCTCACCGAAATGTTCTCTCAATAAGTCCATTGATTGATGCGATGTGTGGGAAGTGGCGCCGTCTTGCTGAAACCAAATGTCGCCGAGATCACGAGCTTCAATTTCAGGCATCAAATAGTCGGTTATCATGGCACGATAACGGTCGCCATTGACGGTTACGTTCGCACCGGCATAATTTTTAAAGAAATATGGACCGATGATTCCACCGGCCCACAAACCACACCAAACCGTTGTTTTTTCTGGATGAAGTGGCAGTTCTTCAATCTCTTCAGGTTGCTCTTCGTCCAAAATGCGGCAATTTTGTTTGTTTACATCCCCATTGAGACAGAAATGGGCCTCATCGCTAAACAAAATTTGCCTCGAAAACGTCGGATCTTCTTGGAACTTTTCAAGAGCCCATAGAGCGAAGCGATGTCGCTTGGGAAGGTCGAGCGGCTTCAGTTGTTGCACAAGCTGTATTTTGTACGCTTTCAATTTAAGATCTTGACGTAAAATGCGCCAAGTCGTTCCATACGTCAGTCCGAGTTGCTGCGAACGGCGCCGAATCGACTCTCTACGGTCTTCGTGTACACTCTCAGCTACGGCCGCTATATTTTCTTCACAGCGTGCTGGACGTGGTCTATTCGGTCGAATATTATCCAATAATGAACGCTGGGTCTCAAAATGGGTGATGGTGTTGCGAATAGTACGCTCAGTAGGCCGATTATGTTGACCATAAGTTGAGCGAAGTGCACGAAACACATTCCTCACAGAACGTGAATTTTCATAAAGTTGAACAATTTGTAAACGTTGTTCACGCGTTAGTCTTTCCATTATGAAATGCCAAACAATACTAAACAAAAATAACATGACAGCATGACACGACTCACACGTGATCTGTCAAAAAAGGCTATTGAAAAAAGTATCTCTACTTGGATCACCCGTTACTTAGTAAATAAGGAATTTTTGAGAATCATTCTGAAACCTATTCTGTGTTTTATATTACAAAAAATTATACAGAAAAGAATTTTGTTGCAATTCTTTTGGGAAATTATTGAAATAATATCCCATCTAACCCAATTGACACAGCAAAAACCCAACTTTTTTTTTACCCCTGCTGAAATGTCAAAAATTAGCCGTGAATAAAATAACATTTAGCCCCCATTTTAACGCAATTGACACACGAATTTAGTTTAATATCCCTCTTCTGACGCGAATGTAATGTCTCGTTGAAAAAGTGAACACGTGTCGCTGAATTTTTGCATTAGACCTCCATAAGGCCTGCAAAACTAAATGGAACACACAACCAAAAAAAAAAAAAAAACAACCACTGAAAGATGTGGGTGAACTGGGAATGACCCTGTTTTCATCTCTTTCTGTACACAGTTCCGCAACATTAAACTCCAAAATTGCACCAAAGCAAAACATTATCCCCCTTCGGATCGACGTCAAGTCGGTAAGCCCGTAACCTCTATTTTCATTCCGTTTTACAATTGTTTCTTGACAATTACCCCGAGTACCAATACAACAATATGTGGTGCGAGACAACACCCGAAAATAAAACGTTCGACAACACGCCAACATTGTCTGTACACAATGGCACTCCTCTGACTAAACTTTGTTGTCCTGTTTTTTTTTTTTTTTTGTTGTTCCGTTCATTCAACATGAACACTTAATTTACGATAATTTATGATTTGCAAAGTTCTAACGACGTGCCACGATGACATCGTCGTCATCGTCATCGTCATTGTGATCGTCGTCAACGCTAATGGCCGGTTCGCTGTCCTAACAATCCCATAAACCGTGTTCATTACACGAAAACGTTTTTTTTTTTTATTTAGCTGTCTAGGACGCTCGCCCGTTTATAATGAAGCGCTAGCGACCCGCATCGAACATTTTGTTTTTTTTTTAATAGCGCACTCGTACCCACTTAATTGGTGGTTAATACCAACGACAGGGTGGTGCCCAAGCCTAACAAGATAATTGAAAGCTAATAAAATTTGTGAAATGTAACTTTTATTAACGAACTTGGTGTAGATACTTTTAAGGGGGAAAAGGACCCCTAATCCATCGAGAGATACAATTTGCAAAACAAAACCGCTTTTGTTATAAACACGAGAATTTTATGTCCTAAAACAAACATCTGGGATATATACACACCACCGCATAGTGTGTGCGAAGAATTTCACTTGCTCCTGCCAAGGACTGTGGCACACAAACAAAAAAAACAAAAAAAAAAAAACATGCGAAGCAGGGACAAAAAATTGTCCATTTCGACGAAAACCATAACCAGAACCAGGACATTGCCATTCAAGTTGGGAATGGAGTTTAGCGTTAGTTTGGTGTATTCGAACAGGACAAGTATGTGTTTGTGTGTGTTTTTTTTTTTGACAGATGAAAGGGGGCACAAAAAAATTTAGTCCACATGTTTGAGCGTTCTAGTGGATACGACAAGGGCGCAAAAATTAGCGAACCGAAAATCCAAACATTTTTTGCTTGAATTTGTTTTTTTTTTTTTTTTTTGGCGAAATTGCCTATGGTCTGCCTTAACTTAAGAGATTGGTGAATGAGTCAGAGGAGGAACTCTTTCGTGTTCTGATAGAAAATAATTTCTGTATACTTTGGCAAGGTTGTGTATTGTGTTTGTATCCTTCAAAGCCGGGTTTTTCGGTTGGCTTGCGATTCCTTGCCAGGGGGTTTAGACAAAGGACGCTTTTATTTGTGTACCGAAATAGGTTTTCGTGTAGAATAATCGGCTTAAATTTCAAATAATTTACGGTTCTTCGAGTTTTATAGGTTCAGCCAGGACGGGGGGAGGCGAGTTGTGATATTTAACCTTTTTGTTCTGCGAAAATTACGTGGTTGTAATAATGTGTAGTCTAAATTAGGGTAATCCATTGGAGTGGGTGGGATTTAAATGTAATCGAAGCACGCGAATTCGGTTTGAGAACATAATAATATAATCGATTTGGACAGGTCGTGTAGCACGAGCCTTAAAAGCTGTGTGAGTTGGTGGGTCTAAGAAAAAACATATGCTGTTGGGTCTTGGGAGTTTGTGAATCCATATCAGAATACGTAATTTCAAAAAATTTGATTATTTTATGCAATAAATGTTGTTTTGGTTTATCAAGATCCTGAAAAAAGCACAGGCGGACCGAAAGGGATTTTTTTGTTTAAATTATTTTGTAATGGACTCATCCAAGAGCAGGTAATGGCAAGCTCCGTGCAGGGGAATTACTTGACAGGCAAAAACTTCACAGGCAATAACTTCCCAGGCAATAACTTCACATGGGAAATAAGTTTACCTCGAGTGGGAAATAACTTCACTTTTTTTGTGAGCAATAAAGGTGAGCAATAACTCCACCGTAAATTTTGTGAAGTTATTTCCCAACTATATTTTGAGAATACCGCGCGATTTGGGTGTTTGAAAACTTTGAATGCATGTGACGGGTCATGCTGCCCCTTGCAACCCCCCTGCTTGGGCTCACTGTTTGATTTAGATTGCGTGCGAGGTATATGAAAACACAAGCCCCCGGCAACTGTGATGCCAAGCAAGGAAGTTGCATACATATTCCAACTTTGTATCCAAGCTCGCACGAAACCCTAATCTAACAGTGAACCCAAGCAGGGGGGTTACAGGGGGGGGGGGGATCATGATTATTGGTGAAGTTATTTCCCTCGTAATGTTATTTCCCTGCGCCGCAAGCTACCGTTGAACTTCATATGTAAAGTAGAAAAGAAGAAAAAAATAAATATCAGGACCTCACACCTTTCTCAGGCCTTTGTGTCTGCGAAATTGTATTTTGCAATAAAAAAAATGCTAAGACGTCGAGTTTTACGCCGATTCAGAATGTTTTATTTGTGAAATTGGGTTTCATCAGGCATCTTGTAGATGATTCTTCTCTATGGTCTATCACAGCCTTACTTCCGAATCGCTCTGTGTAGTTGCTAGTCTTCCATCAGCCGCGTCTTTTGTTGGCGCCATCCTCTGCAGATATCCGGAGAAGGTTGGAAATGAACTACCACTTGTGGCCCCTGGGGTATGATCCCCTATCAAAAAATAAAACTCCCCAGGCGGCATCGGAAGAATTCTAAAGATGGAGACAACGGTCTAGCATCTACAGTCCCAGTTAGGATGAACGGAATGAACAACCAATACAAGCTGCTCGTACTATGCGAACAACAGGTCATCTAGGAACAAACGGACACCAATACTCCGGCTCCCAGAGTCTTTGATTTAAAACTAGACGTCGGATGCAGTAGAGGAAGACCTCGCATACAAGCAGAAACCGACCGCAACCAACTTGTAGTGTGCAACCGGAGGAAGTTAGCTAAGGACCGGGCTTATTCCAGAAGGATGTTGGTTGACCTGGTTATTCCAAAGTGAAGTGCCACTTTAGTAAAAAAAAAATTCTTCAAGAAATCTTCGGTACCGTTTGCGTTGAAGGACTATGGAACTTTACGAGATTTACAGCGACATGCCCCTGGTACAAAAAAAAAAACTACGCATTGGACCTTTAAGACGGCTGGGACATGTAGAATGAATGGACACCAATACTCCGGCTTGCAAAGTCTTCGATTCCGAGATAGAAGTCGGATGCAGTATAGGAAGTCCTCGCACACAAGCAGAAACCGACCTCAACCAAGTTGTAGTGCGCAACTGGAGGCAGTTAGTTAAGGACCGGGATAATTTGAGAGGCATGTTGGTTAAGGCCCAGGTCATTCCGCAGTGTAGCGCCAATTCATTAAAAAATAGTCATCTAGGAATCTTAAGGGCTAGTCAGGCACCTTGAACATAGATGGTGGAGGAAGAGCTAAAAGGCTCAAATCCGTAGTGGATGCAAATGGCCCTCTTTTCTTGGGCTATTTAGTAAATCGGAGCTGGCCGCCCTCACGAAAAAAATTGTTGTTACGGAGCAACCAAAACCCTCGGTAAGGACTGATTTTACAGTGGATCACCATGCTTAACGAAAAACGGATAACGACGGTCTCATGTGCACCTGCAATGTAAGTACATTAACTGGAGAAGTGCGGCTGAACAATTAGCAGCGGCCCTAAGCTGCAGACTAGCAGCAGTCCTAAGCAGCAGACTAGTTGTTCAGACACTACTGATATTACAGACATTACTGCCATCCAGGAAATTCGATGGGATTGACCGGGAAAAAAGAGCATGAACAACTGTGACATCTACTGCGCACCGTGTTATATTGAGCAGAAACAGCAACTATTCAGTTGCGGCTTTGTTTTAAGCGCCAGACTTGGGCTAGAAGCCTTATGTTTTCAAGACATTCAACTTTAGCGAGATGTCCGTCGGTCGGAGCGGAAAATACTCCGATTTTGTACGAGGTATTTAGTTTCGAGGTGTTCGTCCGAAAAGCTGTTCGGAATACTTCTCCGACATTTTGTAATGCATCCCGGCGTTTTGCGTTGAAGTGCGTTCAGGTGCATTTTTCGTGCAATTTTTGACAGCTAAGTTCATTACTCCTAAGACATTACAGACATTACTGCCATCCAGGAAATTCGATGAGATGGACTGGGCAAAAAGTGGATAAAAAACTGTGAAATGTACTAAGGAGCAAAACGGTGAAATTCGGATGCGAATTTGTTATAAGCGCCAGACTTGGGCTAGAAAACTTATGTTTACAAGACGTCCACCTCTAGCGAGGTATCGTTCGAAGCGGAAAATTCTCCGATTTTGTACGATTCGGAGGATTTCGGCTTCAAAGTATTCTCCTCCGATATTTTGTAATGCATCTCGGCGAATTGCGTTAAAGTGTGTTCAGGTGCATTTTTCGTGCAATTTTTGACAGCTAAGTGCCTTTCTTTATCCGATTTCCTATGAAACAAATTCTTGGTGAAATTTATTAACGAATTGCAGTGAACTGATTTTTTTCCGATGACACATACCTAGAATGGAACTTGAACCTCCGACGAAGTATGCGTTGCAGAAAATTGTCCGCTCCGACGGATACCTCGCTACTCGCTAGAGCAGATTAGCGAACGCATTGTAACCATCCGCATCAAGGCCAAATTCACAACATAAGCCTTGGTCGGATTTGATATTTCATAAGTTTTTTGGTTATATTTTCAGGGCCAACATTTTCTATAGGCTCTTACACTGAACTACTTACATAGATCTGTCTTAAGGAGAGTTTTCCTGTCAGGTTTTGAGGAATTCCGTATGCTGTCAATTTGGCTAGAAAGGCACCGTTCCAAAATCGATCGAAAGCCCTGGCAATATCAATGCGTACAAGACTACGCTGGCTTTCTTAACGCGTTCCTTGATGTTGGCTTTTCAGTTCAATTTTTTATCCAAAACCAGACCCAGGTATTTGGAGGCCATTAAGTCTTTGTAAAAGGATTACTGACTACTTTTGCAATTAAGCAAAAGTAGTAGTAGACCTCCCAGCCATGCCGAAAGTTTGTTAGTTACCCTTTCGTTGTAGGCATTCTTTGTGGCTTATTGTTTGGTTGACCATATTTCGCTGGTTGGTGGAAACTAATCTTTTCTCTACTGCTGGATCTGTCTGCAAGGGTCTAAATCCTTTGGATTTTGCTGCTACAGCTTTTTCGCATTGCTTATGGTTTGTTGGATCCTGTTGCTGCTGTTTCTGTAGACTGAGGGAGGGATAGTTTCATAACAAGAAAAATGGTCTGCGTTCCTACCTCTTCACATTACACTTCTCATTGGATTTCCCTAAAAAGTGAACCGAAAAAGTCACGCAGATCATCCCAGTTAGCTATTCGATTGTTCCATTAAACTCCTTCATGGTCTTATATGCTTGGCATCGATGTTGGTATTGTGAGTATAGATCGCTTTTATGTGTCCTGACTTTTCTAATGGGACAGAGATTGATATCTTGTAGTCATCTATATCTGAAGTAAGAAATTGATCCAAAATAGGGGGGTTTTCAACAGGGACGCTACAAAAGTCGAGCGACAGGGACATCAAACGACGCCATATTTCTTGTCACTTTTTTGACATTTCTCTTCAGTAAGGCTTGCCATTTCATGATGGAAAGATATACGATCCAACAACGAGTCGAAATTATTAAAATTTGCAACCGAGATCCGGAGTCAGTGGCCTTAATGTTAAGAGCGCTACGTCCAATTTATGGTCGTTATAATCGTCCTAGCAGATCAACAATTGAGCGTCTAGTGAAAAAAATTGAATCCACAGGCACAGTACAAAATGTTCCCGTGCCAGTGAGACAAAGAAGTGCCCGTAGTGTCGAGAATATTGCCGCCGCTGAGGCTTCAGTTGAAGAAATCCCAAATGTGTCTCTCACACGTCGTTCTCAAGCGCATCTCTGTGACGTCGTTGTGGCGAATTTTGCGAAAAGATCTTGGCCTACATCCTTATAAGATTAAATTGACGCAAGAACTGAAGCCGCTTGACCACCAGAAGCGTCGTATGTTCGTGAATTGGGCTCAGCAACAACTTGAAAATGATTCGGATTTTCATCGAAAAATCATCTTCAGCGATGAGGCTCAGTTCTGGCTGAATGGCTGAAGGACAAAATATGCGGTATTGGTCAGGCAGCAATCCACACGTACTCCATGTGTCATCATTGCATCCCGAAAAAATTACGGTTTGGTGTGTTTTATGGGCCGGCGGCGTCATTGGGTCGTATTTCTTCCGTCCGGCACGTTACTGTGAATGGGAATCGCTACCGTTCAATGATAACCGAATATTTTTGGCCCCAATTGGATGATATGGACTTTGAGGACATGTGGTTCCAACAGGATGGCGCCACAAGCCACACAGCGAATGCCACAATCAATCTATTGGAAACCAAGTTTGGAGAACGTGTTATCTCACGAAATGGTCCAGTCACTTGGCCGCCTCGGTCGTGCGATTTGACGCCGTTAGACTATTTCCTTGGGGGCTATGCCAAGTCTATGGTCTATGCCAACAAGCCAGCGACGATTGCTGAACTTCGTGCGAATATCGAACGTGAAATCGCAGCAGTTTCGGCCGATTTATGCTTGAAAACCGTCAAAAATTGGGTTCAGCGTATGGACTTCTGCAAGCTTGCCCGTGGTGGCTATGCAAAAGAAATCGAGTTCCATACATAATGGCATCGAACGTACTTTCACAGGGATAAAGAATTTCATTGATCTCCAAAACCGTTTTTGTTTTATTTAAAAAAACTTTTGTAGCGCTCTTATTGAAAACCCCTTTATTTTCAAAATTGCAATGAATATCGGGAATGTGTTGGTTTCTCGACAAGTCGGGCCAAGTTGCTGGTAATGGCAAACATTTTGGCCTGCATTCTGCGTCATACGTTATTTTTGAGTATCCAGGCCTATTGCAGTTGTGCACGTTAAAACCGCCAAGGATGCTAACCTCGGCTGTTGAATGATGAGTTCTTATCCAGTCGAAATTTTTGAAATAGTGTCGCAGGTTGATCGTCATTTGGGAAGCGATAAGTGCGGCGTAAAAATTTTGAGATTCCTGAGTTCTAAGGATTGTGATTTCAATTAGATAAGCTTTTTCTGGCAAAACATCTGTAAGGTATCAAAGAATCAAACAAACTCCATTTCACCCCGTATGCCATATCACCCGCTAAAATTAAAAAGCACTCCCTCAGCAATTCTACATCCAGCTCAAATCCGTTTCTCAACACAAAACGGATTACAAAAGTCCATTCATTAACATTAGAATCGACCCGAGGCCCATGTCACCTCCATTTTTCTAACAAGTCAGTCCATCCCCAAGCATCTGCAATCCCTACATTGACAACAACGTCGAGTATCTTCAAAGGCATTCAACTTTAAGTACATCCCTCAGTTAAGAGGTTTTTTTTCTTTAATCGACTTAAATTCCGCACCAGCTATCCCTGAGCGAAGAACTAAGTCGTTATGTAATTCCGACTGCGTAGCACTTGATAGACAGAAAAACAAAGTGGAAAACCACTCCGATTGACACATAAAAACCTCATGTTCAACACGTTCTAAGTCATTATCTGAACGCGTCGGATTCAATCCTTGTATCTATCTCGATGTGTACATGTCTTGGTGTGGCCCATTCTATCAAAGCGTAGTTACACGACTCTGTCTCGTACCGCTTATCTTTTCAGATCTCATTTCAATTTTAATCACACAAAGCAATGACGATGGTGGCGCAAGTGAACGAACCAATGACAAAATACAAAAAGATACAAGATACAAGCAGAGAGAGGGGGGGATATACCAAGCTGGGGACCAGTGAAAGAACGGATTACGATTTGTTTTTTGTTTTTTGTTTTTTTTTTTTCAATTTTATTTCCACTGAATTCATCCATTCATCCATCCTGTCATTCACACACTTTTTCCAAACCCCGCATTTTGGTGTTAATAGTTTTGGCTCTTGCTTGACAGGAGAGCGAGACCGCTTTATCAATTTGCCTGCTGCTTTGGGGGTGTACGTTTGGGCTTTCGTTGTCGATTTGGAAATGACATCAAACACAAGATAAAAAAAAAAGTGAAAGTATCTATATACTCTATTCGGTTGATTGAATTTTTGACATTACCTTTGTGATAAACACTCAAATGGGAAACCCCTGCTCTGGGGCTCTGGTGAAGGGTTGGATGGATAAAAACAAAGCACACCAGCAGAAACCCTGTGTGGACTTTGACACTTTTGTTGTCCTAGATTTGAACGGATATCAGGAGATAGTGTCAATCATTTTATTTCTAAAACACTTTGTGCACTCTTTTGTCCTTTGTTGGGGGTGAGGGAGGGTGAAGTTTTTTTTTTTCTTTTTTTTTTCTTGAGGTAGACTCGGTGTGAAAGTTGACTTTAATGACAAAGTAGCTTTAAAAGTAGTTTTGACAGCTCAGCGGTGGGAAACATTAGGGAAAGGTAAAGTGCGAGAATTTTACCAAGTCGCAAGTTTTCGACGAAATTTGCAGTCTAGGGGTAGTATATAGCTGCGAAAGTTCTCCGCATACACTTTTTTAATGCAAACGTGTGAATCTTTTTTTTTTTTTGAAAACTTTTCCTAACTGGGTGGCCCCAAAGGTGGAGAAGCATGTATTTAAGTCAAGTAGAACCAGGCAAGCAAGTTAAGTCATAAAGACGATTCGGATGACGACAGCGATAACACAGGTTGATCCATCACGAATTTCAAAGTAACCAGGGAGCCTTAATGATGAAAAATATATTGCAAGAGCCGGCTTAGTCGGTTTTCTCACGTTCAATGGAGAGAACTTTCATCAAGGCATTATCATTCAACGTTCCCATGGCAATTAGAGAGGCAGATTTTAAGGCTGAAAGCTAATGATACTGATATGGCAAATGCGCATTAGACCGGCAGACTTTAAGGCCTAAAGCTAATGATACTGATGCAACGAACAATTTGCTTTGGGTACTGGTCCTGAATGCATGCAGGATTTTGTGCGAGACTTCGGAATATATTTCTTACATCAGCTCTCCAACCTTCAGCTCTGCAAAAACTGGTTCATCTGCGATATGATTGTTTTAGAAGACTAAAACCATTACTGGACGTAGGCATACAGACCGACTAACTGTGGCAGGAACAACGCAATACTAAAATTATTTTTGTTCCAGAACAAGCGAACGTTTGAGCGAAATATTTGGAGACAAATTTTCCACCCAAAAACAATCTCATGCCGATTTTTGATCAGATCAAGCATCTGGAAGGATCTGGAAGTTATGTATCACCGTTATATGTATCTCTAGTACAGTTAATGCAAAAAAAAAAAATAAAAAATGACTATATGCGTCGGAAATTTCTCAACTGTTTGATTCGCTAGGGCTTAGAGGGGTCAGGTAAATATCTCTCAACAAAAGTCTAGGCCTACCACGTGGGCCCATAGCGATCTATGGCTCCACGTGGTAGGCCTATGCGAGTTTGACGGCTCACCTGATCACCAACAACCCATCCAACCTACCCTAACCTAGGACTAAGATTGTTACGTAAGAATATTGGATCTCCAAAGTTAAATGGGACAAGTCGCTCTCTCAAGATTTACACACTAAGTGGAAAACTTTCAAAAAGGATTTCGAGGAACTCTGAAGAATACTTGTGCCAAGGGGCATAGCTCCAAACGACGGGTGCGGGAGTCTCAGAACTCCTATCCTCATCTTGGTTTGGTGGCTCACACTATTTTTATAAGACACCCGAGTATTGGCCCAAATCGAAATAAACAGAAATTGCCAGACGTTAATGGAATGGAATGGAGCGTTGAAAAGAGTTTCAACACTGCTAAGGGGGGGTCCTTAGTAGAGAATATATTGCGACAATGCCACTAATTTTGTAGGAGCCAGACGCAATTAGCTGAGCACAAGCACAAACAACTACGGATGTCCAGAAATGCTACTCTTATCCCACCACGATTTGCGTATTTTGGAGAGTGTTGTGGGAAGCCGCAGTCAATACGCTCTAGCGAGGTATCCGTCGGAGAGGAAAATTCTTCGATTTTGTATGATTCGGAGGAATTCAGGTATTCCTCTGAAAAGCTGTTCGGAATATTTCGTCGACATTTTGTAACGCACCCCAGCGAATTGCGTTGAAGTGCGTTCAGGTGCATTTTTCGTGCATTTTTCGTGCAATTTTTGACAGCTAAGTGAAAGTCTTTTTCCGATTTCCTAAGACATAAATTCTTCGCGAAATTTATTTTCGAATTGTAGTGAAGCGATTTTTCTCTGATGACACATAGCTCGTGTATGGAATTTTAACCTCCGACGGAGTATGATCCACTCCGACGGATATCTCGCTAGGGCAGAATGCGTACAAATCTAATTTTTGGTCGTGTATTGTCCAAAAATATTTTCTGATCTGAACTACAGGCATAGTTCAACCGATCTGACTTTAAAGTGCTCACGCCATTTCTGACTGGCAGTTTCAGGGCCACTATTTCGAGAACCAAAGTCAATCAGTGCGCTAGAAAGATGGAAGCGCGTTTTCTTGTTGTGGCAACTCTTTGGAGGGTTGTGTGGAAGCCGTTAAAATTTAATTGCCTGCATTCCAGCCTACGACGACAAGCCTCAGTTGAATTTGGCCTTTCGAATAGAAATCAAGCGCAGACCACATCAGTCGGGAGTGTAGCAGTAGTCCAGGTTACATCACCTAAGGCCGCAGTTACGACAAACGCTAGTAAGCGTTGGCGCTAGTGCGCTAGTAAATCTAATGTATGGATAATCAATTGCATGGTCACACATCACGCTTTTTGCTTTCCCGCTTACCGCGCTAGTCTGAGATAGTCCTCGCTAGTTCACGCTTGTGATTTTGCATATCAAAACTCATGTGATTCTGAAGTTTACTAGCTTGAACTAGCGTGAACAAACGTCCACAGTGCGCACTAGCTCGGACTAGCGGAAACTAGCGCACTCTCTTACTAGCTCTGGCCGTACCCGCACCCTAAAACTTGCTTTGGGATCAGTATATATGCAAGATATCTCGTGTAATGTGTTGATCAAGACGACGTTATCCCATTGAAATTTCCAAAATGGTGTCAACTGAAACTGTCCTTGTCGATCATTCGAGTGACCGCATTACGTGTGACCCACAAATTCAATGCCTTACACATGTTGTCTCTTTAATAGGAACCCGATCTATGTTGGGTTTGAACTATAAGACTAGACTTTGGGTGGGTTTCACCAAAGATTATAATGTCATACAGATGACGCATTGAGAACAAAAAAACAGAAGTTTTTGCTTAATGGTACGGGCGGGCGCTGTGCACGTGCACACATGAGAAAAGAGATCCAAACATATGGCGGGCTGTGCCGGTACGACCCGCCATAGAACAATTTTTCCTGTATGCCGTGCGTCATCTGTATGACTTCATAATCTTTGGTTTCATTTACGATTCCTTCGAGAGGTTAGAGAAAATTTACCAGTTCACCGCATTTTCAATTAAATCTTTTACAAAAGACAGGTTGGACTAGACCCTCCAACATCTACTCACCTTCTCATTTGAGACTACATATTCAGTGTTTGTCCGTGTAAATCTTACCTGGAAATAAGAGGAAATCAATTGTTAAGTCATATTCGTTAAATAAAAATAAATTTCGTACAAATTCAAAATTTAAAACAAAAGGTCTAGCACGACTCGGACAAACTTCCCTAGGAATGTACAAAATTATTGTGTTTGATATGGAGTTTGAATAAATAATCAAATCCACTAAAAAAAACCTGTTTGCTGTTCAACCATTTCAGTTGTTTGTTATTATATACAGACTCCGGACTGCAGACATACATTTTTCAAAAACTACTTTTCTTGAATTTTCGCGTCGTCACAGTACACCCCTAACCTACTGATATAGGAATCAGTAAATTCGAACAGGAAACACTTATTCGAAGCAACTTAAACTGGTGTTCCTCAGGGGAGTCTTTTTGAACCTTGTTTGTTCTTCTCATGTAGATTCAAGATATCGCGATGTAAATTCAAGAAATCCTCTTTGTAAGTGTCTGGGAGTTTAGTTTTTTTGGCATAAGCTTGTGGATGGTGTGGACTCAATTACGAATTGGTGGTGTTGTAACAACTTGAGGATAATTCCCCATTTAACTAATCAAAAAACAACACTTCGTCGGCATTAGTTTTAACAGGTTTGATTCCATTATCTCACTAAACGTGACTGTTGAATTTCACTCACCTTTTTCACCATTTTCCCTACTCAATCTAAAGGTCTCCCATAATTATCGCAAAATTTGAATTTCGCGCCAATTTGATAGAATTTTGTTGCCAACAGAAAAAAGATAAAAATGTGACAGCTGACAGTTCGGGGTTAGTAAAAATGGAACGCCCTACGAAAAAACAACGCATTTTAATAGTTGAGCAGTAAGACATAAAGGTTTGTCAGCTATAGTATGCCATTTTCGTACAAAATATGGCCGTCATAGTGTTTTAAAACCCTATCCCATAGGAGTGTAATAGTTTTGACACATAGTTTGTAACATAGAGAAATAATTTAGCTAGATATAGCTTCAAGCATATGGATCGACTAAGTCTGTCCGTCCGTCCGTTCGTCTAGGGTATTAAAACCATCAACTACGAAGAGAATAATTGAAAAAATTCAGTGAGTCTGGATTAATTTGTGATCTAAGACACTTTGGGTGTCCGTTCAACAGAAAACATCGAAGCAGTTCTCGGGATTGTTGATAACAGTCCAGGAACATGGATTCGGCACCGTAGTCAAGAATTCGGCATTTCGAGAAGCTCTCTACAGCGAATTCCAACAAAAGACTTGGATGCTAACAAAATTCAATTGACTCAAGAACTGAAGACTACTAACGACTGACCATGCAGCGCGAATTGAGTACGTTGATGGATTGGAAAAACAACCAGTGGATATGCTCATTTTCCGAACAAAATCATCACCATTGCCAATCGTCAGAATTGCCGCATTTGGCGTTCAGAAACCCCAAGAGTAATTGTTGAGGAACAATTGCATCCACAATGCGCGACAGCTTGGTGCAGATTTTTCAAGTTTCAATTAAAGTGTTCGCAATTTGCTGGCAAAGCGGTGGGACTTATCTCCCAAATAAAAGTTAATAGCCCCCACGCCCCACAGCAAATTTCCAAAAAGAAATAAGCCCCACGCTAGATATTTCCTTTTTTTTTTGTGAATTAAGCCCCATGGGGCTTATTTCCGGAGGGGTTATTTCACTGCACCCTATACAAGGTGGGCCAAAAGAGATCACCCTATTGGAAGATGCTCTCATTTTTGCAAATGGCCGCCAATGTCTGTTTTGACATTTGTGGACTAGACAGATGTAGAATACAAGTGAACAAGCCATGGAGCGATACACTCCCCAAGAACGCGGAATAATCGCGTCTATTTTTTTGAGTAACAGTTCGTCTGTACTGTTGGCGCAACGCGAATTCCGTCGCTGATTACGCTGCCGTCCGACACCAACTGCGCAAACACTGCTGTGTCCACCAACCTTGAAGAGTATGGGAACACACGAGAAGTTGCCAAGATTGACCGGCCACGGAGCACCCGTTGTGCCGAGAACTTTGCTGCTGTTGCTGAGGATGTCGAGCTGTCGCCGGAAACATCGACCAGACGCCGTGCCTCGCAATAAGCCATCAGCCGGTCGTCCCTAAGGCGAATTTTGGTCAAAGACTTGCGCATGTTTCCGTAAAAAGTCCAGTCCGTGCATCAGCTGCTGCCTGTCGACCCCCAGACGCGTATAACCCATGCCCAAGCCATCCTCAATCTCGAGTACAAAGTGGACGATTTTTCGACCAAAATCATAATAAGCCGAGAGGCTCATTTTCACCTCAGCAAAACTATAGCTTCTGGGACACCGAAAATTCACGAGTAATGAACGAGGAGGCATTACACCCGCTCCATGGAGCTTAGTTAAAAAAAAAAGCGTTAGTGGCCTAAGCTCGAAAAAACAGCGAATCATCGATTGCAGAGTACTAGCATCCAGCTAGTGAAGCAGTGTGCTATGTGCTTCACGTATCGTCCACTTTTGAATTCGAAGATCAAGATTTAAACTAACGAGGCCTTTTCTCAACTTCGATTTGGATTTTTGTGGACCTCTGTTCATCACAGAATTCGTCAGAGGTCGACCAGGAAGGTGTATGTTGCTGTCTTCGTTTGTTTTGGATGCAAGGAAGTTCATTCAAAAAAAAAAAAAGGAAATAGCAACCGCGGGGCTTATTTCATAATGGAAATGGAAATAAGTCGCGCTGCTGTTAATGCCCTTTGCTTGTGGGGTTTATTTCCTTTGTATGCATCCGAACTCACGCACATTCAAAGTCCAAAAGTCAGCCCAAACAGGGGGGTTGCAGGGGGGTTAGCTTGTCCCCCACTCAAATTCAAACTTTGCACACACCAAACTCGAATAGAATTCTAATTCAACATTCCCGGGTGTTAATGCCATGTGGGGGGCTATTACCTATACAAACGCTAATGGCAAAAGCTCGACAAAAGCCGTAGGTCATCAATTGCATAGTGAAGCTGTATGTTATGTGCTTCGAGTATCGTTCACTTTTGAATTCTAAGATCAAGATTTGAACTAACGAGGCATTGTCTCATCTTAGATTTGGTTCAACACAGAATACGTCAGAGGAGGTCGACCGGGAAGGTGTACGTTCATCTAGAAAAAAAGAAGGAAATAGCTATCACGGTGCTTATTTTTTTTGGAATTGAAAATAACACCCGCAGCCGTTAATGCCTTTTGCTTGTAGGGTTTATTTCCTCACACATCTCAAATCCAACAGTGAGCTTAAACAAGGGGGGTCGCAGGGGAGTAGTATGCCCCCCACTCAAATGCATACTTTGCATACAGCAAATTTGATTAGAGTTCCAATTTCAAATGGCAATAACACCCGCAGGTGTTGATGCTTTATGGTGGCTGGGATGTTTTCATTATTAAAAGAAAATAAGCTACGTGGGGGTTATTACCTTTTTTGTGGTTATTTCCGCGAGGGTTATTACACTCAACCAAAAGCGTCATTGCACCACGGATGTAATTTCTTTATGGTGGCTGGGCTTATTTTCAATTTTAAAAGAAAATAAGCTATGTGGGGGTTATTACATTTTTTGTGGTTATTTCCGCAACGGGTATTACACTGCACCAAACGCGTCATTGCACCACGGATGTAATTTCTTTATGGTGGCTGGGCTTATTTTTAATTTTAAAAGAAAATAAGCTATGCGGGGGTTATTACCTTTTTTATGGTTATTTCCGCGAGGGTTATTACACTCAACCAAACGCGTTATTGCACCACGGATGTAATTTCTTTATGGTGGCTGGGCTTATTTTCTATTTCAAAAGAAAATAAGTTATGTGGGGGTTATTGCCTTTTTGTGGTTATTTCCGCAACGGGTATTACACTGCACCAAACGATTCATTGCACCACGGATGTAATTTCTTTATGCTGGTTGGGCATATTTTCATGTTTAAAAGAAAATAAGCTATGTGGACTGAAACTTCACTATTTTTAACGATTAACATCGACCACCTACAAGCTCATTCTGTCAGGACACACAAGTAAAATATGTCTGTTCCCGAAAGAATTCAAGTTTTATTTCGCAAAAATTAGTGAAAGAGAGAGAGAGAGCTAGTGAGAGAGGAAAAAACTACCCCTCCACACAAATCTGTCAAAAACGCATTTCCTGCAGATATTTCTGTTAATCAGTAAACTGTCAGTTGGTTGTCAGTTGGTATCAGAAAGTGACACGTCATTCGCTTTGACATGCGTTTTGTGTCGTTTGTTCTTTAAAAGCCACATGAAACGTATCGAATACGCGTTCCCGTACTTTTCATACGCGTTCCCGTACTCTTTCTAGGAAAATGTAAATCCAGTCGAAGAACGGGCTTAGTGGCGTAATGTGCAATGTACTGCCGCTAAGAAGGCTTGGGTTGTATTCGCAGCCGAAGCAACACCTTAATGATGTTTCACTGGCCCTTCTGCCGTAGTGATCTTACAAATCATCCGAATATTATCAATTGTCATGGAAAGCTTATACCAACTTTGCTGTTCAAAGTCGGAATAAAACTGAAGGTCCTGCTATCGTGCAAGAAGTACACATGCGCACAGAAATGGTCGTAAGAAAAAGCTAAGGTAGGAACTAACGAGCCTGTTTGTAAAGGGTGTTTTGTTAGAGGTATAGAACTTCGAATTGACATAAAACACAAGAAAATCGTTTTAATGTCCATCAATTTGGTTTTATTGGAAGGAAAATTTTATGCCATTAATTTTCAAACATGATTTCGCATGTGGCCGCCGCTGCTGGTTCGAATAAAGCCAAGTCTAGAGGTCCAATTTTCAACCACTTTTTCGAGCATTTTGGGCCTTATGTCGGCAATAACGCCTAGAATGTTGGCTGCCAAGTCCCATAACGTTTTTGGTTTATAGGCGTAGACGAGCGACTTCACATTATCCCCAAAGAAAATAATCCAATTGGCCACCAAGATCATGTGATTCTTGGTGGCCAATTGACAGGTCCGTTCCGCGAAATTATGCGCTCATCGAATCATTCCTTCCGTAAATCGATTGTGATGTGCGCTATGTGGCATGTAGCGCCGTCTTGTTGGAACCATATTTCATCCACATTTCATCCACATTCATCCCATCCAATATGGGTTATCATTTCGGTAAAAGTATGGTCCAATGACTCCATCAGCCCATAGAGCACACCAAACAGTCAGTTTTTGTGCATGTGGATGTAATGAAGTCACAAGGGATTCATGTGGATTCTCTTCACTCCAAATGCG
The DNA here is from genome assembly GCA_949824845.1 of Rhingia rostrata. Classification (NCBI taxonomy): domain Eukaryota; kingdom Metazoa; phylum Arthropoda; class Insecta; order Diptera; family Syrphidae; genus Rhingia; species Rhingia rostrata. The sequence goes on along the minus strand of OX463757.1, from coordinate 16,884,984 downwards.
GCAATTTAGCTTGTTGACCCAGCCATTCAACCTCATCACTGAACAAAATTTTGCGCTGAAAATCAGTATCGAGAATAATCTAATTTTCGGCAAAATCACCAAAATCTCGACGCATTGCAATGGTCTCGCGGCTTTAATTCTTGCACAAGCTGGATCTGGTAAGTTCGTAAGCCAAGATCTTTGCGCAAAATCTTTCATAAAGTTGATGAACAAAGCTCCAATTGCTGTGCACGGTGGCGAATCGATTCATTCGGGTCCTCTTCAACATTTTGCTCTACAGCGGCAATTGTTTCTTCGGTGCGCACTGTTCAACGTTCTCTGCGCACATAAAGTAAACGTAGTGCGAAAGCGATCTATGGTTAACCGAATTAATTGCTCTGATGGACGATTATGTCGACCATAAAATGGACGGAGCTTGCGGTTAACTTTGCGAACTGAACCATTATTTTCGAAATAAATTTGCACGATTTGCAAGCGTTGATGAAATGGTAAACCCAAATGAACATAAAGTTGCCCGATTTGACCACAAAATGTCAGTTTTATCTTTATTCGAAAAACCAAAAAAATTCACCAGTTATTTTCAAAAAAATTTGCGAATTCACAAATTTTTATTGCAAAAGTACGGGAACAGACCAAATACAAATGTCTGCAAAAAAGTTGAAAGAAGAGAGAGGATAGAGGGAGAAATAGGTTGTCGTTGAAAATTCACTTGGAATACCTTTATGGCGGTGGGACCTCCCTTTTTGAACAGAAAATAAAAGGGTTTCGTGAAATATCACTCGATGGAATGTAACTTTGCTTCCATTTACTTTTTTTTTCATAAAAAAAGTCTCGTAAAAGAAAACATCCAAAGTGCGCCGACCTCCAAATTGGAAATTCTCTTAAATTCCGAATAAATTTTCCACCAGAAAGCCGCTTCTACAAAATCGATTACAAATACCCCACCATTTCAACCGAAACCAATTGAATACCCATCCCCGCCAAGGACTGTGAAATCCCAATCGATTAGAGATTTATAGACTCCCTCCGACTTTGTTGAATTATTCAAAACATCATTCCATTTTAAATATGACCCTCGGCCGTTATCCTGTCGCTCTATACCACTCCAAAAAAATTCAAATTTTTGTTCCTAAAAATTGAAAAAAAAAAAAAAAAACACTTCCATCGACTGGCCCTATTATTCTAACTCGCGCTTGCCATTTCGAAAGGTTATCATCACAATTTAATCCCCGCCAATGTAACTCGGGACAAGGGTTAAATTAAAATTTTATACTTTAAAAGGTTTTCCTCATTCATCCCTAAGAATTCAAAGCAGTCCTTCCAAAGGGAGACAGAACCAAAAAAAATGTCCCTGCATTATTTACACATTACTTTATGATAAACCTGTTTAAGCTCTTTTTCCTGTCTCTCGGTCCCGGTATTGTGCCTTTTTTTTAACATTCATCCACCCATCGGAAGCTGAATGTAGATACATTCCACCCGTTAAGCCTATGGATTTGAAATGTCATCGTTTTCTTTCACTAACAGAGGGTGGGCATGGGCATTCATTTTGTATGCCAACTTTGAAATGTCAAAAGGGGTGTTTGTTCGTTTCAACCATACATGAGCTGTCAAAGTGTAGCACCACTTTGTGGGCTATTTTCGGACTCTCTGGAGTATGGCAGATCTTGGAATTTGTCTCGCTGGCAATTTGTTACAACTAAATACACTCTCGATAGATACCGTGTGTCCCACGTTGGCAAAACTACACGAAACGGAGCGTGTAGATCTGTCAAAAGACTGAAATTAATGACGTACACGAGCATGGCATGTGTATTGTTCGTAGATACACATTGACCAAACGAATTCCCAATTCGACTAAAGGCGTTTTGGATTTTAAGTTTGATTTTGACTTTGAATTGAACGGAGCATTCTTAGTCTTGCGTTGCGAAATTAATGACAACATAAGTGCCCTGGAAGGTTATGGAATAGAACGACTTTGGTAGCCTGGGATATGGCCTGACGATTGATTGTGGCAGTGCGGGTAAATTGATGTGTGTGCCTGTATGTGAGGCGAAATCCATCCATTCGAATCGATAATGGATCCGGAGATTGGATTCCCTTGAAATGACGGATGAGTGTGCGTCGTGGCGTAAGGTGTCGGAATGTTAATGAGTTTTTCTGTGGTGGGGGTTATGGGGGAAAATCATTTTCAAAATGGTTTTCTATTTTTGAGTCACCTTGGTCCATTAGGCGATCTCGTGCGTATTTTAGGTTGTTATTGCTTTTTGCAAGATTTTTGATAAAATCGATTCCGAATGTGTGGAGGAGGTGTTTATGTGTTAAAAAAAACCAACCGATGATTTGAAATTCGTTGGCTCATTTCAAGTGAGTTTACTAACTTGGGTTGTGGGTTGGTGGTGTAGTGAGACCACTCAATCTAAATGGTAAAATCGACGTCGTAATGAAACGTTTAACACATTCCCCCCCCCGCCGTCCCTTTCGGATGAGAACATTTTAAGCTTTTAACGAGGCGTACATACATTTTGGTTACAATGACAGGATAATACGTCTCAATTCAGTCTCATTAGAAGGATAATTGTGGCGGTCGGTGTCCTTTTCTGTGATGGAGGGACATTTTATTTTATTGTGCGGGCATAACGAGGTTGGATTGTGATTTATTTTCTCAACCAAATGGATGTTTTGTTGGGGGTTGTTTATGCTCTCGAAAGAAGCTTTTGTCTTAAAGGGTTGAAAGCCATTTATTTGTGGTAACACTTCAATAAAACATTCGCTAGGTTGGTATTCATATCACGTATCGTTTTATTGCCAGTGTTTTGGGAATACATTTTGTAAAATTGTTGAAAAATGTAATCCAATATTTTGTTCTTAAGATTGACTCGGTTTTTGAGTGTAAGATCTTATTGATGGTATTCACTTTGGAGAGCACAATAGGGGGAGCATTTCATTGAAGGATCTTATATCTAATATCGATGATAGACGAGTTTTCTAAAGTAAAAAGGTTATCATTCCACTTATTTAGATTAAAAGCTCGCAGAAAAAGTAAACGAAAAAGAAGACGTCAAATATGATTGAGGAGGGAGGCACAATTATTTTGGTTACGTGTTTCAATGTTAAGTATATCCTGTCAACACGAAAGGACACACAACATCAACGAATTGGACAGAATGTCACCATTGAAAGATATAAATTTGAGGTAGTACTGGACTTTGTCTACCTAGACTCCTTATTAACTATGAAAACAACATCTCGACAGAAATTTAAGGAAGAATTACTCTTGCGAACCGCTATTTCTTCGGGCTAAGAAGGCAATTTTGTAGTTAATCCTTCAGTCGAACTACTAAGGAGATCTTACAAAAGACTCTGATCATTCTAGTCCTGCTTTACGGCGCTGAAGCATGCACCGTATCAAAAGCGGCTGAAATCCTTGGAAAGGAAAATTCTTCGAATAATCTTCGGTCCCGTTTGCGTTGACGGGCTATGGAGACGAAGATTCAATCAAGAACTATATCAGCTGTACAGCGGCAATCTACATGGCACTGATAAAAAAAAACTCCGCAATGGATGTTTAAGATGGCTAGGACATGTACGACGAATGTCGTACCTCGCCTTAGGAAGACCTCGCCTTAAGTGGCGCGCACAAGTAGAAAAAGACCCCAACCAACTTATAGTGCCCAACGGGAGATAGTTAGCAAAGGACCGGGCTAATTGGAGAGGCATGTTGGTTGAGGCATAGGTTCATTCTGGACCTGGGGTGTGTCCGCTGAACAGCTCAGTCTGGCTAGGAATCGAAGACTCTGCAAGCCGGCGAATTGGTGGCTATTCGCGATACATGGCAAAGCCACCATAAACGACCAATTCGGAGTTTTTCTTTTTTGAATAGGGGTATGTCCGCTGAACAGATCAGTCTGGCTAGGAATCGAAGACTCTGCAAGCCGGAGTATTGGTGGCTATTCGCGATGCATGGCAAAGCCACCATAAATGACCAATTCGGAGTTTTTTTTTTTTTTTTGAATAGGGGTATGTCCGCTGAACAGCTCAGTCTGGCTAGGAATCGAAGACTCTGCAAGCCGGCGAATTGGTGGCTATTCGCGATACATGGCAAAGCCACCATAAACGACCAATTCGGAGTTTTTTTTTTTTGTTGAATAGGGGTATGTAGCTGAACAGCTCAGTCTGGCTAGGAATCGAAGACTCTGCAAGCCGGCGAATTGGTGGCTATTCGCGATACATGGCAAAGCCACCATAAACGACCAATTCGGAGTTTTTTTTTGTTGAATAGGGGTATGTCCGCTGTACAGCTCATATAATTCTGGGTTGAATTCTTCTGTTATAGCCCGTCCAACCTTACGGAACCGAAGATTTTTCAAACGAATTTTCACTCAAAACGGCAAAAGACTTTTTCATCAGCTTTTTATACGGTCCATGCTTCAGCAAGTAGACCAGGACTAGGATGATAAGGGTCATTTGTAAGATCTCCCGAGTAGTTCGAGTGAAGCCTTTTACTACTAAATTGCCTTCTTCGCCCGAAAAATATCGGTTTGCATGAATAATTGTTCCTTTAACTTCTGACGAGATGCTGTTGTCAGAGTTAATAGCGGAGCCGAGGTAGACAAAGTCGCATACTACCAAAAAGTTATATCTGTCAAGGGTGGCGTTCTGTCCAATTCGTCGATGTTGTGTGTCCTTTTGTGTTGACAGCATATACTTAGTCTTGCCCTCATTTACTGCTGAACCCATTGTCGCTGCTTCGTTCTCTATATCATCAAACGTGGCTAAGACATCACGGTACCAATGATGTCAATATCGTCGACGTATGCTGGTAGGTGCACCGGTTTTTGGAAAATTGTGCCTCTGCAGTTGGCTCGGGAGTTTTGCACAATCCTCTCAAGAATCAAATGGACGAAGTCGCATGACAGCGTGCCGTCTTGTCTAAACCCTTTTTTGGTATCGAATGTGTCGGAGCAGCGAAAATTCTCCATCGTGATCCGAAACAAACGGACGAATTTGGGCGGGATGCCAAGATTGCACATGGCTCTGTATATTTCGTCTCTATAAATGCTGTCGTATGCGGCTTTGAAATCGATGAATAGGTGGTGGGTGTTGATTTGGACTTCTTGGGTTTTTCCAGGATGTGCCAAAGTATGCAGATTTTATAAGTTGTGGACTTTCCTGGCCTAAACCACACTTTCCTGGCCTAAACCACACTGACTCGATCATTTGTTGGTAAACGGGTTCAGTTGTTCACCTACTTCGGCAGATAGTATCATGTTGGCAATGTTGTTATAGGGTTTTCGAAAACCGGCTACCCAGATTCAGAAAACTAACATCCTCCTGGTAAATAATATGTCAGTGCAGGTGCAGTGAAATAACCCGCACGGAAATAAGCCCCATGGGGTTCATTTCCCACTTAAAAGGAAATAGCCCGCACGGTTCTTATTTCCATTTCAAAATGGAAATAAGCCCCGTCCAGAAAAAGCATTAACCCCCGCTGGTGTTATTGCCATTTGAAATCGGAACTCTTTTCAAGTTTGGTGTATGCAAAGTTTAAATGTAAGTGGAGGGGCATGCCCCATTGGACTTATTTCCGCAGGGGGTTATTTCCCTGCACCGCCAGTGCAGATATTAAAAGCTGCAATCGAAAAATTCCGCTGGTTACGATTATTCCCAACACAACAATCTAATCCGGAGTGGATGGGGTCTTCAGTCTCAATGCAGAAAACCATTTGAATGGATGCTCCTTTCTTTAATGCCAGGTCACCTTTAGTTTAGGAATCAGGAGATCGCGAATGACTGGATGCTTGTTCTGAATAACCAAAAGCAGCTTGTCTATTGCTCTCCTTTCTTAAATAGTAACCCCCCAAATGTGGTAGATCGATTATCCGTCTCCCGACTAACCTTCAATCCGGTTAACCATCACACTCGGCCAGCAATTTTTTTGTTTTGATTCTGCTTGACTGAATACCTTGTATTCGTCTATTTAATTATTCATCAAGGGTTTGGATCAAGGATAATCGAAGTTTCACTACGGTAGTAACCAGCCATGTCGATTTGCGGATAAAATATTTCAGATCCATGATTATAGAGTCAATAAACAGAACGCTTCTCAAATACAATTTTTCACAAAAATTGTAAGGGTGTTCCAATTAACCGCCTTGGGATTGTAATTTCCAAAAATCCACTCTTGCCGTTTACCTATTTCATAATAAAAACGAATACCGCGACTTTCCGCTTTTTCATTAGGCGAGCGCGAAAGCCGAAAATGTGAAAACGGTGCTTAGGCTGGATTTATAAAGAAAGATCGAAGGCGATGGGGACTGCCTTTTCTAAGGTAAAGACGGTCAACGTATTATAAGCACGTCAAGTAGAAAGCACGTAAGTAAGTGCCCTCCACTTCGGTTTGTGGATAATAATTTACAGACCTTCGGTTATACTGCTTGAAGAACATTTTGTTCAACAAAAACATCGGAATGTTCCAGTAAACGCGGTGAGGTTTTTTTTTTAATTTTGACCTTAAAATGCTGATTAAGGTCAAAATTAAAAAAAAAAAAAAACCTCACCTTAAGGGGCTGATTAAGGTCAAAATTAAAAAAAAAAACATCACCGCGTTTACTGGTTACCTATCCTAGTATCTCAGAGGAAGACCGTGACTTTTAGAGGTCATGCGATGGAGAATGCAAGAAAATTTCACCATTTATAACAAAAACATATAGGCTCCTAAGGGATAAAAAAAAAACCGCTCTCACTAGTTATTATTTCTATTATGAACGAACCTTTGGTCTAGGGATCAAGCAATCGCGAATGTGAGGGTTCAAAGACCGAATCGCTCAAAGCATTGCACCCAGTTTCAAAAAAGTGAAAAAAAATGGTGCAGTGAAATAACCCCTACGTAAATAAGCCCCATGGAGCTTATTTCCCAAAGAAGATAGACCCCATGGGGCTTATTTCCTAAATAAAAGGAAATAGCTCCCATGGGGTTTTTTTCGAAATGGAAACCAGCTCCACCACGAAAAAGCATTAACCCCAGCGGGTGTTATTGCCATTTGAAATTGCAATTCTATTCAAGTTTGGTGTATGCAAAGTTTGAATGTGAGTAGGGGGGCATGGCGCCCCCCTCCTTCGGCTTACTGTTGGATTTGGGATGTGTGCGAGTTGGGATCTATGAAAAGGAAATAAACCCTACAAGCAAAAGGCATTAACACCTGCAGCACTTATTTCCATTTCCAAAAAGAAATAAGCCCCTCGGGGGCTATTCTATTTTTGCTCGGAATTAAGCCCCATGGGATTTATTTTCCGTGGGGGGTTAAATAACTGCACCGAAAAGAATTTCATACATTACTCGCCCATAGGCCCCATTCTTTGTAGCAAAATAATAACTTCGCACATACAAATAAATGGAGAAGCTAGGTTTGAGACAATACCCCTAGCTTCTCCATTTATTTGTGCGTGCGAAGTTATGTTTTTGCTTCAAAGAATGGGGACTCCATTCCATTTGAAAAGGTTCTCAAAACAGTTTAATAGTTTTGGGCTTTTGTCAAACTTTTGCAAGAGTTGGGACAGTGAAAAAAAACTTAGGTTTTGTTACTGTCGGGATTCGAGCCAGGATCCCCGGGCTTAGTAGTAGCAAAGATTTTAAAGTCATACAGATAAAGCACTTCAGACAAGAAAAATTGTTCTATGGCGGGTCGTACTGGTACAGCCCTCAATATGTTTGTTGCCCGCCCGTACCCTGAGGCTTGAGAGCATGAGTTTCTGCTTTTTTTTCTCAATGCGTCATCTGTATGACAATCTTTGGTAGTAGTCAAACGATCTAATCACCAGGCCTCTGCACCCTGATAGCGGTTTTATATTAATTGATTTTTTTTTTGTTCATTTTTGCTGATCTGGTAATAACGGGTGATTTTTTAGCTGGTTTGGTTTTGGCAACACTGGTTTTGACAGCTGACGTGTGTTTAGTACCTTGTGTCACTGTCAAACAGCTTCAGTTTGGTTTGCAATTTAACCATGGATCGTCTTACAAATGAACAACGCTTGCAAATTATTGAATTTTACTTACAAAATTCGTGCTCGGTACGAAATGTTCATCGCGCGCTGCTTCCATTTTATGATCGGCATTCTCGACCTTCTGAGCAGTCTATTCGGAAGATTGTGACCAAATTTCGCACCAAATTTACTTTGTTGGACATTAAACCACCAACACGTTTACGTACTGTGCGTAGTGAAGAAAATATTGCGGCCGTATCAGGTAGTGTGACAGAAGACCGCGAAATGTCGATTCGGCGCCGTTCCCAGCAGTTAGGCCTTTGTTACAGCACTACGTGGAAAATTTTGCGGAAGGATTTGGGCGTAAAGCCTTTTAAGATACAGCTGGTGCAAGAACAAAAGCCAGCCGACCTACCACAACGCCGAATTTTTGGTGAATGGGCTCTTGGAAAGCTGGCCGAGGATCCGCTTTTTTATCGAAAAATTGTGTTCAGCGATGAGGCTCATTTTTGGTTGAATGGGTACGTAAATAAGCAAAATTGCCGCATTTGGAGTGAAGGTCAGCCAGAAGCATTGCAACAGCTACCAATGCATCCCGAAAAAGCCACTGTTTGGTGCGGTTTATGGGCCGGCGGCATTATTGGGCCATATTTCTTCAAAGATGATGCGAATCGCAGCGTTACTGTCAATGGTGAACGCTACCGAGCGATGATAACAAACTTAATTTCATAATTTCACGTTTCGGGCCGGTCAATTGGCCGCCTAGATCGTGCGATTTGACACCATTAGATTATTTTTTGTGGGGGTATGTCAAGGCTAGTGTCTATAGGGACAAGCCCGCTTCGATTGACGCACTGGAAGCCAACATCATTCGTGAGATACCGGCCGATATGTGTGAAAGAGTATGCCAAAATTGGACTCAGCGGATGGGCTACCTGAGACGCAGCCGCGGTCAACATTTGCATGAAATTATCTTTAAACATTAAATTGCAAGGTTCAAACTATCGATTCAAATAAATATTTCATTCATTTTTTCGAATTTTTTGTGTTTTTTTTTTAAAAAAAGTTCTAAACCTCTTAAAAAATCACCCATTAGTAGCCCTAATAACTGAATTCGTTTGTGTTGGTAGCCATTATACAAAAACCAGATATCCTCCTAAGTCATCGACGCTCTTGCACAAAAGCCCAACATTTGCAAAGCCAAACCTATAATAGTTGTACCAAAATTGATATCCATCGCAGGATACTGTCATCTTTAAAACCAGAAATGTGATAATTATTGGGAACCAAAAACAGAATGGGAGAGCTAATTGTTCCCTGAGGCACTCCAGCGATTACCTAAATATACCCCGAAAAAGTGAAATAATTATCAAAGATTTCAACTTCTCCCAACAAAGTTTCAACATACAAAACTCTGTCAAAATAAATCAAAAAAAAAGTAGTCCCAGCATGTTTCCAAAATCCAAGCAATCCCTTGCCTACTCTAATTGTTCCATTGGGACTTTTTTTTTTTGCAACTTTTCACTGTCAGTTTCTGGGCCACATTGCTTCCTCAAGTTTAACCTTTTTGCTGGGATGATTTCAGCATCTCCCCAAGCATCCGATATAATTAAAAGTAAACGCCGCACTGCGTCGCATTTCTACGCATTATACGAGCCCCACGGGCCAGTCTTGTCCCGTCGACTTTCTGCGAGGGAATTAATGAATGCGTCAGCATGAGTAATTTCCCTGTAATCGTTATCTCTCTCTCACTCTTGGTTAATTGACAAAGTTGCGAACCATCATCTTGTCGTTGTTGTTGTTTTTGTCGTCACACAAACAGGACAACGTTACAATTTGCTTCCTTAATTACAAAGTTGTCACCTCACAACGGTTGTTGGTTGATAATATCGCTTTACAATATTTTTTGCGAGTTTTTTTTTTTTTTTTGTCGTCCCTTTCCGCTTGCCGGCTGCATGTCCTGCCACCGTAAAAATGCGTGACTAAAATCTATATACAGAGCACAAACACACTCAAAGTGTGAAGTGACGACAGGCATTTGTTCGGATTTGTTGGCTGTGCCCCCAAACAAGGACTTTAATCGATTGCTATACACGTACATGGTGCGAGGTGTTATGGTGCGTCTATTTAGCGCCCGAGAGGAAGGTGGCTGGTTGTAGACCTATGTTTATGTTTTTCTGGTTAACTGGAGGCGCGTCGGTTGCTGGTACAATCTCAACCAATTGGTTTACATCTTGAGCTGATTTCAGTTACGTGTGCGGACTCCGTTTCCCCCCGTCCCAAAGACGTCCCGACGAAAGACGAACCGAAACGCCAGGAAAGAGGAAAAAATTCGTTAAATAAATATCAATCACTTAAGGTCCTTTGAAGTGGTGTGCAAAGTGCGGAGTGGAGTAGTTGGTGTTGGGAAGAAGATAGATGAACATACAGTGGGAACCACCATCAACGAAGTCGTCCTCGTCTGCTTCGTCTTCGTGTGTAGTTCGAATGTTGTTGCGTAATTTATTACGCCGTTGGGTGATAGAGTTGGGGGGTCTATAGAAGGGGCAACTACGCACTCACAAAGCTTGAAACGGGGGCGCTGAATGTGAAGGCAATTTATTTTCAAATATTTTTCTTAGATAGAGGGGTGGGCTTAGCTTTTGTTTCCCATCCCCCATCCCCAGCCCCCATATACATTTTTATTTTTTTTTATTGAAGTGTGAATGGCTCGGAATTAGATTGTATTTCAACCAAGAGGGGAACGAAGAACCTCAAGCCATTGAAATGGGTGATGAAAGCCAAGGAGACAAATGCTTTTTGTTATGATTTCCTGTGGCGCACTGCTTTTGATAGAGAACGGGAGCATTGTTCGTGAGAACGACCTTTGACGACAAGTTTCGAGGAGTCGAAAAATGGGTGGCAATTTAAATTTGACTTTGTTTTCCACACTCGAAAAGAGGACGACGAAGGACTTTGGCTGAGATTGAGCATCTCACTGGAAGATAGAAAAATACTTCACACCAGAGCAACAATCATATCTGAAAAAAATTTCGCACGACTTGAGGTGGCGGTAGTTTTTGTTCCCCCCCTCCATTCGAAAACACGTTTATTACCGTAAGCCACAACTTAGGACCACCGCTGAGTATAAGATAAATGCTGCATTAAATCTGAAGTCAATCCGTTCTCATGAATGAAAACACGATTAGATGTGTATTGTCAACTGATTTGTTAGCTGTAGGTATCGGGTTTCAAGGTCTCCGTACCGGACATGTGACTGAGATTCAGATACATTTATAAATCACTTTCAATATGATGGTGGGTACATCGTAGATACTAGTCGACAAGTGAAAGTGCTCATAAGAAATGAGTTGTGACGAAAAGATACACGGAGAAGTAGGATCTTGCGATGGTTGAACTTGTTTGAGCAATTAAACGGTTTCATAATATGCAAACAGATACTTCTTTAAATCCAGATTAACGGCTATAGGTACGTTGGACAATAGTGTGTTCTTTAAAAGTGAAAGTGGATTTTTGAGAGCAATCAGTAAAAAATATGTTTGGTTGGAGGTTATAGAACGACGGAAAACTCTGATCGAAGTTAACTCGGCAATGCCAAGTCGGTGTAGTTTGACTGCACATTATTTAACATCCAAGTGGTAACCATCGGACAGGTTAGATTCCAAGATGTAACAACACCTAAATGGGTTTTCACTGGCCTTCCTCACATGGATGATCTGACAAAATCATCCGAGTTGTATCAATTGTCAAGAAAAGCTTATCTCGGCTTAATTATTCGGATTCGACATAAAGAAGAAGGTCCCGCCATCGTGCAATAAGAACACGCGAACTCATAAATGGTTGTGAGAAAAAGCTAGGCCCTGAGTACTATCGACCCTGTTGCGTCAACAATTTGTATTTTGTTTGGTAGCGATCGGATACTGGTCTCATCCAATCGGATTTGACGTGCTAAACTTTGCAAATAATAACAGCAGAAGGATAATTAAGAGCTCTACAAAAATTCCCGATTGGAATGAATGTCGTGGAATATCCTACCTGCAGTCCACAGGGGAACACATCGACCCGGCTCTGTTTTGGGTTGACTACCAACGAAGAAAAGACATTTTAACGATGCAACTACGAGCCTCGGAAAGGACTGATTTATTTGTTGACGACCATGCTTAACAAAACAAGGGCAACGGCGCACGTATGTATCTGCAACTGGAATATGATAACATTTAACAGGAGAGTTGCAGGTGAAGCCCTAAGCTGCTTAAAAGCAGACATTACTGCCATCCAGGAAATACCATGGAATGGGCCGGTAAAAACGAGGAAGAAAAACTGTGACTGTACTACGGACTGTGTTACAGTGAGCCGACTATTCGACTATTCGGACGCAGATTTGTAAAAAGTCCTAGACGTAGGCAATAATTCTTCTGCAGATTGATGAAAGCGCGATGACGAACAATCTCCCGCTGACAGACAGGACACACTTTTCAAAATTGGCGACAACAGCGAAAACTACCAACAACCAGACCTTAGTAAAGGAAGGAAAGCAATATCTAAACTCGAACTTTACACGGCTGCGACTGCGGATATGACGGCCTTCCCACCGAGCTTAAGAAAGCCGATATGACTTGGTAAGTAACATCCACCAAATAATACGCCAAATTTGGTCGGATGAAAATATGCCTGAAGAATCGAAGCTCAGCATCGTTTGCCCGATCGACAAAAAGGGAGACCATCTGAACTGCGCCAACTACAGGTCTCATAAGTCTCCGCAACACTGCCTACAAGATCCTATCTGCCTTAATATGTGAACGCCTGAAACCGTTTACCAACAATTTGATCGGCCCTTATCAGGGAGGTTTTAGCCCAGGAAAGTCCACAACCGATCGAATTTTCACACTTTGGTTGGCAGATCTTGGTAAAAACCCAAGATTTCCAAATCGAAACCCACCACCTATTTACGATTTCAAAGCCGCATACGATAGCAGTTATAGAGACGAACTACAGAGCTAGGTCTAGTTTTGGTATACCGCCCAAACTCGTCCGTTTTTATAGGATGACGATGGAGAATTCTTGCTGCTCCAACCGAGTCGGAAAAGACCTCACCGACACATCCGATATAAAAAAAGGATTTAGGCAAAGCGATGCGCTGTGACTTCTGCAATTTGATTCTTGAGAGGATGGTGCAAGACTTCCGAGCCAACACCAGAGGCACAATCTTCCATAAATCGGTGCAACTACTAGCATACGCCGACGATATTGACATCATTAGTAGGACTCAACGTGATGTCATAGCCACGTTTGCTAGTATAGAGAAGGAATCGGAAAAAATGGGTTCAATCGCATACGCCGACGATATCGACATCATTGGTAGGACCCAACGTGATGTCATAGCCACGTTTGCTAGTAAAGAGAAGGAAGCGGAAAAAATGGGTTCAGCAGTAAATGAGGACAAGACGAAGTATATGCTGCCAACACGAAAGGACACAAAACTTCGACGAATTGGACTAAACGTTGATGGATATAACTTTAAGGTAGTACGGGACTTTGTCTATCTCGGCTGCGCTATTAACTCGGACAACAACATCTCGTCAGAAATTAAACGAAGAATTACTCTTGCAAACCGCTGTTTCTTTGGGCCAAGAAGGCAATTTAGTAGTAAAGCCCTCACTCGAACTACTAAGGAGATCTTATATAAGACCCTGATCATCCCAGTCCTGCTCTACGGCGCGGCGACGCGCAAAAGTTGATGAAGAAATCGTTGGTTGATTTGAGAGGGAAATTCTTCGAAAAAACTTCGTTCCTGTTTGCTTGGACGGGCTATAGAGTGGAAGACTTAGCCATAAACTTTACAACGACATACAACATTAAAAAAAAAAAAAAAAAATCTCCGAATTGGACGTTCAAGATGGCGAGAACATGTAAGGCGTATGAACACCAATAGCCCGACTCGCAGTGTCTTCGATTCCCATCCAGACGTCCGACGCAGTAGAGGAAGATCGTGACATAAGTGACGCGCAATAGTAGTAACCGACCTCAACCAACTTGATCTGGAAGTGCGCAACTGGAGGCAGTTAGCTAAGGACCGGGCTAATTGGAGAAGCCTGTTGGTTGAGGCCCACGTTCATTCCGGACTGTAGCGCCACCTAAGTATGTAAGTTAAGTATTTGTGTCCCTCAAAAGTAGACTTTATTCTAATTTTCCGACAATCCTCTGTTTTTTTAAAAGTGGAGGACTGATGAAAGTTTCATAATTCGAGCTCAATTAACACTATACTCCCACAACCAATTTTACTAAGTCGGACCTCGATCGTGAATCACCTAGCAGATGTTCCTGCAGAGCTTTGAAATCCACGATTTTTTCTTTGTAATATAAGGAGCCAAGGTAGGCTATCTAATGGTCTATAAAAAGTGGTTACATTTAAACTGTGCAAATGTCAAGGGAATAGACAGCCACATTCCAATTGCTCTCCAAGAATTTCACACCCCTAAAATATCAGAATGCCTCCGCGCTAACTTCAACCATACGACTAAAACTTCACCAACGGTAGATCTGAAAAACAAGTCCATGTTACTTTATTACGATCTATAAATACCTCCCGACCAGATTGACAACGTAATAAAATTACTAAAAGATACAAAAAAAAAAAATCGCGCAATTCCATTTGCCAGGGGCGAGTTAACATTGCAAAACCGCACTCACACACAGCCACACACACTACAACAGCACACTTGAAATCCGAAAATGTAATCCTCATGAATGCGGTGGACCACCACATGCGTCCATGCGTATATGGTCACCATTTACATTTCGGTTTGGTTTGGATGTCATCCAATTAAGTGTGCACTCCAACGTGCAATTACACCGCAAACTTGCGTGACGCAAATCTCATGTGCCATGTCTCTCGGTTGTCGCGCATTGTCGTCTGCACTGGCCGTCTTGAGATCTCGCCAAAGCCATTCCATCTAATCGATGTGACACATAAAAACAAACCATACCGCCTTGAGTCATCCTCTTAAATTTAATTAAATCGTCGGTTGGTTTGTGTTTGCAAGGATAAGGAGTAGAGCGTTGATTATTCCCTTCCGCACGAGAGAGGGGGGTTTGTGTGTTTTGTATTTTTAAATTTTGTTTAATGTTTTCCGAGGAATTTTTTTTTTTTTTGTTTTTGGGAAACACAACTAAATTACCAAACAATGAGTCAAGCTTCCCATTCATGTGCCGAAAATCGCAAAGATATTCTATTTCCGATAGAGAGTGCGCGAAATTGTTGTTTTTCCCCCCCCAAAAAAAAAGAGAGACCCCACATCAGATATGCTGCCAGAAGAACAGAATTTTTTTTTTTTCATTTTTGGCACGCAAAACCCTATCGCTGTCGTGTTTTTAGCTTTTCACCGCAGATGAAGCGACAGAATAATAGCGCTGGCACTGTGTGTAAGCTTTTTGCATATAATTGCAAATTAATTAGCCCCCCCCCTAAGCCATCGGCCAGCTGTAGATAGTCTGTTCGCCAGCTACATAACAAGAAGAAAAAAAAAATGATGCAAGGATTGGAAAGTTAGACGAAACGACGCCGGTTGTGGATTTTTTTTTTCTCCACACAACGTATTCATATACAAATAGCATCTAGACCTGCCCACCTCACAAGACTCAGGCTATGTTTGGTATGAGTGCTTTGGGAGGAAAAAAAAAAGTTCTTTGTATTTTTAATTTTTGTTTTCTCGGATTGAGTTGTATCCGACGGATACGAATCAGATGATTTTATTTATTACCGCTTACTAATGAGTTTGTTACGTCGCGTACTTGTGTACCTGTGCGATATTTCAAAAACGCTTTACATCTTAAGACTTTGGACGTAAACAAACGAACAACACGCGGTTGGGAATAGGGACTTTGATGAGGCTTTGAGAGATTTGTATTAATGGTCCGGAGATGTTTTTTTTTTTTTTTTTTGTTCTTCTTCGTCATTTCCGTGTTTTTTTTTGTGGTAATCGTTTACGAGTATTTTGGGATATTGTCTAACGTTTTGTGTGTCCGGTGGTGGAATGTTTTTCAACTGGAAGCCATTTTTTTTTTGCTTTTTCGATGTTTTTCTTTCCGTTTGCGTAAAGATACTTTTTATTGTTGTTGTTGTTGTTGTTTATTTTTGGTTTGGTCTAATTATGTAAACGCTTAACGTGTACAATTCTATCTTTAAGTCTTTTCACGCAAATGCTAATTATTCGGCGAATTTCATGGAATTTATGAAAATTTGTTTTTAACTTTTCGGATGTTCAAGGGGAAATGATGATAAAAAGGAATTAACAAGTATTTCGAGGAAAATTATCCGGGGGATTTGTTTTGCTAAAGCGTTGTCTATTCATAGCCGATGGCAGGGTTTGTTGGTCCTCGAGTTGATTGCCTTGAAGGATTTTGGTAATTAATGAGATTTTTATGGGATCAGTAGTTCGTTTTTGTAGAAAGTTTTTTTTTTTTTGCAGAAAATCCATTTTTTGTTTTTTTTTAAAAACCAACCAATTGTGCTTACTAGGATCAGGTCATGGAAACTTAAAAAAATCATGTCCTGAATCGCGAAAACTATTTAATGATAGACAGCAGAGTTTTCTAGACCTGGCCAGTGGTGATTTGATGGCATCAAAAATGATGCACCGTCCTGGGTTTGTCGCAAAGACTATCTCCATTGGCATGACTCTTTGGAAGACTAAATAAAAACGTCGGGACATCTGCATTAAGTCTGTGGAGTTCTTAATATACATTTCTCCTAACTGAATACCTACTTCTCGTATGTCAAATACCCTAAGTCTTGAGTGCTGTGTCGTTGGTTGCAAAAACTCTACCCTCCATTTTGTATTCTCTGATTAAATGCAGCCAAGCGAGGTGCAACTCCAGGAACGGTGTTCGCAAGTTTCAGCAAAGTGTAAAACGTCAAAGCCAAGGATACAAGGCTCGAATAGAATCCTGTCGAGATAAACAATGAAATATCGTAGTTGAGACACATTCGATGCTGAGGACATGGAAGAACCACTTGTGCAGACTGTTTAACGGCGAAGATGAACAACTTTCAGCTGTCAGGCAGAACGACCCTTCGATATTGGCAACGACAGCAAAAACTGCCAACCACCCGACCTGAGTGAGGTGAGGATAGCAATATCTAAGCTCAAGCTTATTAAGGCTGCCGGAAATGACGGCCTTTCCGCCGAGCTTCATAAAGCCGGCAGAGATGACTTGGTAAGTAACATCCACCAACTCATAAGACATATCTGGTCGGATGAAAGTATGCCTGAAGAATGGAACCTCAGCATCATTTGCCCGATCCACAAATAAGGAGACCCTCTGTACTGCGCCAGTTACAGAGGCAAAAGTCCCCTTAACATCACCTACAACGCTTATCTGCCGTAATATGTGAACACCTGAAGCTTTACCACCAAACTGATCGGCACTTATCAGTGTGGTTTTAGTCCAGGAAAGTCCACAACCGATCAAATTTTCACACTTCGGCAGATCCTGGAAAAAAAAACCCAAGAAGTCCAAATCGAAACCCACCACCTATTCATCGATTTCAAAGCCCCATACGACAGCATTTATAGAGACGAACTATAGAGGGCCATGTCCAGTTTTGGTACACCGCCCAAACTCGTCCGTTTGTGTAGGATGACGATGAAGAATTCTCGCTGCTCCATCACCGACACATTCGATACCAAATTGGATTTGGGCATGGTGATGCGCTGTCATGCGACTTCTTCGATTTGATTCTTGTGAGGATTGTGCAAAACTCCCGAGCCAACACCAGAGGCACAATTTTCGAAAAATCGGTGCAATTACTAGCATACGCCGACGACATTGACATCACTGGCCGGACTCAACGGGATGTCATAGCCACGCCGACGATATTGACATCACGGGTAGGAATCAACGTGATGTCGTAGCCACGCTTGATGATATAGAGAAGGAAGCGGCGAAAATGGGTTTAGCAGTAAATGAGGGCAAGACTAAGTATATGCTGACAACAACATCAACGAATTGGACAGAACGTCACCGTTGACAGATGTTACTTTCAGTTAGTACGGGACTTTGTATACCTCGGCTCCGCTATTAACTGTGACAACAAATTCTCGTCAGAAATTATGCGAAGAATTACGCTTGCCAGCCGCTGTTTCTTCGGGGTAAGAAGGCAATTCAGTAGCAATTCGCCCTCGCGCGCGAACTACTTAGGAGATGCTACATCACTGATCATCCCAGTCCAGCTCTACGGAGCTGAAGCATTAACCGTCTCAAAAGCAGATGAAGAAATCCTTGGTCGATTCGGGAGGAAGCAATTCTTCGAAAATTCTTCGGTCCCATTTGCGTTGACGGGCTATGGAGACGAAGATTCAACCAAGAACTATACGAGCTGTACAGCGACATGCCCCTGGTCAAAAAAAAAACTCCGCATTGGACGTTTAAGGTGGCTTGGACATGTAAAACGCAAGGACATAAATGTTCCGGCTCGCTGTAGAGGAAGAGCTCGCCTTAAATTGCGCGCCCAAGTAGAAGCCGTCCTCAACCAACTTGGAGTACGCAACTGGAGGCAGTTAGCTATAAGGAGAGGCATGCAAACAGACCAAAATGTAGACCAGTCTGTGAAACAACCCCTATGTGACTTAAAATCACGGGTGGAACACAAAATTATTGGTATAACCAAGGAAAAGTGGAATTTGCTATCCACCTGTGAAATACCTAAGCCAGGCTATTGAAAGTGAAAAATGGAATCCAAGGTCGTTAATTTTTTTTTGAAAAAATGTCCGACCCATTTGCCTTGACTCTGTTTATGTAAAGATTCTAGAAGTAACTTATCGAACTTTGCATACCTCTAGGAAGCTCGTAAGTAACCAGGGCCGAGCTTTCTTAGAACCATTCATGTGTGTACTTCTTGAGATAAGCTTTCCTTGACAATTGATACTACTCGGATGATTAGAAGGGCTTAGATAAAGAAGGGATTAAACGACATTTTCCGGATTTTTTTTTAATCGACAAAAAATGTATTTACGTATAACGTTACTCTTAGAAAACCGTATATCTATCTTTTTGTTGTTCCTCAGGTACAGGTTGTTACAGTTCATGTATCTCGAAAATATGTAAATGTCACTCAACTCCTTTTTCCTGTAAGGGCTTCAATTGTGAGTTCATCACGAGAGGAGAGCCAGTGCAAAATCGTTTAGGTGTGTCTATTGCTGGGAATCAAACACAGACCTTCAGCACAGTTCATCGCGCCACTGAGGCCGTCACTTGTAGGTAACCACATCGGATTTATACCGTATCGCTTTGGGTCTCTGCCAGACATAAGACACCTTTTCATTCTCTTAGATTCGGGGTTATTCCGTCCAAGCATCTTTAAGCTTGCGATCCCTTTTTCCTTTATACCTGAGTCCTGGAATTTGAAGATTCTGATACCAAATACCTGATATAAGATCTAAGTAGAGAGGCTTATTGACAACTTCCTTATTGTTTCTACTTGGCACATTGCAGCCTTCTATTGTCTTCGATCTTGAGTGCGCTGCTTTCATTTTCATCAACCTAAAATCAGCGAGCAGACTTCCCAGACGTCTGGAATCTAGGGGCTGGAATTCAATGATTCCTGAAGCAATACTTATTAAATCTTTAGGTTGACTTATTTCTAACGGGTCCTAATATTTCGGGTCTTTGCCTGAAACAATGCAGTCTTCCATTCTCTTAGATCCTGGGTACGCTGCTTTCAGTTCAATGTATCTGTCATCTGCAATCAGACTTCCATAACGTCTCGCAACTGAGATGCTGGTGGAAGGAGCTGTACTTTCCAGCTTATCGGCAGTTTCATCACCCTGTATGACCTTGTGTCCAGGCTACCAATAATGTCAATTGTTTGCTGGCTGTGGAACCATGAAAAAAAAAAAACCTTAGATGCGAGGCATTCAACGTTTGCTAGCCTTGCATGTAAAGGAATTCTAATATGTGACTCTGACATCCTCTACCCACAGTGCTTATACAGTCTTGAATGGTTTGTAGCAACGTCAGATACTTGCATGAACGCTATAACGTTTCTAGACTGTATGACTATATATCGGCGTTATTTCGCTCGACTTTATTTCACGGCACCGCCTGATACCTCCTTATTGGTCTTCATAAACTAACTGCCTAAAGAAAAGCTCAATCGAAATGTTGGCTTTGACATGAAATATGTGGCATTAGAGGGCCGTACAGGGGCTCTAACCTAGGTTATAATTTTGCCATAAATATAGGGAGCTCCAGTTAAATGCCGATTCCGAAAGGCAATTTTGAGAGGCTTGTCATGATAGTTTTGATTTTCGATGTTTGCCAGGCTTTTGCAAGAGAGACAGTAAACAAAATGTTGCTGTCACATGCGGGATTTAAACCAGGACCAGGCACTAACCCATAGGTCAATAAACCCTCTGGTGTAGAGAAGGTATACAAAAGGTATGCTGAAGCTGGCTAGAAGATGGATGATGCAAGGAAAAACACGTCCTATCAGAACATCGAGTCGTCAAGCAGCAAAAACGCGTTGGTAAGCAATATATCAGCTGAAAGGAAATCTTATCCAAAAAAATAGCCTTCAGAAGACGACGTGAAATGAGGACTTGAAGGATTCAAATTCAAGAAATAGCCTTCAGAGGACGACGAGCATTAAGGAGTAAAAGGCTTCCAGATGCAAAAAAACCTCTGACAGACGATATACCAAGTCTTCAAGCAGCATAAACGCGTTGGTAAGCAATATACAAACAGCATTGAGAAGACGACGAGCGGAAGGTCTTGAAGGCTTCCAGATACCAAAGAAAAAAAATTCTACCAGGCGATATGCAAAGGCTTCAAGTAGCAAAAACACGTTGATAGCGCAATATACCAGCTGTAAGGAAATTTCGTTCAACAAATAGCCTTCAGAAGACAGGGAGAAATAAGGTCTCGAAGGAATCCAGATTTAAAAAAATCACTGGCAGGCAATATACCATATGTAAGGAAACCTGATTTAACCCTTTAAGTCCCTGCAGCATTTCACAGGAAGTTCCACTGATGCTATGTGACCTCGTATGACAAATGACCCTGTCCATGCATCTTTAATCTACTCCTGGGTTGTTTATTAATCGGTTAACATGTCAACAATATTTTTCAAGGCTACCAGTGATATGAATTAAACATCTGCGCCCAAGGCATTGCCCAACCATTTAAACATGTTAAAGTATCCTTCCGAAATTTGCACATTTGCTATGCAAAAACACCCACAACATCTCCATATCCTTTGAATCGTCCCCCTTAATAAATCAATAAATGCCTACATTCAGGTTCTATAAAACCTTCCGAATGTGCTGCGACACGGACACGTCGGAATCGGCCGTTTTGGTCCCTTGTCCAATACAATATTCATTGGGTTAATGTTTTACTGATAGCTCGCTCCTGCTATTCGCCCCAGACGTCGATTATTCGCCTTGGCCAGCAGACAAACCAACCATATAAATTCTCCGGCAAATAGAAAGCAATGCTCCAACAGAGTTTCCCTACGTTTATGCACCCTTGGTGAGGACCACCGTCCTATAGAGATATACCCCGGCACAGATGCGGAGGTGGATATTCACCCCTACAATCCGTGCTACACTCATCCTGCGGCGGCATTTCAGCTACTGCTGCTCATGGATATGCTCCTACTCCTCCTACCCATATGCAGCCCCTAATTGGATAACTTGTGTTCTGGTGTTCTGGTGTTCTGGGTTTTCTTGGCAGGAATGTGAACTTGTAGCACAATAAACAAAAACGCTGAATGCCCTCCGTCACAGCAACAAATTGTCTCCCACTTCCGGGGGGCTTCCTTTTTGCTTAGGGTCCTTCACCGATCTCCACTATTTTCCAACGCACATAACGTTGTCAATGTGTGCCGAGTGGAAGAAAGCAAACAAATTCCAACTTAAATTCGTTCTGTACACACACATGTGTACGAGTATCTGCGAACGCACAAGGACTTTGTTTGGTTAGTGTTATACAATTTTTCTGTTGCTTGAGTGTTTTTTTTTTTTTTTTTTTTTTTTTATCGAAGGATATGGTATTTGCGTTTGTGCATGTATACAAAGGCAAAATATAAACAATAAACACGTCGACTCGGTTAGTGTGGACGAACATGTCCATAGATTGAAGATACGTTTGGTGTTTATATTGTCCCAGCTGATAAGACGGTACGGTCCGGCTCGGTCAATGTGTTTTTAACAAACTGATAGCGTACGCTGTGTACACGAATAGGGAGGGGACTTATTGTCTGTGGTGGTGGTGAGAGGTGACGATTTAGTGAAACTCCTGTTAAAGGCTTTATAGCTCAAGCTATATGGGAAAGTGCTGCAATGGATTTAATAAAATTAGATGAGATATCTTCCAGTGTGTGAACTTGGGAATTGCTGTAGTAATCATTGGGGATTGAATGGCCGTTGGTGGTAGGGAAGGACAGCGAGGGGTTTGGGTCGGCCTGTATGACATTGAACTAGGAATTGAAATGGGAACTTGGTTTGTGGGTTTATTAGACTTGGATTCGAAAAAGTCTTAGAGGCAATTTAATTTTCAGAGGCTCTTATTTGATTTTAAAAGATTTCGAGAGGAGTCTTGATATGCTAAGCCTTCTCGATGAAAAATTTGAAATCTTCTTCCACTCTTGGTGGCACACAAAACACAAATTTTTGACGCAATAGGCTCGTTAGTACTCAGGGGCTAGATTACTCTCACAATATTTCATGTAGGCGTGGGTATTTCTTGCACTTCGACGGGACCTTATGTTTTACGTCAGATCCGTGTGGCTGAGTTGAGATTTCTCAGATTCGGAAGCCATTATCTGTTATCATTTCATGGAGGCTGTTATCGTTTCCGATTTTTGAATTCAGGTCCCCTAATAGGATTTTCACATCGTATTTCAGAGAGACTCAGTAAGCTCCGTCCAGGAGGTCGTAAAATTCCTCCTTGGAAGGGTCGTTAGTCTCAGTTTGGGGAAGTGTTGCAAAACTTTAATCCGATGTCACAGCGATGATCACAGCCAGGCGATTACTAATCGAATTACTTTTGACCTAATTCGTCGAAAGGAGGGCCGGGGAAAAGACTTTTTAAAAGTTTCTGAGATGAAATATCTGTCATTAATGTCAATACAGGTCCCCAAATCTAGCTTCTCCCTCCATATGTGTGTGCCAAGAGCCACACAGATTATCTTTTCCTACGGCTGGAAATCGAACTCAGACTCTATGCGATCGCTAAACCCCTGAGAGTCATCATTAAATAAATTCTTTGGTTTGGAGTGATCTTAACATTGCAATGCCAATTGGTCTCTATACCGTTCTTCAAATCGTTAAAATTTCTGAACAGATTTAACAGAGCTGTAGGGGGTTAGTGGTCGGTTGATGCCTGCCTGCCCAAAAACCTTTGAATAGTTTTCAGTGCCACCTATCGAATGGTTATTCGTTTTATCTATCGTTTTATGCCTATGAAGGTCACAAACAAATTTTACCGGAAGTGACCCCTTTATTCCACCACTGGGCAAAAATGTCCGACAATAAACACGTCGACTCGGTTAGTGTGGACGAACATGTCCATAGATTGAAGATACGTTTGGTGTTTATATTGTCCCAGCTGATAAGACGGTACGGTCCGGCTCGGTCAATGTGTTTTTAACAAACTGATAGCGTACGCTGTGTACACGAATAGGGAGGGGACTTATTGTCTGTGGTGGTGGTGAGAGGTGACGATTTAGTGAAACTCCTGTTAAAGGCTTTATAGCTCAAGCTATATGGGAAAGTGCTGCAATGGATTTAATAAAATTAGATGAGATATCTTCCAGTGTGTGAACTTGGGAATTGCTGTAGTAATCATTGGGGATTGAATGGCCGTTGGTGGTAGGGAAGGACAGTGAGGGGTTTGGGTCGGCCTGTATGACATTGAACTAGGAATTGAAATGGGAATTTGGTTTGTGGGTTTATTGGCAATTTAATTTTCAGAGGCTCTTATTTGATTTTAAAAGATTTCGAGAGGAGTCTTGATATGCTAAACCTTCTCGATGAATAATTTGAAATCTTCTTCCACTCTTGGTGGCACACAAAACACAAATTATTGACGCACCGGGCTCGTTAGTACTCAGGGGCTAGATTACTCTCACAATATTTCATGTAGGCGTGGGTATTTCTTGCACTTCGACGGGACCTTATGTTTTACGTCAGATCCGTGTGGCTGAGTTGAGATTTCTCAGATTCGGAAGCCATTATCTGTTATCATTTCATGGAGGCTGTTATCGTTTCCGATTTTTGAATTCAGGTCCCCTAATAGGATTTTCACATCGTATTTCAGAGAGACTCAGTAAGCTCCGTCCAGGAGGTCGTAAAATTCCTCCTTGGAAGGGTCTTTAGCCTCAGTTTGGGGAAGTGTTGCAAAACTTTAATCCGATGTCACAGCGATGATCACAGCCAGGCGATTACTAATCGAATTACTTTTGACCTAATTCGTCGAAAGGAGGGCCGGGGAAAAGACTTTTTAAAAGTTTCTGAGATGAAATATCTGTCATTAATGTCAATACAGGTCCCCAAATCTAGCTTCTCCCTCCATATGTGTGTGCCAAGAGCCACACAGATTATCTTTTCCTACGGCTGGAAATCGAACTCAGGCCCTATGCGATCGCTAAACCCCTGAGAGTCATCATTAAATAAATTCTTTGGTTTGGAGTGACCTTAACATTGCAATGCCAATTGGTCTCTATACCGTTCTTCAAATCGTTAAAATTTCTGAACAGATTTAACAGAGCTGTAGGGGGTTAGTGGTCGGTTGATGCCTGCCTGCCCAAAAACCTTTGAATAGTTTTCAGTGCCACCTATCGAATGGTTATTCGTTTTATCTATCGTTTTATGCCTATGAAGGTCACAAACAAATTTTACCGGAAGTGACCCCTTTATTCCACCACTGGGCAAAAATGTCCGACAATAAACACGTCGACTCGGTTAGTGTGGACGAACATGTCCATAGATTGAAGATACGTTTGGTGTTTATATTGTCCCAGCTGATAAGACGGTACGGTCCGGCTCGGTCAATGTGTTTTTAACAAACTGATAGCGTACGCTGTGTACACGAATAGGGAGGGGACTTATTGTCTGTGGTGGTGGTGAGAGGTGACGATTTAGTGAAACTCCTGTTAAAGGCTTTATAGCTCAAGCTATATGGGAAAGTGCTGCAATGGATTTAATAAAATTAGATGAGATATCTTCCAGTGTGTGAACTTGGGAATTGCTGTAGTAATCATTGGGGATTGAATGGCCGTTGGTGGTAGGGAAGGACAGCGAGGGGTTTGGGTCGGCCTGTATGACATTGAACTAGGAATTGAAATGGGAACTTGGTTTGTGGGTTTATTAGACTTGGATTCGAAAAAGTCTTAGAGGCAATTTAATTTTCAGAGGCTCTTATTTGATTTTAAAAGATTTCGAGAGGAGTCTTGATATGCTAAGCCTTCTCGATGAAAAATTTGAAATCTTCTTCCACTCTTGGTGGCACACAAAACACAAATTTTTGACGCAATAGGCTCGTTAGTACTCAGGGGCTAGATTACTCTCACAATATTTCATGTAGGCGTGGGTATTTCTTGCACTTCGACGGGACCTTATGTTTTACGTCAGATCCGTGTGGCTGAGTTGAGATTTCTCAGATTCGGAAGCCATTATCTGTTATCATTTCATGGAGGCTGTTATCGTTTCCGATTTTTGAATTCAGGTCCCCTAATAGGATTTTCACATCGTATTTCAGAGAGACTCAGTAAGCTCCGTCCAGGAGGTCGTAAAATTCCTCCTTGGAAGGGTCGTTAGTCTCAGTTTGGGGAAGTGTTGCAAAACTTTAATCCGATGTCACAGCGATGATCACAGCCAGGCGATTACTAATCGAATTACTTTTGACCTAATTCGTCGAAAGGAGGGCCGGGGAAAAGACTTTTTAAAAGTTTCTGAGATGAAATATCTGTCATTAATGTCAATACAGGTCCCCAAATCTAGCTTCTCCCTCCATATGTGTGTGCCAAGAGCCACACAGATTATCTTTTCCTACGGCTGGAAATCGAACTCAGACCCTATGCGATCGCTAAACCCCTGAGAGTCATCATTAAATAAATTCTTTGGTTTGGAGTGATCTTAACATTGCAATGCCAATTGGTCTCTATACCGTTCTTCAAATCGTTAAAATTTCTGAACAGATTTAACAGAGCTGTAGGGGGTTAGTGGTCGGTTGATGCCTGCCTGCCCAAAAACCTTTGAATAGTTTTCAGTGCCACCTATCGAATGGTTATTCGTTTTATCTATCGTTTTATGCCTATGAAGGTCACAAACAAATTTTACCGGAAGTGACCCCTTTATTCCACCACTGGGCAAAAATGTCCGACAACCCTGGGGTTTTTCTCGTAGTCTTCAAGCAAGCTTTACTGTTTTACTCAACTCGTCCTTTTGTTTTATCCCTTAGCGATCGGCTCTTGGACTAGATGGGGAATTCTGAACTTTGACATTAGGTAGCGGCCATATTGTTAAAGCTACGCTTGTCAAATTGGCTGTCATTTATTCAGTCAAATGATGAAATTGTTTAATCAAAATGGGGATCCTGTACGGGCAACGATTCGCGCGCTACGCCCATTTTACGGCAGCCATAGTCGATTAATTTGAGTCCACTGGTTCAGTAAATTCTCCACCAACATCTGCAAGTCAATGCACCGCAAAGTCTACCGAAAACATCGCCGTTGTCCGTGATTGTGTGCCATAGAATTGGATGCAATCGATTTCATGTCGCCCACAAAAACTCGGCCTTTCGCAGACCACAACTTGGCGAATTTCGCGTCGTTCTCTGAATGGGCTCTGGAGTAGTTGGAAAGTGACCCTTATTCTCATCAAAAAATCAAATGAGGCCCATTTATGGATGAATAAGTGCGTCAACAAAGAAAATTTTTCGAATTTGGGACAATACCAGTCCACATGAGATCCATTTACGTCCAATGCATCCCGAAAAAGTCAAGGTTTGGTTTGGCAGCGTCATCGGTCCATATTTCTTTGAGAATGATTTTGGTCAAGCCTTCACCGTCAACGGCGAGCGCTATGGGTTGGTGATTACAAACTTCTTTTGGTCTGAATTATATGATAAGGACATCAACGACATAGGGCGCTACGTGACACACAGCTCACGTCACATTGGAAAGTCCCATTTACTTACATAAGTGGCGCTACAGTCCGGAATGAACCTGGGCCTCGTGCAACATTCCTCTCCAATTAGCCCGATCCTTAGTAAACTGCCTCCAGTTGCGCACTTGAAGTTGGTTGAGGTCGGTTTCTACTTGTGCGCGCCACTTAAGGCGATGTCTGCCTTTACTGCATCCGATGTCTGGCTGGGAATCGAAGACTCTGCGAGCCGGAGTATTGGTGTCCATTCGTTCTATATGTCTACATGTTTGACCAGGGGCATGTCGCTGTACAGCTCGTATAGTTCTTGGTTAAATCTTCGTCTCCATAGCCCGTCAAGGCAAGCCGGGACCGAAGATTTTTCGAAGAAGCACCAGCAATTCTAGGACATGGTCATCTCACATCGAGGTGATGTGAACTGATCCCGTGAGACTTTTTCTTGCGAGTTTTTCTGAAGTCTCAGGTCGATGGGAATAAACCACAAACCACAGCGACCCTCAAAACCAGCACAACGCATGCCATTATTGCGTCAGAATCATGTAAATTGGACATTTGGGATGCCCGCTCACAGAGAACCCTAGCGGGCATTTCAAGAACGATATTATATTCCATCGATAGGTAGGAATTTTTTTTAGAGGTATAGAACTTCGAATTGAAGTAAAACACAAGAAAATCGTTTTAATGTCCTTCAATTTGGCTTTATTGGAAGGATAATTTTATGGCATTAATTTTCAAATATGATTTCGCATGTGGCCGCCGCGGCTGGTTCGAATAAACCCAAGTCTAGAGGTCCAATTTTCAACCACTTTTTCGAGCATTTTGGGCCGTATGGCAATTACTCCACGAATGTTGGCTTCCAAGTCCCCTAACGTTTCTGGTTTGTTGGCGTTGATTAGCGACTTCACATTATCCCCAAAGAAAATAATCCAATGGTGTCAAATCACACGATCTTGGTGGCCAATTGACAGGTCCATTCCGCGAAATTATGCGCTCATCGAATGTTTCCTTCAATTAATCGATTGTGATGTGCGCTGTGTGGCATGTAGCGCCGTCTTGTTGGAACCACATTTCATCCACATTAATGCCATCCGATTCGGGAACAAAATAGTCGGTTGTCATGGGTCTATACCGGTCTCCAAAAGTAATTGACTCTCCAGCATCATTCCGGAAGAAGTATGGCCCAATGACTCCACAAGCCCATAGAGCACACAAAACAGTCCGTTTTTTGTGGATGTTATGGCGTCTCAAAGGTCTCTCATGTGGATGCTCTTCACTGCAAATGCCATTCAACCTCATCACTGAACAAAAATTCTGCATCGATATCAATCTAATTTTCGGACGGTTTTGGATACGCTCGATGCCATTATGTATGGATTTCGATTTTTTTTTTTTGCATGTCCACCACGGGCACGCTTGCAGAAGTCCAGACGCTGAACCCAATTTTCGACGGTTTTCAAGCATAAATCGGCCGATATTGCTTCAATTTTACGTTCGATATTCGTACGGAGTTCATCAATCGTCGCTGGCTTGTTGGCATAGACCATAGACTTGACGTAGCCCCACAGGAAATAATCTAGCGGCGTCAAATCGCACGACCGAGGCGGCCAAGCGACTGGACCATTTCCTGAGATAACACGTTCTCCAAACTTGGTTTCCAATAGATTGATTGTGGCATTCGCTGTGTGGCTTGTGGCGCCATCCAGTTGGAACCACATGTCCTCAAAGTCCATATCATCCAATTGGGGCCAAAAATATTCGGTTATCATTGAACGGTAGCGATTCCCATTCACAGTAACGTGCCGGACGGAAGAAATACGACCCAATGACGCCGCCGGCCCATAAAACACACCAAACCGTAATTTTTTCGGGATGCAATGATGACACATGGAGTACGTGTGGATTGCTGCCTGACCAATACCGCATATTTTGTCCTTCAGCCATTCAGCCAGAACTGAGCCTCATCGCTGAAGATGATTTTTCGATGAAAATCCGAATCATTTTCAAGTTGTTGCTCAGCCCAATTCACGAACATACGACGCTTCTGGTGGTCAAGCGGCTTCAGTTCTTGCGTCAATTTAATCTTATAAGGATGTAGGCCAAGATCTTTTCGCAAAATTCACCACAACGACGTCACAGAGATGCCCAACGCTTGAGAACGACGTTTGGGCTCTCTACAACTGAAGCCTCAACAGCAGCAATATTATTGACACTACGGGCACTTCTTTGTCTCACTGGCACGGGAACATTTTGTACTGTGGCTGTGGATTCCAATTTGTCCACTAGACGGTCAATTGTTGATCTGCTAGGACGATTATGACGACCATGAATTGGACTCCACTGACTCCGAACTTCGGTTGTAAATTTTAATAATTTCGACTCGTTGTTGGATCGTATATCTTTCCATCATGAAATGGCAAACCTTACTGAAGAGAAATGTCAAAAGAGCGGCAAGAAATATGGCATCGTTTGCTGTCCCTGTCGCTCAACTTTTGCACCGTCCCTGTTCAAAAACCCGATAGATAGTTTGCAAGTCCATTTCAACAAAGTGATGGGGGACATCAAAACACAATCGCTGACACCATACTTCCCACAAATTGAAGTGACAGTTCCGTTGACAAAGCCAATGAAGGCTGCAATTCCTGTGCCATGCCCAAACCTTAAGCTCTCACATCATATGGCTGTCAGCAAATATGCTTTTTTGGTATGAAAATGAAAGGCTAACCACGCTCATTAAACACTACATCCTTCGGATTTATTAAAAGTCAATTCCATCCCCTCGTAAGTCCTACAACAAACTACCACCAAACTCATTAACATGCCGACAAATAAAAAGAAAAACACAACTCAGATGGAATTCCGCCCGTCATCTTGTTTCCTTCATTAACCTACATACCTGCTAAAAAAAAAAAAAAAAAAAAACCGCCCTAATATTCTCAGCGATAAAACTTCCTGGAATTCATATTTTCCAAATCACAAGCCCCGGTATTAATCAACCACTCAGCTCAAAGTTAGTTCACAAGTACTCGCGATTTATTCCTGTCCAGATTTAGGTGGAATTCCTTTGATAACTCCTACCGTTATGATTAATTTTTCCTTAGCCTAGGCTAACGTTAACAATTTCCTTAATTAATTCCATCTTGTAGGCATATAGAACGAACTCCTCCGACTGTCCTGGCCACGGAATTTACCAAAACCCTAATGACTTCTGCTCAAGCTAAAACCAACCACAGCAAGACACAATTCTATGTGTGTGTGTGGGAACTGTGTATGTGTTTAATTAATTAAATATTAAGGTCGAAGCGCACGCCTAAGGGCTAAAACTAAAATGCCAAACAGACCGAATGAATGGCTGTTGGTTAAGTTTGATTGATTGGCTTGGGGGATACAGTTAGTGTGGAAAAATTTCCATAAAATCCCAATTAGTCACATAAACTCGAAGTGATATCGCGGTAAATTGATTGAAACATGAATTTAGTTTAAAGTTAACACGTAAAAGATACATTTGAACGGAGGTTTTCTGGGCGCACGTTAAATCAACTTCACAGACAGGAGTGTAAATCACTCTCCTCATCAGAGCCGCAGACCACCAGACGATGGCGGACAAAGTTAAATTGCACTCATTTGCATAAATATTCAATTAAATCGGAAAGTCTAATTCATTTAATGCCTCCACCAACCCCTCCTCCCTCCATCCAGAGAAATAAATAAAGCGAATCACTTTCATTTTACCATCAAACAGGACTCGAACACACTCACACGGAAAGGAACAACAACAACAAAAAAAAAACTACAAAAAGATGATGTAGAGAAAAAAAAAACAGCTCATCCCTCCCATCATCATCATCAACAACATTCCTACATCCTCCTCCCTCAGGACGAAAGCGAGTACAACAACAACAAAACTCGTAATATCCACCCGCCATCTAAATTAAACAGCAGAGAGATTTCCACTTGTACTAGGACAATTAATAATCTCGTCGGTCGTCCTGTGCACAAGCGACCACTCCTCTTGCTCTCCAATGTCAGAAACATCCTTCCGACAACGAGTTGCCTTGCCTACAATACAAACCCTCCCCCCTTTGTAGCTGCGGCGTGGGTTCACAAAGTTATCCTTTTTCGTCCCCGTCGGTCTCGTAGATATTTAATTTTGTTTGTGTGCTCTGGTCTTTTTTGTATTGGCCGCCTGGCCCCAAAAACTCTGCCAAGGAAATTCTTCTCTCCCAGGATCGTGCTCTCTTGTTTTTGGGGGTGGGGTGCATGCAAATTTAATTTGCACCCACACAATCATCACAGGGACACTACTGGGACTGGGGCGGGACACAGGAATGAAGGAGATTGAAAAATTTCCAAAATTACTTTCTAATTAAATTTAATTGGAGTTTCTTTATATTTTTCTATGTTTTTTGATTATTTTTGTGGTTTTTCTATGTTTTAAGGGATTTTTTCGAGAATAATTTTGTAATTTGTGTCAACAACCTTTGCGCACGTGTGTGAGTGTGTGGGTAATCTAAAATGAAAGTGGCGGTGGTATTGTTATGTTAGTTATGGTACACATTTTCCTTAATTTTAACGCCTACTATGTGTACCAGTTATGGTGATGGGGATTTTTCTTTTGTCAGCTCTATGCTAATGTTTTTGAATGAAATTTACATGTGAACATCTTTTTGACAATTCGGTTGAATTCAAATGTTAATGGACGTCGTCATCATCACGACACACACTTATTCCATCGACTGCGACTTTTGTCAACCAATAACGACTTTGGCTGATGTGCGCGACACGGTAATGTGAAAGGGGCACAGTGGGGTCTACGTTTTTTCAAGAGAAAACTGGTAAAATTTTATGAAGATTTTTTTTTCAGAAGGTCGACTTGGTAAAGTTGGGTGTTTTAGAACGAGGGTAGACTTTGATTGGCTTTAACTTGGCAATGCCCAATGGTTGTAACTCTGACTACACATCAAGTGATTATTTTTAACATCCACGTGGTTACCAACGGGTACTGGTCACATCCAACCGGATTTGACTTGCTAAACGATAAGAGCGAGTTTTGATAACACGACACGAAAAACAGCAACACTATAAACAGCCAGGTCAGAATGGCACGGCCTGCTGTCCCAGGCGAACATAGACAAGCTGCTTCGACATACTCGGACAACAGTTTGCCTAGGAATTTCAAAGGTTAGTCAGGCCCCTTGCATAGAGATGGTGGCGGTGTCCGAAAGGCCAACGGCAGCGATCAATCCCGTAGTAGATATAGATTCGACATACTCAGACAACAGTTTGCCTAGGAATTTCCAGGGTAAGTCAGTTGAATAGAGATGGCGGCTGATAAACCGAAAGGCCAACGGCAGCGCTCAATCCCGTCGTGGATATAGATACCCCATGTTCTAGGGTAATCTAATAAATTGGAACTGGCTCTTCAGGTTGGGGGTTGTGCTTTGGGTTAACTACCCAGTCATGGAAAAATCTAACGGTTACGAAGCAACCAATAGCCTCGGAAAGGACTGATTTTATTGTTGACGACCCTGTCAAACGAAAAAAGGAAAACGACACGTTCGTATCTGCACCTGAAAAGTGAGAATGAGAACATTAAACAGGAAAGGTTCAAGCGAACAACTAGCAGAAGCCCTAAACTGCTACAAAGCAGACATTACTGCCATCCAGGAAATACGATGGGATGGGCCGGGCAAAAAGAGGATGAAAAACTGTGACATCTACTACGGACCGTGTTATAGTGAGCAGAAACAGCGGCTATTCGGATGCGGATTTTTTATAAGTGCCAGACTTAGGCAAGAAGTCTTATGTTTCCAAGACATTAGCGAACGCATTGTAACAATCCGCATCAAGCCACATTCGTCAAAATAAGCCTTTTATGCGCTCACGCCACAATGGAGGAAAAATATGATAAAGCTATGGATTGCTTCTGCGAGCTCCTTGACCAAACCTAAGAGCGACTACCGAAGTACGATGTTGAAATCGTGCTGCAGCTAAGCTGCAAGTAACGACTACAGCTGCCATTGAGCTCTATAGCCAAAGAAGAAGGCGAGAACACCGGTTTTTCAGAAATAAGAAAAAAGAGCAAGAAAAGTGCGCGATCGAGGATATCGAGAGATGTCACTCCAGAAACGATGTTCGCAAGTTTTACCAAAGTGTAAAACGTCAAAGCCAAGGATACAAGGCTCGAACAGAATCCTGTCGAGATGAACAAGGAAATATCGTAGTTGAGACACAGTCTATTCTGAGGATATGGAAGAACCACTTCTGTTAAACGGCGATGACGAACAACATTCCGCCGTCAGGCAGGACGAACCATTCAATATTGGCAACGACAGCGAAAGCTGCCAACCGCCCGACCTGAGTGAAGGGAGGACAGCAATATCTAAACTGAAGCTTAATAAGGCTGCCGGAAATGACGGCCTTCCCTCCGAGCTTTATAAAGCCGGCGGAGATGACTTGGTAAGTAACATCCACCAACTCATAAGCCGAATCTGGTCGGAAGAAAATATGCCTGAAGAATGGAACCTCAGCATCGTTTGCCCGATCCACAAAAAAGGAGACCATCTGAACTGCGCCAACTACAGAGGCATAAGTCTCCTCAACATCGCATACAAAATTCTATCTGCTGTAATATGTGAACGCCTGAAACCGTTTACCAACAACCTGATCGGCCCTTATCAGTGTGGTTTTAGGCCAGGAAAGTCCACAACTGATCAAATCTTCACACTTCGGCAGATCCTGGAAAAAACCCAAGAAGTCAAAATCGATACCCACCACCTATTCATCGATTTCAAAGCCGCATACGACAGCATTTATAGAGACGAACTATACAGAGCTAGGTCTAGATTTGGAATACCGCCGAAACTCGTCCGTTTGTGTAGGATAACGATGGAGAATTCTCGCTGCTCGATCAGAGTCGGAAACGACACATTCGATACCAAAAAAGGATTTAGGCAAGGCCATGCGCTGTCATGTGACTTCTTCAATCTGATTCTTGAGAGGATTGTGCAAAACTCTTGAGCCAACACCAAAGGAACAATTTTTCAAAAATCGGTGGAACTACTAGCATACGCCGACGATATTGACATCATTGGTAGGACTCAACGTGATATCATAGCCACGTTTGCTAGTTCAGAGAAGGAAGCGGCAAAAATGGGTTCAGCAGTAAATGAGGGCAAGACGAAGTATATACCGACAACACGAAAGGACACACAACATCGACGAATTGGACTGAACGTCACCATTGACAGATATAACTTTGAGGTAGTACGGGACTTTATCTAGCTCGGTTCCGCTATTAACTCTGACAACAACATCTCGTCAGAAATCAAACGAAGAATTACGCTTGCAACTCGCTGTTTCTGCGGGCTAAGAATGCAATTCAGTAGTAAAGCCATCACTCGAACTACTGAGGAGATCCTCCTAAGACCCTGATCATCCAAGTCCTGCTCTATGGCGCTGTAGCATGGACCGTCTCAAAAGCGGATGAAGAAATCCTTGGTCGATTCGAGAGGAAAATTCTTCGGTCCCGTTTGCGTTGACGGACTATGGAGACAAAGATTCAACCAAGATCTATACGAGCTGTATAAGCTGGTCTAACATGTGGACATGTAGAACGAATGGACACCAATACTCCGGCTCGCAGAGTCTTCGATTCCCAGCCAGACATCGGATGCAGTAAAGGCAGACATCGCCTTAAGTGGCGCGCACAAGTAGAAACCGACCTCAACCAACTTGGAGTGCGCAACTGGAGGCAGTTAACTAAGGATCGAGCTAATTGGAGAGGAATGTTGCATGAGGCCCAGGCTCATTCCGAACTGTAGCGCCCCTTTAGTAAGTAAGCACAAGAACTACCTTAGACCTTACCTAACCAAAAGTGTGTACATATTGAAGAAATTATGTAAAGACTAGGCTAGACTCATAATAACTAAGACCCAGGATCACCCCAAACTATTTGCAACTGATGGAAGTCCACAAGCGACTACAACAACATTTTATTGATCGTCGAAATGATCGTGCAGTTGATCTGCTGGTCATTGGTCATTGCTTCTTGAGGTATTGCTAGGTATAGAAATTCGGCAGTTTCACCTGTTGAAATCTCTATGAAGAATCTGCTCCATTCCAAAGTAACCTTCAACGAATGATTACCACGTCTATAAGCGTTTAGCTATATATGTCCGCATACCTATCTGCCATGAACTTCACACTCACCTTTATATTGTATATCACGAACCGTGTCAAAACCGTTCTGTCAAACCACGTTTATAATAAAAAACGAAACCAAATTCCTAAAAACATATCAAAATGTCTAAAGATCAGGTGCACGCTTCTTTTTTAAATTAAAATCAATAAAAAAAAAAACTTAACATGTTATGTAATGTTAAACCCGGATACGGTTTGATCCCCTTCGACTGTTAGCGCGTATAATTGACACGTTTAGATAGCATAAAGATCTCAGAGATTCAGCCTGATAAACCTTGTTTTCTGTGAGTTTACGTTGATTGTCTTTGTTAATCTAAATTATTGAACGTTCAGAGTGTGGTAAGTACTGTTCAGTGTACGTGCTTCGGTATAGCTAGCGATTATCGTACACTCACCAACATGTTACTCACTTCATTTTGTGAAAACGTGTCAAATGTCATCAAAGTCAAGCATAACAGAAACGACAACAGATATCTTGA
Organism: Rhingia rostrata; assembly: GCA_949824845.1. NCBI lineage: Eukaryota > Metazoa > Arthropoda > Insecta > Diptera > Syrphidae > Rhingia > Rhingia rostrata. The sequence goes on along the minus strand of OX463757.1, from coordinate 16,849,157 downwards.
CATGTTTTACTTTCAAAGAATTCTAGGGTAGGTTGTGCTGCAAAGTTTGTTTCTGACAGCAATGTTATCAGTTATCCCGGCTCTTCACTTTTTACGAGTCTGTTCAATGATTTTTTGTTTTCTATGTTTTTTTTTTCATTCGAATAACTCTTCCGCAGATCGTCTTGCTAATCTCACAAAACTTTTTTCTACGCGTCTGTTCTATGTTTTTCGTGCTGTGAAATTCGTTTCTGACACCAGTTCTCTCACAACACTGCCATTTATAAGTCTATTTATCGGGTTTCTTTTTCTATGTTTTTTTCAATCGATTAACCCCTCCGCAGATCGTCTTGCTAAAGGTTTTTTTGACACATTGCTGCGTCAGTTATCTCACAAAACTTTTTTCTACGCGTCTGTTGTATGTTTTTCGTGCTGTGAAATTCGTTTCTGACACCAGTTCTCTCACAACACTGCTATTTATGAGACTATTTATCGGATTTATTTTTCTATGTTTTTTTTTTTCAATCGATTAACACTTACGCAGATGGTCTTGCTAAAGGTTTTTCTGACACATTGCTGCGTCAGTTATATCACAAAACTTTTTTCTACGCGTCTGTTCTATATTTTTCGTGCTGTGAAATTCGTTTCTGACACCAGTTCTCTCACAACACTGCTATTTATGAGACTATTTATCGGATTTATTTTTCTATGTTTTTTTTTTCAATCGATTAACACTTACGCAGATGGTCTTGCTAAAGGTTTTTCTGACACATTGCTGCGTCAGTTATATCACAAAACTTTTTTCTACGCGTCTGTTCTATGTTTTTCGTGCTGTGAAATTCGTTTCTAACACCAGTTCTCTCACAACACTGCTATTTATGAGTCTATTTATCGGGTTTTTCTTTTTCTATGTTTTTTTAGTCAATTAACTAAAGCGCAGATCATTCTGCAAAATCCATTTCTGACACCAATGTATCAGTTCTCCCTCAACACTGCCTTCCACGCGTCTGTTTACCATTTTATTTTTCTATGTTTTTTCTGCCAACATTAGTTTCGGCCCCACTGTCACTTTGGTGACTCACATCATATCGAAGATAAAAAATAAAAAAAAAAAAACTCCATCTTCTCACAGCTAGTATTCATATAATTTGGCACACACTAACTTCGTCATGATTAGCATATTTAATGCGATTGCTTGTATGAGTCGATTGTGTCTTCATGCGGCATGGATTTAAGTGGATAATGCCTCCTCCTACCTGGGCTTCGCTCCGATTGATCCTCAAGGGTGGAACCAACAAATTTTCACATGAAATGGCGTTAACTCATCAACAACTCTGCGGTTACTTCGCTGCGAGCCGATGAAATGCATGACCATGTTCCATGAATGATCTTGAGAAAGGAATTCGATGTTTTCTTCTCCATCATTGTCTCGGTTGATTCTTTCTGTTCCCTTCGTTCGTTCTTTTATGTTTGCCATGGTAATGGAGAAATAATAAAGGAATGGAACCGGTTATTGATGGTTTTCTGTTCGGTTATGTTTTTTTTTTTCTTTTTCTCAAGAGTTAACCCCGAAAGTCCACGTCCAGTTTGGCGCGCGGTCCATGTGAAGTTGTCTGGAAGTGTAGTGACTTAACAATCGGACAAAGGTAAGGAATTTTCGTCTTTCAAAAAGCAAAATCAAAACACGCGGACAAAAAGGAATAAAATGAAGTATCTTACCAAAAAGGGAAAGAGAAAGAAACAAGTCCCGCGGGATACCTACAAACAAAAAATGAGAGAATGGTCTCGAAAGTGGGATTATTCGATGAAAAACGCGAGCGTTCTCAATATTCAGATCACGATTTAATGTATCTTTAAACAATGAAGTACATGAGGGATGACGGGACAGATACAAAAAAAAAAAAAAACAGCAAAACAAAAAAACAACAACAAACACTGTACTCTCCCAATTGGCTTTAGTTCTTGTTTTTTGTGGGCTTCGAGTTGCGAGCTGGTCAACATGCTTCCGGATTGTAATTTTCGAGTGAAAGAGAGTGGATCGGGTTTTTTTTTTGGTTTGGTAGCAGTGGCCGGATTGGACAAATAAAGTCATGCGACTGAAATTACTTAGGGCGATGCAATGGAATGTGGTTTTACTAACAGGTATGAGGTATAGAGTGTATAGCTTTGAATTCCTTGTTGACCCTTTTGCGGTGCAAGTTGGGCTACCTTATTTGGAATTTCTAAAGTATAGGGGGTACGCTTAACGGAATGGAATCTATCTCGTAATTTATGAAGCATCATGAGGAAGTCCTTTTTCTTTGTAAAATAAAGATCAGGGTTTTAATGTAGCCAGGTCATCAATTAGTCGTGGTAACAAACACAAGATAAGGTTATTGGTGTGAAGGGGAGATGTACATATTTGTCTAAGGATCTCCTAAGCTGGCTGTAGCTAAATTCACATGAATTCAAGAAAAACCAACTCTCGTTAAGGGCAATTCGCCAGGATTTTATCCATTCATTAACCTCGTTGAGCGAACATTTCGATTTTATTAATTAAAGGGCTTCCGACAGGTTGAAAGTATTTGAATGATACAAGGAAGCTTTCACTTTCCCTTAACCCTGGGCATGCTGCTTCTAGTTATGCGATTCAAACGCTATGGCAGCTGCTGCCGATTGATCCTTAAAAGAATTGTAAGCTGATAACACGAATTCAAAATGTTTGGTTTGGTCTTACTTGCTGGGTCGAACCACTGGGTCATCCACCAAGCCAAAGCTATCGACCTTTTTGCCTTATTTTACATTTTGGACTATTTGGATCACAATAGTTTTGATAAAGCTTGGGATTGTATCCATCTCAATTCGTTATCCTCGCAAAAAGGCGAAATAAACGACGAAGACATTTTTGACTAATTTTGGACTTGAACGAGTGAGGACCTTTGTCCATAAAATGTTTTGCCAAGACAATGTAGCATCGACTTTGAAGGATCAATTTTCGTCGTCGAGTCGTTTTCACTCGATTAACTCCGTATCAGGACAGATGGACAGAATTATTGAAGATAGAGACTTTCGTACATACAGCTGCCCTGCGCATCGTCCTGTGCATGTAACGAAATGTTCAGTTAAGATGCTTTCAAGCTGAACGCTAAATCGCGTGCCATTCAGTGTAAGGCGAAACATCCATGCGGCGAATTGAAATTTAGTCAATTTATAGAGATCCAGGTGGTCCTTACATAAGCCACCTTCAAGTCGATGAATAAATGGCGATTCTCGCCTTGAAATACTTTGGACACTATTAAGAATTTTCTGGAGTTTCAAAATCTGATGCATGGTTGATCTTCCGGGAAGGTAGTGACACGAAAAAAAAGCTTCAGAAGATCAAACAAGTTGTAACGGCTTTAAAGCTGAATGCTACATCGCGTGGCCTTCAGTGTAAGGCAATATTTATAGAGATCCAGGTGGTCCTGAAATAACCGACCATCAAGTCGATGAAAAAAATTCAACTCTCAGTTTGAAAGCATTTGGATCCTATTCAGCATGTTCTGCAGTTTGAAAATTTGATGCATGGTCGATGTTCCGGGAAGGTAGCAACTCGAAAAAAAGGCTTCAGAAGTTCAGACAAGGTGAGTAGGGCTTTCAAGCTGAACGCTATATAGTGTGACCTTCAGTGTAGCGCGAATAAGCTATGCGGTTATAAGGAATTTAGTCAATTTATAGAGATCCAGGTGGTCTTTAAATAAGTCAACTTCAAGTCGATGAAAAAATGGCGACTTTCTCCTTGAAATGCGTTGGAACCTATTCAGGATTTTCTGCAGCTTGAAAATTTGATTTATAGTCGATCTTCCAGGAAGGTAGCGACACTAGAACTCACGTGCCGATAAGTGAGTTGCATAAAGACTTCAGAAGCTCCCACAAGTTGGATAGAATCTGTCACGCGATATTTAACAGAGGTATGCCTCTAACGTTGAAGTACTTACTTACTTAAGTGGCGCTACAGTCTGGAATGAACCTGGGCCTCAACCAACATGCCTCTCCTAATAGCCCGGTCCTTAGCTAACTGCCTCCAGTTGCGCACTCCAACTCTACAGCTCTATAGTTGAAGTAAGAAATGGAAATGGGTCATCACTGGACAGGCATGAGTGCAACAGGACTCGGTCTTTGATTTCTACACGAGCGACGAAAAGAAAAATCTGCCGGCCATCTCAAATAAAATGAGGATTCCCCTTGAAACCTACACCTTTCAAAAAAAAAAAATTTGGCGCAAAAGGCTTGTTAGTACCTGGGGCCGAGCTTTCTCACAACCATTAATGCGTGCGTGTGAACTTCTTGCATAATGGTGGGACCTCTTGTTTTTGCCGACTCCGAACGGCTATAAGCTTTTCTTGACAATCGGATACTACTCGTATGATTTGTGAGATTATCACGAGAGGAGGGCCAGTGAAAAATCATTTCGTTGTTTGCTTGGATTCGAACCTAGACCTTCTGCGCGACAGTTCATCGCACCAACCGTCCCGTCACTGAGCACCTTTCTCTCAGAAGCTCACAATGGTCTTCCAATGTGAAGGTGTTCGCAAACAAACTGGTAGCCACTCTAATCTAACTTAACTTTAACCGGGAACGCTGCGTGAAATTTATTTATTAATAGGCAAGGACGCATCAAGATTTGGTCTGACAAACATCCGGTAGTAACACTGTCATGAGAAGCTTCTCGAAATCGCCATTCGCAATCGGCGTTCAACAGGAGGTCCTCACATACAAATGAATGGGGAAGCTAGGTTTGAGATATGACTTTTGAAAGACCTATAGGAGCCAAAATGAGAAAGAGATCACTCTTCATCTTGCGCGGATATTCCAAACCAAAAAGAAGCTTCTCCTGGGAGTCCAAAATATTTGTTGATGCAATTATCGCGGTAATAGGCTTGTTGGGACGTAGGGTCAAGCTTCACCTTATCTCTACATATGTGTGAGTATGTAATTCTTGTACGATGACGGGTCATCCTGTTTTGTGCCGAATCCGAATTGAGAAAAGAATTCTTGACGGAATTCTTGACTATTTGGATGATTTGTCAAATCATTGCGAGAGGAGGGCCAGTGAAAACATTTTCGTGTTGCTACGAATGGTCATCGAATCTAGAATTTCTGCACAGCGGTTCATGGCACTAATCATCGTGTCAATGAGTCTGTCTTCTTGGGGTTTACTGCGTTCATATCCTCTGCGATTTCTCGATTATTAATGTGGTCTCGAAATGGGAATATTTAGGGCAACAGGCTCTTTTGGACTCAGATCCCTGCTTTTTCCTGAAACAATTTATACGCCTATCAACGATCCACAACATAGGAGACCCTCTAAACTGCGATAACTACAGATGCATAAGTCTCCTCAACATCGCCTATAAGATCCTATCTGCGGTAATATGTGATCCCTGTGAACCTTTTACCAAAAATCTGATCGGCCCTTATCAGTGAGGATTTAGGCCAGGAAAGTCCACAACCGATCAAATTTTCAAACTTCGGCAGATCCTGGAAAAATCCCAAGAAGTCCTAATCGATACCCACCACCTGTTCATCGATTTCAGCCGCATACGACAGCATTTATAGAGACGAACTATACAGAGCTAGGTCTAGTTTTGGTATACCGCCCAAACTCGTCCGTTTTTATAGGATGACGATGGAGAATTCTCGCTGTTCCATCCGGGTCGGAAACGACCACACCGACACATTCGAAACCAAAAAAAAAAAAAAAGATTTTGGCAAGGCAGTGCGCTGTCATGTGACAAAACTCCCGAGCCAACACCAAGAGCACAATTTTTCACAAATCGGTGCAACATCATTGGTAGGACGCAACGTGATGTCATAGGCACGTTTGCTCATATAGACAAGGAAGCTGCAAAAATGGGTTCAGCAGTAAATGAGGGCAAGACGAAGTATATGCTGCCAACACGAAAGGACACAAAATATCGACGACTTGGTCAGAACATCACCATTGACAGATATAACTTTAAGGTACTACGGGACTTTGTCTACCTCGGCTCCGCTATTAACTGTGACAACAAATTCTCGTCAGAAATTAAGCGAAGAACTAATCTTGCCAACTGCTGTTTCTTCGGGCTAAGAAGGCAATTCAGTAGTAAAGCCGTCACTCGAACTACTAAGGAGATTCTATATAAGACCCTGATCATCCCAGTCCTGCTCTACGGCGCCGAAGAATGGAACGTCTGAAAAGCGGATGAAGAAATCCTTGGTCGATTCGAGAGGAAAATTCTTCGAAAAATCTTCGGTCCCGTTTGCGTTGACGGGCTATGAAGACGAAGATTCAACCAAGAACTATTCGAGCTGTACAGCGACATGCACCTGGTAAAAAAAAAAACTCCGCATCGTACGATTAAGATGGCTAGGACATGTAGATCGAATGGACACCAATACTCCGGCTCGCAGAGTCTTCGATTCCCAGCCAGATGGCGGACGCAGTAGAGGACGACCTCGCCTTAAGTGGCGTGCAAAAGTGGAAACCGACCTACACCAACTTCGAGTGCGCAACTGGAGGCAGTTAACTAAGGACCGGGCTAATTGGAGAGGAATGTTGGTTGAGGCCCAGGTTCATTCTGGACTGTGGCACCACTTGAGTAAGTAAGTATTTATACGCCCTTAAGGACCTTTACTTGTATGCCGAACTTGAATGGCTGCATTGAGATAAGTCTCTCATCCGTTTTGCTTGCACCAAAGGATGATCTTAGCTGAAAAAAAAAGATCACAACGGATTTTCACCAATATACAATCTATAACAGTTCAGGAGCAGAGTCAATTAACCTCTGACAACATCTCAGGGCGCTCCTAGAGCTACACCTGCGAACAGTTTATTAAAAAACGTATCACAACGGACCAATTCTGGTATAAGTCGGCTATCGTAACCTATGGTATAAGTCGGCTATCGGAACCTATAACTTTCTATATAAAACAATTTCTTTGGTTGAAAATGCGAGTCCCAACTAAGGAGTTTAGAACTACATAGAGTGCGTATCTCATACAACAAAAATTTTCTATGTGGGGTACTGATATCGATACCTCAGTGTTCACATTGCTACCCCAGGATCAAACAACAGCATACCGCAGTGTGGCCTTGGCCCAGTGGAATGCGGAGTTGACTTACTAAGCCAAACGTTGCGGGTTCAAGCCCCAGCTTCGGCAGCATTCTTTTTCTACAAAAATCGCCAGCTTATCTGAGGAATATAAGTCGATGTCTCCTCTTCTGTGCCACGTAGGTTTATGTTATACCTATGGCTTTCCATTCTATGTATCTATCTGTCTCTCTCTGTCTTGGTCTTTCCCAGCCGATGGCCTCAGTCGCCAGTGCTGTTAGGTGTCTGTAGTTCGTTGCATTCATGTGCAAAGCATTTTCATGTCGATGTCAATGTAAACTGCATAGCCGACGCATACGATCGACAAAATTTCCCCTTCGCACTTACCGCCCGTGTCTGAAATGGCTACAATTTTTTCTAAACAAGAAGCTCTATGTAGCTCTATACTCTTTGGTAAAACTCATTGGAGGCATAATCGCTGCGAACACCTAAGTTTCGCTTAAACATCGTAGAAAAAACAACCAGTGTATCCTCACTCCATAATTTGTAAATTTCTGTCAAAAGATGAACCACCTCCAGCCACCATTCCTAACATAAAAGCCTCAATCTGACATCACTGGACCGAACGCTCATTCTTCAATTTCTGTTTAAGTCCCTCCATCCGCAGTAACTTTTCCTGCCAGTGATTACCCAACCCTCTGTAGCATCATCCTCTTAAAACCGCCCTTTTTGATATTGCCACCGGAAAATTATATTTTTTTTTACAACGAAATACCCACACCATTCACAAAAATAATCAAACGACATCTGTGCAAGTATCCTTCGCACTAATTGCTTATCATTTATAAAGGACCAAACTGGGGGAAACACACACCAAGGACAAGTAATCTTGCTAAAAAATAGTTTCCTCCATTCTGGGATTCCTACAGCGATTACTGCTACCACCAGCATAACTATGTCCTTTGACATGGCATGCATCCGTGTGACACCTACTGCTGTTTATATAATGATCTGCATCCGTCTCTCTAAAGCCCGACAAGAGGAAAAACTCGTGTGTGCAAAATGTCCTTGAGTTGTTTTCTAATTTTTTTTTTCTTTGTCAACACAAAGAGTGGTGGAATTTCGACTGCGAAACCAGAAAAAAAATAGCAAAACGAATCCTTAAAAAGAATCCCACATAAGTCAAATGACTGCCACTGGACCGTAATTACTCGACCTTTTTACTTCAACTCACGACTTTTAGATGTGGTGTGAGTGTGTACACCCGATGTTGAGTCAAAGTAAATGGTACCATCCGTAGATGTTACACGGATCTCCTGTACATCTATCTGAGGGTTTATTGTTTCCGCTAAAAAAAAAAAAAACGTTTTTTGGTGTTTATTTCTCTATTACACACGGGAGTTTTTTTTTTTTTTTTTGTTCTCAGATACACCTTTCCATACACACACTGAAAGCGAAAAATAAACAAAACCCCGAAAGAGGAAACAAAACGAAGAGAAACTATTTTTTTTGATACCACCAGGAGGCGGTGGTCTAACTACCTATATGACACACTGGCAAAGGATGATGATGATGATGATGACGATGGAACGTCAAACGACCGACCTTAGGTACTTGTTGTGTAGGCTCCCTCGTATCTAGATACAAATCTACCTGCATTCGGTGTACGTTTTTCACACGATTATTATGTGAATTTGTTTTCATTTCCATTTCTATGACATGGACAGATACAGTTTATCTTATCGCCCTCTTCCCGCAAAGCAAAGCGAAGACAGACAGACAAAAAGTATTTTAGATGGAAACCCATGGACTTGGGACAGACTTACCTTGCTTTAGATACCTTACTACCTTTGTACGTAGAAAGTATCTCACTTGTATCTTTTTTTTTTTTTTGTGACAGTGTGTGTGTGTTGAAAATTACGTTGACGACCTAGGCATAGATGTGTGACTGGGTGTCCCAACTTGAAGAAACTTGTTTCGATTTCTTGGGAACTCAAACAAATTTTCGAACCTCCGTTTTCGAGCTCATTGTTTGAGATGTTTTTTTTTTTTTGTTTTTTATTCCAATTCGTTACTTCAACTCGTTGTTGGAGGAGATAATTAACGAACGACATACACTCCTGATTTGCATAAAGTGATCGATAAAGATATAAAATAAGAACGGCGCGGGGGGGGGGAGGAGGGTGCTCCAGACAGACATTTATCAATTGGGTAGTTTTGAAGCAGGTTTGCGATGTTTTATTTTTTTTGTCGGTTTCATGTTTTGAATTTGATGAATGAAATTAAATTATGCAAGCGATTCGTTTGTTTCGACTGGGGATCAGAGCCGATTGTAGTTGATTCATGAATTGAGTTATTTTTTGTTGGATTTGCGTTGTTATCGAAAAGGTATCAAAAGCCTCAGAAGCATGATGCCTAGGTTTATTTAAAGATGCATTCATGATTTTTTCTTGTTTTTCGTGTTTACAATTTTTTTGTTTTAAATTAATGAATGGCTAACGAATCGCTAATTGGGGGGTTTTGGGCATTTAACTTACAACAATTAAAATTTTTAGTGTGGTCATTAATTATCGATAACGCTTTTGTTTGGTGTGGAAGGCACGAGCAGGATGAGTGGTATTGGCATTGGGTTGTTTTTTTTTTTTTTAATTTGCGGGCACTCAATTGGTTGTGAACACCTTTTATATGTTATAACGCAATTAGGACGGTAAGGAAAGAAGAAAGGAGGTACCGTTGCGTATTGGTTTTGAATGCCTGTGAGATATAATGGCCGTAGTTTGTGAACGCCTGAAAGCTTTTACCAACAACCTGATCGGCCCGTATCAGTGTGGTTTTGGATCAGGAAAGTCCACAACCGATCAAATTTTCACACTTCGGCAGATCCTGGAAAAAACCCAAGAAGTCCAAATCGATACCCACCACCTATACATCGATTTCAAAGCCGCAAAAGACAGCATTTATAGAGGCAAACTATACAGAGCTAGGTCTGGTTTTGGTATGCCGCCCAAGCTCGTCCGTTTTTATAGGATGACGATGGAGAATTCTCGCTGCTCCATGCGAGTCGGAAAAGACCTCACCGACACATTCGATATCAAAAAAGGATTTAGGCAAGGCAATGCGCTGTGACTTCTTCAATTTGATGCTTGAGGGGATGGTGCAAAACTTCGGAGCCAACACCAGAGGCACAATTTTCCAAAAATCGGTGCAACTACTAGCATACGCTGACGATATTGACATCATTGGTAGGACTCAACGTGATGTCATAGCCACGTTTGCTAGTATAGAGAAGGAAGCTGCGAAAATGGGTTTTAGCAGTAAGTGAGGGCAAGACGAAGCATATGCTGTAAACACGAAAGGACACACAACATCAACGAATTGGACAGAACGTCACCATTGACAGATATAGCTCTGAGGTAGTACGGGACATTGTCTACCTCGGCTCCGCCATTAACTCTGACAACAACATCTCATCAGAAACTAAACGAAAAATTACTCTTGCCAACCTCTGTTTCTGCGGGCTAAGAAGGCAATTCAGTAGGCTTTACTACTCACTCGAACTACTAAGGAGATCCTATATAAGACCCTGATCATCGCAGTCCTTCTTTACGGCTCCGAAGCATGGACCGTCTCAAAAGTGGATGAAGAAATCCTTGGTCGATTCGAGAGGAAAATTCTTCGAAAAATCTTTGGTCCCATTTGCGTTAACGGGCTATGGAGACAAAGATTCAATCAAGAACTACACGAGTTTACAGCGACATTCCCCTGGTTAAAAAAAAACTCCGCATTGGACGTTTAAGATGACTAGGACATGTAGAAAGAATGGACACCAATACTCCGGCTCGCAGAGTCTTCGATTCCCAGCCAGACGTCGGCCGCGGTAGAGGAAGACTCCGCGTTAAGTGGCGCGCACAAGTAGAAACCGACATCAACCAACTTGGAGTGCGCAACTGGAGGCAGTTAGCTAAGGCCCGGACTAATTGGGGAGGCATGTTGGTTGAGGCCCAGGTTCATTCCGGACTGTAGCGCCACTTAAGTAAGTAAGGAATTTCGAAAAAGTGCCATAACCAAATTGATTGTCTATATTTGCTATATTGGTTTCGGTTTAATAATCTGCGGGATGTTTTTTTTTTTCTCGGCATATGTGATCAATACACGGTTGTTCCAAAGGTAAATAAAAAATAGCCACTGAATATATTTTTAGCGAAATCCTGAAGGAGCTACCGAAAAGATTTTGGATGTAGTGGAGACTTAAACTCCATGGGTGGTGGTGTCCGAACTAGCTTCGGGGAGTCACTTTTTCTTGTGTTCGTTAAATTTGAAGAAATTCAAGATGGTGTGCATACTTTTAGGTATTACACCGACCTTTTATTTCTTTTAAATAAAAGTGAAATGGATTTTGGTTGGTATTGAACGCGCAACCTTCCACTCAACAGACGAACACATTACCACTACACCGCGGCCACCCATTATAAATGTTTCTCTGAGACTTTTATATGTACCAAGGCAATGGAAAGTCGCCGAAGTCATTATGGTTCCGAAACCGGGGAAAAGTCCAAACGATAAAAAATCGTATAGACCCATTTCGCTCCTGCCGATAATATCTAAGGTTTTCGAGAAACTGATGCTAAAACGATTACAACCAGTAATTGAAGAAAGACGCTTGATCCCAGATCATCAATTCGGCTTCCGGGTCAAACATTCCACAATCGATCAGGTTTATCGAATAACGAATGAAATTGAAAATACTCTAGAATGGAAAAAGATTTGCTCTGCCGCTTTTCTCGACGTCTCACAAGCTTTCGACAAGGTATGGCACGAAGGTCTAAGGTATAAATTAAGGACAACCCTACCGACAAAATTATACAAAATATTGGAATCCTACCTTGAAAACAGACTGTTTCGTGTTAGACATGCGACTGAATACTCAGAATTCAAAGAAATCCACGCCGGTGTTCCGCAGGGAAGTGTTCTCGGACCAATCTTATTCTTGCTCTACACAAGAGATATGCCACAAGATGAAGGGACCATCGTAGCAACGTTCGCAGACGATACGGCTATCCTCGCAATGGATGAGTCAGTCGAATCGTCAACGGGAAAACTCCAACGGGCTCTTAACAAAGTATGTGAGTGGACAAAAACCTGGCGAATTGCCCTTAACGAGACCAAGTCAACGCATGTCAATTTTACGTACAAAAAGATGAACAACTTACCTGTTTTCGCAAATGTGGCAAAATATCTAGGAATGACTCTAGACGCAAAGCTTAAGTGGAAGCCACACGTTAAAAAAAAAACGGGACGAGCTCGCAATCAGACTTAGAGAAATGTATTGGCTACTTGGAAGATACTCGAAGCTAAGCATATACAACAAACTGCTTCCGTATAAGCAAGTGCTAAAACCTTGTTGGACATACGGTATACAGCTTTGGGGTTGTACCAAACCAAGCAATATTGCTATACTGCAAACATTCCAAAACAAAACCCTAAGAGCAATAGTGAATGCTCCATGGTATAGTAGGAATAGTGATATTCACAGAGATTTAGGAATTGCTACCGTGAGTAACGAAGCAACAAACTTTGCTCGCAAACTTCTTACTCGTATATGTGTCCATTGTAATAAGGAAATAGTCCGTACTCTGGACGTGACAAACCTTGAGCGCCGGCTACAAAGAACAAGACCGTTCGACCGAGCGCCATAAGGAAAAACCGCATGTCATGACGGTATTAGTAGGTGCGTTTACTGGAATGCTACCTACCAAACGCGATTAACACTACAGAAGCGTAAACTACTTGTTAAGGATACTTAGTCGTAGTCACCACGAAAAAAAAATGAAAAAATGAGAGGAATAAATTCCATGCTACTATGAGCACGCGCAGCCGGTTCTCATAGTGCCTCTCTGAGGGGTGAGGTTTAGCCCGTAGGGATATATTGACTGACACTAATGAAATTGTCAGGCCCGAAAATATATGAGTCGGGCATAACCAATGGTACGGACCACTGGTATCCTATGAGGATTACTCACCTCCGGGCGCACACGAAAAAAAAAATTGAGCGATCTACCTGGCAGGTTGAAAGTTTGAAGTCTATATTCACCACGCTAATGTCAAAAAATTATGCCTGGTTAAAATGTTAGCGCAATTGGCACACGGTCTGTGCGATATTAAAATGTACCTCTCACCTGTAGAACAGTTTTAACCACAATCACCTTCTTGGGGCCAATTATTTTGAAGGTGGGTTGGGGAATGTCATTATTAAGGAATAAGGTGAAGATGGTTAAATACTATGGTGAAGCTGCGCGTTAATTTTGAAGATACATATATAGATTGTAGTCATCTGGAAATATTTAAGACGGCAAGCTATTTCGTTTTTGAGTGTTGAGCCAATGAATCGATCTTCTAAATTTTACTGTACAACTGGAAAACTGAAAATTTCTCATTTCATCGAATGAATTATGCAATTAATCCATCTATTCATTAAAATCAAGAAAAAAGACAAAATTTCTTTACCACTGAACATCTGACTTTCATCAAATGAAGTATAATTGTAGTAGAACCGTTTGTTAAAACGGAAGTTTTACAAAACGCAGCTGTGAAAATGTTTGTGAACAACAGCTGAGTTTATTTAACTAACTTAGCAAAACCCATGTCACTCAATCTTTATGAACATGCCCCGATTATGTTTTGTAATATGTTTGGAAGATTATGTAAATGAGCTGTCAACGAATTCAACGGAGTGAAAGGTTAATCTCTATTCGCCATTCTATTGAGGTAATTCTCAACTAAGTTGTTTGATTCACTCACCGTGTCAACACGATGGAAATTTGACAGATTTTTGTTGACAGATCCTGCATCGCAACCCGTTGAATAATTCAATTCCATAAACACGAATAAATAAACATGGTTTGTAAAAATTCACACATTAGAAATCATTGCAGTCTGTTACGACTCACAGCATGGTATTCTTTCAACAACAAAACTTGTTGTTGCCTTTTAAAAAAAAAAAAAATCGAAATACTTCAACAAGTGCAGTCAATTGCTAAACGATTTTGTGCCCGCTGGTACTGATTTGATATCTATTTAAACAAAAACTATCGAGTACAACGCTAAACCTTTAAGATCTTCAATCTATCGGCTTAAACCTACCAGATAAATACACAAAAAAAAAACACGACTGATAACACATAACCCTCCTACTTACTCCGTGTTTAGATTGACACAACAAAACAGCACAACAAACTCATATTTGCACTGTCAATATGTAGTTTGGTTCTGTCAAAAAAAAAAAACAACACAAATCCCCCTAAAGTTTGGAGCCGTGCGACCCGATTATGACTTTTCCGCTTAATTTACTTTCGGTTAAGTTATTTATACACTTTTCCATACTCGCAAACATACCAGTGAACCCACATGGATATGCGTATCACGAGTATAATCAATTAACACCATCGTTAAGTGTCGCTACTAGTAGGTAGGTAGCGCGATAGGAGGTGTCAAATAGTCTCCTCTGTGAATATAGAACACAAAAATGTCAGCTACACATAAACGCTACCTACTACCATTCGATAAATTATCGAATACACTTGGCTTTGTTTTGTTTGTGAGTGGTTTGTGTGTGACGTTTTCTGTTATGAAAGCTAATTATGGACTTTAATGACGTCTGACAGTGTTTTTTTGTTAATTATTTGGTAAAGAATTGAATTAAGAAAAAAAACGTATCGAGTGTCTGTTTTGTATTTGGGTTGATGTCAACGTGACTTATAGTAATTTTGTCAATTATGCTGGTTTTTTAATATTATACAGCTGTCAAAAATTATGAATATGATGGTGAATGCGTTTGGCTTTTGACATTTTCCACTCGGAATGGAGGCAAGCATAATTTTCAAATGTAACAAAATTTCAGCTGTCACTTTTCGTTTTCTGTTTTTATGCCTACCCGCAGACAATCTGTTACAAGTGTCAAAATAACAAAACCGATGACATACTTCCCTGTGTCATTGACACGAAATTTCATGCACATCGTGGCGGGTTTTTTTGTGTTTTTTTTTAACCAACTGCAACTACTTGCACTTAAGTAATTTGTAAGCGCAAATCTAAATGCAAGTTTTTTGTTCACACAATTTTGCATTTGCGATTATTTTTTTGTTTTCGCTTCGACAAATGGTGTTCTCTCTCAGTGGAGTGAGTACGTGTTGTCATTTTCGTATTTTCTTCGATTTTTTTTTTTTTTAGTTTTTTTGCGCGAAATTATTTATGCAGGTCAGCGTTTGAGTTCATGTTGTTTTGATGGATGTCTTTTAGCTTCAACATACGTCAGTTACATTGATTGTCATCGGCAGCAAAGTGTCAGTGGGTTTTTGTTACCCCTTCCCCCCCTTCAGCGTCTCAAATTGCTTTCTTTCCATTTGCCTTTTAAGCTAATTTATATTTTTGGCAAGCGGTTGCAGGTTTGATGAAATCCATTTGTAATTTGGGGGCCGAAAGAAGCAGCGAAAACATGAAGAAACGCAATGATGGCAATAAATTATTTGACAGTTGTTTTTGTGCGGTTTAGTAGGTAAGATTTTGTGCGTTTTGGATATATTGGAAGGTAAATGTCAATTTTTTTTTGTTTGCTATTGTGTATGGCTTCACTGATTTGGGTGAGCTTTGCATTGCATTTGACAGATTAAAAGTGAGTGTACAACGGTGACAGTTTATTTTCGCTTTTTGAAATGCGAGACAGATTGACAGAAGACCATCATCAGTAAGAATTTTTGATGTTTTGAGTTGCACAAAAAATCAACGCATTATGTAACTGTTCCAGATGAGGCATATTGTATGACAAATTGTGTTGAATGTCAAATTGGTTTTGACAATTGGCAGCAAACAAAGCTTATTCTTGTGTATGAATGAGCAATGAAACGATGAAGAACGGAAAATACACGTCATGATGTTTTGCAAAAGAACTGGTCGGTGATATTGGTGCAACGATCATTTCCAACCACTGACAGGATCGGAACTGGAAGGCTAGTTCTGCAGAGAATTTTGTCTTTGTATAAAAAAGTCCATTGAATACGATGTTCTCGATTTTGATCCCTAATTAATGTTTGCATATTAAGATTCGTTCATTAAATATTTGTCAAAAAGTACTAGATTACTTTTAAGTTTAAATTTTTACTACATGCCATGTATTGTGCATATGGCTGCCGACACCTCACACCTACTCATATGTTCAAGTAGGTGGTGGTTTATAAGAGATATTTCCTTAAACGTAATTATCCTTATTAATAATCGCTGAGTAGTGAGTATCTATCAGTGACTAACTTTCGACATTTACGCGAGTTTTTCTTATGGGAAAAGCTGTCATATAAGTCATTGATTATCTAATCAGCGTTTATTAATACATGGGAACCTGTTTAATTTGACATTTCCTACCGAGTACGTAAAAGTGTAAAAAAAAACAGTACTAGATTATTTTAAAGTTCCTCTTCTTTTTTTTTGTAGTTTTTCTGCTTGTCAATTATTTTCAATGTGGCTGCCGGCGACTACTGTATGTTATACTACTACAAGTATGTTGTAGAAGTGAAAAACTATTGGTTGCAACCCAATCTGTCTGTTTCAAAAATGTATGCGTTCTAACGATTACGTAAATGTATTTAGAAAGCAGAAAATGAATGCCCTTATGGTTATGATATAACGCCACTTACTTCCCACACTTAGCAAAATTTGACTTTTCTTTATATCTCCCTTTTCACATGCAACACTTTATTTTTATAAAAAAAAAATTGTACTAGATTTAATAAAAGTTTACAAAATCGAAATAAATAAATTCCCCATTCTCACTTAATCAATCTAAAACGGGGTCAACAGCATCGAATTATTTGTTTACAAACGCTATCAACTTTGAATACTTACATGCGCCAATATTCTATAAAAATAACTTTTTAATCAGAAGTGCGAAAAAGACAACAAGCACAAACCAACCAACATCCATTCATTTGAATTCTAATCACCATGTTGGAAGTAGTTGCGTATGCGATATATCATCACCGAAGGACAAAACTATCGAATTAACATAAAAAAAAAAAACTCAAGACGTATTGAAGAACAGTTTGTGCAACACTATAAGCATGCAGCAGAGACACAAGCCACCAGAGTGAGGTAAAGAGTAAGAAATAAAATGTCAAAATGACATATGACATAAGAATGATAAGAATCTAGAGTAGACATTTTTAACGAGCAAGTTGAGAAGTTGTTAAATAAATAGGAAGCCAACTTAGGAGTGTTAAGTAGGCTACGATTGAGAGATGTTCGAAGTAATGGGCGCGATATCTGGTAGAAAATGACTTAGATCGGTTGTACGTTGTGTCAGATTGTTGAGGAAATATAAAAATAATCAAAAGGCTACGTGACAGCTAGAGGATTTTTGTTATAGAAATATTACATTGATTATACAAGGTGTGCCTGCATTTTAAAAATAATTTATTGAAACGTGCGAAACGTCAAATGTTTAATGTATTCGATAGGGATTTGCGTTTTTAAAAAAAAAAGTGTTGTTTCGCGACGTTTAAACTCAGATGCCAATAAATTGTAACAAATGACTTATCAGCTTTTATTTTATCAATTAAGTGAAATTTTTATTCGAGTGTTATTGAGTGGTTGATTAATATAACAAATGGTTATGGTATCCGCTAATTAGGATGACATTTAGAAATATTTTATTTAAGCAAAAGAAATTTCAAACTTTAATTAATCAAAATTGTCTTTATACATTCGAATTCTGTTAAGAATCTCCTATT
Source organism: Rhingia rostrata (assembly GCA_949824845.1). Classification (NCBI taxonomy): domain Eukaryota; kingdom Metazoa; phylum Arthropoda; class Insecta; order Diptera; family Syrphidae; genus Rhingia; species Rhingia rostrata. The sequence continues at coordinate 16,831,348 of OX463757.1, read as the reverse complement.
GTTGTATACTGCATATCTAAGTAGCCTTTATTCAGAGTGTCAAAAATCGTTATTCATAAAACATTTCCCGATTCATGGCTTGTGTCAAAAGGAGAACTAAACAGAGTTATTTTTTATGAATAAGGCTGAATGATTTTGATTATAAAAAAAAAAACAAAAGACATCAAAATAAGAATTGAATAAGGCTGAATGATTTTGATTATAAAAAGAAAACAAAAGACATCAAAACAATAATTGAACAGTGTTGCTTTTTTTTTTCAAGTGATAAGAGCACATTCTCACTTTGCGTTGTTATGCGTTTGGTTAATATTCTAAAAAATGTTTCTTAAGAGCAAAATGTAAAAACAGACAGTAGAAACCCGTAGACAGAACACATCGTGTTTGATTTTGTTTTCTGTCAACTAGCAATCATAAACTCCCGTATTAGTAAATGCAGGAAATACTCTCTTAAATGTCAAAAGTTATTCACTGATTAGTTACACAGCTAAAAGCTGATTAATACAAGGAAAATTATTAGTTGTGGCGTTAAAAAGTTTTGAATCATATCACGATATCGCTCCCTACTCACAGTTACCGTTACGCCGTTTTCATTTTCACAGAAGTAAGGTATTGTGTATAAAAGAAGAAAAAAAATTGTAGAAACGTCAAAAATGCGAGTGAGCAAACGTCAGTTCCAGGCATTATATCTTTGCATGACTTCCCCGCACAATGTTTAGTAGCAAGTCCTGTTAATCATACGTTCTGTTCCGGTCATCAACAATATGCGCTTGAAATTGACAGAAATTGTATTCCGTACTCCATAAATGGAAGGTAAATACAGGGTGTCCGCCGGGAAGGTATACTACTTTTTATGTTTATAAATTTTGATTAAAGAAAGAGAATGGATTTTATATTGATAAATCTTTTTTTTAATGTCGGCAATTATGTATGGAACACAATATCAGGTAAATGTCCGCCTCTGTTAGTCTCACAAATGAGAGCCCCTTGAGAACATTTTTATTACATTCTCACACATTTCACGCGGTATTTCATTAATTTCATCACGAATATTTTGTTTGAGTTTCTTAAGCGTTTCTGGATTGTTTGCATAAACCTTGCTTTTCAGATATCCCCACAAAAAGATGTCCGGAGAAGTCAAATCAGGCGACCGTGGAGGACAATCAACATCACCATTTCTTGAGATAACTTGTTGTGGAAAGAAGTCTCGCAGTAATTCCATTGTAATCCTGTCTGTATGCGATGTGGCACCGTCTTGTTGATACCACATGTTAATCAAGCCCAAAGCACGCAGTTGTGGCGTTAAAAAGTTTTCAATCATATCACGATATCTCTCCCCATTCACAGTTACCGTTACGCCGTTTTCATTTTCACAGAAGTAAGGTCCAATGATTCCTCCTGATTGAATTGCACACCAGACTGTCACTTTTAATGGATGCTAAGGTAGCTGATGACTAATTTGAGGGTTTTCGATTGCCCAGAACCGACTATTCTGTTCATTCCCATAGGTATCCATTCAAATGAAAATGTGCCTCGTCACTCATTATGATTTTTTAATGAAAATCAGGGTTGTCATCGGCTAGCTGTAACATTCTATTGGCACATGTACGGCGGCGTAAATGGTCTTGTGGAAGAAGCTCTTGTGTCAACTGAATGTTAAATGGAAACAAATGCAAATCCTTGTACAAAATTGTGGCCAAAGTTGTTCTTTGAAGACCAAGCTCCTGAGCACGCCGTCGAATTGAAGTTGATGGATTGTTTTGAACACTTCCTTGAGCAGCAGTAATGTTTTCAGCCGATTTTGCAGTACGTTGTGGTTCATGCTTGGGCCTATCACCTACAGACCCTCTTTCTTCGAAATCATTCACGAAAACATAAGTAGTGCGTTTTGTTGGCACGTTGTTTCTCCCAAAAAAATTCACGTAATTCATCGCCACAGTAATCGATGATTGATTTTGATAAAATGTTTTATGTTTTAACGATTAAAACACGTTGGTTTATCGGATATTTTTACATAGTAAATTTGCCACGTGTCTACTTCACGATTGCCAAATATGAGCTGTCAAGACTAAAGTTTACCAAAATGGCGGCAAAACAAAGTAGTATACCTTCCCGGCGAATACCATGTACAATCCTCAAGTCAAACGTTCTACTTAACTCTTTTCTTGGATTTTTGTCAATGTATTGCAATAATCTATAAGAAATATTGAAATATTCATCATTATTAGAGAAAATATCTTCTCCATATTTGTAGAAACCATGGAACCCACCACCGATCCATTTGGTGGCGAGAAGTGACATTGATGACATACATTAATTTATTTGTTTATTCGAATTGTTTTTGTACTGACAGAATTGTAAATATTTACATATCTTGAACTAGAAACTAAACGTATCAGTGCGGATATCTGTGAATTCCCAAATGTTCTACATCTGTCATCTAGTGCCACAAATACTTTTCATCTAGTACCACCAACTTGTGAACATTGTGTACAAGAGCATGAGCAGCTGCCGGCAGCCATAATATGTGCATGGCAAGTACAAAAGTAACGCGACTAATGTCATACACAAAGGAGTATTGAAATGACGAAACAGACAGAGGGATTGACTTTGTTTATGACCTGCATTTTTGCAAAAAAAATCTGACATTTAATTTTTGGAAAGTAAACAGATATGAATGACTTCAAACTGGATACTATCGATCAATTTAACTGTCATATGTCATGCTTACTAATTGTGACTTTAGAATTTTTTTGTTTCATACGTATCCATAAAAAATGTAGTATGGAGCAAAACAATTCTCAAGTGACAAAATACATCCGAATTCAGAGATTTTTGTTGATTAGATATACTAACTTGCTGACATTTTAGGAAAAGTTAAATGTCAAACCCATACCTAACAGGAAATAATGAATTTTTGACGAAAAAGTCTTTGAAAAACAGTAGACGGTGTGACACCGAACATATTCCGATTTCGTTTGACGTTTTATAAACCAAAAAAATGGTGCATTCTGTTCATACAGATTTTCTCAACCCTTCATTGGAATTGAAATAAGCAATCATATTTTGGCAAATTTTGACATAATCAGTGTGTAGGCACACATTTCTACTTGCGATTTCAATTGACGTATTAAAAAAAAAATTATTTGCGCAGTCTGGTGATAGTTTTTATACCCGAAACACACGTGCAGTGGCTCTGAATGCAGTGCGGCGCGCAGTGCATATGTCGGGGAATATATGCAAATCGTATTTAAATCATTGCTGGAGGATCAAAACCTTTTTGGATCACAAAAGCCGGTCGCCAAACGGTTGAAAATAATCGCCGATGGGAGAGTCCTGAAAGAAGTGGAAGTTCATTTGAAAAAGCATGAAGGTGTCACTTTTAAGACGATATGGACGGCATTTACACGTTTCGCAAGTTCGATGCGCAGCCAAGGTACAACAAATACTTTGGTTAAAAAATTAAAAATATCGTAGAAGAGAGTCAGTTGGCCATTATATATTCGCGGATGGGCATAAAAGTCACCAAGGGATTCAAACAAAGAAAGCCGCTGTCAAATTGAATAGCGAAATGGAAGAAACTGCACCACAAACGTGTGTTATTCTCGTGACTGACTGTTTCAACGATGACCATCGCATTGGAAAGGTAATGTGAAACAGTTTTGCAAGGGCTAACACAAAACAATTCAGATTTAGGTAGTAGATGTGCAATGACAATTTCTCATTAGTTTGACTGAACCCATTCGATCAACGATGGTGACACACGTAGGTCACTTATCTATCTTCGATTGATTCACACTGTGCATGATGACTGTGCAATTCTTCTGCCGGGGAATGTGCAGAATGATGAATCGCCAGGGTCGTTGAGAATTTGGTCAAAATAATAGATGAATGGATGTTCTAAATTTTCTGCAAGGAGAATCGTGTGTTTCACTCATTATACTGAATGACACAAACAGTGGTTCAGGTGATGGTGCCACTGATATGTCACTAACTCACTACATTCGATATACAGGGTGTCCGCCGGGAAGGTATACTACTTTGTTTTGCCGCCATTTTGGTAAACATTAGTCTTGACAGCTTATATTTGGCAGTCGTGAAGTAGGCACGTGGCAAATTTATTTTTGAAAAAAATTAGATAAACCAACGTGTTTTAATCGTTAAAACATTTTATCAAAATCAATCATCGATTACTGTGGCGATGAATTACGTGAATTTTTTTTTGGGAGAAACAACGTGCCAACAAAACGCACTACTTATGTTGTCGTGAATGATTTCGAAGAAAGAGGGTCTGTAGGTGATAGGCCCAAGCATGGACCACAACGTACTCAAAAATCGTCTGAAAACATTACTGCTGCTCAAGGAGTGTTCAAAACAATCCTTCAACCTCAATCCAACGCCGTGCTCAGGAGCTTGGTCTTCGAAGATCAACTTTGGCCACAATTATGTACAAGGATTTGCATTTGTTTCCATTTAAGATCCAGTTGACAGAAGAGCTTCTTCCACAAGACCATTTACGCCGCCGTACATGTGCCAATAGGATGTTACAGCTAGCCCTTGACAACCCCGATTTTCATGAAACAATCATAATGAGTGACGAGGCACATTTTCATTTGAATGGATACCTATGTGAATGAATAGAATAGTCGGTTCTGGGCAATCGAAAACCCTCAAATTAGTCATCAGCTACCTTAGCATCCATTTAAAGTGACAGTCTGGTGTGCAATTTAATCAGGACCTTACTTCGTGGAAAATGAAAACGGCGTAACGGTTACTGTGAATGGGGAGCGATACCGTGATATGATTCAAAACTTTTTAACGCCACAACTGCGTGCTTTGGGCTTGATTAACATGTGGTATCAACAAGACGGTGTCACATCGCATACAGCCAGGATTACAGAAATTACTGCGAGACCTCTTTCCACAACAAGTTATTTCAAGAAATGGTGATGTTGATTGTCCTCCACGATCGCCTGATTTGACTGCTCCGGGCATCCTTTTGTGGGGATATCTGAAAAGCAAGGTTTATGCAAACAAACCAGAAACGCTTGAGCAACTCAAACAAAATGTTCGTGATGAAATTAATGAAATACCGCGTGAAATGTGTGAGAATGTCATGAAAAATGTGCTCAAAAGGGTTCGCATTTGTGAGACTAACAGAGGCGGACATTTACCTGATATTATGTTCCATACATAATTGGAGACATTAAATAAAACATTCATCAATATAAAATCCATTCTCTTTCATTTAATCGCCAATTATAAACAAACAAAGTCCCGGCGGACACCCTGTATTACTATTTTAGAAGAAATATACCTGCATTTCCTCCTTAAAAAATTCAATTGACCATCAACACAATGCCAGTAAATTTTCAGTTGCAGACGAAGTGACATTTTGTTTTATCAATTCAGTTGATTCCAGCAGTCATAAAAATTCTTTGACAATGGCTGACGGTATATTCAATGACAGTCGATATTACGCCATTTCCACTTGTCATTTTGCTTAACAACTCATTTTGACAATTATAAATCGACAAGTGGAAAGATGTCTTACTGTCAGAATGTGGCAATTCCATTTCTTTGTTGAACTAAACGCCAATAAAAATTTCGTTGACACTTAAGTTCTGTTCCCGTACAACTATTATTTCTAATGAGTCTCAGGGATTTAACTAAAGAAATTTATTTGCATATAAAAATTTAACAATGACACTGTTTTAAGTAAAAATTAGTAAATCAAAAAATTGAGAATTGACATTAAAGGCCCATATTGGACTGAAACCCTAGTTTCTTACTTATTCTGTGTTAGCGAAGTTTTATTTTTTGTCAGAAAGAAGAGGGACCTTCTGCTTAGTGACGACTCGGAATGGCTGATTTGGGAAGCTTCTCATGACAGCATTATATGTCCTTTTTGGATGTTTGCCAGACCAGGTAAAATATTAGTAAAAATCAAATAAAAATATTTGCAGGGGAACAAACCTATAATTTAGCTTTGTTTTGCCCATTATAGGTTGGCATATGCGAAATGTCAAAAGTCAGCCAATAGTAACGAAAGTAAGGTTGTATTTCTTTGCGTCAGAATCTTGCCTAGGTTAGTAGAAATCCTGAATGAAATTTCAATACCTAGTACAGAATTGATGACATACCATCAATCTATGAATATACACTTTACACATACAAAAATACCACACGTCTCTCAAATCGGCCGTAAACTTCTGCCAGTGTAATCCTGCATACCAAACCAGTACCGTGAACACGGTCCTCTTTCTACTACTAAACCAATTAAAATCAGAGCAAATTATTCGTATCTTGTAAATCCCTCTCATTGGTATTATGCATCTCATTAAGCATGTAACACTTCCAAGGAAATCCAACACGCACAACATCAAAACCTCAAATCCAATCGGCTTACTACCTATACCCAACCTTATCTCTAGAGAAACAACTGCAAGCAATTTGCAAACAATTTGTAATTTAATCCATACTAAGTGCTCTAACGGTATAATAGGATTAAAGTCTTAACACAAATCCCAACTTCTAGGTAAAATCCAATACCCCGACACTCAATTTGCAAAAAAAAAAAAAAAACAATTACAAAACTTTTGACAGTACATACTGAAATATGCCGTTAGACAGTAACTTACCTCTTAACTCATAATTCCCATCAACTTTGACATCGATCGACTCGAAATATCCGCTAACCGAGTCGCAAACCTCCCTCATCTGTAACGTATCCTTTTTCGAATCGGGATGTGAATGATGTGCTCCACCAATGCCAGAGCCACCACCGCCAGATGACGCTGAATCATCTAAATTTTTCGCACTCACTAGTAGAAATAACAATTGAAAACATAACAACGACAACACATGGTAATTGCACTTTTTGTGACACTTGGATGAGGCCATGATTGATTTTTTTTTTTTTAATTATCACAAAATCAACTTTGAGAAAACTCAAAACGAATTTAAAAAAAAAGTAACGAATCACACGACCGAATTGCACTTTCGTTCTTTTTTTTTACCAAAAATAGTAGCGCAGCACTGTGACAGCAGCGTTACAACGACAAAGGCGACGAACGACGACGTTGTTGTGCATGCAGCTCAAACGGCACAACAGTGGTTTACACAGTGCACACCGCTATCGAACAAAAAACAACAAAAACCTCCGCACACGGTCGACAACACAACGACGACGAGGTACGAGTGTGTGTTTTGCACCTTTTTTCACGTTTGCATAATTTTTTTTTTTATTTTTGTTGTTTGTTCGTTACTCGTTGTTTCGTTTTACACATGCGAAAATACCACTCAAAGTGATGATGTTCTTTTCTATATAGAGGTGATGAGAGTGTGTTAGTTGTGTTTTTACTACACACAGATACTTCAACTTTATGCTGTGTGTTGGGTAATTTACTAGATGGGGGCAAAAATTGGCAGGCGGTAAAATTTAATTCACTCGACTTTACCGTATTCACTGCGTGGGATATATTTAGCTACTCATAGATACTCATGCTGATGCTTGCTGGCTGGCTGTCAGTGACAAGAGGCGCAGTTCACTCCCCCCTTGGCCCAAAAAGAAGAAGAAGAAGAACACACACTCACGATAGAAATAACAGAACAAGATTAGAATTGAAGTTTTCGCACTGATTTAGATTTTCGAAGATCACTTGACGTATAATATCACAAGCGATAACGTGTTATCACGTAAATATACGTTTCTCATGCACAACTGTCAATTTAACAGATTTGATAGTAAAGAGACTACTCTACACCATTGATGTGTTGATTGAATTTACCGTGATTCCACTCCAAAAACGGTTTAGTTTCGTAATGACATAACGCAGTGTTTCGCGTTTGTTTGTTTCGTTTGATGCACCGATGACACTTTAGCTAATCATCGACTACACAAAAATGTGTGAAATCAAAGTTTACACCTCTAGCCGATTAGATACCAATTCAAACGAAAATAAAAAAAAATTAAACGTCAAAAAGGTAATATAACACAACAGCGACAAAACAATGAAGAATTTCGTTTCGTATAATCTTCCGTTTTTTTTTTATAAGTCAAACGACGACGACGATTAGATTAGATAATAGAGTTGATTTCGGCTGTTGTTTTACTTTTTTTTTATAGTGGCCTAGCAAGACTGTTAGACATACACTTGTCTCGGCTTCTGGACAGTTAGTTGCTCGAGTCCATCGAGTACGGCATAAAAATGATTCGAAATGAAAAAAAAGTACAAAAAGTGAATTAGAATTCCGGAGATTCTCGCGTAGCGCAACACTCGCACGTCCCAACGTTTGTAAAATTCGTCCGAAACTGAAAATGAACAGTGCATTGGAAGAGGCCATCCCCCACCAAAGACCAAACTCAGCTGTTTGACAGTAAAACCACTCAAACGTGTTGCGTTGTTTGATGGGAACGTCACTCGAACATTACGTTCTGTCAAAGTGGTGGTGTAATTTTTTTTTTTTTTGGTTAAGTTGAGTTAAATTGAGATTATTCGACGCGCACCGGCTAAAAACGGAATTAGGGAACTACCCAACTACTCTTTAACCAAGGCAGTCAGAGTGGAACCTGTCAGACCAGAGTTTTTACACCAAAAGCAAGAAATACAAACCATGTGACAGACAGAGAGGAGAATCATCTCCAAAACCAACAAAAAGGTAAAATCAACTCGAATTCGCATCTCACATCCATTGTTGAATGGATGACGACGAGGTGGTGGATTTTTTTTTTTTTAGTTTGTAGCTGGATGTGGAATTTGAAAATATAAATAAATAATGCAAGAGATAAATATAGGGGTGTTAGAATGAATAACATAATAACCGTGTGTGGATGTCACTGGATGGATTTGGAAAATAGGGTGGGCAGGTAGACGGTAAAAAAGTGAAACAGAGCGAAATCACTTGACAATAGACGAATGACAGACGCAATGACGTTGTGTGTAACGAGTTGGGTTTAGGTAGTTAGCAGATTCACCGCAGCAATTTTTATTCCTTTTGAGTGAGTTGGTGTTTGGCGTGTCAATTGTCAATACGTCATTGAAATTTTGTTTTGTTTGATTCGCGCTCTATTACTTTTATGACTGGTGGAGTAGATAGTAATTTTTTTTTTTTGCGAATGAGTCTAGCGATTTGTTATTTGAGTAGGTTCTGTCTTTAGTAAAAGTGTTGCCGGTGGTTTCTATGTGTGGCTGGGATGGTGCTAATAATGAAAGGAGTATTATTCGTAGGAATGGTTTTTTTTATTGGCTTTTTTTTTTACTAATATTTGGCATAATAGTACAGAGGATAGGTTTTAAGGTCTTCGATTATCGAATTCACATGTACAGATCTTATACGTTATAGGTAACAGGGGACCCATTAGAAGGTAGGGGAGAGTGGGGCAAATTGAACGGGGGCAACATTTGAACATTGCTTATAAAATTTTACTCTTTACTCGTTTTTAAGAGTAGGTAATTCAATATTTTACACTGAACATGTCAACGGGCTATAGAGACGAAGATTCAACCAAGAACTAAACGAGCTTTACATCGACATACCTACCCTTGGTTTAAAAAAACGTTTAAGATGACTAGGACATGTAGAAAGAATGGACACCAATACTCCGGCTCGCGGAGTCTTCGATTCCCAGCCAGACGTCGGCCGCAGTAGAGGAAGACTCCGCGTTAAGTGGCGCGCACAAGTAGAAACCGACATCAACCAACTTGGAGTGCGCAACTGGAGGCAGTTAGCTAAGGCCCGGGCTAATTGGGGAGGCATGTTGGTTGAGGCCCATGTTCATTCCGGACTGTAGCCCCACTTAAGTAAGTAAGTAAGTAGAGCTTACCATATCCGTAAATGTCATTGACTTTCCTCGATCGTCTCAGTTGTCTCTTAGTTTTTGAGGTGAAAGTTGGTTTTCCCAACTAACAATTTTGCTTCTATAAAGCACTATCGAAGCTATTTCTCTCCCTGCAATGTCAACTGTATGAAGTCTTATGGAAAAACATTTTTCGCAATTTTAGGAAGCTAAAGTGTTTTTTTAGAGGTACAGAACTTCGAATTGAAATAAAACACAAGAAAATCGTTTTAATGTCCTTCAATTTGGCTTTATTGGAAGGATAATTTTATGGCATTAATGCTTAAACATGATTTCGGGCATGTGGCCGCCGCGGCTGGTTTGAATGAAGCCAAGTCTAGAGGTCAAATTTTCAACCACTCTTTCGAGCATTTAAGGCCGTATGTCGGCAATTACGCCACGAATGTTGGCTTCCAAATCCCCTAACGTTTCTGGTTTGTTGGCGTAGATTAGCGACTTCACATTATCCCCAAAGAAAATATTCCAATGGTGTCAAATCACACGATCTTCGTGGCCAATAGACAGGTGCATTCCTCGAAATTATGCGCTCATCAAATGTTTCCTTCAATAAATCGAGTGTGACGTGCGCTGTTTGGCATGTAGCGCCGTCTTGTTGGAACCACATCTCATCCACATTCATGCGATCCAATTCGGGGACAAATTAGTCGGTTATCATGGCTCTATACCGGTCTTCATTTACAGTAACTGACTCTCCAGCATCACTTCGGAAGAATTATGGCCCAATGACTCCAACAGCCGATAGAGCACACCAAACGGTCAGTTTTTGTGGATGTAATGGCGTCTCAAAGGTCTCATGTGGATTCTCTTCACTCCAATTGCGATTGACGTAGCCATTCAAACGAAAAGTAGCTTCATAACTGAACAAAATTTTGCGATGAAAATCAGCATCGAGATCAATCTCATTTCCGGCCCATGCACAAAAACCACGACGCATTGCAATGGTCTCGCGGCTTTAACTCTTGCACAAGCTGGATCTTGTAAGTTCGTAAGCCAAGATCTTTGCGCAAAATCTTCCATAAAGTTGATGGACAAAGCTCCGATTGCTGTGTACGGTGGCGTCTCGATTGATTGGGGCCTTCTTCAACACTTTGCTCTACAGCGGCAATTGTTTCTTCGGTGCGCACTGTTCGACCTCTCTGCGGATGCGTAGAGAATTAATTGCTCTGACGATTATGTCGACTATAAAATGGACGGAGCGTGTGGTAAACTTTGCGAACTGAACCATTATTTTCGATATAAAATTTGCACGATTTGCAAGCATTGTTCATTTGTCAACCTGTTCATGATGAAATGGCAAACTAAACTGAACATAAATGACATTAGAATTGCCCGATTTGATCACAAAATATCAGTTTTATCGCTAATCAAAAACCCAACCTCCATTAGGCTGTGCTCTGGAACATAAAAGAACAGTAAGTACAACGAAGTAGTTGAATCGTGTTGACTCATTTCCGGTAGTTTTCCGATCTTTTCACCTTTTGCACGATCTTGTCATCTTTTCCCGATCTTTTCACCTTTTCCTAATGAATTTTAACCTTAGCTTTTTTAGGCCTTCATTCGTAAGCCATATGCAGGCTTCGATTCGGAAAAACTTCTTGCGAAGTTCTACCGAAACATCTTAATGTATGTTACATGTACACACATCTCCGGAATGATAAAAACAACCTCACAGAGGTTATACTATCATAACTTCGGTTATGTTTGTGAATTTCCCTGAATAATGTCTTAAACAGGCTTCCACCCAAACAATTGACTGCAAAAATGCTCAACCTCCGCGCACAAGTATCATAAAAGGCCTACAGAAACAATTGCCTGTGGAAATTACATTCTATTGCCTTATACAGGAATAAATGTTAGTTGGGTACAGCTCAACGGCAGCTCTCGTCTTCATCTGCAGCTTAGCCTTGGAGGCCTCGTTCTTGGCTGCGAGCATCTGTCGGCATTCCGCATCAAACCAGGGGTTTCTTGCTGGTGGGCGCGAGAAACCTAGCACATCAGTTGCGGCTGATCTAATGGCTTGTTGGCATCGCGACCATAGTTCTTCGATATTCGATGTTGGTGGAAGGTGTTAATCGAGAGGTTTAGGGACACGCGTTGCGCGAAGGTCTTGGCGGTCTGTTGCGATTGCAGTCTTTCGACATTAAATTTTTTTTCAGTATTTCTGGATTGTTGTGGCGTAGTGGATATCCGCATTCTAACCTTGGCTGCAACAAGGTAGTGGTCCGAGTCGATGTTAGCTCCTCGGAATGTTCGGACATCCAAAATACTGGATGCGTGGCGCTTGTCTATCGCTATGTGATCAATTTGATTGACCGTTCGTTGATCTGGAGACCGCCATGTCCCCTTATGGATATCGAGGTGAGGAAACCGTGTGCTGGCTATAGTGGCATTTCGTTCCGTAGCGAAGTCAATTAGCCCAAGTCCGTAACCAGACGTGTTGTCGTGTAGGCTATGGTTTCCGACAATACTGCTAAAGATGTCTTCTCTTCCTACCTTTGCGTTAAAATCTCCCAGCACGATTTTAACATCGCACTTCGGTAGTCGCTCATAGGTTTTGTCAAGGAGCTCATAGAAGCAGTCCTTAGCTATCATCTTTTTCCTCCCTTAGGGCGTGAGCGCATATAAGGCTAATGTTGGCGAATTTGGCCTTGATGCGGATCGTTACAATGCGTTCGCTAATGTCTTGGAAACATAAGACTTCTTGCCTAAGTCTGGCACTTATAACAAATCCGCATCCTAATAGTCGCTGTTTCTGCTCACTATAACACGGTCCGTAGTAGATGTCACAGTTTTTCATCCACTTTTTGCCCGGCCCATCCCATAGTATCTCCTGGATGGCAGTTATGTCTGCTTTGTAGCAGTTTAGATCTTCCGCTAGTTGTTCGCTTGCACCTCTCCTGTTTAATGTTCTCACATTCCAGATGCAGATACGAACGTCGTTGTCCTTTTTTCGTTTAGCCGTGTCGTCAACAATAAAATCAGTCCTTTCCGAGGCTTTTGGTTGCTTCGCAACCGTTAGATTTTTCCATGATTGGGTAGTTAACCCAAAGCACAACCCCCAACCTGGAGGGCCAGTTCCATTTTATAAGATACCCCTACGACACGGGGCCATCAGTGTCCACTACGGGATTGAGCGCTGCCGTTGGCCTTTCGGTTCATCCGCCACCAGCTCTGTTCAAGGGGCCTGACTAACCCTTAAAATTCCTAGACAACCTGTTGTCCGAATATGTCGAAGCAGCTTGTCTAGGTTCACAATAACAAACCGCGCTATAAATAACGGAAAAGCAGGAACTCTCAAAGGAAAGTTACCTGCCAAACATTAATTACTCGTGATAAAAAATTTGCTAGATAAATCGCATCCTTAGTTGCAATACAAATACAAAACGGGTGGTGGTTTTAGTCGGTTAAAGTCTCACACTACTTTGGGCTCCTGCTCATCTTGTCTTTTGTAAATTCCACCAGCCCACTGAAAAAAAAAATCTCAGTTTTACTTCAGCAGCGGAGTTAGCAGGTTCTCGATAAAATTTAAAACTCTTAATCTTCGCTCACTGCCATATGATTCGATTTATAAGTGCTGTCGGTGCACGTTGACAGTCAAATGTAAAATGACATCGAAAGAATGACACTCATCGCCATCCACCATGAATACAAAATTAAAAAAATGTTTGAATAACATCGCACATGAATGCGCACTCTGACAAGCAATGCCATCTACCGGCATTTATGAGTGTGTAACATTCATGAGTGATCGTTGATGCCCAGCCTTAACGAAATCCATTTAGACGAAGGTGTTGTTGGTGATGTTTTTGTTGCACCTGAATAGTTTTCTAAGCCTATTTAGGTGATAAAAAAAAACACACATTAGATCAGAAATGAGAACGAATCGAATGACAGGTGTCAGATGGAATTTTCGTTTGACGTTCAGGGCTGTATACAGACAGCCACTAAAACAAGCAACAAACTGGGTATATACATCTCCTTTGGCAGGTTAAAACTCGGCTTTGTGTTATTTAATTTCTTAAAATACTTTTTTAAATTGCTTTCTTCGATCTACCGATCAGAAGTAATTCATAAGGAAAAAAAATAAAATTGTATCTCTTGTCAAAGGTCAATGCATGTTAGTCACCCAAATGGATGCCTTACTAATCGCTACATATGAATGTGACACCATTGACATGCGTATATCATTCAGAGCTCCTAGACATGCGTATATCATACACCAACAAACAGTGAAAGTCTATACCATGTTATCTTCTAATTTATGGAGTCTCCTGCTGGATCAGAGATAGCGCTTGTCACGTGTCAAATGCACACTCTTATCAATCATCATCATGACATTTATGAATGTACATCTGTTTAAAATTTTATGTCAGTGAAGACCTTATTTGTTATTTTATACAACCATATGGTATAAGCTTACCGTTCTACCACTTTGATAGATTAAATCTGCGCATAAATCGCTCGTTTAAAGATGGCCTCTGTAACACACCTTTGTATTCAAATGAAGACCCACCACGAAGTGTGATATTTCCATGCTTATGACCGGAAACAAAGCGTCTTACAAATAATAGAAGCTCTACGATGGTATTGGTCATCCATTAGTGAAGTTAACACAGCAATGCGTCTTAATATAAAATTAACCGAGTTTTCAATGGAAACTGTCCCAGCTGTGTTAATTTATTGAGAAATCGAATAATCGTTCATCAAAATATTGATTCATCATGCTGCTTCGGAATGCCACACAGAACGTGAAAAACCAATTCCAGGGAGAGCATCATCCCAGCTAAACAATCATGAAAATTGGAATTGAACAGAGGGAACCTTTTTTTTTTTCCTTTCTTTACTCAGCTTGTCTAAACCGTTGCATGACAACGTTTAATCTTCGCTAACTGTGAACACTGTCATGGATTACACAGATGGAGGATCTTTTTTTTTTGAAATTTGGAAAGATGTGATATATCTACAACGGAATTCGGATTACAGCAGTTTTGTCCAATATGAAGCACGTGCTTCCTTTCATATTTAAATCATTTTTTCTAAAAGTGAACTTTTTTTTGAGAAGAACACAATCACGGTCATTCACAGTGTTTGACATGTGACAGCGGAGAGACATACAATAAGGGAAATATCGTCACTTTGAGGAGTCTATTGATATTGAGATGTGTCAAGACTTGGAAATGCTGATTTCATTGCTTGTCATGCTAATGTCTAGTTGTGTAAACGGTCTGATGAAACGTCATGAAATGTCAGAAGGTTGGTATTTACTTATGAGCGCAACAGGGGTTTGAGTAAACACTTATTTTGTTGGTCAAGTTTTTGGGAGACCTAGGGCTATAAAAAAATATTTTTTTAATGAATAAACTGAGTGTGTGTGGGGGAATTATTTTAAACAAATATCCGCAGGCTTTTATATCATCTGGTTAAACTGACGGTTGACATTGAATAAAGCCGTTGGGATAGTTCGCCTTTAAGTGAATTTTTATAATTTCCAAACAACATCATCTGAAGCTATTGAATCTTTCGAACTTATAAGCTGTAGCTACATTTATTAACAAAATCCTTCATTTGGTAAAATCAATGATGTCATTGCAAACACACTTATACGGTTCTTATAACAGTTTTGCTATACATTTTCAACCAGTGCTTCACCTGAGCTATATAGGCAAAGAAGAAACGACAGCACCGGCTTTTCAGAAAATAAGAAAACAAGAAAAAAGAGCAAAAATAGCGCAAGATCGAGGATATAGTGAGGTGCCAATCCATGAATGATTTCTTTCAAGTATTACCAAAGTTTAAAACGCCAAAACCCTGGATTCCACATTCAACCAGAATCCTGTCGCAATTAACAGGGGAATATCGTTGTTGAGACACATTCGATGCTAAGTATATGGATGCACTACTTCTGCATTCTTGTAAACGTCGATGACCAAACAATTTCCCACTGTCAGCCAGAACGAACCATTCAATATTGGCGAGACCGTGTATACGGAGAACAATCCTGTTCGCCCAAATCGCGAAGCAGCCACCACGATAGTCCCACAAGGGGCTGACCTCTTAATCAGGCTAAGCCATTCAGCATGAGGCGACGACTTCAATTCTTAGGGGGCCCTAATTCCCGTGGTACCAGACTAAGCTGGGTAACTGCAGCCACCATTCTTGCTAAGGATCGAGATCCATCTGTTCCAAAGACTTCACCACCAATTAGACTTTAGAATACCATCCGCAAAGCCGGGTATCCACAGCCACCACGAAACTCCCACAAGGGGTCTACCTCTTAATCAGGCTAAGCCATTCAGCACGAGGCGACGACTTCAATTCTTAGGGGTCCCTGATTCCCGTGGTACCAGACTAAGCTGGGTAACCGCAGCCACCATTCTTGCTAAGGATCGAGATCCATCTATTCCAAAGACTTCACCACCAAATAGACTTTAGAATACCATCCGCAAAGCCGGGTATCCACAGCCACCACGAAACTCCCACAAGGGGTCAACCTCTTAATCAGGCTAAGCCATTCAGCACGAGGCGACGACTTCAATTCTTAGGGGCCCCTGATTCCCGTGGTACCAGACTAAGCTGGGTAACTGCAGCCACCATTCTTGCTAAGGATCGAGATCCATCAATTCCAAAGACTTCACCACCAAATAGACTTATTAGGGACCCTTCTTCATGGGTCCCTAACAAACCCAGTCCAGAATCTCAAAGTTACTAAGTCACTACTACCCAAGGTAAGTATCACACTATCACCTCTATCGAGGTATCCGTTCATAAGAATTTTTTCTCGAAACCGGAGAATTTTCCACCGAGGATCCGTTTCGATAAGCATTTCTGACATATCTTCCGACAAAATGTAACGCGCAGGATCGCACATCGGGAATATGCGTTAAGTCGACAATTTTTGACAGCTATGCGTAGAATTTCTTTCAAAATTGTCCACAGAAGAATTGCTGCGGAATCAAACTAACGCGATTGTATGCTTTTTTATTTTGTTCCGCAACGGATACCTCGAAAGCAAATTGAGTTCCGATTGTAACTGACTTTAGTTTCGGAGATTGTTCCGAACGGATACCTCGAAAGTTGGAGAGTTAAACTTCATGAGTCCATTCTTTTTTTTTTTTTGTAAATGATTACATATGGCATATCGAATAAAAATTATTCTTACGGCAATCGTTTGTAGGCATTTACCATACGATCGCAGACCTTCATGGAGGCGGCTTGGATCGGTTGACGATGGGCTTTCACAGATCGAATGCTAGAGAACCATTCGCTGCATATAACCCTAGTAACGAATGACAGGATACTTAGCTTTCTGCGGCTTGACTGACGAGCCCAGTAGGGACTCAACCCCTGCGTCCCAAGGATATGTTTAATTCCCTCACCACCTCTGAAACATCGATAATGATGTGGGAAGCATGTTGAAGCCAATAAATCTATTTCGACTCGAATGGCCATACTTGAGTATTTTTTTTATAAACTTTTCTCAGTTTAGGCTCACAAAGGATCAAAACTATCATGGGATGATTCTTGCAGATGTTTATTGAACCTTGACCTCAGATTGTGAAAGATTCAATGTTGGAGGAAATACGACTTTTGGAAGTTCGTTACATTACTTGCTTGTATTGGACGCAACTTGTTGAAAAGTCACAAATTGAATGCATACAGAGAAACCCTTCATTTCCTGTGTCACGATGCAAAGTCAGCCAATTAAGAAATCGAACGCTTAAAAATCCTTTTTCCACGATCTAATGGAGCTACTCCAAAGGCATTTTTCTATCTCTTCAAGTTTGCAAAAGGATTTGGTTGGTTAGTCTCATATGGGAGTCCTAACCTAAAGCTGAGCCCGCCTGCAGTCATTCCAATAAGCCTACAATTATGTACCTAAGTGCGATGATGAAGGACAAACACCATCTTCCTCATAAACCCACCAACCTAACCTATCATTTTGATGACAGTTCTAGGATACACTACTAAATGATACCTTTGCACTACCCGCCTACCCAGCCGACAACATCGCCAACGGCAACTCTGGGCGCACTTACTATCGTTTTGTCTAATAATTGAGTGTTTATTGAGTCCGTTTGACACTGTGTCATGTGTGTACACTGACCTGCGTGTTACTGTTATGAACTCTGCAACCGAATGAATAATAAATCTCAGCCCGACAGCACATGCAATGATTGCGCCGGCAGTCAATGAATGTACATTGGATATACGTACGTGCAAATGTATGTCCTCGTACACTCGTGTATCGATTTCCATCCCCCCTAATAGCACATACACCGCACACATGTAGATAGTGTATCCATCACTCATAATACCCTATACTTACTATCCTTTGAATAAACTCCAGCTTTGGGTGCTTGCAAAGGGGAAAACAAAAGCAAACCACCCAACAACAACAAAAAGAACAAAATATGGGAAACCTCCCATCAGATACAAGGAATTTCATAAGCTCCTCATTGTATATTCAAATCCAATTTCTCATCGATATTCCACCCACTTGATGTATGTTATATCCTGCCTGACCTTACCTATTCGTCGAACGTCCCCAACACCAATCGTTTAGCAGCAGAGCACTTTGGTGCTCCAAAAATCGAAATCCTTGTGCGTGATTGCGAACAAATTTAGTTCGATCCTTGTGTGGCCTAATTCTCTGGCAAGCTCTTAAGTCCAAAGGAAAATATTTAATTTCATTATCCTGGCATAAAGTTCTAAATAATTAGAACGCCGGCATCGACACCAAGGCACACACACACACACGGATGTGTATAAATGTGTTGAAAACGATTACCGTACAGCACGAGCATCCCTATTCTAAAACGTTTCTCGATTAGACTTTTCCTGCACGGAAATCCTTACCCTTTTCCCAACTCCTTCCTGTGTTCTTCACCGCCACCAATTAATGACGACTTTTACGAGCAGTCGATTGTCCTTTAACTCGTATGCCGGTTCTATCCTTACAATCGATCTGTGTTCGCAGCCCGTGCACACACTCAACGAGTCTTTCTAACTCGTTACCTAACAAGAGCTGTTCTTAGTTTACGGCTCGATGAATCGTGGGTGACCTGGGTAAGGATGGTTGGGTTGGAAAAGTTTCCCCCAGTATGTGAGAACTACAGACGAGATGTGCTCCGAACAATGAAAGGATTTCCTTGGCTCCGCTCTGAATTTGATGGTGAGGTAGACATCGTGTTTTGTGTTTGGATTACTCAATCGGTTTGACACTGATGACAGTTGTACGCATGCTCACCTTTTAATTTTTTATGCTCAGTTTGTGAGAGGAGTGATTTTCTGTTGGTGTTATCCTGTTGAAGGATTGAGATTTTGAGTTTGAATAGAACTGTCAGAATAGGCAGATGCGACAACTTGTCGCCTACCTACGGTGAAATTGGAATGCCGCAGCCTGTGTGGACCGACTGCATCATCTGATGTAATTGACACGGCATTGGCTGTCGTCACTGTAGCGTTATTCAGCTAATGGAAGTACAGTCCAGCAATCAAGCTAAATGTAGGAAGCAGTTGAATTGAACTTTGGACACAAAAAAAACGCCAGAAGTTATTCGTTGGGAGTTATCCACGAGGAGCAGTGTGTCCATAATGATATGCCAAAATAGTGTTCTGACAGTTAAATTTAAAAAAAGGTCGATTTAGTCCCTTGCTAAGAAGGCAAAGGTTTTCACCTACCGATTTTGTGTCTCAGCATCGACAAGACGTTCATCGGGTTCCTAGTTTTCAATAAGGGGGCTCGATTTAATGATCTCAATAAATCAAGTTGGGTGTAAGATACTCAGACAATTTTTTGTATTCGAAAGCACATTTGATAGCATTAGAGCATGGTGAACAACATCCTATACATTCCGTCGCTGCTTAGTTGAGGCACGTATTTAGGAGTTCCAATTTTCGATGACTTTGTTGCAATTTTCGATGACTTTGTTGCATAAATCTGGCTGAATCGGTTGGGTGGTATTTGATCTTTTGCCTTGAAAGGATTTTATTTGTTTGACAATTATTTGCAGAAATCTTTGATTTCAGGTATCGCCAAACGAAGAAGTCAAGAGTTGCTAAGTCGCACTATCACGGTAAACAGTTTATAGGAGGATAGACTTTGAAGAGAGCTGAAACATTGTGGCAAATGGAATTCCACCTCCGGCGGATCCTGGAAAAAACCCAGAAGTCGAAATCGATACACACCACCTATTCATCGATTTCAAAGCCGCATACGACAGCATTTATAGAGGCAAGCTAAACAGAGCCTTGTCTAGATTTGGTATGCCGCCCAAACTCGTCAGTTTGTGTAGGATGACGATGGAGAATTCTCGCTGCTTCATCAGGGTCGGAAACTAGCCTACCAACACATTCGATAACAAAAAAGGACTTAGGTAAGGCGATGCTCCAAAAATCTGGACTACTAGCATACTACTAGCATACGCC
The DNA here is from genome assembly GCA_949824845.1 of Rhingia rostrata. NCBI lineage: Eukaryota > Metazoa > Arthropoda > Insecta > Diptera > Syrphidae > Rhingia > Rhingia rostrata. The sequence goes on along the minus strand of OX463757.1, from coordinate 16,811,064 downwards.
GACGATAACATCATTGGTTGGACTCAACGTGATGTCATAGCCACGTTTGCTAATATAAAGGGTTTTTCAATAAGAGCGCTAGAAACGTTTTTTTTTAAATAAAACAAAAACAAGTTTGGGTATCAATGAAATTCTTTATTCCTGTGAAAGTACGTTTGATGCCATAATGTATGGAACTCGATTTCTTTTCCATTGCCACCACGGGCACGCTTGCAGAAGTCCAGACCCTGAACCCAATTTTCGACGGTTTTCAAGCATAAATCGGCCGATACTGCTGCAATTTTACGTTCGATATTCGTACGGAGTTCATCAATCGTCGCTGGCTTGTTGGCATGGACCATAGACTTGACGTAGCCCCACAGGAAATAGTCTAACGGCGTCAAATCGCCGCACTACCGCCAAGCGACTGGACCATTTCCTGAGATAACACGTTCTCCAAACTTGGCTTCCAATAAATTGATTGTGGCATTCGCTGTGTGGCTTGTGGCGCCATCCTGTTGGAACCACATGTCCTCCAAGTCCATATCATCCAATTGGGGCCAAAAATATTCGATTATCATTGAACGGAAGGGATTCCCATTCACAGTAACGTGCCGGTCTTCATCATCACGGAAGAAGTACGGCCCAATGACGCCGCGGGCCCATAAACCACACCAAACCGTAATTTTTTCGGGATGCAATGATGACTCATGGAGTACGTGTGGATTGCTGCCTGACCAATACCGCATATTTTGTCATTCAGCCACTCAGCCAGAAATGAGCCTCATCGCTGAAGATGATTTTTCGATGAAAATCCGAATCATTTTCAAGTTGTTGCTCAGCCCAATTCACGAACATACGACGCTTCTGGTGGTCAAGCGGCTTCACTTCTTTAATCTTGTAAGGATGTAGGCCAAGATCTTTTCGCAAAATTCGCCACAACGACGTCACAGAGATGACCAACGCTTGAGAACGACGCGACGTGTGAGAGACACATTTGGGCTTTCTTCAACAGAAGCCTCAGGGGCAGCAATATTCTCGACACACCGGGCACTTCTTTGTCTCACTGGCACGGGAACTTTTTGTACTGTGCCTGTGGATTTAAATTTTTCCACTAGACGCTCAATTGTTGATCTGCTAGGACGATTATGACGACCATAAATTGGACGTAGCGCTCTTAACGTTAAGGCCACTGACTCCGAATTTCGGTTGTAAATTTTAATAATTTCGACTCGTTGTTGGATCGTATATCTTTCCGTCATGAAATGGCAAACCTTACTGAAGATAAATGTCAAAATAGCGGCAAGAAATATGGCGTCGTTTGCTGTCCCTGTCGCTCAACTTTTATAGCGTCGCTGTTCAAAAACCCGATAGAGAAGGAAGCGGCAAAAATGGGTTTAGCAGTAAATGAGGGCAAGACGAAGTATATGCTGTCAACACGAAAGGACACACAACATCGACGAATTGGACAGAACGTCACCGTTGACAGAACATTGAGGTAATACGGGACTTTGTCTATCTCGGTTCCGCTCTTAACTCTGACAACAACATCTCGTCAGAAATTAAACGAAGAATTACTCTTGCCAACCGCTGTTTCTTCGGGCTAAGAAGGCAATTCAGTAGTAAAGCCCTCACTCGAACTACTAAGGAGATCCTATATAAGACCCTGATCATCCCAGTCCTGCTCTACGGCGCTGAAGCATGGACCGTCTCAAAAGCGGGTGGAGAAATCCTTGGTCGTTTCCAGAGAAATATTCTTCGAAAAATCTTAATTCCCATTTGCGTTGACGGGCTATGGAGACGAAGATACAAACAAGAACTATAAGAGCTATACAGCGACATGTCCCTGGTCAAAAAAATACGCATTTGACCTTTAAAATGGCAAGGACATGCAGTACGAATGGACACCAATACTCTGGCTCGCAGAGTCTTCGATTCTCATCCAGAGAAACCCGCGCTCAAGTAGAAACCGACCTCAACCAACTTGGAGTGCGCAACTGGAAGCTAAGGACCGGGCTAATTGAAGAGCCTTATTGGTTGATGCCCAGGCTTATTACGGACGGTAGCGCCACTTTAGTAGGTAAGTAAGGAAACCATCGGATACTGGTCTGATCCAAACGGATTTGACATAAGTGCGATTCTTGATAATAAGACGAAATACAGCAGCACTATAAACAGCCTTGTGAGAATGGCACGGAATGAATACCCGGGCTGCTGTCCCAGGCGAACCTAGATAAGCTGCTTCGACATAAATGGGACAACAGATTGTGCCCCTTAAACAAAAATGGTGGCGGATGAACCAAATCACAAACGGCAGCGTTCAATCCCGTAGTGGGTACTGATGGTCCTAGGGGTATCTAATAAATTGGAACAGGTCGTCCAAGTTGGGGTTGTATTTTGGGTTAACTACCCCTCCATGGAAAAAAAAACTCTAGTCACGAAGCAACCAATATCCTCGAAAAGGACGAATTTTACTATTGATGACCCTGCTAAGCGAAAGTCAACTTCATAGAAGATTTTGCGCAAAGATCTTGACTTACGACCTTACAAGATCCAGCTTGTGCAAGAATTAAAGCCGCGAGACCATACAATGCGTCGTGATTTTTGTGCATGTGCCGGAAATGAGATTAATATCGATGATCCCAAAATTTTGTTCAGCGATGAGGCTCATTTTTGGTTGAATGGTTACGTCAACAAGCAAAATTGCCGCATTTGGAGTGAAGAGAATCCACATGAGACCCTTGAGACGACATTACATCCAAAAAAAAAAAAGTGACTGTTTGGTGTGCTCTCTGGGCTGGTGGAGTCATTAGCACATACTTCTACCGAAATTATGCTGGAGACCGATATAGAATCATGATAACCGACTATTTCGTTCCTGAATTGGATGGCATGAATGTGGATGAGATAAGGTTCCAACAAGACGGCGCTAAATGCCACATAGCGCACGTCACAATCGATTTATTGAAGGAAATATTCGATGAGCGCATAATTTCGCGGAATGGCCCTGTCAATTGGTCACTAAGATCGTGTGATTTGACAACATTGGATTATTTCCTTTGGGAATATGTGAAGTCCCTGGTCTACACCAAAAAAAAAAAAACAGAAATGTTAGGGGACTTGGAAGCCAACATTCGAGGCGTTATTGCCGACATACGGCCCCAAATGCTGGTTGAAAATTGGACCTCTAGACTTGGCTTAATTCGAACCAGCCGCGGTAGCCATATGCCCGAAATCATATTTAAACATTAATGGCATGAAATTATCCTTCCAATAAAGCCAAATTGATGGACTTTTAAACGATTTTCTTGTGTTTTATTTCAATTCGAAGTTCTATACCTCTAAAAAATAAAAACACCCTTTACTTGTCCTGGCGATCTTAAAAGTCCAATACGGAGTTTTTTGACCAGGAGCATGTCGCTGTACATCTCGTATATCTCTTGGTTGAATCAGTCCACGAATACCGATCTCTTGACAGAGAAATTTAACATTCACCTCTTTTGGGTGCCGGTTTACTGAGATAACCCACGGAATTATAAGGCGGATGAGATTGCCAGAATGGGCACTGCTTCATGTAAATCATCAATCAAACTAGATGGAATCAAGTAAACAAACCATAGATGGAAAATCGGCAGAACGTGCCTAATGTCCAGAAAACTCGGCTTAATAATGCTGAATAGATCAAGCATCAGTACCATAATCGGTGTCCTTACAGGGACACTGCCTCTTAGACTAACATGAAAAAAGACGAGGCATCTATAACAATGACTTCTGCAGAAGCTGTTTAGACGAGGAGGAGGAAAAGTATTTTCCTCACCTTCTCTGGTCTTGTCCAGCGCTTTTCAACAAAAGAAAATTCCATCAATCTAGATGACCTGGATAATATTAATGTCGGAAACCTCCTCCGCTTCATAGTTAGCTCGGAATGGTTCACTTAAGTAAACAAATCTCGAGGAAAAATCAACAGATGCACGTGGTACTTCCTGCTTTAAGTGTGCACGCGCATCGCATGATGCCACTCCACTATAACTTAACATAACCTTAACATCGACCCGGATCACTTCCTTAGTAGCATAAGGTACTTACTTACAAAAGGGGCGCTACAGTCCGGAATGAACCTGGCCCTCAACCAACATGCGTCTCCAATTAGCCCAGTCCTTAGCTATTTGACTAGAGTTGCCAACTCCAAGTTGGTCGAGGTTGGTTTCAATTTTTGCGCGCCAATTAGAGCGTGGTCTTCCTCTACTGCATACGACGTCTGGGTGGGAATCCAAGTAGCAAGGTAAGAATGCACCACGCCACAACAAAAGCGAACTACTATGAAAAAATGAAAGACTGCGTTCTGCAAAAGACTTGCCAGGTCTTAGCTGAACTCGTATGGCTTAACATCTCGGTTAACACGAGCATAAACAGCAACGGCTAGATTTCTCGACTGTACTTCTGAAGCTCTTAGAATCGCTAGTTCAGTACGAGTAGAAAAATCGAACCTCCTGTTTAGGAATCAAACCATCGCAGATTCGAGAGCTCTTGGCATTTTGCTTGTGTCGAAAGATGAAGAGAGTCTGCCTCATCAAAGGCAAGCATTCTCAACAAGCTAAAGCTGACTAAGCAAATATTTTGTTCTGCTCTCTATATCTCATTTTGACTAACAAAAGTCAACTAATGGGCCATTCTGACAGGTGAATGTCAAAGATACTTTGAAACCAAGAACCAACAGCACACTCAAACCTTTCGACTTCAAAATCTCCCAAAACAGGACGAACTTTCATCTAGATCTGCAAATTAAAAATAATCTCCCTCCCCCACACAGCATCCTATTTTCATGTCCCTCGATTAATAACAAGCAAAGTATTCCACTTGCTGTATAACCATAACCTACAAACCATCGAATGTTCCCAGCATAGTTCATCATAAAATCCGTCATCCCACCAACCTCATCGCCAGATCATGAATCCTTTCGTCGAAAAAATTCCGAAAAATCCCCAAAATGATTTCAATATTTCCAACATTTATTGCCAACTTAAGCCCTCATTCAACCCGAACAACTTTTCCACACAACATCGTCCCAATCCCGAAGCATATCCGTCATCCAAAGCAGAGCGATGCAAACTAAAATCCCACCCATACACATACACCAATACCAATGGCAACAACAACATCCATATATGCCACATATGGCAGGGCAAAAGCCACTTCACAGTTGGCGGACCATATAGTTCCGGAATTGTACCCGAATACGAGATTCTTTTGTTGTTGCTTTTTGCCTGAGTTATTCTATTCCGAAATATCCTTTATTGGTTACACAATTTGCAGCAACTCGCCATCCTGTCCCACATCCTCAAAAACTCCATATAGGTAGGTAGGTACGTATCGTGTGCAATGTGTGTGCTCTGAAATGGCATAAGGGAATCAGTATAGCTTTGCCGGCGCCAGCCATGACCACTGCAGGCTCTCTCTCTCTCTCTCTCTCCCCGTGTATATATGGTGTATCCAGCGCAGCCACACAAAAATGTCCTGCGAGTTTCTGACAATGAAGTGCTTCTTTGGTGATAGGATGTAGTTTTGTGATTTATTGTGCCCTCCATTCATACAAACACACATTTACGGGGCGGAATATGGAATAGCTAGAGAGCCCAGCAAAATGCTAGTCGTGCCAATTCTATTTGACCTTCCCTGGCAGAGTCTTGGGTGAACCAGTTGTCTCCTCATTTTCCCAGGAATCTATATGGTGTCGGTTTTGTTTCGTTTTTTTTTTTTTTTTGTGGTGGAAAATTGAATATTATGCACAAAAGTACTGTATAACAAGGAAAGCAATGCAAGGCTCAAGGATTTCCCAAAGATGCGATATGTTCTGAACGTGAAGAGGAAATATCTTCTTGAGAGCTCGAGATTTTGGGAGAACTTTTGAGGACAAAGCAATTTGGCTGCTTTTTGTGTGTAGTTAGTGTTGAAGGATTTCTTGTTTTTTTTTTCCCCCCTGTTGGTACCAATTTTCGTGGGGAACGTACAATGAGCTTCGGGGGTTAAGGGAAGAAATCAAGCATAAAGGATGTCAAGGGAACCTATTGGATGGATGCTATAAATACTTGGTGCACTAGTTTATCTCCGTAGATAAATATTTCGTTCGGTAATTGGCAGTGATTCAGGATTATTTTTCATTCAGGTCTGTTGGTGGGTATACATGATAGATGATTACTGCGTTACTTTGCCAGGTCTTTGAAGGGCGGTTTCGATGGCGTTTATAGAAAAAAATGTCAATTTCGTCGGCTTATGCTAAAAGTTGTTAAGATTAATGGATGATTGTGATCCTGGCGTGGGCCTAGGGGTTCTGCACAACCCACTCCGGAATAATGTTAAAGAAGTCGTATGACAGAACGTCGCATTGCCTAAATTTTGGTATCGATTGTGTCAGTGTGATAGTTGTAGACCCTAATGGATTAACGAGAATCCATCATCGTCATCCTGCTCAGAAGGATGAGATTGGGCCACCGAGAGACCTTAATGTGTAAATTTTGTCTCCATAAGTGCTGTCGTATGCGGCTTTGAAATCGATGAGAAGTTGCATATCCAACGGCTTTATACAGCTCGTCGGGAAGGCTGTCATTTCCGATAACCTTGTTGAGCTGAAGTTTAGATTCTCTTGATCGGACGGATGGTAGGTATTTGGCACTGTCGTTGTCAACATTAAATGGTTAAATGGCCTGACAGCGGGAGATCGCTCGTCATCGCAGCTGCTGGAAATGCTGCTCAAACACATCTTCTATAGCCTGCGCTTCGGTGAGTTGGCTTCCTTCGCTGTCTCGAAGATCCTGTGTTCCGGTTTTGTAGACAGTAGCCAGTTGCTTAGTTTTTTTTTTGAAAAACCGCCAGATGTTACTACGATCGCGCGACTCTTCTCCTTGAGCTGGGAAGCTGTCTAAGCCCTTTTTATACGCAGGATCTTCTTTTCCTCCTCCTGGCTCGATACTCTTCTCTCGCTGCCCTTGTTTTGGCAGCACTGGTTGTTGGCGTCTGTGGTTGGTCAATGCATAGAGGAGAGTTTCATAATGGTACGTTCTGCTTGAAAGCGGGAGATTGCTCGTCATCGCAGCTGCTGGAATGTTCAAACACTCTACTTCGCTGTCACGAAGAGCCTGTGTTCCGGTTTTGTAGCCAGTAGCCAGTTGCTTAGTTCTTCGATCTCCTTAAGCTGAGAAGCTGCGTAAGCCCTCTTCCTTCTAAGCAAGATTTTCCTCCCTCTTCCTGGCTCGATACTCTCTCTCGCTGCCTCTGTTTTAGCACCACTGATCGTTGGCGTCTGTGGTTGGTCAATGCATAGAGGAGAGTTCTATACTTAGGCGCTCGCTGTAGTCTCTGGTTACTTCAGGTGTGCTTAGGCATCCAACCTCGAATTTCTTTTTCTAGGCGGTTTGTAGCTTCTTCTCCTTAAACAGTCGAGTTCTGAATTTAGTCGCGACAAGAAAATTGTCAGAGTCGACGTTTGCCCCTCGGAATGTGTGCACGACGAGGATGTTGGATGAGTGCCTCGCTGTTGCTGTGTGGATCCTTAGCCTTGGAAACCTTGTGCTACTTATCACCGTATTACGAGCTGCAAAATTGATTATTCCGTATCCGTATAAGTTGTCCTTTCGTGGATTCTGTGCTTACCATCTTAACCGCCAAAGATGTTTTTCCTTCCAACTTTACATCATATTCCGGACAGGCTCCTGAGGCTCCATTAGGAAGGTCATAAAACTCCTCCTTGATGGGAATTTCAGGCTCGTCGGTAGGGGGCACATGCACAAATGTATTAGGCTTATGTTTTGGAAAGTAGCTTGAAAGTGGATCACAGAAAGGCGATCACTTATCGGCTTGAAGTCAATGATTGTTACCCTAAGCCGATTTACCATGACGCATCCACATCCTAGTACATGCAATCTTTTGTTGCCGCTGTAACAAACGTTGCAATTTTTTTTTTGTTCGCCATACCTGATCCTACCCACCTTATCTTCTGGATTGCGGTTATTTTTATCTGCCTTGTACCGAGGACAGACTCAAGTTTTTGAGTACCACGTGGGATGTAGAGTGTTCTTACATTCCAGGTATTTACTCTCAGATCATAGTCCAGTGATGTCCTGGTCTTGCCAGTTGAGGAGTTCCATTATCCGAGGCTGGCTGTGTCTCTTTCATAACAAGCAGTTTTTTTCATGGTCGGAAAGTGACTCCGACAGCACAACCCCCAATCTGGAGGGTATGACCCATGTTTTGGCCCTAGGACAGCGGAACGGAAAAAACCGATGTCAGTAACCCATTTGGGATATGAGAGCTGCCATTGACCCATTGAGGGCTACTCCACCCTCAGCTCTTATCTAACTCCCTGGCTCTGTATTGAAAATCCCTATAGACCTGTTGTTTAAATGTGACGAGGCAGTTCATAGAAGGATTACACTTACCAGATCGATCCAAATGGATCTTTAGGCGCCATCGTTGTTGATTTCATCTAGGGAAATTCCTCCGCTGTCGCCTGAGTGTGAGTTCCTTAGTTAGAGGACACTCCTCCCCCTCTCTCGTTCGCTGCCACCAACGACCTTCCACAGGGGAGGTTGGTTAACTCTTCTCCAGTCATTAGTAGATGTCACAGTTTTTCAACTATTTTTGTTGACCGGCCCATCCCATTGTATTTCCTGGGTGGCAGTAATGTCTTCTTTGTAGCAGCTTAGGGTTTTCGCTAGTTGTTCTTCTAGACCTCTCCTGTTTAATGTTCTAAAATTATAGTCAGTCCTTTCCGAGGCTATCAGTTGCTTTATAACATTGTAACTACCCTAACCTGGAGGGCCAGGCCCTTGTGTTCACCTAAGAACAGTAGGCAGAATTTTTCATGCCAGTCATTCTTTCGTTCTGGTGTTAACAGTCGCTCTTTTAAGTTTAGCTAGTCAAATCCGGTTGGATGAGACCAGTATCCGATAATTAACATTTGGTGGTCAAAGTTACAACGACTATGCGTTGCCAAGTTAACGCCGATCTCCAAAACTAAAACCACGCTTGTTAATTTCCTTAAAAGCGATTCATCACTTCTGATTAAGGGTGGGTATGAAGAGTGACTGTAATTGTCACTAACTAATACCTTGTATTGGCCTTCGCTGTTTTTTTTTTTATTAGTTGGTGGAAAGCTTTGAGAGCAGGAGTGTGCGACTTTAACCCAAACTAAAACCACCTGTGCTTCCAACCCCTTTTCACAATGGTACCGCCGCTAGGCATTTCATCACGAGGGGTTTTCAGCCGTAGCTGCATCTTTTGCCTGCCAGTGTGGGAATGTGTGTGCAGGCTGCACGAGTGTGCATAATGTGTATATGTATGGATATGTATCTTTATGTATGTATATGTTTATGTATGTTTGGCAGGTGTCTGTATGTCACATCCTTTTCATACGTCTCCTCCATGGACTGCTGACTTTTTACATGTATGTCCGTCTTACCGCCCGGCTGTTCCGGTGCGTTTTGGACAGTGGCAATGTGCCTACTTTTATTCACCGTGTTATTTCATCTTGATTCAGCGCTCGCTCGTTCCTTTCGGCATCGGTGGAGCTACAGCATCATGCTAGTGATGATTTGGTTCGCCGTATCCCATGTTTCGCTCGACGTAAGAATTTATACTATGACTGCTCTCGGTGTAACTTGCCCGCTAAGTTCTCTTTCAAGCAGGTTTCAAGCCGTTATTAACAGCTAGCACTCCGTCAGGGCCCGCTCAGCATTCTGTATTTTTCCTTCGTACGGATCATCCATTTGTTTTCAATAAGAGCGGTACAAACGTTTTTTTTTAAATAAAACAAAAACGGTTTTGGATACCAATGAAATTCTTTATTCCTGTGAAAGTACGTTTGATGCCATGATGTGTATGGAACTCGATTTCCTTTGCATGGCCACCACGGCACGCTTGCAGAAGTCCAGACGCTGAACCCAATTTTCGACGGTTTTCAAGCATAAATCGGCCGATACTGCTGCAATTCCACGTTCGATATTCGTACGATGTTATCAATCGTCGCTGGCTTGTTGGCATGGACCTTAGACTTGACGTAGCCCCACAGGAAATAGTTTGTGGGGCTACGACCGATACGGCCAAGCGACTGGACCATTTCGTGAGATAACACGTTCTCCAAACATGGTTTCCAATAAATTGATTGTGACTATCGCTCTGTGGCTTGTGGCACCGTCCTGTTGGAACCACATGTCCTCCAACTCCATATCATCCAATTGGGGCCAAAAATATTCGGTTATCATTGAACGGTAGCGATTCCCATTCACAGTAACGTGCCGGACGAGCCTCAACGAGCCTCATCGCTGAAGATGATTTTTCGATGAAAATCCGAATCATTTTCAAGTTGTTGCTCAGCCAAATTCACGAACATACGACGCTTCTGGTGGTCAAGCGGCTTCACTTCTTGTAAGGATGTAGGCCAAGATATTTTCGCAAAATTCGCCACAACAACGTCACAGAGATGCCCAACGCTTGAGAACGACGTGTGAGAGACACATTTGGGCTTTCTTCAACTGAGGCCTCAGCGGAAGCAATATTCTCGACACTACGGGCACTTCTTTGTCTCACTGGCACTGGAACATTTTTAACTGTGCCTGTGGATTCAAATTTTTCCACTAGACGCTGAATTGTTGATCTGCTAGGACGATTATGACGACCATAAATAGGACGTAGCGCTCTTAACGTTGAGGCCACTGACTCCGAACTTCGGTTGTAAATTTTAATAATTTCGACTCGTTGTTGGATCGTATATATTTCCATCATGAAATGGCAAACCTTACTGAAGAGAAATGTCAAAAGAGCGGCAAGAAATATGGCGTCGTTTGCTGTCCCTGTCGCTCAACTTTTGTAGCGTCCCTGTTAAAAAACCCGATATTTGTGGAGATACTCCCGAAAGCATCCATTCTCCGACAGGAACTGCGTCAGATAGAAGTTTACTTCTCCATGTTTCCTGCTGACCCATTCTTCTATGTGTTCATCTTCCTTTGGTTGAGTTATTGCAGCTGCTTTGTCATTCTGCGTGTAGAAGCTCGTTTATGTTTCTTCTGCCTTTTGGTTGGTTCTCGCTGAGCCGCAAACCGCTTTATTTCTAAATCGATGGGCATTCGCCTAGAGATGGCACTGATAGCGTTTCCTGAAACAATTCTGAAGGCGCAGCACACTCTTAGCGAAACTAATCAATGCACTGCGCTTATACGTTTCATGTATGTTTTCCGATCCACTGCTGCTGGTGCTTATATCGGGGACGCGTAGGTACATCAGTATTGACTTGCTCACTGTTGCTAACAGGTTTTCTGATTGGCTGCCTGGGTCCCCCGACGTTTGGCATTAGTCTTGAAATCGCCGCTACTGCCTGGTAGGCCCTTACGCCAGCGTACTTCATATGCTCTTTAAAGTTGAGCCTGTGATCCAATACCATTCCTATTTCCCAGGTACTTTATGTATTGACTCGATCCAATGATATGATCGGTGGTGACACACACTTTATGTAGTATGAGTTGAGAAATAGCAATAAAAATTTAGTTCTTCAAAGTACCACTTAGGAAGAATGGCGCTGCGATCGACAGATATCCATGCATACTACAGTAAAAATGATATTATTAGCGTGGTATCCGTATACTATAGTATTGTTACCACCAGTGTGTCAAAGGCATAATACGAGATTTCGTCAAAAAAAAAAACGGCGAATACCACCATTATTTTGACGAAATTTCGTCATTTTGACAGTCCAATTTCCACAATAACGCGTCGAATCTTGTGTTTCATTTCCGGAATTATTCTTGGGATACCTTTCCTTAAAAAATTGTTCTGAAATAAATTCAGTGACATACGATTCTGAACTTTATTGCTCACAGATGACAGACGGGCTCAATGGCGCGATGCTTAGTGCGATAAACTACCACGCAGAAAGGGAGGGATCAATTCCCAGCTGTAGCAACACCTTAATGGTTTTTCACTGGCCCTTCTCTCGTGATGATCTGACAAATGATCCAGTAGTATCAATTTTCAAGGAAAGCATATCTCAAATTCGCCGTTCGGAGTCGTCATAAAACAGGATGTCCCGCCATCGTGCAAGAAGTACACACGCACACATGAATGGTTGTGAGAATGTTCGGCCCTGTTTAGTGGTTAAATTTGAAGGGCCGTTGTTGATTTTGAATAAAACACAAATCTTTTAAGAAATTAGTGTCATTTATTTTTATTATGATAATGTTGGTATGGTTCAATTATGTATGGAACAAAATATCGGCCAAACGGCTGCCGCAACCTCGGCGGCACACCTCCATCCGATGGTCCAAATTTTCGATGACGCTGAGGCATAGTTTAGGTTCTATGCCGTTAATTTGCCAAATTATCTCATCCTTTAGCTCTTGAATGGTTGCTGGCTTATCGACGTACAACTTTTCTTTCAAATAACCCCAAAGAAAGAAGTCCAACGGTGTAAAATCACATGATCTTGGCGGCCAATCGACATCGCCACCACGTGAGATAACACGGCCATTGAATTTGTTGCGCAAAAGAGCCATTGTTTCGTTAGCTGTGTGGCAAGTGGCACCGTCCTGTTGACACCACATATCGTACACATCCATATCTTTACAATCGGGAAATGAAAAGTTAGCTATCATCTCACGATAGCGAACACCATTCACAGTAACTGCCGCACCGGCCTCATTTTGAAAAAAAAAAACGACCCGATGATGCTGCCATTCTATAAACCGCACCAAACAGTCACTCTTTGTGGATTCATTGGTTTTTCAACAATCACTCTTGGATTATCATTCGCCCAAGTGCAGCAATTCTGCTTCTTTTGACGAATCCACTGAGGTGAAAATTTGCCTCATCACTGAAGATGATGTTCTTCGAAAATTGATCATCCAGTGTTGCCATTTCTTGCCACCATTGACGACGCTTGAAATGGTCAAGAGGCTTTAGTTCTTGAGTCACTTGCACCTTGTAAGCGTGTAAATGCAAGTCTTTATGCATAATGTTGGTCAACGACGAGCCTGAGAGGTGCAATTGTTGGGCACAACGATGAGTTAGGGATGCCGGCTCTTCAGCCATACTATCGCGAACAGCAGCAATATTTTCACATCTCCTACAGACTCGGTTTGCTCAAATTTTTGCAAGATTTTTCCGATTTTACGCACATTTGGACGATTAAATTGACCGCAAAAATCACCAAGTGCAAGATATGCATTTTGATTTGAACGCCCATTTTCATAATAAGCCTGAATAACTTTAACGCGTTGCTCGATTGTGTATCTTTCCATGGTTCAAATTGAGTTATTCTGAAATTGCGAAATGTCAAATGAAATGCAGAAAAAAAACTTGATGTTTAGCTGTGGTTCACATTCAAAATCGGCCCTTAAAATTTAACCACCCGTTACAAGCCCGTTGCGCCGAAAAAAGAAAAAAAATATGACAGCTGGACATGAAGACATGAAGGCGTGATCTCACGTGATTTACGTTTTTTTTTTTGCACGTGAAATGTAATGGCAAAAGCGTTTCGTCTAGGTACATTCCAATTTTTTAATGTGACACTCTTTACATCTGAATCATGGAGTCAATCATCCAGAAACAACTGGATCGATAAATAACATTCGGTCTACAAGTATTTTAAAATAAAATGAACTGCGGATATTCACAATCTAACTGTCTTTAGATTGATTTCAATATTAAAAGCCAAGACTATTCAGTTGTCAAATATTAAATTACCCCCAAGAAGCCTTTCGCATAAGAAATCTCCTTGATAATGATACCTACCTTGCTAAAAATCTGATAAATCCTTATGCTCCTTGAAAAAGCATCAAGTAACTTTGCAACATTGTCATGTTGCTGTTGCATATTCAATGCCACCTCTCCAGTGCATATTTTCGTCGAAAAACTCATCTGAAATATTCTGTCGCCATCTCAACAGAAATGATAACCCGCTTTAAATTCGCGCATTTATTGGTATTGCCCTAAACTGCATTCCAACCACTTTTCAGACACTCAACCCCCTTAGGAACCGAAAAGATATTCTTGCGGTTATATCATTCTCGCCAAATGCCTCCAAGCAAAACCAAAAAAAGAAATCCACACGGCTTACCGCCGACCTCCGCTACCAACCTAGACCCGACCGAACATTACACCGCGAAATGAAGTTCGTGTTCGTATGTCCCCAAAAAAAAAAAAAAAAATCCGTCTTCTATCCCCCGTACTTCATTACGAATATTCCAATAAAATTCTAACCAAAACGGAGTGCAAACACTAAAAAGAAGGACAAATCCAAGAGCCTCTACGTAAAGCAGGATAAAAGATGAGGTGAACCGATTGGTACCCATATAATGCTTGTAGTTGTTGTAGCCCTGTCTGAGGCAGCATGTAGTCACTTAAACATAATGGAAATGCCGACACCGAAGGAAGGGAGAAAAAAAAACAAAGAAACCAAATCGATGGCGAAGCGGTTTGGAAAAAGCGCAGGCGCGACCGACGCCCAACAACAGTCCCGACCTCCGCAGTCCACATGAACCAAGGTATAGGAAAACCTTCACGTCTGCTGAACACTGAGACTGAGAGGGAATGTTTGACCGTAATCGACGACGGCACGTTGTGTTGTTTCCATGAAAGGTCTATACCCCGCCAGGACGAGGACGAGGATGAGGACTCTGGAACTCTGCAACTCTGCAACTCTGTCTCTGCCACTGACTCCTTAACTATGAGGATCAGTTAACGACAAAGGCAACAGTTATAATGGTAGGTATAGTGAGATTTTGTTTGCTTCATTGGTCACCATCGCAGCCAGGTTAGGTTATTATGCGGTTGAAGTGAGACCCCTTCTTCTCCTTTCCCTAATTCGTTTTGTTCCTTCGTTCGGTCCTCTCCTCGTTGTGGGTCCTTTGTGTTGGTAGATTGTTTTTTTAAGGAATTACATTTCTGCTGGAAATTTATTGTGTATTTTGGTGTGTGGCGCAAGATATCCAATAACACCTGAACATGGAATAAGAGAACGAGAGGAACAGAAGTAAGACATAAAAATCCCAGCCCCAAGGATGATGAATCATAGCACCAGCCACCAGCGCAGAGTCCGCATTCCTTAGCCAAGTTGGAGCGAGTTTTGAGTGGAACTGCGTGCGCAGTTCTCATTCCCACACAGGATTGGATTTGAAATTCCTCCGGAATGGTGGGTATTATACCTGCGAAGTTATGCATCCTTCTTTGGGTCTCCTCTGTTAAACGGGACCATTTTAGGATCATTATTTCCACGTTATAATTTCGCATTCCAAGTGGTTTGATCACTCCTGTTCTGCTTTTATTTCTTCGATTTGGTTATAAAAATTGACGCGGTATTACGATTAGATAGGCAGTGCGTCGAATAAGTGGTTTCTAAGTATCGGTGACGAATCGATTCAAGTGGTTCCAGGGAAACGTTTTCGATTGTCATAAAATATTTAACCGAGGTAATAAAATGGGATTCCCCAAGGCGCGATTTGGCGTTTTGTACATCGTCTTTGTTCTTACTTTGCGATATTAGGCAGACATTTTGATTGTCGAGTGGCTAGTTCCCCATTTGATGCGACGTCAAGTGGCGGATAGAAAAGCATATAAGCAGGGTGGGTTGGAAATTTAATGCCACTAGTGGATACAAAAAAAATGATTTTTCACTGGCCCTCCTCTCGTGATGATCTGACAAATCATCCGAGTAGTATCAATTGTCATGAAAAGTTTATCTCAACCGTTCGGATTCGGCATAAAACAGGAGGTCCCGCCATCGTGCTAAGAAGTACACACGCACACATGAATGGTTGTGAGAAAAAAGCTAGGCCCTGGGTACTAACGAGCCTGTTGCGCCATAAATTTATTTTTTTCTTACAAAAGGCCGGCAGCAGAGGATTAACTTCATGGAATCAATGGTGGTGTCTTCGAAGCAAGGAAAACATGAGCTTCTCTGACATTTTCGGAAAACGTGCCATTTAGGAATATCAAGAGTTAGTCAGGTGGCGGATGAACAGAGGGCCAACTGGTTGTTGGACATTAATGGCTCCGTATCCTAGTGATATCGAATAAATTAGAAATGGGCGTCCAGGTTGGAAGCTGGACTTAGCGTTAACTACTCAATCACGGCAAACCCTATTGAAACAAATAAAAAGACTCGGAAAGTAATGATTTTACTGTTGATGTCCATGCTAAACGAAAAAAAGGTCAACAACGTTCGTATCTGCACCTAGAATCCAGACTCCAAAATCAAAGAACATTAAGCAGTAGAGGTACAGGCGAACAACTAGCGATAACTCTAAGCTGCTCATCTCTTATACTGACAGACGATCGCAGCCAAGAAAACTACCAACCACCCAACCTAAGCGAAGTTAGGAAAGCAACATCTAAACTGAAGCTTGACGTTGCTGTCGGAAATGACAATCTTACTGCCGAGCTATAAAAATCTGGCGGAGGTGATTTGGTAAGTAAGATCAAAGAGTGTAAAGTCATACAGATGACGCACTGCATACAAGAAAAATTGTTCTATGGCGGGTGCCCGCCATATGATTGGATTCTCATTTGTGCACGTGCACCCCGCCCGCCTGCACCATGAAGCTGGTGAGCAAAAGTTTCTGTTTTTTTGTTCTCAATGCGTCATCTGTATGATTTTGTAATCTTTGATGCAATCCTAGTGCCCCTAGATATCTACGGCAAACAGACCGCAGCTTGTCGAGCTGTGAGACTGAGAGCCTCGTCACAATGGACACTCAATCAGGGTGAACACACAAAGATTCTGAATCACCTTAATATTACAAAAAAAAAAAAAAACACCGACCACACCACTACCCAATTCAGTTTTGAGCATAACTTCAGGAAAACCATTCCCAGTTGCCTTGAATGGGAGTCAGCTTCGATCGAAACAAAAATCTTAATTCACATCTACACGGATGGGTCCAAAACAGAATCTAGAGTAGGTAGAGGTTTTTTTCTCCAAGATGCTTAATCTAAGCATATCCTTTCGCCTTCCCGACCATTGTAGCGTTTTTCATGGCAGAATCCTTGACCTGGCTGAATTGGAATGTAATATACGCGATGCATATTACCATCATCAATGACAGCCAGGACAAGGTTTCTTTGATTGATGCTAATATGCATCGCGTATATTACATTCCATTTCAGCCAGGACAAGGCTTCTTTGATTGCCATGAAGCGGCAATAAAATCCCTGAAAGCAATCCCCTTCAATTCGAAATCAGCCCACGAATGCCGACTGTCTCTTAACGAGATGGCGGAGCATTTTATCATTCACCTCCTTTGGGTGCCGGGCCACAGAGACATACCAGAAAATTGCAAGGCAGGGCACAACCCTCGGCAGGCAACTTTGGCCTTACTTTAATGCAGAACAGATCAAACATCAGTACAGATGACCAGGCCTGACTTCTGCAGAATCTGCTTAGACAAGAAAAGGAGGAATTGTCCAAGAATAGGAGGAAAGTATTACCCACCTTCTATGCTCTTATCCTGCTCTCTTAGTAAAAAGGAAACTTCATCTGGGAGAGTACTCCTTCAACAAACTAGTTGAGCTGACTAACATCAACGTCAGAAACCTCCTTCGCTACATAGTTAACTCTGAATGGTTCAATTAGGCCAACGAATATAGAAAAGTCGACAGATCCACGTGGAACCACAACCGACCTTTATGGTCTAAGTGTGCACGCGCATCGCGTACAGCCACTACAACACAACCTAACCTACCTACTTAGAACCAGGGAACCCGGGCTTAGTAGTCCAGTTGTTCGCACAAATACGTGAAGAAATAAATTGTGCCGTTCTGGAGAACTGCGAGTAATGCTAGAAGTACCATTAAATCCACTTAAATGCACTGCACGAGAACAACGTCAGCCAAACGATTCCTCAAATGGATTCATTTATGCTGAATGACATGTCCTGTCACACAGGATGAAATTACGGCTCATATGTATTGCTCGAGCCACAACCGATTTTTTGAAGCAAGCATTTCCCAGTTGCCTGATATCTCACGTTTTTGATTTCCACTGTCCGCCAAGATCACCATTCTTCATTCAAAGGGTTTTCCGCTAATTGCACGGTCTTGTGTGAACAAGCCACAAGATCCGGCAACTTTCAATGAGAACAAACGTCAATAAATGACAAAGCTATCGCTCGAAGTTCTGCATAAAAGAATCATCAAAAATGACATAAAAATACCCCAAATAGTAATCAACAATGGCGACGACCACTTAACCGATCAAGTGAATTCGAAAACATGTTGGAAAAAAGATTGAATTCCCCAAACAAAATTAATAAAAAAAAAAACCCATTTATGTCTTTTTTTTTATTTTCTTCCGAAGATTAAGCCTACAATTGGGTCACACATTATGATCAACCCTGTGTTTATTATCGATCTAACTGTCACAAATGAAAGTGACAGTAATTGTCTCGAATGAATGTCATCGTGTCAAGAGTGCTGTCAGCGTTTTTAGTTTGCACTTAATGTTCGTTAGCACTCACAAAGACGTGACAAAGATACGTATATTGAGGGTTTTAAGTAATAAAATTAAAATCAACCCCTCACACATGATTCCCAAAATAATTTGATCGATCCATTCACCAAGCAATTAAACATGAAAACACTTAATAACATGAAGGGTTGAGTTGTAACTGCACATCACTGATGCGCACTGCAGTTCATACATGAAACATGAGTGAAGTTGGTACAAGTTGCATATGTGATTGTTGTTCTTTCTTCCTTTAGGTTTGAAAAAGTGTCCTCCTCTTCAATCTTGTTTCCACTGGGATGTTACCAATTCATACTCACTCAACCATGTTCAGTGATTCCCATTGTCTAGCAGAAAAATCACTCAACTCATCCAAGTCGTGGTAGCATTCAAAAAAGTCGGTAGCACACTGCTTCAACTCCAACACCAACACCAACACAACCATGAACAATGAGCACGCACTACTCTCAGACACACTAGTCGGTGATAGGAATTTCGTAAAAAGGAAAAAAATTTTAGGTGTTCCACAGCCTCTTTCCAGCCTTCTGTGTAGCACCTTCTTTTATGTTGATTTTCGCTGCACAATTTCAGATTGTTCTTGTTGGATCGTCCTCGCCTCTCCTTTTTATTTTTTTTTTCATTTATTATCACCGAGGAACAACAAGGCGTCCGAGACGATACACCTTGAAAAGAAGAGAACAAAACCAAAGTGGAATACCAACCGAGGATCCATTCTTTTGGATGCTAATATAAAATGCGTGCATATGTGTTCAAGGGATAACCAAGAGATGGCGGGCAATGAAAGAATGGAGCTATACAGCCAAATGACACTCGACGCCTTTAAAAATAAACGAATAGGAGCCCAAAAGGGAACCTTGCCGAAAACACGTTAAAACTCGAATTTGAAGTACAATCGTTCGAAACGTAGAAGACGGCGAAGAGATGAAACCGAAAAAGGATTTCAGATGATCATGATGGAGCGGAAAATGAAGTGCAAGAAGGCTATGCGCACACACCACCGTTCAAGCGAGGAATTTTTCGAAAGGGAAGCGATATTTTATTTCTGGACTCGGACTTGCCGGCCGGTCGGCCGGCCGGTATCATCGCGTCATATGATCATATGTAGAATATTGGATCAGTCAGGCTACGGAGGACCAGGTGAGATCAAAAAACCAGATAAGAGAGTCGCTTCGATGGGAAGCATAGACATTCCAACATTGGATACCATCGGTGCAGTGTCGAAGACGGGCAGGCGCAATGTGACGACTGTGGTGCTTTCGCGCGATGTTTGTCCTTGTGGAAGAAGTCGATTACTCTTGGGTTTTGTTGTTGTTTTTGTTATATTTGCGTTGCAGTTTTGTGGCATGGAGTTGCTATGCAATGCTTCAGTTTGGAGATGCGCTTTTGTTGCTTGGTCCTCTGTAGATCTTTGTTTCTAACTTTTTTTTTTGTTCGTTAGGTTCCTTTCTTTCCTTTCTTTTTGCTGGAACAGCATTTAGGTGATACATTTTGGGTGCAATGATCTTTGGTGGAATTTTTGTCTCTTGGATCGATTTTTGAGAAAGGAGCCTTCAGGGATGGAACGGGTATGGAAACGTGATATTTTATTGGATGGCATTTGTTTGCAGATGAGAAAGTTTAGGGCAATTTCAGATGGGATGTTTGAAAGTGATGATTTATGAGCTGTTCGTCATTGGGAGTGAAACAAACGATTTGGGATGAGAATTTTGTTTCCTTTTAATCCTGCAGCCAAATTTGAGAATTTTAATTTTTTTTTTAAATCATTCTGAACTTCTACGGATCTTGACCTTTTATTTGGTCCATATTTTATGAAACAGCGCCGTAATCGGAATCAGAAAAACTTCGGGCCTGATCTGGACGATCTGGAACACGTTCCTCTGTACCTGCGTTTGAGTTGGACCACATAATTTTGAAATCTAAATTTTGTCAGTTTGGTTGTTTGGAACCATCAGTTCTGATAAGGAAGGGAATGAGGAGAGGATAAAATGGATGCTAACTTAAATTTATCTCAAATCATTCTCTCCAAACTTGTGAAGGGCCTTTTAATAGGGTCTTCCGAACTTTGACAATTGATAGCGGCCATATTTTTGAAGGTACATCTGTCAAATTGACTGTCATTTACTCATTCTGTTTTTTTTTTGCCAAACAGTATGGACGGACATAGCGTTCACCAACAAGTGCAAATGGTGAAATTGTTTTATCAAAATGGGTCTTCTGTTGGGGCAACGTTCTGCGCGATACGCCCATTTCACGGTCGCCATAATCGTCCGACCGAAAGGACCTTTCGTAATGTGGTGGATAAATTTGAGTCCACTGTTTCGGTAAACGATAAACCAACACCTAAGTCGAAGAAACGCAAGGTCAGCCAAAATAATCGGCACTGGCCGTAAGAGTGTTCAGTCGAATTCCCGTCGCTCACAAGAACTCTTCCTTTGTGAGACCACAACTTGCTGGCGAATTTCGCGTTCAGACTTGAGCCTGCATCCGTTCAAAATGCATTTGACCCATTAGCTGAAGGTTAACGACCATAGACAACGACGTGTGTTCGCTGAATTGGCTCTGGAGCAGTTGGAAACTGACCCTATTTTGCATCGAAAAAGCATCTGAAGTGATGAGGCCCAATTCTGGATGAATGGGAACGTCAACAAACGAAATTGCCGAATTCGGGACGATACTAATCCACATGAAAACCAAAAGCGTCTAATATGGATTGTGAAAAAGAGATTTCGGTCTGTCGGCGTCATCGGTCCATAATTTTTTGAGAACGACGTTGGCCAGGCCATCACCGCTATAGGTCGGTAATTACCAATGGACACCAACGACATGTGGTTTCAATAGAACAGAAATTCCGAACGAGCGATTCGAGGGCAATGTCATCTTACGTGAAGTTGATGTGAACTGGCCACCGAGATCGTGTGATCCGATCCCGTTAGACTTTTTCTTGTATGATTTTCTGAAGTCGCAAACCTATGCAAGAAGCCACAAACAATAGTGGCTCTCAATGCCAACATACCCCATGCAATTAGTCAAATTCAGCCTGATTTACGCGTCAGAATCATGGAAAGTTTGACATTTCGGATGGACGCCACTCAGATAAACCGCGGCGGACATTTGAACGATTTTTTTTAAATTTTTTTAATTATAAACTAATACTTGACAAAAGTGCTTAAATCTAACTTATCAATATCATGTTTACTTAGTCTAACTTATCGGCCCTTAGCGGGCGCTGTAAGCTTACAACTATCATTTGTTCTTTTGAGTTTAGGCCCGCCAATAGGGTGCACCCGCCCCAGACTTTGTACCTAAATTTAATTCTTAAAACTAAGGAGTGGACTAAAAGCCCGTAAAGTCCTGAGGAAGTGCATGAATACTTTCTTCATTTAGCCACCAGAATTCGGTGCGCTGCTTTTCAGCATCATTTCTACCGCCGTGCTAAAGCGGAGGGGCTCTGGAGCATTGTTGAAGTACCCGTCGTGGATTATCTGCTTGTCCCGCGGTTGTATAAAACCCGGATACCGTTCCTCTCCTGTACTAACTCTAACGAGGTAATAAGCCCCGAAGATCAGTCTGTTGTCGCTAGCCATCGCCCTTGCAGCGTGCCTTCGAATCAACTTAATTTTGAATATCAATTCTGTTCGACTGAGCCCCATTGTATAGAACCTCGTTGCGATACTATTTTATGTACTCGGATTCTTGCGTTCGGTACAATCCTAAGCAGAAAGCGAGACAACGCCTCTCAAACAGCCGTATCCTTTCCATGTATAGGCTGGTGGTGCATTGAATCACATGGGACAACCGTAAGCTATGATCAGCCTAATGAGGGCCATGTAGCAAATGACTTTCACCCATGAGTCAAGTTGACTGCTTTGAAACAATCTTCATGTCAGAGCATAAGCCCCCTAGCTCTGGCCAGACAAGCATCTACTTTTCTAGCCAGTTGCCAAGGTATTTGACTTCACTTCTCACCGCCAACGGCTGTACATGCTGTCCAATGATACAACATTTTTCCAGTTTTTTCTGGTATCGCTAGAAGCCCTTTGCAATGGGGTCCTAAACAGAATCGTTTCGGTTTTTTGGAAACTGATTTCCAACTTATTTCCAACCATCGCAATATCCCTGAACGTAATCGAAGTCACGTTGCAAAAGTAGGTTGATGACCTCGATTTTCGGACCTGATCTGTACGCTACTAGATCACCTGCGTACGCTATAGCGTGTTTGAGAGAACCTACAAGATCACTTGTAAAGGGTGGTTAAATTTTAAGGGCCGATGTTGATTTTGAATAAAACACAAATTATTTAAAAAATTGTTGTCACTTCTTTTTATTATGATAATGTTGGTAAAGTTCAATTATGTATGGAACAAAATATTGGCCAAATGGCTGCCGCAACCTCGGCGGCACACCTCCATCCGATGGTCCAAATTTTCGATGAAGCTGAGGCATAATTTAGGTTCTATGCCGTTAATTTGCCAAATTATCTCATCCTTTAGCTCTTGAATTGTTGCTGGCTTATCGACGTACACATTTTCTTTCAAATAACCCCAAAGAAAGAAGTCCAACGGTGTCAAATCACATGATCTTGGCGGCCAATTGACATCGCCACCACGTGATATAACACGGCCATTGAATTTGTCGCACAAAAGAGCCATTGTTTCGTTAGCTGTGTGGGATGTGGCACCATCCTGTTGAAACCACATATCGTCCATATCCATATCTTCAATTCGGGCCATAAAAAAGTTCGTTATCATCTCACGATAGCGAACACCATTCACAGTAACTGCCGCACCGGCCTCATTTTGAAAAAAAAAAAAAAAAAATACGGCCCGATGATGCTGCCATTCTACAAACCGCACCAAACAGTCACTCTTTGTGGATTCATAGGTTTTTCAACAATCACTCTTGGATTATCATTCGCCCTAGTGCAGCAATTCTGCTTATTGACGAAATCCACTGAGGTGAAAATTTGCCTCATCACTGAAGATGATGTTCTTCGAAAATTGATCATCCAGTGTTGCCATTTCTTGCCACCATTGACGACGCTTGAAATGGTCAAGAGGCTTTAGTTCTTGAGTCACTTGCACCTTGTAAGCGTGTAAATGCAAGTCTTTATGCATAATTTTGATCAACGACGAGCGTGAGAGGTGCAATTGTTGGGCACAACGACGAGTTAGGGATGACGGCTCTTCAGCCATACTATCGCGAACAGCAGCAATATTTTCACAAATTTGCTCAAATTTTTGCAAGATTTTTCCGATTTTACGCACATTTGGACGATTTAATTGACCGCAAAAATCACCAAGTGCACGATACGCATTTTGATATGAACGCCCATTTTCATAATAAACCTGAATAACTGTAACGCGTTGCTCGATTGTGTATCTTTCCATGGTTCAAATTGAGTTATATTCTGAAATTGCGAAACGTCAAATGAAATGCAGAAAAAAACTTGACATATAGGTGTGGTTCACATTCAACATCGGCCCTTAAAGTCGTTATAAATGTTAAACAATATCGGGGAGTTCACCGCCCCCTATTGTAAACCGTTTTTAATTTCAAAGACTTTACTCGAAGTTACGTTGCCACATTTGACAACGAACTTCTTTCCCATAAGCCTTTCATAAATCATATATAGCATGGGTTTCCGCATGCCCAGTCTGGTCTTCTCAAAGTCAACCAGGCAGGCCCCTGTGCATTGGCCATTGGATTTATTCCATTGGATGTCGGACACTAGTTTCGACGCGGCATGAATAGTGTCATGCCTCGCTCGAAAACCAAACTGATTTTCCAGAATAATTTTGTTTTCCTCGACCCTCGAAAAATATTCAATAGGGCTCTACTTACTCTATTGACTATTTTTCGATTACCTTGCTTGCATTTGGCAGAAGGCTTATTGACCGAAGATTTGCAGGGCTTGTTTTGTCCTTGTCCTTTTTAGGGATAGAATGTACCACCGCCGTTTTCCAGTGCACCGGACAAAGTGCATTATTCAGTGCATTGTAATACAGGGTGGTGAAAATATCGACTGCTTCTATTGGCAGGTGTCTCAATACGACGTTTGGGACACCGTCCTCTCCCGGCCGACTATTTATTTTTCAGTGATGCAAAGATGTCAGGGAGTTCATCTTTTTGCGCGAACAGCATCAGGCTATTGGCGACTATGCCTTTTCAATGGTTTTCGTCATCAAATACGGCAAAGCCGTGATTCTCAGATCGCCAAGCTTGGAGTTCAGTGCGTAAATGAAAGTGATAAAGAAAGGCTCTTTCCTCAATATAGCGATTTGAGCGAACTTGAACATACTAAGGAAAAATAGGCCCCCGTTCAAATACGTACTTTAAATATTTTTTAAGTATTCAATTTCAAAAATTGATAGAGCTGTCATCCATAGGTGATAACGTCAACCAATTGATGTTATACGTCAATCAAATCCATACTTAACAGTGTCAACTGATATTAAATTAATACATTTGAAGCGTGTACCTACGTTGAGAAAGTGCTAAGTGACCACTTCAAGACTTTGATTAAGAGATTTTTGCTTTATTTAAACAAACGTCAAACTTTTCCTGAACATCTAACTCTTATATCGTCACAAAACGCGATTATTGACCAGGCAATTTTGTATATCACTTAACACCTTTACATTGAACCTAATAGCTTAATTTTTTTTTTTTTTATTTACTTATCCAATCTTTTGAGAGTCATCGCTAAAGACCTCGAAAATTCCGAATTCCTTAGCACCTTATCAACAAAGTCAGCGTCATGACTTAATGGTCTAATGAATTAGTTTTCTAAGCCAAGTTGATATTGACGCAAACCTGTCAATAGTGGAAATCTCAGAAGGGGGTTTTCATTTATTTGAATTAAATTACTAAAATTTCGAATCGAATTCGCCAAGTCTTTTCTAACCTCACAAAAACAAATGAGAATGCATTTTGCTGTACGATATGATCATTAAGGCTCTGGTGCGCGCCGTTAAATGATTTTTTTTTACACCAGCCGAGGTTCTTATTCTTTATAAAGTAAGACCACTGAAGATGATTTTGTTCGGAAGATCTTGATCCACTTGTTGTTGTTCCAAAATCCATTCATTGAAATCTTTTCCCGCTGCATGGTCAGTAGTCTTTAGTTCATGAGACAATTGTACTTTGTCAGCATAAAGTTTCAAGTCTTTTTTTTTTTTTTAAATATTTTTCAACACTTAGGACTCAGTCCCTGAAGGTTATAAACGGTGATTTTTTAGCTGGTTTGGTTTTGGCAACACTGGTTTTGACAGCTGACGTGTGTTTAGTACCTTGTGTCACTGTCAAACAGCTTCAGTTTGGTTTGCAATTTAACCATGGATCGTCTTACAAATGAACAACGCTTGCAAATTATTGAATTTTACTATCAAAATTCGTGCTCGGTACGAAATGTTCATCGCGCGCTGCTTCCATTTTATGATCGGCATTCTCGACCTTCTGAGCAGTCTATTCGGAAGATTGTGACCAAATTTCGCACCAAATTTACTTTGTTGGACATTAAACCACCAACACGTTTACGTACTGTGCGTAGTGAAGAAAATATTGCGGCCGTATCAGCTAGTGTGACAGAAGACCGCGAAATGTCGATTCGGCGCCGTTCCCAGCAGTTAGGCCTTTGTTACAGCACTACGTGGAAAATTTTGCGGAAGGATTTGGGCGTAAAGCCTTTTAAGATACAGCTGGTGCAAGAACTAAAGCCAGCCGACCTACCACAACGCCGAATTTTTGGTGAATGGGCTCTTGGAAAGCTGGCCGAGGATCCGCTTTTTTATCGAAAAATTGTGTTCAGCGATGAGGCTCATTTTTGGTTGAATGGGTACGTAAATAAGCAAAATTGCCGCATTTGTAGTGAAGGTCAGCCAGAAGCATTGCAACAGCTACCAATGCATCCCGAAAAAGCCACTGTTTGGTGCGGTTTATGGGCCGGCGGCATTATTGGGCCATATTTCTTCAAAGATGATGCGAATCGCAGCGTTACTGTCAATGGTGAACGCTACCGAGCGATGATAACAAACTTTTTTTTGCCCGAAATGGAAGTTCTTGACTTGCATGATATGTGGTTTCAACAAGACGGTGCCACATGCCACACAGCACGCGAAACAATGGCGCAATTGCGAGGCGAGTTTGGTGAACAGTTAATTTCACGTTTCGGGCCGGTCAATTGGCCGCCTAGATCGTGCGATTTGACACCATTAGATTATTTTTTGTGGGGGTATGTCAAGGCTAATGTCTATAGGGACAAGCCCGCTTCGATTGACGCACTGGAAGCCAACATCCATGCATTCATTCGTGAGATACCGGCCGATATGTGTGAAAGAGTATGCCAAAATTGGACTCAGCGGATGGGCTACCTGAGACGCAGCCGCGGTCAACATTTGCATGAAATTATCTTTAAACATTAAATTGCAAGGTTCAAACTATCGATTCAAATAAATATTTCATTCATTTTTTCGAATTTTTTGTGTTTTTTTTTAAAAAAAGTTCTAAACCTCTTAAAAAATCACCCGTTAAAACCCAGTGATGGAAAAAAGGAAAAAGGTTTGTAGGATAGTTAGAGATTGGGAGTAGGTGGGAAAAGAGTGAGGTGACGATGCGCGTTAATTTTTAATTTTTGCAGGTTGTAGTCATCTGGAAATATTGAAGAAGGCAAGATATTCCATAATCGTGAAGTGTGGTTAAGAAATGATCTTCTAAATCTTACTGTGCGCCCGAAAACAGGCTCTATGCAATATGGGTGTGCCGAACAAGTCGCACGAGTATTTCTATTAAACAGACGGACAGGCGGGATACAACTATATATTTCGTCCGAACATTTATGGTGAAAGTAGCGGTAAAGAAGCGCAAGGCATCCAACCGGTGTTCGAGAGAATGAATTTCGCTACAAACTGATTGGTTGTCAATAAGTTTGATAGCATGACGCTGGACTCTGTCAAGTAGGCTCAAGCATGTTGCAGGGGCACCCGCCCAGATGTGCGAGTCAAGTCTTGGACGAATGTAAGCTTTATAGATATTAGCTAAATCTGATGGAGTGAAAAACCGTTTGCATCGTTTGAGAAATCCTAGGCAATTAGCACCACCTTTAGCAGCATCTATAATTTGCTGGTTCCATCGAAGGTCTGGGCTAATATGCATGCCAAGCATAGACAGGCCATCAGATTCCTCAACTTCAACTCCTTTCGTGAGAATTCGCTGTAGGTAGAGAGCTTCTTCTCGAAATGTCCAATTCTGAGGTCGAATTACCACATCAATTACCGAGTGGAATGCAAACGTTATCGAATGATCGAATTATAACATTTGGGATGATCACACACGAATGGTCACGTATCGAATGCACATTGAAAATTGTACCAATCGTACTAGCACAACTCTGCTTCATTGGTGTTTAATGGCTGACACATATCAAATGTATTGCTTTTCTGTGAATGTTATGAAAATAAATTATTTAAAAATTCTTAACATTTAAATATCCAACCGGTATTAGTTGTATCTACCAAGTCAGAAGATCGACATTGTGAGTCTATTGAACGAAAATGTTTGGCAATAATTTATCTTTACAAATGAAATTTAAATTTTCTCAAAACAATATTTCATAACATAAACATATTGCAGTTTTAATTAAACGATCAGAATGAATAAGAGTGCACTCTTGTTTATAATGGAGAAACTTAAAATAACAAAATGAACGTTTTTTACATTTTTTCCCATCAAAATGCATCCACTCGACACAACAAACCCTACCGTATGAAAATATGCTCGATCGACGAACACTGCTGACAGAATATCAAAATTCGATACTCGATACTCGAATCTCGTATGCGATAATAGCAAAAATCAAAATTTATCGGTCTCGTATGATTCGATTACTGATGTGGAAATTCGACCCCTGGACTACGGTGTCGGTCTATCAACAATACTCTCGCGAACTGCTTTGTTGTTTTCTGTTGAACGACTTTTGACAGAACACCCAAAGTGTCTAAGATCACTAATTTATCGAGTTTCACTTCATAATTCAGTTGATGGTTTAACATTACTATGGCGGAAATATTTTGTACGAAAATTGCGGACTGCAGTTGACCAACATCCATTATTTTTAAAATATTTCTTAACAATGAATATGCAAAATGCTCTTTCGTATAGCCCTTCATTTTTACTAACCCCAAACTGTCAGCTGTCACATTGTTAACTTATTTGCATTGGCAAAACGCAGTTCTATTAAATGATGAAAAATTAAAATTTGATGGGACACCCTTTGTATGTAATACATATTCGAGTTCCTGATAATAATCTTCGAAGGTTTTGTAGGTACCCCTCAACTAACAATTTAGCTTTGATAAAGCAATATCGAAGCTATTTCCCTCCCAGCAATTGTACCTGTTTGAAGTCTTATGGAAAAACATTTGACACAATTTGAGGAAGCTATTTAGTTCTGAAAGACTTCTTTAAAAAAAATCTAAAAAGCCCTCTCTAGCGCGGTAGTCCAAAACGCTATCCACTATGCTGTACTCTGGAACATGAAAGAACAGTAAGTACAACGAATTACTTGAATCGAGTTGACTTATTCTCTGGTATGTTCCCAATCTTTCTACTTTTTCCCGATCTTTTAACCTTAGATTTTTTAAGCCTTCATTGGTAAGCTCTATACATGTTTTGGTATAGATTACCTTTTTTGCGAAGTTTGACCGAAACACCTTAACGTATGTTACATGTACACATCCGGGTGCTTAAAAACAACCTTACAAAGGTTATAACATCGTAACTTTGGTTATGCTTGTGACTTTTCCTGCATTATGTCTTAAACAGGCTTCTACCCAAACAATCGACTGCAAAAATGCTCAACCTCCGCGCACAAGTACTATATAAGGCCTACAGAAATAATCGCTTGTGAAAATTAAATTTTATTGCCTTACAGAAGAATCATTTTTAGTTGGGCCACTTATTCATAAACGCTGATTACCTTATCAGTTACTAACATTTGACATTTGCACGAGTATTTCTTATTGGAAAAACTGTCAAGTTGCTTTCTACTTACTTACTTACTCACTTAAGTGGCGCTACAGTCCGGAAGGAACCTGGGCCTCAACCAACATGCCTCTCCAATTAGCCCGGTCCTTAGTTAACTGCCTCCAGTTGCGCACTCCAAGTTGGTTGAGGTGGGTTTCTACTTGTGCGCGCCAATTAAGGCGCGGTCTTCCTCTACTGCGTCAGACGTCTGCCTGGGAATCGAAGACTCTACGAGCCAGAGTATTGGTGTATATTCGTTCCAGGTGTTTGTCGCTGTACAGTTCGTATAGTTCTTGGTTGAATCGTCGTCTCTATAGCACGTCAACGCAAACGGGACCGAAGATTTTTCGAACAATTTTCCTCTCAAATCGACCAGGGATTTCTTCATCCGCTTTTGGGGCGGTCCATGCTTCAGCGCCATAGAGCAGGACTGGGATGATCAGGGTCTTATATAGGATCTCCTTAGTAGTTCGAGTGAGGGCTTAACTACTGAAATGTCATTCTTAGCCCGAAGAAACAGCGGTTGGCAAGAGTAATTCTTCGTTTAATTTCTGACGAGATGTTTTTGTCAGAGATAGACAAAGACCCGTACTACCTCAAAGTTATATCTGTTCTGTCCAATTCGTCGATGTTGTGTGTCCTTTCATATTGACAGCATATCCTTCGTCTTGCCCTCATTTACTGATTAACCCACTTTTTTTCGCTTCCCTCTCTGTACTAGAAAATATGGTTATGACACCACGTTTGGTCCTAACAATGATGTCAATATCGTCGGCGTATGCAGTTCCACCAATTTTTATAAAACTCTGGTGTTGGCTCGGGAGTTTTGCACAATCCTCTCAAGAATCAAATTGAAGAAGTCACATGACAGCGCATCGCCTTGCCTAAATCCATTTTTGTTATCGAATTTGTCGGTAAGGTCGTTTCCGACTTTGATGGAGCAGCGAGAATTCTCCATCGTTATCCTATACAAACGGACGAGTTTGGACGGTATACCAAAACTAGACATGGTTTTGTATAGTTCGTCTCTATAAATGCTGTCTGGAGGGGCACCTTGACTATATCCTCGATCGCGCGCTTTTCTTCCACTTTTTTCTTCTTTCTGAAAAGCCGGTGTTCTTCCCTTCTTCTCTGCCTATAGAGCTCAATGGCAGCTCTCGTCTTCACCCGCAGCTTAGCCTTGGAGGCCTCGTTCTTGGCTGCGAGCATCTGTCGGCATTCCTCATCAAACCAGGGGTTTCTTGCTGGTGGGCGCGAGAAACCTAGCACATCAGTTGCGGCTGATCTAATGGCTTGTTGGCATCGCGACCATAGTTCTTCGACATTCGATGCTGGTGGTATAGTGTTAATCGAGAGGTTTAGGGATACGCGTTGCGCGAAGGTCTTGGCGGTCTCTTGCGATTGCAGTCTTTCGACATAAAATTTTTTTTTACAGTATTTCTGGATTGTTGTGGCGTAGTGGATATCCGCATTCTAACCTTGGCTGCAACAAGGTAGTGGTCCGAGTTGATGTTAGCTCCTCGGAATGTTCGGACATCCAAAATACTGGATGCGTTGCGCCTGCCTATCGCTTTGTGATCAATTTGATTGACCGTTCGTTGATCTGGAGACCGCCATGTCCCCTTATGGATATCGAGGTGAGGAGACCGTGTGCTGGCTGTAGTGGCATTTCGTTCCTTAGCGAAGTCAAATAGCCTAGGTCCGTTACCAGACGTGTGGTCGTGTAGGCTATGTTTTCCGACAATACTGCAAAAGATGTCTTCTCTTCCTACCTTTGCGTTAAAATCTCCCAGCACGATTTTAACATCGTACTTCGGTAGTCGCTCATAGGTCGTTGTCCTTTTTTCGTTTAGCAGGGTCGTCAACAATAAAATCAGTCCTTTCCGAGGCTATTGGTTGCTTCGTAATAATTAAATTTTTCCATCGTTGGTTAGTTAACCCAAAGCATAACCCCCAACCTGGAGGGACAGTTCCAATTTATTAGATACCCCTTGGATACGGACGGGGCCATCAGTATCCACTACGGAGATTGAGAGCTGCCGTTGGCCTTTCGGTTCATCCACCACCATCTCTGTTCAAGGGGTCTGACTAACCCTTGAAATCCCTAGATAACCTGTTGTCCGAATATGTCGATGCAGCTTGTCTTGGTTCGCCTGGCTGTTTATAGTGTTGCTGTTTTTCGTCGTGTTATCAACACTCTCGCTTATCGCGCTTATAATCCGGTTGGATGAGACCAGTTGGATGAGACCAGTACCCGATTGTTACCACTTGGAGGTTAAAAATAAGCCCTTGATGTGTAGTCAGAGTTACAACTACTGGATATTGCCAAGTTACGGCCAATCAGAGTCTACCTTCGTTCTACAACACCCAACCACCGTTATGTATTTATAATCTACAACGAATTGTGTAGAAATATATTCCTTAGTCCGTATTTCCTTGACTAAGTATGCGAATTTGCGATCCTCATAAAATAGTTGACAGTCCGTTGCATGCCAAGCCAGCGGATTTCAGCACTCCCAATTCTGAAGTTTCATGAATACCTGCTGCTGGTATGGTTCAGAATGTATTTCTACATTTTTATCAAAGCGGATTCTAGTAAAGAATTCATAGAGCTACCTTACTCCTCTTAGAGCTACCTTACTCCTTCCTCTATTATTGTAGGCTCTCGTATTCGACAAACATTGACAACCGGAGTCCACTTCTAAGATCTGCATCTGTATTCAAAAACCATAACCAGGTAATCCTGCCATTAAAACAAAAATTAAGGCAACTCGCCTTGAATATAAAACACCACTAATTGACCATGAAGTATCTACAACCATGGGGAAACATCCTTATCATCCCCCGCATAAATAAAAGGCAAAAATAGAGTTCGACACACTTTGCCCACCAGTCGAATGAAAACCATGTACGATTTGAAAACGCCATCCGCATAAGGCGAATTTTCATCCGCCACCTAGATGTACATAAAAGACTTCCCAGTAACATCTAATCACCCCATTTACCCACAAAGAAAGTGTCATCATACCACGAGGTATGATCTGGAACGGCCGGTGCAAAATTGCTTTCGGCTCAAAATACAAACGACATTGACAGGCCCATTCCCACGTAATACCTACAATCGCATTAATTAGTCAGAGGGAAGCAGTTAACCCCCGACAGCTAGATACTACCGTCACCGACATCCACCTTGGTTGCTTCTTTTGTTGTCGTTGAATCGACAACGACGACGTTGACACGTCCATAAACACCAATGAATGCCAAAATTACCTGCTTCCTCCTCTCAGCAGCCCTACGGAATGAGTTACAATGACAGCAGCACACTGTCACCGTGCTGGTGACATAGAAACAAATTGTTCGCCAGAGCTCCACCGAATTCCGAGAGTGAAACAGAGAACGAGTCCATAACTCGTCGTTTTGCTCGGAATCAGCCGCTCGCAGTAGCTGGAGATGATCTGGACGCGAGAGCATATAGGCTGAGCCGGGCTCTGCTATGACTCGCCAAGAAGTGAAGCATAACCTGTTACCAGTGAGACTCATTTGTATTTCTTATTTATGACAAGGCATGTTGCATGAACACCGAATACAGTGGACCGGAGAAGAACCTTTTCTAGGAACGACCTTTTGATGTTTTCCCTTTGCCCCACAGCGCACATCATTTTGTGTTCAACGAGTAGGTTAGGTACGTACACGAGCTGTGTATCGGTGTGTACATTTTACCCTCGAATGGAAAAGGTTACACACAAAGGCAAGGGACTCTCTGCACAGCGCAGGAATGTCGAGGATACACCGAACTAGAAACTCTGAATGAGTGTGTGGAAAACCAGAAAACTCGGAAAGTTGAGGTCAGAGTCGGACCACCTGAAGATGTTTTTTTTTTTTTGCCGATTTTTTCTTCGTTTACTTGTGCAGGAGAAGAGTTCTGCGGGCCGGAACACACTCTTGGAATAAAACTCATATACAAGGAGTCTCTTGATGTCACCTGTTAGTTGTGTTTATGTGTGAAATTGACTTTTATAATTGGATTTCCTTGTGTGGCTGGGAATTTCGTTCCAGAATTGAATTTGAGTTGAAAAATGTTTTACGTTTCAGGTACACACTTACGAGGATACTGTGGGCGGCGGAGATGGCATTGGATGGAAAAAATCCTGTTCCGTGGGCACGTTGCTATGAGTCACAATGGCTCAACTAGGAATTGGTGTAATCAGGTGCAGGCCACACAGGTACCTGCAAATGTTGTCGGGGAACTGGAAATTGTTCCAAAATCGGATTTATCTCTTCCAGCACATGATGATGGCATTTTCCACTTTGTTTGTCAGGATATAATTGAGGTCTGCTAGAGGTAGACGAAGGTGACTACAAGCTTTTTTAGATACTGGGTCGTGTTGAGAGTAGTGGTGACAATGTAGGTAAATAAAAGTCCTTGTCGAAGAGTAGAAGTCTTATAAGGATACCAATACATCTTTAGGCATAAAAATTATTTCGTTAATGTTTTAATGCGATTACGTAAAACGAGTCTCGTTTAGGGTTTTACGATACTCGTTATTTCATAGGAATGACATTTGGCTGTCGTACTGCTTTCGTTTTCGTGTCATAAAAATTGTTGTGTATGGCTGCGACTTTCTTTTGGTGCGATAAAAAAAAATATTACGAGTGTAAATTAATTATGGAGATCAATCCAGGTGCGTTGGTTGGATGTTGTAGAACTAGGGCAAATTCTGATCGGCGTTAACTTGGTAATGCCCAGTCGTTGTACCTTTTTTCATACGTCAATTGTGCTTATTTAACCTCCAAGTGGTAACCATCGAACAGGAGATGTGAAGGCAAATAACTAGTGGAAGCCCTAAGCAATTGCAAAGCCGACATTACTGCCATCCAGGAAATACGATGGGATGTGCCGGACATAAAAATTATGAAAAACTGTGACATCTACTACAGAGCGTGTTATAGTGAGCAAAAACAGCGACTATTCTGATGTGGATTTGTTATAAGTGCCAGACTTAGGCTAGACGTCTTATGTTTTCAATACATCACGGTCACATATTATATAGCAAAAGACTGCTTCAACAAGCTCCTTGACAAAATTTATGAGCGACTTCCGAAGTACGATGTTAAGAAACTGGGGGACATAAGCGAACGCCTTCAAAAAATGCCTATAAAGGCCAAATTCCCCTTATATGCGCTCACGCTCAGGCGGAGAAAAAAGGTGTTATTGCGAAAGACTGCTTCTTCAAGCTCCTTGACAAAAATTATGTGCGACTACCTAAGTACGATTTTAAAATCGTGTGGAAGATTTTAACCCAAAAGTAGAAAGAGAAGTCATCTTCGCAAAACACAGCCTGCACGACAACACGTCTGCCATCGGACTTACGCTGCGGAAGGAAATACCACTATAGCCATCACGGGTTTCGTCACCTCGGTATTTGTAAAGCGAAATAAGCAAAATTAGGTCGTATAAGGTATGTCTGACGAATGAAACCTAAGCATAGTTTGTCCGATCCAGAAAAAAGGAGACCCTCTAAGCTGCTCCAACTACAGAGGTATAAGTCTCGTCAACATCTCCTGCAAGATCCTAATTATCGTAATATGTAAACGCCTGAAACATTTTACCAACAACCTGATCGGCCCTTATTTGTTTAGTTTTTAGGCCAGGAAAGCTCCCAACTGGTGAAATCTTTACACTTCAGCAGACTCTAAAAAAAAAAACCAGGAAGTCCAAATCGATACCCACCACTTATTCATCTATTTTACTCTTGCCAACCGCTGTTTCTTCGGGCTAAGAAGGCAATTTAGTAGTAAAGCCTTCACTTGAACTTCTAAGGAGATCCTATATAAGACCCTGATCGTCCAAGTCCAGCTCTACGGACCGTCTCAAGAGCGGATGAAGAAATCCTTGGTCGATTCGAGAGGAAAATTCTTTGAAAAATCTTCGGCAAGTTTGCGTTGACGGGCTATGGACGAAGACTCAACCAAGAACTACACGAGCTGTACAGCGACATACCCCTGGTCAAAAAACTTCGCATTGGGCGGTTGAATAGGCTAGGATACCAATACTTCGGCTCGATTCCCATGCAGACGTCGGACGCAGTAGAGGAATACCTATCCTTAAGTGGCGCGCACAAGTAGAAAGCGACCTCAACCAACTTGGAGTGCGCAACTGGAGGCAGTTAAGATACAAAAACGAAGAACATTCTCGCCGAACTTGCGAGTTTGCGTTATCCTTTACATGACGAACATATCTGGCGAGCATTCATTTCCTGTTGATTCTTCATACCGTAAGCATGTGCGATAAGGAAGTGCAAGCCCGTTATCCACGATAATAACTCGGCGGGGTTCATGGCCCATACACGTCGAAGCCAACGAACACGAAAAAATCGAAATTTTTCGCCAACAGCGAGCGGCTTGCGAACCAGCCCCTATACGAGAAAAAATAGGGAGCACGAGCCGGTTCGGCGAGCATGTTCGTCGTTTACGACCACCGGGCGTTGCCAAGTTAAGGCCAATCAGAGTCTACCCTCGTTCTACAACACCCAAACCATCAGGGCTACCTTTACTGCAGCAATTTAATGAATGATCGATCAGGACGCGACAAGTGTTTTCCAGAAACACTTAAGACGTTCACACCACAACTAACAATTATTCCTCTATAAGTCAATAAAATTTAATAACCACAAGCAATTATTACTGTAGGCCTTGTATAGAACTAGTGCGTAGAGGTTGAGCATTTTTGTAGTCGATTGTTGGGGTAGAAGCTTGTTTATGACGTTAAAGCTGGAAAATTCACAAGCATAACCGAAATTATGATGGTGTAACTTCTGTAAGGTTGTTTTAAAGTTTGCGGAGATGTCTGTACATATGTACCATACGTTAAGATGTTTCGGTAGAGCTTTACACGAAGTTAACCTGAAGCATAACATATATAGAGCTTACGAATATAGTCTTAAAAAAGCTATGACTACTGTGTCATATACTGTGAACCCATCAAAATTTCCAGGTTCGATTGCCAGTCGAAGCAACACAGACATTTATTTTTATGATTCCTCGATTCAAAAAATGTTTCATGATTCGATTCTCAGTAAATTTGAATTTAAGTGGTATGCCAATTTCATTACTGTAACTGATTTATGTGTCGAGCGTGTTGGTGATGATAAAGAGCTTGCAGCATGAAGTATGACAGAAGAATAGCCTGTTTAAAACTTCCGACCGAAGGCTTATATCAACAAAAAAAAATATTATATCACATGCATTTCACCAATCATCAAATACTCACTATCCAGCATATTTTTATTGTCATGAAGATTAAGTTATGGAAAGATCGGGTACATACAGGAAAATAGTTCAGAAGGAGAGTGAGTCAATTTTGCAAAGAGCACGTGAGGTTTCCGATATTACAGAACCTTGGATAGGATCTTATATGCGACATTTAGCAGGCATGTGCCTCTATAATTGATGAAAGAAATTGGATCGCTTTGATGACGATTTGATGCATGCATACTATGGTAACACCTTCATAGTTCAAGTATGCTGTTGGCAATCTATCAGATCCGGCTGCCTTGTTGTTCTTCAGTTTTTTTGTATGGCTGCAGAAACTTCTTTAAAATACTGGGAAGGAGCGTTGCCCCTTCGTTGACGGGACGCGCAGGAGGGCTGATTTCTTGCTCTTTCACTATCCCGACGTTATGCCAATTAAGCAGCTGCTGGAAATGTTGCCTGAATGCATGCACAATTCCCACATCAGTGACTAGGTTGCCATTGTTATTTCGTAGACCCTTTGTCCTTATTTTAAAGCCAGCTGCCAGTTCTTTGGCACTTTTGTATGATTGACGGATGTTATTCTCAAGTCTCAAGACTCTTCAATTTCTCTAAACTAACGTTCATTGACGCACTTTGAAATATAAGACAAAACGACGAGCTTCACCACTAATGTACAACCCAGTATGCACAAACTCTAACACTCAAAATATTTAATTTCGTCTCTTATTTGTATAAACACACCAATGTGCTTAGTTGTATAACAGTTGACGAAATTACCACGGTTGTAGTATTCACTATCCATCGTGTGGCAACGCGAAATACGAATTAATTCACATTCGACCCACTGAACGCCAGCAATGTTCTCTGACATTTCTCTCGTCGGCTGTCAGTAGTGCAAAAAAATTCAATTTCCTTCCTCCACCCAGCAGCTGCATATAATTTCTTGTTTTGAAATCAAATTTCGATTAAATGAAATAGAATTTCAAGAAAATCCAAAGGAAAATGTTGAAACGATGACGCTTAGCGAAGAATTTCGTTCCTGCTGGCTAATCGCCACAATTGGGTGTGTACTTTTCGGCGCTGGTATCACGATACTCTTCTGGAATGAGGTACAGAGGCGCTATTTTTTGTTGGAGTCCCTATTTGTAAGCTATCCTTATATTTTAGGGACGAGCAGTACACATTATAATGTCCTTGGACGAAGCTCTCGATTCAGCGGTTTCAATAAACGCCGGTGAAGATGTTGAAAGCACCTACGAAGGGCGTATTATTCATATCATGGGTCCAATAGTGATTGGAGAACCACTCACCGAACCGGACTACAACATTCAAGTGTTAGCTGTGAAGTTGAGGCGTCGCGTACAGATGTACCAGTGGGTTGAGGAGACCTTGTAAGCTATTGAGGACTATTGGGTGCTGTATGTCTAACAATTTCGATTTTCTGTGCTTAGGGAGCAAAACTATGGCGACTCTGTTGCTTCGGTGCAGACCGATAGTAAGACCTACTACTATACAAAGCAGTGGAGGGACAAACTCATTGATTCGAGGAGTTTCTACATACAAACGGGTCATCACAATCCGAAGAAGTTTCCCATTGAGAGCGAGACCCAAGTGGCAGATAGCGTTTTTCTTGGACGATATGAACTGGGCAACGAAATCAAGGATAAATTCAACAAATTTGTGGAGCTAACATCAGACACTCGACCAGAGGATACATCCATAAAGTTGCATCTAGGACTGTACTACCACAGCGATGATATTTTCAATCCAGAAATAGGTGACATTCGGTTGCTGTTCTCTTTCGCCGGTATGGAGGGAGAGTTGGTAAGTAACTAGAAGTAGTTCCACCATGTAGACCGATTAATACTTCTCCTTTCAGTTTACGATTGTTGGACAGATGCAAAAGGGCAAGGTTGTGCCATATGTTACTTCAAGAAACGCCAAGGTTCTGTTGGTCTATCCGGGTGAACTCAGTCTCTCCGATGTGTTTAAAAGAGAACACCACGCTCAACGCCTCACCACTTGGAGCTTCCGGTTCATGGGATGGGTGTGCTTGTTCTTTGGAGCTACTTGTACTGCTTCACTGTTGCATATTATACGTGAGTTTAGATGACATGTTGTGCCAGAGTTGTTCTAATCTCTGTTTTCTTTCAGTATCCCAAATATACTACCTCTCGTCGTTGGCACCAGATCCTCGTTACCCAGTTGGTGCTAATTTAATGCTCTCTCTGTCCTTGGCTTTGGTTATCACATCTGTTGCGTGGGCGGTGCACAGGCCTTGGGTAGGCGCTGGACTTCTACTCGCTGCGGCATCACCATTCATGTATTGTGCTCGCACAGTGACGCAGTATCAAAATTTTAATTAATGGAGGAATGGACGTGGAGATGGGACCAGCCGCTCGCGATTAAATGTTTAGTTGGTAGGATAACTTAATTTATTGGAGGATTTGTTTTTGTGTTATGTGGAAAATAGAAAATTGTTGACAAACAAAGAGGTTCCAGTGTCGTGAGAGTTGAATCATATATTCTTAGGTTCTTAGCTTTTCAGTTCTTTTTGAGTAAGGTAAATACAACGAACAAGTCGGTTTGTCGTCCTATCACTCTCTCGACATCCATTGAGCAGCTGCTGGAAATGCTGCCTGATTATATCGACAAATCGCTGCGCGTCTGTGATTAGGTTATTATTTTGTAGATCCTGCGTTCCTACTTTGAAGCAATCGCTGCCGGTTGTTTGGCTCTTTATAGAATTGTCTTCGATTTCCCTGCGTTGGGATGCTGTATGTTTTTTTTTTTATTTACGTCGATTTTCTTCTCTTCTGGCTTCATATCCATCCTGCTCGAGGAGCGTTTTCCGTTGTAGCGGCTTCATATGAGCCTCTTACCGTCACTTATATCATCATACCACGATTTTTTTTCGTGTCTGGCTGGAGCCTACTTTCGCATTGAAGTCCCCAAGTAAGATTTTTAGATCGTATTCCAGACAAGCCCCATTCAGCAGGTCGTAAAACTATGCATCGATAGGGTCATCAGTCTCATCGTAAGAGGAGTGTGAACATATAAGGCTTATGTTGTAAAACATTACTCTGATCACAGCAAGATGATCACTCACCGACTTAAAAGTCATATGCACGCACCTACGCGCATACCTACTCATTAATCGTTGTCCGTGATCTTTCGGGTTTGGTTGCTATTTGAGGGAATCCGTAATCCGGGGTTGTTGTATCTCTCACAGCTGTTTTTTTTATTATTTTGTGGTGAAAAAGTTACCCTGAAGGCGAAACCTCCTACGTGAACGGCATGTTGCAATTTATTGGAAACCCCCTAGCTCGCCGAACCATGAATATACACTACGGACTGCGCCTTTCGGGGGCCTGGCTAACCTATAAAATTCCTAAATGATATCGAAGCAGCTCACGCAATTTGTTCTTACATTTCAAGAGCCTTCCCACACTATTCCTAGATGCTTTCCAAACAAATTTCTAGCTCACCTTAAATCTGTTGAACCTGCCAAATGCTTTGCAAATTCAGTATATAACTTCATACCATACCTCAGGATACTATCTTACAATCTTGAGGTAGGACCCTGTGATGTCCTACCAACTTTTAAAATTTTCTCTTTTACCTTAAGACTCTGTCCTACATACTCTTCTACATAAATCCAACCCTCCACAGCATTCAAATCCAGCCCTACATTAGATTTAGCTGGCAATATTACAATCTTTAGGCTCTGCATGTTGGTTGATGCCCATGTTCACTGCAGAACCTTGTCTGTGTGTGGACAATTTTTTTTATTTATTGTGAAGGACAAGGAACATCACCTTACAAAAGAGGAGTCTTCTCCCCAAAAGAGGCCGAAGGGCAAGTCTTCCTGCAATTCAATCTAATTGAATAGAATGATACATCTAAACAGATATCGTCTTGCCTCTTTCTGGGCTTGCTACGTCATCGACGCTTGTGGCTAAAAGCCAACCTACGTAAAGGCATACTTGAATAGTGTCTGTATAAGGTTTGTTCGTATCTTTTTGTCACAAACGGGTAGACTTCAGGTGACCAATGCCGTATTTGAAGAGTCACAGAAAAAAATCGCCCAATGGTAAAAGTTTTTTTTTTTTCATTCGCATTTGTTATTCACTCAAGACATACCTGTTTAACTCATATAGTGTAATGTAAAAATTATTGTAAGCACACCTTAATCTTCGGCTATCTGTAGCATCGATGAATACGAGTGACAGCAGTAGCGAACAACAAGCGAGAAGAGGACCATTATTATGTTTTGAACGCTGACGTGGTCGGCAAAGTTTGTGTAAAACATAACAAACAAAAATAAACAATCTTGATCAGAAAATAATATCACAACCCCTGTGTAAATAAACGCTGATTAGCTAATCAAAGACTAACATTATCGCTTTTATCATAAGAAATACTCTCGCAAATGACAAAACATAGACACTGATTAGCTTCGTGAGTAGGCGCCTTAAATGTTTTATGAATGAGGATATGTGCGAAATTAAGGGTCGCCCAGAACGAATATCTGTAGCTGATAAGGCCGTGTGTCAATTGCGTTAAAATTTTAGCCAGTGGATAAATTTTGACGTTAGTATGGTGACTATTTTTTGACATTTGATATACCTACTGAGGGGTGACAGAGATGGAAAGCACCCGCAAAAATGGCAAAAATTAGACAATGGATAAAGTTTAACCCCCATTTTAACGCAATTGACAGACGGCGTAATATTCCTCCAATAAAAATTTAAATAAAAAAAAATCGCTTCCACAATCTGTATCTTCGTGAATCTGAAGCTTTAAGTTGAATGAAGGGCAACTTCATGCAAGAAATTGGATCTCTCTTTCGACAGCGATACAAGATACAGATACGTATTCTTGGTGATCCTTTAAAGGTTGTGTAAATATTTATGAAGGCTTTAAGAGCTTAAGCATGCGGGTCCGTTAATTATTTAGCGCTTTAACTTTAATATTTGAATGAAGAACACATGACAAGGCTACAACCCGCTGTGTTAATTGATAAATTCCCTTACCCCCTAATTATAGTGAAGACTCATATGAAATTTTAATTTGCTTTCTAGACGTTGTGTGGAGGACATCATTCTTTACATATTTGAAACGACAAAACATGTCGTTCAGGTAATCACTCCCAGTAGTGTGTGTCCTAAATAACTTTAAATCGAACAAAAATCATTTGCTTATGCCACGTATCTCGAATGTTGTCAAAGTACCTGAAAATCCCAGTAACTCCGACAAAATTACTGAAGAGCAAACCTCGTAACTTCTGCTTATAATAATCAGAACTCATAACTCCACTATTCAAAGGTGTAAAAGTGGTATGAAAAAGCCGCGAATCCCAAGTTATTTCAATTTCAACTGTGAGTGTATGGTAAAACCTGGCAGCAAACCTCATACCTCCAAGGGTTGAATGAGAAAAAAACTCGTAACTCCAGTAAATTAAATATACCATTCGTATTAAAATAAACGAATTTTGTATAAAACCTGTGATTATTTTATTAATTTACGACATACAAAAACACAGTTGACTAAAAAGCTGGGCTTAATAAAAAACTTTCGTTCCTACTATAAAATTTCAAGTAACGAGGTTTTCTTATTAAGTCGACGATATACCGATTAGTGACAGAATTGTCATTACCGCAGTGTTCACATGTGGCAGGAAAATAACACATCATTCGGTGTATCAAAAATATTGTTTCATGATTTGTGTTCATGATTAAGGATATCCAGCCAAGTTAAGTATATTTCACATATAAAATATAGCGAAAGGAATGAAATCATAGCAATTTTGTAACCACAGATTTTCAAAAACCCAATTTTAGTTGATTAAAAATAGTTGTCTCTGCTTTTTATTTTATAATCGATAGTAATAAAAAATTTACGGTTGTTTTTGTGATCTCTCTGAAATTTATTCCGAATGTTTTTTATACAGGAAACTGCAAAGAAGGAAATTATTGAAAATCGTATAAAAATAATATCCCATTTAATCTAATTGACACAGCAAAAAACAAATATTTTGGTTAATCCTACAAAAGTATCAAAACGCAATTGACACACGGCCTTAAAAAACAAATTGACAACTCATACTCTCTGTACTCATCCAATATATACTCACCCTCGAACACACCCATTGCAGTTTCGATCGCACAAATTCCATTCTCCGTCGCATTCCATCGCTTATGATCGGGCATCGCAGGCCGTTGGAATTTCAATTTAACGCACACAGTCGGTTCACTGCTTGCGGCTTCGCTTGTCAATTGAATTTTCGCTCCGATTGTCCGCACAAAAAAAATATTATTTTCCCATTCTCCTAATAATTTTAATTTTTTCCAATAAAATCGGTCGCGTATGAAAGTGTTTCACCGTCAAAACTAACAAAACAAAAAAACTGCGTCCAAGTTTAATTAAAAAGTGAAATCCAAACAATTCTACTCGTGACAACAAAAAAAGAAAAAAAAAACTTTCAAACAAATCCGCGTCGAAGAACTGAACAATTTTTGTTTGCCTTGTAATTTACGAAGACACGGCGAAAGGTATCCTTCGTCCTTTTTTTTTAAATGCATCTGCAAAGATACTTTACAATCCTGAAGCGATATGTCTAGGGAATTCAGTGAATTTCCGCGTGTTAATGTAAAAACAGTTTACCTTTGAAAAAAAAAAGCAAAAATACGTATATTTGCAAAAAAAGAAGGAGCGCGTCAATTTTTTCTGTTAAGCAATTGTTTTACGGATTACAAAAATAATGGAAACTATCGATGAACAATCATCGGCCAAAAGTGACGGTGAGTTTGTGCAATCATTTTATAAAAAAAAAAAATACAAATGTCCTTCTCATCATTGACTTTATGAAAGCTTCGTTAAGAAATTTGTTACGAGTGAAATAATTTTCATTGATTA
Source organism: Rhingia rostrata (assembly GCA_949824845.1). NCBI lineage: Eukaryota > Metazoa > Arthropoda > Insecta > Diptera > Syrphidae > Rhingia > Rhingia rostrata. Next base: position 16,767,389 of record OX463757.1, on the reverse strand, counting down.
CGAGGAGAGAACGTATTTTCCCATCCCAATATCCGAACAAGTGTGGGTGAAGGAAAGCCATCCGTCAGCGGGGTGTCGGCAAGAAGCGAACGGAAAAAGAGGAAACACTCTGACTGTAGATATTTTTGTATTCAAAACAACAACAACACGAGCAGAATGTTGTCTTTTGCGCCAGCGACAAATGTTCTTGTCGTCTTTGCTTCCCTCGTTTGTTCTGTGGCTGTTCTCGTGTGGCAGTGGCGGCCTCCCTCCCAATTCAATCATCTTTTGGGTTATTTTAGTCCTCCATTTGAGTCTTCTTCGTCTAATCATCTGTTTCGTCCAAGAACAAATAGGATGGGTGATTTCTTTTTAATTTTTGCAGCGCATAACTGGGGGGAAACTAAAAGATTCACCATAATGCATCATGATCGTGAGAGTGACACTGTCATGCCAATGAATACGATAATAGTTGCCATTAAGAAGGGATGCGCAAACTGAAAGACTCACCACCACAACAAAATGTTTGTTAGGCATGCCACACACGAGTGGTATTGTAATGGCGGTGGCGGTGATATCTTTGTAATAAGTGGGCACTAGTACTCGGGCGGTAATTTATTCCAAACACGAGTTGATAACACCAATGGAATAGATGAGTAGCAATAAATTGAAACAAATGTTTGAATTGGAGACATGGTTTTGTGTTCCAGAGCTGTTACCTCATTTAGCACTTGATTATCTATCATCCCCTTCAAAGAATATCAGCTGATCTCGGGAGTAAGTGTGTGTAATTGGATGTAATCTGTACTTAAATTGGTGCGTAAAAATGTGCGTTTAAGGAAACAGGCGACTACTTTTTGTGGGTTAATCCTTTATGAATAACTTGATGGGCACTGCTAACGACAGCAATAACCACTCAACCAAAAAAATGCACCTGACATGTTTCTCTCGCCATAACGCTTGCCTTCTGGGGTTTTCACAAAATGTTGAAGTTTATGTATCCCTGGTGCAACTTCCTCAATAGAGGTTTGTTCCCTGAAATCCAACGAAAAATGCCTGGACAGTTGTGCAAATCGCTCGATATTCCGCAAAGACAGAGGTAGATCATCTTAAATTTACCTCGGAGTACAAAAATTTAGAAAAAAAACTTACTTCGACATGCATTGTTCGCAAAAAGGACCAAACAGGAAATGAGTAAGAGGATATTGGTGTGAACTAAACCATAAGAATTTTTTTCCTTTAAAAGTAAATATTGGCCCTTAAAGTGTAAATTGGAAAATTTGCTATTACAGATTGGAAGCTGACGAAAGATATTAAAATTTGGTGCAATCATGATGACAAATCCACATAACATTTTCTGTGTTTGCAATTGTACAGTTGTACACAAACAGTTTTTATTTTTGTTACGGCCTTGCACTACCTTAACAATGGGGAAATTCATGCAACGTCGAAAATTCATCGCAAACGTTGCAAACGTGATAAAATTACGACGTGAGAAATGAACTGTCAAAATTAGTTTGGGAATTCTTTTCCGATAATATCGGAATTTTCTCACAGGAATTGTATGTGTAAACTGAGGTGGTAAACGTTGTAAACTTTTGAAATGCTATTGTGACATTTAATCAGTCACTTTGACACATCAAACGTATTTGCTTAGCTGCAAAAATTAGGTAGAACGGAAAGACAACAATTGAAACAACATTCTATAAATAAATAAATTGAGATTCAATTCATTGGTTTCCCGCATTAAATTAGTGGTACAGTTTTAGGGTCGTTCAAGCAACGTTGTCATAAAATTACAATCTTTCGCACGTAGTAAAATTACGACGTTACCTCAATACCCTTAATATATAAGGTCCGTACGTTAATTGTAAGATGAACGACGACGAAATTCAGATACGTTAATTTTTTCTTAATTTTCGTCTCGCAGAATTTCATTTGGTGCGAAAATGAAATGAACTGTCAAAGGATGACAGGTTAGGAGTTAAGGCTGAACTATAATAGAAGATGGTTGCGAACGACAACTTCCTTAACTGTGCGAACACATGCAATTTGTATTGTACGAATTAATTCGCTCTTTCTCTTTCTTTTGTTCTTTGAAACAAAAATTTGACATTTCACTTCAACAGCTGTCTACATTTAAATTTGTAAGTTCACAAGCAACGAAATTTTTTTTGGCAAAACGACTTCCACTCTCCACGCTCCCATTCATAAAGTCTTTTATGGGCAACTTGAGTAATTGACAGTAGTGAAGAAAACTTAACGTAGAATTTTGACATTATCTTTTGATTACTTCCGACTATTATAGATCAGCCTTTAGACGGAAACCAACAAAATAGATGTGAATAAACTTTTCAAAAAGTATTAAAAGAGAGCAAAACAAAGCCAAAACAAACCATAAAAGTCTTTAAAATTCCTAGCTGCAAAGATTTTTTGTTGGTAAGAATCAGTTAAATGTCAGTTGATCTGGGAAAGTAACAAGTCGTTTGTTTTGACATAAGTTTTTTGTCGTTCGGTAACAGATACACAAGAGGAATGATTTTATTGTAAATTATTGAAACATCTTTCCGTACTCTTTAGTATAGTTGTCTCTTTCTAATTTGAGAATTATATAATTTTTACTACAAAAGTAAAAGCACAGAAATTCCTATGTTTTGTAGATTTATTTGTAGCATTTGAGTTCGTAAAAATATTTTGTTTTATCATACCTACTTCAACTTGACGTTTTTCATTTTGCTTTGCGAAAGCGTCTGTGTACTTTTTGTTGAAATAAGTAAATTTTTTCTCGTTTTTGGAGATGTGACAATTTTAAAATTTTTATACGCAAACGTGAAAGTACGGATATATAAATCATGTGATTTTATAATGCACCTGCAATCACATGACGATTGTGAACACAAGTGATGCCAAACGCAATGTTTTTGTGTCTGCTATGAAGTTTTACAACTGGGGTATACCAGCCGCCTTTCATGTAATGTGAGGTGAGGTGAGGCCTCCACCAACATGCCTCTCCAATTTGCCCGGTCCTTAGCAAACTGCCTACAGTTGTGTAAATCAAGTAAATCAATTGCGCGGCAATTAAGGGCAGGGTTTCCTCTACAGCGTCCGACGTGTGTCCGTTGGTCTCCATTCGTTCTACATGTCCTAGCCATCTTAAACGTCCAATGCTGATTTTTTTACCAGGGGCATGTCGCTCGTGTAGTTCTTGGTTGAATCTTCGTCTCCATAACCCGTCCCTGCAAACGAGACCGAAGATTTTTCGAAGAATTTTTCTCTCGAATCGACCAAGGATTTCTTCACCGTATATCAGAACTGGGATGATCAGTGTCTCATGTAGTAGTTCGAGTGAGGGCTTTACTACTGAAATGGCATTCTTAGCCCGAAGAAACAGCGGTTGCAAGAGTAATTCTTCGTTTAATTTCTGACGGGATGTTGTTGTCAGAATGAATAGCGGAGCCGAGGTAAAGTCCCTTATTACCTCAAAGTTATATCAGTCAATGGTGACGTTCTGTCCAATTCGTCGATGTTGTGTGTCCTTTTTTTGACAGCATATACTTAGTCTTACCCTCGTTTAGCAGTAAAATTTTGCCACTTCCTTCTCTATACTAGCAAACGTGGCTATAACTTTACGTTGAGTCCTATCAATGATGTCCATATCGTAGGCATATCCTAGTAGTTCTACCGATTTTTGGAAAATTGTGTCTCTGGTGTTGGCTCGGGAGTTTTGCACAATCCTCTCAAGAATCATATTGAAGAAGTCACATGACAGCGCATCGCATTGCTTTAATCCTTTTTTTGGTATCGAATGTGTCGGTGAGGCGTCTTGGAGCATGCGATAATATTCCATCTTCATCCTACACAAACGGACGAGTTTGGGCGGTATACCAAAACTAGACATGGCTCTGTATAGTTCGTCTCTATAAACGCTGTCGTATGCGGCTTTGAAATCGATGAATAGATGGTGGGTATCATTTTAGACTTCTTGGGTTTTTTCCAGGATCAGTCGAAGTGTGAGAATTCGATCAGTTGTGGACTTTCCTGGCCTAAAACCACACTGATAAGGCCGATCAGGTTGACTAACGTATGGTTTGGAATAAGGTAGGTTTTTTTTTACGACACCAAAAAGTGGGCGTGGTTCAAAATTATCTAAGAACAAAATGTTTACAGCGATTTTGATAAACTATTTTCATGAAAATTTTTTTTACCATTTTTTTTTCCAACGTTTTCCAAAATAAAAAAAAACTTGTTTCTCGAGATTAGAAAGCTTTCCATCCTCTAATATTTTTATCACGTGTCTGCCAGTTATTTAGTATAAAGTCTCTGAAATCCGCGATCGATTAATCCTCAAACCGGACGTTAGGTCTTCCTTGTCGCATCGATCTTCAAGGTTGGGATTCGAAGATTCTTTTGATAGAACAATTTTTTTCATTTCATTGATGTTCCATCGAAACAATCTTGCTACAGCCCATGAATTTCGCGATTGTAATTTCTCCTCCATTCGCCTTCCTTTCCTTTCGATAAGATTGGCCCTTCCTTCCATAAATGTTTTAAAATAAAAAAACGATCGGCGGACGTCATTTTGATGATTCCTTTCTTCAGGTAACACTGACTATGATCAGCTGATCATATTTATCTAAACCTAATCGCATTAACAATCAAATGTCGATCGTAGATTAACTTGTTAAGTAACGTGCTTTATACAATCACCTCAATGACAACAGTGATCAATGACAACTAAGTGATCAGATATTTTTGACAGATGATAAAATACCAAACAAACAATTTTTTCAATTCCATTTGTGTGGACATTTAATCAAATTTTTAGAAACGAAATACGTGTACGATATATTTAAATTCAGATACCAGTGACTCGAAACTGTGTAAAACATTGAGTTTGACTGTTTTAAGGAGAAAAATACTTGTCAGATCGCTACAAAAGCATTTTCATTTGTTTGGGAAAAATAAACCAAACATCTGATAACTGAGCGGCTGTTGACTCTAAACATTTCGTTACCTTTTGACAGCAAAATTGACAAATCATGAGTGCTAACAAATCAAGTAACCATACCCGGAATCAAATTTAATTCCGCATTGAAAAACTACTTCATGAGTCAGGTATGGATTCAATTTATTCTGGGTGAGTTAACTCTGGGCTAATTCAGAGTAAACTCAGCACTGAAAAATCAGGCCTTAGACTCTTGAAAGTCACCGTTTTTTTAAGGCATCGATGCCTAAAGTTGTTGTTAAAATTATTTGTTCAACAAAGCAGAACACGTGTAAGGAGCCACACAATGTCTTTTGATCCTCAAGTCATATCTATTCAAAATGACCGTTCCCAAGCCATTACCAGAAGCTTAAAGAAATGCAGACAGTTTTAAACCACTCAGGGAGATCTCAGATTGATCTGCAATTGGAGCACTAATCATTTTGTTTGCAAGAAATTCATGAAAAATTAAATATCTGTTATTTACGGCCTAAACAGGGACTCAAACCTAGCTTATCCCTTCATTTGCGTGGGAAGTTATTTTATTTTGCCAAGACCTCTTGTTTAAGGCCGCATTTGAACGGCAAGTTTGAGAAGCTTCTGAGAACTAATGGTACACGCTGTATTAGCCATGTCAATGTTTGACGTTTCAGGGGTAGAAGATTTAATGCCAGGGTCCTGTACGAAATGAAACAACAAATATTGTACAAGAAGTAATTTTTAACTAATAACTTGAGTTGCTGTACCTAAAACGTAGTTATAGTTAAAAATTGCTTCTTGTACAATACTTGTTGTGTCATGGTATGGAGCCCAGGTATCTGTCGTTCAGTAGATCAACGGTACTGACCAATTATCCATCGCTCATTCTGGCATCAACGGCGTAGTACCATTTAAGTATTTAAGTTTTTTTTCTTTAAGAAAATATAAAACAAATATGCGTCACACTTATACACACTAAAATTCAACACACAAAAAGCGCGTAGTTATATTTCTGTGCTATTGAAATAACGCCTAAACAAATAACTTGGTACATTTGAAAGCAACGCATAAACTTCCCTAGACAACAATCGATTAAATTCTTTTCAATTGTTCCAAATTGTTCACTGATACCTGTGAAGTTTCTATTTGTTTGCAACAAAGAATGCGACCTGCTGTTTAACGTCAACTTCAAATGTCAAATTAGGGAAGCTTTTCGTGAGAGTTTTATACTGTCAGTCTTTCGCAAACGTTGAGTCAGTGAACAAAAATTTAGATGCTGTCACTTTGGGATCTATTGTCATTCCCTTATTCTGTCAAATATTTGTACCAACATATCCAATAAAATGATCTCTTAACATTTCAGTTAACATCCCTGAGCTGTTTGTCATTAAAGTGCATATCTTCGACTTTAAATATCACAACAATCAATTTACTCACAAGACAGTAAACAAATTGGCGATCAATGAATTTTTCCATAATAATAAACAAAACGCACACTTTTCTTCCTGACCCACATATGGTACATGAACCCACTTATTGAAAAAAAACATCCATCTTCCGAATGCTTAGCGGACAGTGAACTTGCAAAAAAATTCCTCAATTTCTACAAAATTATCCGTTTCATAAAGAATTTGAAGTGCAAATGGATTATTTGTTGTTTCCGGATTGATAGCATTTTCTCGCCCCAAAAACACACTCAAAGATTGAAAAGCCATGAATATCGTACGTCATATTTTAAACGTCAGAAAATTTGTAATGGGGAGCATTTAAATCGAATATGTGTCAAGTACTTGTCATTCCTAATATCGTTGCCAGAATTAATAATAAGTGATGCTGTGGATTACCGTATTTTTGTAAAACAAAATAACAGTAAGTAAATTAAAAATGACAGCAAAGAAATCAAAAATAAAGATGTCGACTAATGAGACACAACTTACCTACCACAGGTAGGGAAATACCTTAACATTTTGCAGAAAATTTACGAACCACTTTCCACGTAAATCTTCAAGATACCTCTCTTCAAGTCCCTAGCTAAGTAGGTTCTCAGGAGTAACTCAGGTAAAAACCTCATAAATAAACTCAGAACTGTACCTATACCATTGTAAAATGCACTTCGGCTTGGTCACAAACATTACAATTCACAACCCACCCCATTATTATTGTAATTGCCGTGTAAAGCCGCTATGGGCAAGGAGGACTAGGACGCGATCTATATGATCACCATAATACTCATTGCAAGGACATCAAATGAATGCGTTGCAATGCACCCTAACATGAATTTTATAATCCATGTGCGCAATCCGCATCAGATCGTGGAAATACCAGCAAATACTTTGTTAACGGTTCATTGGAATTTTCATCCCTTGTTTTGTTTGTCTTAAAATGTTACCTTTGTTACCGGCTTTATTAGGGGTGTTATCTAGATATTAAAATATGGATGCTTTCAATCTTATTAGTTTGAAAAAAAAAAATAAATAAAATCAGTGAGCGGTATGTGAAAATGTTATTTTAAAATGAAGTACAGGGTGCGCCATAATGAAATTGATTTTTAAAATGGCGTAAAATGTTTTGACATATCCGAAGAAAACCGGCTTAGAAGTGCCACTAACCTTAATGTTGAGTTTAAAGAGCAATTCGTCAGTGATTATGTGTCATTAAATCGTTAAAGATTATCAATATTAACACCGTAAGAAACAAATTAGACATTAGCCAGTAAGTATAATTTATAATGCATATTTATGGCTGTCCCCACTTGACTGTTGAATAACCAATAATTTAAGTTCGTAATTTGTCAACACTTTCAATGTCTTTTAGAATATCAAGTGCGCAATTGAATATCTAAATTACCGTTTCGTTTTAATGTAACACAACTTATTGTGCAAGGAAATTGCTTGATTGTAATATTCAAAAAACTGTCATATTCAACGCGGGTGGGTAAAATGGGCAAACATTTGCATATCGTTTAGTTGACACGTGATAGGAGTTTCCATAGTTGACATTTGCAATGTTGATTGACAAGAAACGCTTTAAGAAACGTATTTGATCTTACATTCAGATTAAGTTTTCCTAATTATAGCTGTCTAGTTTAAATAACAACAAAAAAATATTGCAAAACCTCCGTAAGGTTATAACAAGGCTGATAGTAATGACAGATGGCAACTAGTTACAAGGTGGGCCAAAAGAAGTCAATGTTGTTTGGCTCTCATTTTTCTTCTCTGAATAAAAAACTCCGATTCTGTTTTTTGATTATGTTTTTTGAACCTTTAGAATTGGTCAAGTCGAGAAGATGATATCGGACAAATTTGCGCCGTCACAATTGATTGCCATACGGCTTCATTTTATGACGTTTTTCATCACTTCGCCGAGAATTTCGGGGGACCGATTCTCGCAATCGTGTCGAATGTTTTCCTTGTAGGCTTCTAGGGTCTCGGGCTTGTTCACGTAAACACGGAACTTCAAAAAAACCCCACAAAACAAGTCTGGAACGGTTAAATTGGGCGATCTTGCGGGCCGGTACAAATCGCCAAAACGAGAGATGAGGCGACCCGGGAACGCCGCCTTCAGAATATCGATACGCACACTGCCCGTGTGCCATTGCTCCTACCTGTTGGAACCACATGTAGTCCAGTCCTAAATCGTCAAACTGCGGCAAAAAAAACCTCGGTTAACATGGCGCGATGACTCCTCCAGCGTGAACAGAGCACCATGCAATAACTCTGAGCGGGTGTAATGGCTCCTCGTGCATTACTCGTGAATTTTCGGTGCCCCAGAAGCGATAGTTTTGCTTTTTCACGTACCCGCAGAGGTGGAAATGAGCCTCATCGCTTATTATGATTTTGGTCGAAAAATCGTCCATTTCGTCCTCGAGATTGATGGATGGCTTGGGCGGACTTGGGTGGCTGATACACGGACTGGACTTTGTACGTGAACATCCCCCAGGTCTTTGACCAAAATTCGCCTTATCGCCGGCTTATTGCGAGGCACGATGTCTGCTCGATGTTTCCGACGACAGCTCGACATCCTCGGCGATTTTCTCGGCACAACGGGCGCTCCGGGGCCGGTCACTCTTGGCAACGTCTCGTGTGGTCCCATACTCTTCAAGGTTGGTGGCCCAACGGCAGTGTTTGCGCAGTCGGTGTCGTACCGCCGGAGAATCGGCGACGGAATTCGCGCTGCGCCAATACTACCGACAAATCGTTACGAAAACAAATTGACACGATTATTCCGCGTTCTTGGGGATTGTATCGCTCCAAAGCTTGTTCACTTGTATTCTACAGCTGTCTAGTCCACAAATGTCAAAACAGATTTGACATTGGCGGGTATATGCAAAAAGTAGAGCATCTTCCAATAGGGTGATCTCTTTTGGCCCACCTTGTACAAACTAAAATGGTAGTGGGTGAGTTAGGAGTTACCACGATTCTAACTCAAGGTGGACAGCCCCTAGGGTTAGGGTTAGGGCTATCGGGAAGTCTGTTTCTAACGGAATTTTTCCCATTCAGCAATGTAAATTGATTGCTGAATAGGAAAAATTCCATGGGAAAAAGAATTCCCGATAACCCAGAATTTCTACGATTGACACTGGCTATGATTATATGATCGACAAATCAGCATCCACATGTTGTTGTTCCAAAGTCCATTCAACGAACTCTCTTCGCATTGCACGGCCAGTAGTCTTCAGTTCTTGAGTCAGTTGAGCTTTGTAAGCATGAAGTTTCAAGAATTCGCTTTAGATAGCTTCTCAGAGTGTTCAATTCTTGACTACGATGCCGAATTTATGTTCCTGGACTCTCAGCAAAACTCGCGCAAACTGCTTCGATGTTTTCTGTTAAACGACCCACAGTGTCTAAATCACTAATTGATCCAGGCTCCCTGTATTTTTCAATTATTCTCTGTTAATGGTTTTAAAACACTTTGACGGCCATTTATTTATTTTTTGTATGAAAATTGCAGTCTGTAGCTGACAAACTTTCATTCTTTCGTATAGCGGTCCATTTTTACTAACCCCGAACTGTCAACTGTCACAGTGAATTATGGGACACAGCACAAAAACGCGTATTGCCTCTGCATCAGTTGACATCAACTTTTCAGCAAGATGATGTGATCGACCAATGATGTCGATATCCTCTGTGTACCCCACTAGATATATAAATTTGTTGAAGCCGATGGGCTGCAGTTTGTACTTACCAACACTCATGTAAAAGTACGTGGATGTGCTGTTCAATCGTGATTTGGCATCAGTAGATAGCAGATTTGACATATGGCCCTAAAACGAACATGACAGCCACAGATTGTCAACATCGGCGTTACTTTTGAAATAGCCTACGATCTTAATTTAAACAAAAATAATAATTGAAACACAGAAATAAATATTCATAAAAAAAAAACTCCTCGTTACATATCTTTTTTATATCGTTTACGCATAATAGCTTCCAAATGTGTTCAGCATTCTGTCACAGAATTCTTATGTAATGCCGGCATAATGCTCCACAAAAGTGATACCTGTTTGGAATTTATTACCCACAAACAACCCGTTTGTTTAGCACAAATTTATTGGCACGTGTTTGTGTCGATAAGACAACTGACACTGGCGTGTAATCTTCACTTAACAATTTCGTAAGAATTTCCAAAACAATTATAAACTTTTTTAATGGGCCACTCAAAATCGAATAAACATTCAACGCCTCCTAGGCCTGCATAAAAAGTTCATTAGGTTCTTCGTTTGAAAACGAAACGTGATTGCCCCAACCCTTGATTTACGCGCGCAGAAAGCCACACGCTCCCCCAAAATCAAATATTCTCGTAAAGTGTCGAAAATACATCACCACCACCACCAAACAACAACAAATATTTGTCTCCCCAAAAATCCCCCATTTTTTGTCCTTGACTAATAAATTTCGCTCGAGTTAAAAAAAAAAAAAAATTATTCGTCGCATGTCGTATCTATGTGGATATATCTACATTTGCGCGAGCAAAAGTATTTCAAGTATTTTCCCTCACACCAGCAGCACCAGCAATCACTCAAAATTCCACCACCCAACCGTACGTCGTCGTCGTCGTCGACGTTTTCGACATTGTCGTCCCGCCATTAGGCCCGTCCATACGCAAACGTTTTACATTTCATGAGTGGACAACTTTCAATTAGTTTGTTGATATAGCATGCAACAGCCCCAACAACACTGTAGCGGTCTCTTTCTATGCGATTTAATTAGCTTGGCGTTGTGCCAATCGTCTGTCCGCGTACCGAACAAAGTTGTCAATTTGAACAATTAAAGCGACACAGGTGACGAATCGTTCGACTAGCATAGTACAGCCGATAACTATTTTAGTAGACGAACTGTTGGACGACGACGGATGCATTGCAGGTGATTTGCTTTACTTTTGGACCGGCCGAGTGCTGTTGTTTATTTTTGGGTCATAAAGTCCTAAAATTGGCGCGGTTACTCAATGCGGTCGACATCATATCCTAGAAGCCATCAGGAGATTGTTTTCGAGTGTGGTGACAAAACTTTGCCCATGTGATGAGTTTCTAGTGAAATTCACTTGAATCACAAGCGTGTTGCACGTAGGCGCTAAAGATTTGAGAACTTGAACCAACAAATTGTGGGAAATTCCAACGATTTCCATGAAAATTTTATTTGAAAAATTCACGACACTTTTTTTTTTTAATCGTGTACATGTGTCTGTTTAATTCTTTGGGAGAACATGTGTATTTGCGGTCTTGACACACACGTTTTTATTTAACAGAAAAATTATTTTCTTTACGAATTAAGAGGAACTGGGTGATGAGTGATCCGGTGTGAAGGTTGATTCGACATTGCAGGAGATTCCACAATGTGAATGCCTGACAAATAAATGCCGAAGACTTGTTTTTCGAAGGTGCTATCATCGTTAATTTTCTTAACACGCGAATGTATTTTTGAAAAGTATTCCGCTGATTGATTTGAATATCATGTGGGATGGTGCTGTTGCAGTGTATACCTGTCGCGTGTCCTTACTGAAAAGTGCCCGTGTTTTCGTGTTCACATATGGGGGGCGTGTAAAGTCACGTTGAGGAATTAGTACGCCCTTTCTAAACATGTGCCGTAGAAGAGGGTTCTGGGAATTTACCCGCAGGTTTATTTATGCAACCAGGAAGGCGGCGTGTACCTGTATACCGTGGCGGTGGCATTGGCAATAAAAGGGAAATTGGCGGTTGAGATTCGCAATGGGAAGGTAGAACGAAAGTGGACACATGGGTTTTCTTGGAAGAGATAGCTCAGGGGTTTATGATCTTGCAAGAAAATGAAACATCGGCATGAACCTGAACCTTTGAAGTGTTACAAGTGTTCCCATTATGTTGGCGCCAAGCGAAATAAAATTAAGAAGAAAATGGCGTTGGCAGGGTTTTTAGGAAGATTATGCAAATAGCTTTGTATTTACGAGCCAGTTGCGCCAAAAATTCGTATACGTATTTATGATAGAAGGATCTATGAAAATTATGCGTGAAACAAAATATCGGCAAATGCTCGCCAAATCATCGGTGGCATACCTGTATACATTTTCAATGACTCTGAAACATAATTGATGTTCAATGTCCTTAATGTGCCGAATTATCTCATCCTTTTGTTCATCTTTTAATTCCGACAACAAAATCTCGTCAGAAATTAAACGAAGAATTACTCTTGCCAACTGCTGTTTCTTCGGGCTAAGAATGCCATTTCAGTAGTAAAGCCATCACTCGTACTACTAAGGTTATCCTGTATAAGACCCTGATCATCCCAGTCCTACCGTCTCAAAAGCGGATGAAGAAATTCTTGGTCGATTTTTTTCGGACGCTGTCAATAATGGACAAAATGAAAAAGAATTGCGCGTCATTACCATCGTTGGTATTGAAAATTATGGACTTGTGTTCACATCAAAGGCCTACGACAGCATTTACATGCACCGTCATATGTGATCAGCCCTTATCAGTGTGGTTTTAGGCCAGGAAAGTCCACAACCAATCAAATGTTCACACTTCGGCAGATCCTGAAAAAAAAACATATGAAGTCCAAATCGATACCCACCACATATTCATCGATTTCAAAGCCGCAATCGACATCATTTATAGAGACGAACAGAGCCATGTCTAGTTTCGGTATATCGCCCAAACTCGTCCGTTTGTGTAGGATGACAATAGAGAATTCTCGCCGCTCCATCACGATCGGAAACGTCCTTACCGACACCTTCGATACCAAAAAAAAAAATTTTGGCAAGGCGATGCGCTGTCATGTGACTTCTTCAATCTGATTCTTGAGAGGATTGTGCAAAACTCACGAGCCAACACCAGAGGCACAATTTTCCAAAAATCGTTACAACTACTAGCATGCGCCGATGATGTATTCATCATTGGTCGGACCCAACGTGATGTCATAGCCACGTTTGCTGGTAGAGAGAAACAAGCGGCAAAAATGGATTTAGCAGTAAATTAGGGCAAGACGAAGTATATGCTGTCAACACGAAAGGACACACAACATCGACGAATTGGACAGAACGTCACCATTGACAGATAGAACTTTGAGGTAGTACGGGACTTTGTCTATCTCAGCTCCGCTATTAACTCTGACAACAGCATCTCGTCAGAAATTAAACGAAGAATTACTCTTGCCAATCAATGTTTCTTCGAGTTAAGAAGTCAATTTAGTAGTAAAGCCCTCATTCGATTTTCTAAGGAGGTCCTATATAAGACCCTGATCATCCCAGTCCTGCTCTACGGCGCTGAAGCATGGACCGTCTTAAAAGCGGATGAAGAAATTCTTGGTCGATTTGAGAGGCAAATTCTTCGAAAAATCTTCGGTCCCGTTTGCGTTGACGGGCTATGGAGACGAAAATGCAATCAAGAACTATACGAGCTGTGCAGCGACATGCCCCTGGTCAAACAACTACACGTTGGACGTTTAAGATGGCTAGGACATGTAGAACGAATGGACACCAATACTTCGACTCACAGAGTCTTCGATTCTCACCCAGACGTCGGACGCAGTAGAGGAAGCCTTAAGTGGCTCGCAGAAGTAGAAAACGACCCCAACCAACTTGGAGTGCGCAACTGGATGCAGTTAGCTAAAGACCGGGATAGTTGGAGAGGCATGTTGGTTGATGCCCAGATTCATTCCGGATTGTAGCGCCACTTAAATTGTTTATGTTGAGTTAGGTCGTAGTGGCTGCACACGATGCACGTGCAAACTTTGACCATTAAGGTCCGTTGTGGTACCACGTGGATCTGTCGACTTTCCGGTATTCGTTCGCCTAATTGAACCATTCCGAACTAACTATGAAGCGAAGGAGGTTTCTGACATTGATGTTAGCCAGCTCACCAAGATTGTCGAAGGAGTACTCTCCCAGATGAAGTTTCCTCTTTACTGAGAGAGCAGACGTACTTTCCTCCTCTTCTTTGTCTAAGCAGCTTCTGCAGAAGTCATTGCTGAAGAGGCCTAGTCTTGTTGCGTGTAGGTCTATCGGACAGTGTCGTGTAAGGACAGTGATAATGGTGCTGATGTTTGATCTGTTCTGCTTTATCAAGCAAATGGAGCGCTTCTGGTTAAACTTAGGCCAGAGTTGCCTAAATATTTGACACGTAGTGCCGTTTATCCATCTGCGATTTGCTTTCTTGATCGCATCCAGTTTGATCTGACATGCAGCGATAAGCATACCTATCATGTCTCCTGGCGGTAGAATATCGAGGGTTGTGCCCTGTCTGGCAAGCTCATCTGCAATTCCCTGGTATGTCACTGTGGCCTGGCACCCAAAAGAGGTGAATGGAAAAATGCTCCGCCGTCACGTTATGAGACACTCGGCATTCGTGGGCTGATTTCGAATTGAAGGAGATTGCTTCCAAGGATTTTATTGCCGCTTTGCTGTCACTGAAGCTGCCAATATGCATCGCGGATATTACATTCCATTTTAGCCAGGACAAGGCTTCTTTGATTGCCATGATTTCGTTAAAGGCTTCAACAATAATTTTTTGTTTTACATGGGCTGGTGGAAATCTCAAATAACACAATGAGCACGTGCCCAAAGTGTTGTGAGACTTTAACCCACTAAAACCACCACCCTTTTTGTATTTGTATTGCAACTAAGTATGCGACTTATCTAGCAATTTTTTTTATCACTCGTAATGAATGTTTGGCAGGCAACCTTCCTTTGAGAGTTCCTGCGCAATTTAAGCGCGGTTTGTTATTACCGTGCCAAATTTGAGCGCTTAGTTCTTTGAAGACGCCGCAATAACGCCAAAATCTTAACGCGCTGCTCAGTTATGTACCCATCGATGGTTGAATTTGTCAAACACTGACACAAAGAAATGCCAAATTAAGTTGAGCAAAAACTTGACGTTAAGGTGTGACTCACAGTTAACATCGTGCTTTATGGATGGTCCACCCTTTGTATGTTCTCATGGAAAAGCCTCATTGCAACACAAAATATAATGAAACTGAAATGTGACTTGTGAAGTCGGTAAAAAATAAAACATACTTGAGGTTAGGGTTGATCATACAAAAGATTAGTGACAGGTTGGAACAAACGAAGATGTAGACATATATCATTGGAACGAATGTGTTTCATATGGGTGGTATGACAAACAATACTTCAGAAAATAAATCATGGCCATTAAAAAAGTGATTTGCTGAGAAAACCTTAATTAAAAATTCAAATATTTTTAGATAAACTTGTTTTAAAATTCATAAGCTTCGTATGAACACTAACCGGCCATTCAGTTTATAAAAAAAGCGACAAAACGTAAAAGTAATTTGAAAACAGGTTTTTTATTTTTTTTAACTTGATATCGATGAACAGCTCGTAAAGTTCGTCGCTGAATCTTCTCAGTACGACTAGATCATAAGATATCCGTTTTTAAAGAGTTTTGCAGTAGAAACGTCAAATACGCTATTGATCCGTTCTTTCCTCATTCATTCTTTCATTCTTCATCGTTCGTGTCCATTCGCTAAGCATGTCCTAGCCGGTTATCCCTGCTCAGCTGGTAAAGTTCGTAATTGAATCTTTTGTACATGTCAGTGCAATTTGGAATTTTTCCTGGAAACGACTAATACGATTGTAATAACGTCAACGTGCCACAAGAAGTAGCTGGTAACGGGTGATCCAAGTAGAGATACTTTTTTCAATAGCCTTTTTTTAACAGATCACGTGTGAGTCGTGTCATGCTGTCATGTTATTTTTGTTTAGTATTGTTTGGCATTTCATAATGGAAAGACTAACGCGTGAACAACGTTTACAAATTGTTCAACTTTATTATGAAAATTCACAATCTGTGAGGAATGTGTTTCGTGCACTTCGCTCAACTTATGTTCAACATAAGCGGCCTACTGAGCGTACTATTCGCACTATTATTGGAAAATAGACTTTTTTAGACTTTTTCCTGTGGGGATATGTAAAGTCAAAAGCTTATGCTGACAAACCCGCTTCGATTCAGGCCTTGGAGGAAAACATCACGCGTGTCATTCGCCAGTTACCAGTCGAAATGCTCGAACGAGTGATCGAAAATTGGACTCAACGGATGGACCATCTGCGACGTAGCAACGGCCAACATTTGATAGACATAATCTTCAAAAAATAAATGCCAAAGAATGTTCTTTCAAATGATAATAAACATTCTCCATTAAAATTTAATTTTCCGTGTTTTTTTTCTTTAAAAAAGTAGGGAACCTCGAAATGGATCACCCTTTATAACTGTACGGGATCCATGTTTCAAATTCTGAAAGAAACGTAACAGCACGTAAGCTTTTGGTCACTGCCAAACATCCAAGAGCTGTCATGAACTGTCATCAAAAGCTTTTCAAATTTGCCAATCGGGATTTAAAGGTCTATTCTGTATGGCAATAATCTATTTTGTCACCCCTAAACGAATCGAGAAGAAGCCCTGTTTGGGCCGATCATAGCAGAAATTTCAGTTCTTCAGTTGCGATTGGCAAAAGTAATTCTTCGTCTGATCTCTGGCGTCAGAATTTTGTCAGAATAGATAATGGATAACAGACAGTAGATGAAGTCTCTTACTTCTTTGCGACTAAATAGCTTACAATATGACAGCATGGATAAGAGACTTCATCTACTGCTAAGTTCTCAGTATATAGTGACAAAAGATCTGTTTCCTTACAATCAGCCTTATCGAGGTATCCGTTGAAAGAATTCTCGAAACGAAAGTCAGTTCCGATTGGAACATAGTTTACCATCAAAGTATCCGTTGCGGAACAAAATATATGAAGTATAGCTACATTCGTGTATGTTTGACAATCTGTCATTCTGTCATCTGTGTAATTTTATAAATGTCAAAAGTGAGCGTAAAAAAGGTATTTAAACAAATTTTTCTTGTTGCGGTCTCGTAGTTTTTTTTTTTAGAACACGATTTTGTATGTATTACACAAAATAAAATTATTTATTCAGCCCTAGCGAAATATCCATCGGAGCGGACAATGTTCCGATTTTTTTACTATTCGGAGGATTTTAGCTTCGAGATATTCTTCCGAAAAGCTTTTCGGAATATTTCTCTGACATTTTGTAACGCAAACTGGCGAATTGCGTTGAAGTGCGTTCAGGTGCATTTGTCGTGCAATTTTTGACAACTAATTGCAATTATTTTTCCGATTTTCTCCGACAAAAATTCTTTGCGGAATTTATTTACGTGAACGTGAAGTGATTATTTCTCCGATGACACATACCTAGAATGGAATTCTAACCTTCGACGAAATATGCGTCGCGGAAAATTGTCCGCTAGGGCAGATAGTTTTAGTCACAACTTTGTGATAGTTTTCATTTTCGTAAGAACATTAGTTATGGAACAAATCGGAGAAAATTTAGTACGAACTGATACCTCGATAGGGGTGAATATTATTTTTACGATTCTGATTCTTAATTTTTGTTTTACTTATCCTTTATCCTCGTTCTGGTAGGCAACAATTTGTTTAAAAAAAAGCGAGCTTATGAGAGACGAAATAACCAACCATCCATAAAAATCAGTACAATAATTTCTGCAGGAATTTCTGTTGCTAACAATCAGTTAACTGCCAGTTTGTATCTGAATTTGATAAATCGTTTATTTCGACATGTTTTTGACTCGTTTTTAACTATCCAAATGCAACGATAATAGCGTGCCTGTATTTTTTTTTACATTTGCTCCGCTCTCAAAAAATTTACCCTCTCACTCTAAGAAATTAAAGAAAGTACGGGAACAGACCACTTCACATGAAAAGGAAACTGACATAAGGCAAAATTTTGCGATTTTTAGTTAAACCGTCGTCGCGTCATATCTAAAGTGACAGCGTGAGGGCGTACGTATCGTTTAGCATTTAAGAAAACATCCACAGTAATGAAAAATTCAAATAGCTTTTTGGAAAATTTATGAAGATTGACATATGACAGTTTGATTTTCAAGCGACGATATGTATAGGACGATCTAAAGCACTTGTTGACCATTAGGTTGCATAGTCAGACTCAAGAGAACATAAAGAGCTTTAACAAGTGGATTTACCAGAAATGAAATTAATTTTTTTAAACTGAATTCAAAAGATGGCTATACCTCATGTAAACCAAAATACTATCTAATAGATATCCAATTAATTTTTGTTGCGCATATTGCACAATTTAAGAGAAATCGTCGATTGAGTGGGTTCGCGTTATTGTGATCCTTTAAATGTGGTCCATTTTTTTTTTCAAATATAAACCTAACAAATCAATGTATTGAGGAAAATTTTTATTTGAGTTGTTAGTTCGATTCAGGTTTTTTTAATTTTTTAAGATAATTTCCTTCAAATGTTGCCCACGAACAACTCTTCGATGGTCCACTCTCTGGGCCCAATTATCGACCACTCTTTCAAGCATATCGGTCAGTATTTCATGAATAACACGAGCTATGTTGACTTTCGAAGCTTCAATCGTTTCGGACTTACCAATGTAAAAATGAGATTTGACATATTCCCATAGAAAATAATCCAATTGTGTCAAATCTCAATCTTGGTGGCCAATTGAACGGATCATTTCTAGAGATGATGCTCTCATCGAACTTTTTCCTCAATAAAGCGATTGATTCGTTAGAAGATTCGTTGAAACCACAAGACAGCTAGATCAATACCTTGAATTTTCGGCAACAAAATTTCACTAATCATTGTTCTGTAGCGATCTTAACTTACAGTTATAGGCGCACCTTCCACATTTTTAAATAAATGCGGACCGAATGCGCCGCCTACCGGTAAACCGCATCAAACGGTCCATTATGGTAGCTGTTGCCTTTTTTCGATATTGCTTGATCTTCCTTCGTTCCAACCTACGGATTGTATTCATTCTTGCAGGCAAAATGTCAAATGTAGTTAGTCTTACCGGTACACAGATTTTTTTACGCAATAATCAACCGGAATCCTCCAAAATTAGGAACATCTAGACTAGTATTTGAAACTTGATTTAGATCGTGTGATTTCATCTACGTGTGTATTTGAAACTTGATTTAGATCGTGCGATTTCATACCAGCAGGGATGCGTAAATTAGATTTTAACTCGCAAAAAAAAAAAATTTGCAAACGTAAGGTGAGACCGATCCACTCTCCTTCTTTCCATACACAGATCTCACCCTAAACGTAATCAACTAGTTATGAAGGGCTATCGCGAATAAATTTTCCCGGAAATTTTTCTCTTGTCAGAAATGTAAAACAGATGGCTGAATGGGAACAGTTTCCCGGGAAAATGTATTCGCGATAGGCCTGATGGTATGACAAGTCCTATTTAAATTAGGAGGTGTTGCCATCAGTTCAAAACAAATAAATTTATAAACAAAGTCATTTTGACAACCTTTGCGAATTAATATTTGAATTTAGCGCCTACGTGCGCTAAGATGTATATTATGCGTGCGCTTAAACCCCAAAGGTCAAAAATATGCCTCGCTACCTAGAATTGGATTGATCGCAAGCCATTTAATCCCTTATCCTAAATTATAAGGTCAAACTTTTTAGGTAGATAGGAGATGACAAGCGTGTTGTGCTAACGAAAAACTCAGCAGTGTGCACTCGATCACAGAAGAGCCTGACAGAGCGCGCTATCACTAGATAGCAAGTGGGAAATACCCCTAAAGTGTTGACACTGTTTAAATGTTACTGTTGTACATTAGTGATTTTTGTGTTAAAATATTTTTTTTTATTATTTTTAAGATATTTAAAGATTTAAAGACGTTAATAACCTAAAAATATAGTGAGTCAAGTTGTGGGGTAAAAAATCAGGAACACACTATAGGTAAGACTAAAAATACTAAATGTTGCTTTAGTAAAAACAAAAATTTAGTAAATTGACAAAAATTAACAATACTCAAGGGATTAGACATAAATTAATGAGAAGATTGGTAGAAATCCACAGCATCTGCTTAATGTTTGATTTGTCGTGCATATTGACGAATGTCTTGCCACTGTTCGTCGGAAATTGTCGTAAACCATATAAAACCGTATTGTGACATCTAATGTGTCACATTCACCAATCAAACACATGCACTAAATTTAGGGAATTACCAAAAACCTAGAGACAGAAATAGAAAAATACCTGTTGATAAAAAGTTGAATTGATAGGCGACTATCGTTATTGAAACGATTATCGTTTTGAATGGATACCCACTTACGAGGTAATTATTATATGTGACATCTGCTTATGAGAATGGTTATTGTCATGGCTTCGGATATTGTGAATTATTTTAATCACTTCAGCTTTGATGTGTCACTTGATCTCGTGGCAAACCTGGACCTTAACCACCAAGGTACCTTAGTTAGCCGTGAACTTTCTGCATACAAGGTCTTTCTCTATTGGATTTGTTCCATAATTCACTCTGCATTATCACTTTTTTATCACGCCCACTTTTTATACTATTTCTTCTCTGGGAACTCCTTTAAACATGTAGTTTGTCAATACTTTTGTTTAAAAGTGTTTTACTACGTCTGCTTTTACACGTTGACTCTTGAGTCACGACTCACATGAGTGCAAAGGAGTAAGAAAGTTCGAAAAGTTGAGAAAATAAATGCCCTTTGAGTCCTGGATACATTTTTCAGTGACTCTTTTTAACGTTTTCTTTTCTGTTTCTTCTTTTTGTCGTTGTGTTGCTTCATATAATTTTGTTGCTTGGAGAGTCAGTTTCGTTTTGCCTGCTTTTGCACATAGACTTTTAAGATTAAAGTCGCAATGTGTCAAGCGGAATATGTGTCAAGTGGAGTGTCAAATTTGCGTCTAGACAAAAAGTCGCCGTGTAAAAGCGTGAGACTCACGAAGAAAATTAACAAAGAGAACTTCGAAAAAAGTCGTGACTCTAAAGTCAACGTGTAAAAGCAGACTACGTTCTCAAATCGATGTTCTCTTACTTACTTACTTACTTAAGTGATGCCGGGCCTCAACCAACATGCTTCTCAAATCAGCACCGTTCCTAAAACTGCCTCCAGTTGCGCATTCCAAGTTGGTTGAGATCGGTTTCAACTTATGCGCGCCACTAAAGGTGAGGTCTTTAGTGGCGTACGACGTCTGGCTGGGAATCGAAGACTCTGTGGGCCGGAGAATTGGTGTCCATTGGAGCACATGCCATCTTAAACGTCCAATGCGGAGTTTTTTTTGTTAACTAAAGGCATATCGCTGTACAGCTCGTATAGTTTTTGGTTGAATCTTCGTCTCCATAGCCCGCCAACGCAAACGGGACCGAAGATGTTTCGTAGAATTTTCCTCTCGAACCGACCAAGGAATTATTCATCTGCTTTTGATACGGTCCATGCTTCAGCGCCGTAAAGTAGGACTGGGATGATCTGGGTCTTATATAAGCTTTCCTTACTAGTTCGTTTGAGGGCTTTACTACTAAATTGCCTTCTTAGCCCAACGTTCTGCCCAATTCTTCGATGTTGTGTGTCATTTCGTGTTGACAGCATAAACTTAGTCTTACCCTCATTTGGTCCTAAACCAATTTTTGCCACTTCCTTCTCTATTCTTTCAAAAGTAGCTATGTCAACACGTTAAGTCCTACCGTTGCACCGATTTTTGGAAAATTGTGCCTCTGGTGTTACCTGGTGAGTTTTACACAATCCTCTCATCAAATTGAAAAAGTCACATGACAGTGCATCGCTTTGCCTAAATCATTTTTTTGGTATCGAATGTGTCAGTCAGGTCGTATCCGACCCTGTTAGAGCAGCGATGTTCTCACTAAGGTTATTTACCACTGGTAAAATATCAAATTGATCTAGATCGGTCAAAAGACCGATTTTGACTGTTGTTGTGATCCATTGGGCAAAAAATTGATTTTTGATCTCAAATCTAGATCGGCAGATTTACTCCTTTCTATTAAGAGGTATAGAACTTAAAGTTGTCAACACTATTATAACTGGTGGCCATTTTGTTAGCTGTAAAGTTTTTTTTTTATAATTTACACGCACTTAAGGGGTTATGAATACCCTTTATATGTAAATACAGTGCAAGCGTTAGAGAAGGGGAAGAAAGAGAGTGATAGGAAAGATTTTGAATGTAGTGGAGACTTACTCCATGGGTGGTGTCCGAACTAACTTCGGGGAGTCACAAGTGATTTATTTTTTAGTTTAGTTTGGCATTTCAGCATGAACAATGCTTCCAAACTGTGCAAATGCGTATCGCGCACTACGTTCATTTGACGATCAACATAATCGTCCATCAATGAAAATAATTCGATTAATATGGAACGTTTTCGCAAAACGTTTACTTTGAATGATAATACGAATCAGTCTATCCGCTATCGTGCACATGCATTGGATATATGTCCAGTCTATGCACTTCATGGAAATTTTGCGGAATGATCTTGGTTCGCGTGCTTACAAAATCCAACTCGTGCAAGAATTTAAGCATCAGGATCACCTAACAAGGCGTAGATTCGATTAGTTTAGCATTTCGTTTAGCGATGAAGCTCACTTTTTTGGCTGCTGGATACGTCAATAAACTAAAATGCCGTATTTGTGGTGATGACAATCCTCAAGTGAGACACCGTTCAATCCACAAAAACTGACTGTTGCTGTGCTTCATGGGTTGGTCGAAAAGTTGGTCCGTACTTCTTTAAAAACGATGCTGGCCAGAACGTTACAGTCAATGGTGACCGCTCTAGAGCCCTGATTACTGACTTTTTCGTTCATCAATTGAACAACCAATTTGTGCAGGAGCTGGGAATTCAACAAGACGGCACAACATGTGACACAGCTCGTGTCACGATTGATTTGTAGAAGAAAACGTTCAGTGAGCGCATTATTTCGCGTTTTAGTCCTTGACTATTTTCTGTGAGGATATGTGAAGTCGGTAGTTTACGCCGATAAGCCCGAAACGATTGACCCCTAAAAAGACAACATTCGTAGCGTTATTGCCGACATACGGCCACAAATGTTGGAAAAAGGCATCGAAAATTGGACCCTCAGATAAGACTGAGCCAGCCGTGGCGGTCATATACCAGAAACCATATTTAATAAGATTGTCTTTCGAATAAAGTAAATTTAATGTCAATTTAAAAAAACAATCTTCGTAGTATTCCATTTCAAAGTTCTATACCTCTTTCACACCCTTACAAATAGTAATACAAATGATAGCTGTCAGTTTGACAAGAGTGATTTTCGTTTTGATTTAATATTATTTCGGCTCTGAAAAACTATTGTTAATCATTAAAATGGAAGTAATTCTAAGTGAAATTGTAATCAAATAAATAATAATAATTGAGATTTTGACAGCTACACCGACACCAACTTCACAGACACGAAATTAATCCAAAATACGATGACAAACAAATCAATCTGAAATCGTGTTCCATTGGCAACAAAAAAAATGTCAAACATCTGAAATTAACAATGGAAAACACCATCAGCCGTGTTTATAAAGACATTTTAGAGGTTGTTTAACTCTAAAACACCTCAAAGTATCACTTAAATCAAAACTCGATATTTATAACCAATTTTCACATTCAAGCAACGTTGCTGAGAGGTCGATTAAATTCAACACGATCGACCGCGTTTTGAGCTTGTTTAGTGCCATTTTAAAATTAATTTTGACAGGTCAGAGAATTTCCATCTTAATATTTTTTTTTTTTGATATTTATTTTGAGTTTATGTGCAAATTAATGCAATCGAACCTGAAAACAATTATTTTCGGCAATAGTCTCAATTTTCTAAGCCCAATATGGAAAAGCTTATCAACCTAGTGCAAAACGATCTTGAACAATCAAATTGGGGTGGTCGCATTCCTGCTGCTCTGCAAGTGATGGCTGCTATAAGATATTGGGGTCGAAATAAAGTAAATCATTCAATCTAAAGGGTTTTTCAATAAGAACGCTACAAAAGTTTTTTTTTTAAATAAAACAAAAACGGTTTTGGATATCAATGAAATTCTTTGTTCCCGTGAAAGTACGTTCGATGCCATTATGTATGGAACTCGATTTCTTTTCGAGTTCAAGCATAAATCGGCCGATACAGCTGCAATTTCACGTTCGATATTCGTACGAAGTTTATCAATCGTCGCTGGTTTGTTGGCATAGACCATAGACTTGACGTAGCCCCACACGAAATTGTCTAACGGCGTCAAATCGCACGACCGAGGCGGGGAAGCGACTGGACCATTTCGTGAGATAACACGTTCTCCAAACTTGGTTTCCAATAATTTGATTGTGCCATTCGCTGTGTGGCTTGTCGCGCCGTCCTGTTGGAACCACATGTCCTCCAAGTCCATATCATCCAATTGGGGCCAAAAATATTCGGTTATTATTGAACGGTAGCGATTCCTATTCACAGTAACGTGCCGGTCTTGATCATCACGGAAGAAGTACGGCCCAATGACGCCGCCGGCCCATAAAGCACACCAAACCGTCATTTTTTCGGGATGCAATAATGACTTATGGTCTACGTGTGGCTCGCTCTGACCAATACCGCATATTTTGTTTATTGACGAAGCCATTCAGCCAGAAATGAGCCTCATCGCTGAAGATGATTTTTCGATGAAAATCCGAATCATTTCCAAGTTGTTGCTCAGCCCAATTCACGATGGTCAAGCGGCTTCAGTTCTTGCGTCAATTTAATCTTGTAAGGATGTAGGCCAAGATATTTTCGCAAAATTCGCCACAACGACGTCACAGAGATGCCCAACGCTTGCGACGTGTGAGAGACACATTTGGGCTTTCTTCAACTGAAGCCTCAGCCGCAGCAATATTCTCGACACTATGGGCACTTCTTTGTCTCACTGGCACGGGAACATTTTGTACTGTGCCTGTGGATTCAAATTTTTCCACTAGACGCTCAATTGTTGATCTGCTAGGACGATTATGACGACCATAAATTGGACGTAGCGCTCTTAACGTTGAGGCCACTGACTCCGAATTTCGGTTGTAAATTTTAATATTTTCGACTCGTTGTTGGATCGCATATCTTTCCATCATGAAATGGCAAACCTTACCCGTGGTCTCCACGAGCAATATTTCATAGCATGCAATGTGTCATTCTATGAAAATTGCTTGTGGAGACCTCAAATAGTATTCTATGAAAAATTTCTTTCTATTTATTGCTCAGTCCATTGCTTTCTATGGATAGTATGCTATAGGCTGTCATTTCTGTTTGGAATTGTAAGATTGTTTGAGATAGTAGGAGGCTATGGAAATGCCCACCCTACATTTCATAGCATTCTATCATTATTTCATACTATGAAAAGTGACAGATAGTAAGCTATCAAATATTGCTCGTGGAGACGCGGTGTTACTGAAGAGAAATGTCAAAAGAGCGGCAAGAAATATGGCGTCGTTTGCTGTCCCTGTCGCTCAACTTTTGTAGCGTCCCTGTTGAAAAACCCGATACTATCTAACTGCAATATAATTTTTGATGCATTCCATTATACTCTTTTGAGATGCAAGATAACGGAGATGTTATTCGCCCGTTCTTCGCTATGTGCTATTTATCAGAGGGCTACAAAAGCATTTTCCCTCAAACGGATCGCAATTTGTAAAAATCCAACAACAGGGTGTGAGCAAATAAAGTTAGATAAATGGGACATAAATTTGTATAAAATTTCACTGTTTTGTACTAGATTTGTATATTTTTTTTTTGAAAAAATCATCGTTTAGTTAAGCAGCAATGAAAAATCGATTATAGATAGGAATTTTAGCAACGTTGCTTAGAGACAATTAGAATATTTAAACATGCTTAACTTTACAACCTCTGAGACACATTTTAAGAAAATCTAAAAAATATGGCTGCATAAAAGTTTGCGCACTACGTTTGGCAACTTGTTATATAGCGAATATTCTGTGACAGTTGACATTTATGTTGTAAACAAACAAAAAGTCAATTACAATAATTCTGAATCTAAATAAACTTAACTGACTTAATTTGTGGTGAACTCAGTCAGATTATATGTTTTAAAAAAGGTGATTCAGGTGTTCCTAAAAAGTGGCCTAAAAAGCCCTACCGCGAATACATTTTCCCGGGGATTTTTCCCTTGGCAGCAATGTGAATCAGACTGCTGAATGGGAACAGTTGCCCGGGAAAATTTATTCGTGATAGGTCTGAATAAGTTTAGTTGGGCATCTGTTTTCCCAACTAAACTTATTAAGCGGAATGCAGAAAGACTTCGTTTGTGGATTTATATGATGTCGACCCTGACTTTATAATGAAATACTTCAAGGATGTTCTTGGAGTAGGTATAGCCACAAATACAGAGCAATAAATTTACAATCTAATGGTTTTATAATTTGCTGAAACTACAACTGCTGAATCGAAATTTTTGTTTGAGAAAAGTATTTGCTGAAAAAAAGTGTCCCAACCTGACAAAATTCCCATATATACGTTTTGAATAGATGTTTACATTTTGACATTGTATAGCATTCGCATTTAGAAAAAAAAATTCGGTTTGTTTGACCAATTGTTTGACCATATTAGCATCCATATTTCCCACAAATGTAAAGCCATTACCACATTACAAAATTTCAATCTGATGGAAAAATCAGTTAAATTGGATCGTGTTTGCAAATTCAATACCGAAATGATCGCATTAGCTTAGTGATAACCTATTTTATTCCTAACTACAGGGTGGCGCAAAAATAACCTTCCGATGTTTTTTTGGCTGTAATTTAAAAAAAAAATTAAAAACTT
This sequence comes from Rhingia rostrata, assembly GCA_949824845.1. Taxonomy (NCBI): domain Eukaryota; kingdom Metazoa; phylum Arthropoda; class Insecta; order Diptera; family Syrphidae; genus Rhingia; species Rhingia rostrata. Next base: position 16,740,344 of record OX463757.1, on the reverse strand, counting down.
TGATTCTTCTTGTGGATTATTTTTATTTGGTCTTTTAGTTTTTTTTTACATCAAGTCGAGAATATGATGTCATGTAAATGGCAGCCGCCACAGTTGATTGTCATTTGAGCCCTTTTTATGGCATTTTCCATCACTTTGGCCAAAACTTCCGGCGATAGGTCCTCACATTCTTGACGGATATTGTCTTTAAGAGCTGCAAGAGTCTGAGGCTTGTTGACATAAACCCGCGACTTCAAAAAGCCCCACAAAAAGAAGTCTGGAGCGGTCAAATCAGGCGATCTTGCTGGCCAGTGCAAATCGCCAAAACGGGGGATTAGGCGCCCGGGAAATGCATCCTTCAGCATATCGGTTGTGGCCGTTGCACCGTTCTGTTGGAACCACGTGTTTTCCAATCCCAATTCAACAAGTTGCGGCAAAAAGAACTCGTTGATCATTGCTCTGTAGTGCTCACCATTCACAGTAACCGTTTGGCCCGTGACGTCTTCGAAGAAGAAAGGTGTCATCGGTCCTCCAGCGAAAACAGCACACCATACAGTGACTTTGAGCGGGTGTAATGGCTCTTCGTGGGTTACACGCGGATTTTCAGTGCCCCAGAAGCGTAAATTTTGCTTATTTACGTGCCCGCTAAGATGGAAATGGGCCTCATCACTCATGATTATTTTTGATGAAAAATCATCTTCCTCTTGGTGGTGATTAAGGATGACTTGAGCGTATGTTAGACGCGATTGGCGCTCAGCAGCTAACAGCTGATGCACCGTCTGGACTTTGTACGGAAACATTTTCAAAACTTGTACCAAAATTCGCTGTAAAGACCGTCGACTGATACCCATTTGCGTGGCACGTCGTCTTATCGATGTCGACGGCGCTTCCATGACATCTTCGGCTACAGCAGCAATATTCTCTGCAGAACGGCTACTCCGGGGTCTGCCACGCCTGCAGCATCTCGTGTTGTGCCAGTCTCTTCGAGGCGAGCGGCTAAACGTCGCAGTGTTTCACCAGTACGCGTTGGACGGCTAGGAAATCTGCGACGAAATTCACGTTGTGCCAAAGTCACCGACCGATTATTGCTCAAATAAATAGTCACCAATATTCCGCGTTCTGGAGCAGTGTAGCGTAACATTGTTTATTAACGTGTATTTCGCATGTTTTTACTACACAAATGTCAAAACAGAACTGACATTAGGGGCCAATCGCAAAATTTATAGCATTTTCTGATAGGAGGATTACTTTTGCGCCACCCTGTATTAGAATTCACAAAGGACAAGCAGATCCCATCGAAAATTCCTCACATCTACATTGTATTACACCCCCCATACTTCTCTCTGGCCATTTCCTCTGTCGCTCTGTATTTTCTAAACATTTAAATACCAATAAAAAAATATCCACCCCGTCATACATTCCATAAAACAATGTGCACTCCACAAAATTAATCTTCCTTTGATGTACCCATATGCATACATCCAGGAATAAACTGCACATCTCATGTGATGCGCCTCCAAATGTGTGCACATACTCTTCGGACATGTGCAATTCAATTGCAATCATCTAAATGTAATTAAAGCCGAAAAACTATTGGCGTAAACAGAAATCTTGAATGAGTGCTTTTTATATAAATATACGACCCGTACATATATATGTGTTTCTGTTTCAAACTAATCCTAGCTCCTTGCACCCCCTAGCCGGCGACCAATCCACTTGGTAATAAAATTTATTGAAAACCATAACAAAACCAGACGCGCTAGTTGATTGCATTCTCCAATGGGTCGGCCAGACCCGGCCATCTAAACCAGCTCGCGGGCACAGCACATTCGCCGGATAGCTCTGGATAGATGTACATTCTTCAATTGATGTGTTTTTTCTTAAATAAATTTATCACTCTGGTGGAGATTGTTTGTGTTTTTTTTTTTTTTTTCTGAAAATCATCAACCGCAATGTTGGGCTGGTATACGAGAAGAGTGTGCCCGAGCAAAGTCTACGTCTCGATGGAGGTTTGCGAAAGCTGTTTTAGAAAATTGTATCAATAAAACAATAAAAAAAAATAGAAATAAAATTAATTGTAAATGTGCGCTTGTACTGATGGTTGAGTAAATTTCAAATTAATTGTTTCGAAACAGAGAGGAATTTCCATGTGGCATATCCATATAAGGGTACCAAACAAAAAAAAACAGGTGCGCTGGTAACACTATTTAAGCAGATGGCACTAGACACAACAGAAAGCGTCTTTCCTGCATTCTTTTGATTTACTGCGTTTGCACTCGGGGGAAGGTCAAAGTTTGTGTTTTTGAACGAAGGTCGAGGAGGACGCGTGTTGGAGAATTTTCTTCCACCAAACCGCACCCCGAGTGTATTTGGAAGTCAACAACCGAACAATACATGTATGAGTCAGATAAATCAAAAAACATACTCAAGAAATTTTTATGTCAAAATCGAAAAATAGACGTAAGTTTCGAAATAGATGTCGATTCCACTTTTTATAGAGCATGAGTGCGCAGAGTCCGCAAATAAAGATTTATTTTTGAGTGGGCTAACGTTGATTTTATTTTTAATTGTTGTTTTTAGAATTTAGCTTCTTGTATACGACTAACAAACAAAAAAAGGGAAATGCATCATTGCCTACATGCGGTGATGGTATTTTTAAATACACGTCTCTGGTGTTTTTGTGTAGGTTTTAGTGATAAAAACCGCAAAGCTATTTTCAAAGTTTAGAAGTGGTCAGGCCATCCGGTAGAAATTAGAAGTCGTTTGCGAATGACTTTACCCGCGGATCATGGATTTTTTTTTTTACTTAGGAGTACCACAAGCACGTCTTTGTGATAGGTTTATGGACGCTTTGACATTCAGCACTAGAGGAAAATAGTCAAAAGTTGCCTTATATAGACTTTACTAGATACATGTGCTTTTCAGTATTTCCTTTGAAGGGTTAACTTAACTGATTCTAAGGCAGATACATTTCGGCAAGTGGAAAACGCTTATTAATCCGACTATAAGCGTGCTTACAGATGCTTCAGGGATTTTCCTCCGCTGCCTCAGATGAGTGTTATGCTTTTAAAACTCTGCTTCTATAATTGCTTCCTCACTTACTTACTTACTTAAGTGACGCTACAGTCCGGAATGAACCTGGGACTTAACCAACATGCCTCTCCAATTAGCCCGGTCCTTAGCTAACTGCATCCAGTAGCGCACTCCAAGTTGGCTGAGGTCAGTTTCTAACGGGTGATCCAAGTGGAGATACTTTTTTCAATAGCCTTTTTTGACAGATCACGTGTGAGTCGTGTCATGCTGTCATGTTATTTTTGTTTAGTATTGTTTGGCATTTCATAATGGAAAGACTAACGCTTGAACAACGTTTACAAATTGTTCAACTTTATTATGAAAATTCACGTTCTGTGAGGAATGTGTTTCGTGCACTTCGCTCAACTTATGGTCAACATAATCGGCCTACTGAGCGTACTATTCGCAACACCATCACCCATTTTGAGACCCAGCACCAAGATCGTGTGGTATCACACCGTTAGACTTTTCCCTGTGGGGATATGTAAAGTCAAAAGCTTATGCCGGCAAACCCGCTTCGATTCAGGCTTTGGAGGAAAACATCACGCGTGTCATTCGCCAGTTACCAGTCGAAATGCTCGAACGAGTGATCGAAAGTTGGACTCAACGGATGGACCATCTGCGACGTAGCAACGGCCTACATTTGATAGACATAATCTGCAAAAAATTAATGCCAAAGAATGTTCTTTCAAATGATAACAAACCTTCTCCATTAAATTTGAATTTTCTGTGTTTTTTTCTTTAAAAAAGTAGGGAACCTCGAAATGGATCACCCTTTACTTGTGCGCGCCACTTAAGGCGAGGTTTTCCTCTACGGCGTCCGACGTCTGGTGGGGAATCGAAGACTCTTTGAGCCGGAGTTTTGGTGTCCATTCGTGGACATGTCCTAGCCATCTTAAGCGTCCAATGCGGAGTTTTTTCGACCAGGGGCATGTCTCTGTACAGCTCGTATAGTTCTGGGCTGAATCTTCGTCTTCATAGCCCGTCAACGCAAACGGGACCGAAGAATTTTCCTCTCAAATCGACCAAGGATTTCTTCATACGCTTCCAACGATCATAATTTTTTTTTTTAAATATGTACCTCTCCTGTGCAATAATAGGCGTCAAGATTGTTCAGGCTGAACACAAAAAATGCTTCTGATCACCTCAAAGAACTCAGGTGTTATCTTCAAACTCTGTGTTACTATTAGTAACTTCAATTAGGCTACGCGCAAATGTGAAAACCGACCTGAGTGTTTTTTCAAAGGTTATAGGTAAGTGCCACCAGAGAAAAGTTAATAAAAAAAGTAACCAAATGCAGGCACTAAGTAAAAGATTTGCTAGTTAGAGAAGCTTCTTAGCTGATGCCCAATTTCACTTCGTATTGTAGCATGCCTGTGCTGACCCATGAGTTAATGTTCTGACAGCTGGTTAGGAATGCTTTTCATTGGAATTTCTTACTCTCGCTTAGAATGAGATCTCAACTATCCCGGCAGATTGACATTGCATTCAAAAAATGTAGTTGTAGTTTTATAAATATACCGTTTTGGAGAGATCGGAGATAGGGTTGTTGGGAATTTTTTTTCCCAAGGAATGCTTTCCATCGGAATTTCTTACTCTTGCTTAGAATGAGATCTCAACTATTTCAGAAAATCGAAATTGCATTCAAAAAATCAACTACATTTTTTGAATGCAATTCTTATAAATATACCGTTTTGGAGAGATTGCAGATAGAAATTTAGGGCATCGGGAATTATTATTCCCATGGATTTTTCCCCCATTCGGCAATCAATTTACATGGCTGAATGGGAAAAAATCCTTAGGAAAAATAATTCCCGATGACCCTAATTAACTTTCTGCAATTAAATTTTCCATCGCTCATGCCGTTTGTCGTCATTCAAATCGATTTTTATATTTCTTTCAGTTGTTTAATTATTCTATATAGTAACTGACACTGACGTAATAGTTGAAATGTTTTCTAAAAAAAATTTCTAATATCAAAAATGTTTTAATGTTTTCTAAAAAATGTTCTAATATCAAAAATCTTTTTAAAAAATACCGTCACAAACAATACCATTCACCACACTTAATCGCTACTAAACCCGTCTGCACTTCCGTTCAGAGCTTGGTGTGTAGTACGCTTACTTATTTTATTTATTTTTGTTTTTGAGTAAACGACATCTGTCACTTTCGATCGATTTTTGCGAAATATTTTGGAAATTTATATTCTTTTGAAATTTTTTTTCTCAATTCCTTAGCATATGCCATTTACCTCTTAGTTCAAGTGACGAGTTTTGTAAACATGATTAAATTAATGATAATCAATTCATCATAGCGGATAATCGAATATTTGCTAAAGTTGACATGTTGTTCACAGTTATTTTTCTCTGACTATGTCAGCCAACTTGCATAAATGCTGTTGTAAAACAGTCGTTTTTTACAAGTTTCTCTTAATGCGAATGTTTTATCAGCAAAATCGTTTGACATCGACATAAACAGGTGGTAATCACTTGGAGCCAGGTTCGGACTATCAGCACTAGTTCGGAAGATTCTCCGATTTTATACGATTCAGAGGATTTTTTGCTTCGAGGTATTCTTTCGAAAAGCTGATCGGAATATTTCTCCGTCATTTTGTAACGCATCCCGGCGAATCGCGCTGAAGTGCGTTCAAGTGCATTTTTCCTGCAATTTTTGACAGCTAAGTGCAATACTTTTTCCGATTTCCTCCGACACAAATTCTACGCGGAATTTATTTACGAATTTTAGTGAAGTGATAGAAAAATGTTTGTAAATAAATAAAAATATTTATTTGAGTAAATTTCGCACTTGTATGAATTGGCGTTGCCAGGGCAAGTTCAAACGAAAAAAAAAAACACTCAACAGTACGAGATTTTAGTGAACCTGGTGCAGGAAAACCCCGTCGCATTTGGGTCGAACTATATGACGGGAGTGCTGTTTTATGTGGTTATTGCATTAAGAAACATACAAATATAAGTTGTTTACTTTGAAACACAGATTTATAATTTATAAAAATTCAAAGAGAGTGTGCTTAATCACAAAATAAAAATGAAAGGAGTGCAGGTATCATTGCAAAGTGGGAATATAGATGCAATTTCAATGAGAAAACAAAAAGTATTTTGTGTCAAAGATTGTTTTCATACAGATGATGTCAATTTGTCGTTTGACAGTTTGAAACTGACGTTGAACTGAACAACTCTATTCGATAAAACTGGTCGCTTCTGGCTGCCTTCAGATTGTTAACCGCGTGTAAAAAATTGTAGGAGACATGGCACAGTGAACTCTTTAGTTTCACTTGAACAATTGCCATCGTGTTGCCATAGGTTAGCAATTCGTAGTGAATAATTCGACCACGACCCCTTTCGCTTGACATTGTCTTAACTGATCCACTTTTCACCACCAGTCATCCATTTGCTTGAAAAATGGTTCAGTTTTGTTGCGATGCTACGGTGATTCCCAGATGAAAATTCGGTTCGTGAGGTTTTTTTTTGAGTTGATTCGTGTATCACATAGACATGGAACATCTTTTTGTATCCTGCCTTATTAAATTGGTTCCAAACGGTTTTTGCAACTTCAAGCTCCTGGAGTAATGTGTTCGTGGTCCAGTTTAAATAAAACTCCTTTTTTTATTTTTGATATTTTTGACATTTAATGGACAATGAATTACTTAAAACTAAACTCTATTTTTCTAATTCTACGGGAAAATAGTGAACTCTCCAACGAAACATAAATCCCATAACGGCAAAAAAATGTCAAAAGCGAGAGAGCAATCAGCTTCATTGTTGAATAGGATTGTAGTTGGTGGCACTGATACTCGCGTCACATTGTTGATGTTGTGCGTGTAGATGCATATATGTGACTCTGGGCAGTCGAAACAGACTTGCGAATTTGTGAATTTTGTTCACACAAACATCAAAGTCAACCACCATCAAAAAAAAGAAGAATATGAGGTTGATTTTGCGTGACAATTTTAATCGTGCTAATGGGGAATGAATTCAACAGTTGTAGAATCTGTACGAAGTTTGACAGTTCGTGACATGCATTTGCTTATTTGTGTACAATAAAGCAATAGGGATTAGATTTCACAGTTTTAGGATCCGTGAGAAGTTTGACATTTCGTGACAGGCATGTACTTGTCTGTCGTACAATTAAGCATCAATTTCTTTAATTTCTTCTTTTTTGTAAATTATTCTAAAAAGTGTTCCCCGAATTCGAATTGACATGTACAATGACCAAATCACTGACCGCAATCAGCGTGTCCTAAAACCCCAATTCCCACTTAAATGTGCAAACGACTTAAAAAAAAAAATTCTTTTCAAATGCAAATCAAAATATAAAATCTTTTAATGTGTTAACAGATTAGTGGCAGAGCAACTTGTTTGATTTATTGTTTCAATATAAAAAGTAAGTAAATGTATTTTTAGTATTCTTCGCCGCTTCATTTAAGAGCGGAGGCGAACCCGAACGAATATCTTTTACATTCATAAAAACAGTTGAAAAACATTGATGTATTGCCAAAACAATAATACTTTCTTGGTACTAATATAAAATTTGCTTTGTATAAGTTTATCCGTATTTTAGTTGCCATCTTCTTAATCTAATGTGTGGTAGGAGACGAAAAAGAACAAAAAAAAAACCACATCCTCCTCCCCCACTTTTCTGTAGTTTCCTGTGCAGTGTTCTCTTTCATGCTAAATTTGTTTAACAGAAAAGAGCGTTAAATATATTTTCGTGTATTTAATAATTGAAAAATACGACGCAAAATATTGCAGTGGTTATTATTTCTTTTTAGCAAAACGCACAGTGTATTGTTTTTTTTTTTTTTCCTTTTTGATGGTAATAATTTTTGACAGCTGAACAAATTTGTCTAAAAATAAACACATAGAAGGCAAAAGCACAGATGAAGAGCGATTAAACAAGAAAACAAAATTATATATGTATGCAAGAAGGAAAAAAAAATTATGGCTGGCATCAGTTTAATGTCAGTTCGCCCTCGCGTTCAACATGAGAAACTACTCTGGGACTTTGTCATATTTATGTTTATCCGCCTTGCTCAGACCAGTAAACAAAAACGTCAAATCCGTCGAGCTGATTGTTATACATTGGCAGCATGTGCATGTTCTAACTGTCGGAGTAAGAATCAAGTGAATGCAATTGGTTTGGTAATGTGAAGGAGGAATGCATTGAATGCTTCCATTGATATTGTTGCGGCAGATTGAAATTGTTTTTTATTTGTTGTTGGTAGCACTGCTGTAAAAAGTGGCGCAAAGTCGTACACATATTCTAATGTCATTTGATGTTTGAATTTTTCTTTTCTATGAGTTATTTAATTAATGTATGGTTGCGAAAGTCTGACGAATGCATAACTTTCATAAATTCAAATCATGGATGTCGGAGTTTCATGAAAAGCGAATGTGCAAATACCTAATCGCACATGTATTTCGAATTCCAAAAGAAAGAGACTGATAAGATGCAAAAGATGACAGGCTTTGCTTTATTGTTTACATTTTTTAAATTTTTACCGAGAAATCGTTATAAAGAAGAATCGAAGTGTCGATATTACAATTTTGACAGTTGACGCAAATCAAAAATAAGTGTTAACATGACAGTTAATATGTTTTTTTTTTATAATGCATTTTTATTTTAGTTCATCTGTAAACTAACTTACATGCTGGACAAAGATTCATGAAAAACTATCCTGCTTATCAACTGCTAACCGCAGGCGCTCTCCTCCGCCCTGAGCGACGACGTCTCGGTTGTATAGGAGCCGCCTATCCACATGTCGTCAGAAAACGTGTTAGATAAGCGCAACCGCCGATCTATCCTGTATCAGCCCTCGACTATGCAAATATAGGAAAGCTTCGGGCGGAATAAAGCCGCTTAAACGCGAACTCTCAAAATATTCATCATTGGGGTAGAAAGCCCCAAAGATGAGACTATTGTTCCAAGCCATCGTTCTTGCAGCGTGAAACAGAATGAGTTTTACCCGAAAATTGTCTAGGTATTCTGTATTCCAACCTGGTGTTCTGTGAAGTCCAAGGCAGCTTCTCAAACACTGCTTCTCATACACTCGTATCTTTTCCATTTGAGATGGGGCAATGTTGAACCACACTTTGCACTCATAGGCAATCATCGCCTTGATGAAGGCCATGTAGCAAATCACCTTCACCCTGCTGTCAAGACGGATGCTATAAAACAATTGTCTTATCAGGGCAAACGATCCCCTAGCTCTCGCCAGAGCAGCATCTACACGTCTTCCGAAATATAGAAACTGATCCAGCCAGATGCCAAGGTACTTTACTAAACTTTTACTCGCCAGTGGCTGTCCGTTTGGTCCAACGATCACCAGCTTGCGGCAATTCTTTCTCGTATCACTAGAAGCCCTAGACAGCGGTGTCCTAAACAGGATAGTTTCCAATTTCTGAAAGTTGATTTTTTACTTTTAGTCATCCTCATCACAATATCTCTGGATCTTGTCGAAGTCCCGCTGCAACAGGGTTCGAACGACCTCGACAGTAGGTGCTGTTCTGTACGCGATAAGATCGTCCGCATACGCAATTGCCTGGGTAAGACCACCTATCATATCAAAGGTGTGAATGCTGAAGAGAATCGGCGAGTTTACCGCTCCCGGTTGCAGAGCATTTTTAATGAAAAATTTTGTGGTAGAAGTTACATTGCCACTTTTGACAACAAACGTTCCACCAGTAAGCATGTCATGAAGCATATATAGCAGTGGTCTACTTCTGCCAAGTCTGGTCAGCTTTAGATAGTTGAAAGCCTTCTCTAAATCAACCAGACATGCACTCGTGCAATGCTTTTTGGCGTTCCATTGTACATCATAGACGAGTTTGGAGTCGGCATGAATACAGTCATGTCCAGCATTGAAATCAATCTGGTTCTCTGGTATAATGTTACTGTCCTCAGACCACTTGTACAGAGCACGTTTGAGAATCTTTTCGAAAACCTTGCTGAAACTCGGAAGGAGACTTATCGACCGGAAATTCGCCGGATTGGAGTTGTCCCCTCCATTTTTTGGGAGAGGATGAACCACCGCCGTCTTTCATCGCACTGGATAATATACATTCAGCAGCGCGTTGTTGAACAGTGTGGCTGTTACGCCAGAGGGTAAGTGTCGCAGTACAATGTTGGATATACTTTCGACTCCCGCTGACTTATTTTTCTTTATGGAACCGCAGATGATCTGGAGTTAAACCTTCAAGATTAACAATGGACAAGACCCACTTCGCTCGGCGACTATGGCCTTTGCCAAGTTTTCGTCATCACCGTGTGAAACCGCGGTTCTCAGATCGCCATTGCGTAATGTCATTTCGGAGATAGAAATGATAGAGCAGGGCATTCTTTTCCAAGACGCGTTCGGCCGAATGGTATTATTCACCTTATACACTTCCTGAAAGACATCCCCCACTGCCTCCACTTTCTCCTGAGGATCTTCAATTACATAGAAATCGTCCTCGGAGACGGCTTCCCCCGGATCAATTCCTGCTGTCAAATGAATGTTTGCATTGTCAGTTGTTCGTTGGAGTTTATTACACGGAAGGTCGTTATGACCTTTAATCCTAAAGATCTTATTAATTTGTGGAAACACTCGGGTCGCTGGAATTTACGGCCCGAATTCTGTTCTTCCAAAACAAATGAATGGACAACCGATAGTTCTCCTTGATGAATTGATTGATGTTTTTGATCGACGCCTTCAGTGTAATAATCTCCAGAGTGGGTTTGGCAGTCGTCTGTACAAGAGTTTAAATCTTGTCAGAAGTCCGTTTTTTTTTGTCTGTGTAGTTAATGTGACTGCAAATGATCGCATTGAAACAAAGCAACTGTTCAATTATGAAAGGATCCTATGTATAATATGAGGCACTGAAAGCAGTAATGGCGTAACCCCAACCTGCAAGAGTTAAAAATTAAAAAAAAAACGGTTTATGAGATATTTTTGTAAATAATAACTGGAAAACGAAAAGTATAACACAATTAGTGACACTTCTGCATCGAATAAATTATTTTCATTCCTCATGATGGTGAAATAAACTTAAAATCGAGAAAATGAGGGTAACACCAGTCTTGCTCTCAATGCCTCATATATTCATGAAAACTCAAATGCTATCAGCAATAGAAAGATTTTCCTATGATCTAATGTTATAGCAGCTAAATGTAATTTCTTGGATAACGACGGAGAACTTTTGTGTCATCTGTCCAAATACCAATGTTTCGGTAGCTTCTGTTGTCGTTTTTAGACTTAAGCTGAAATTAAAGGGTGATCCATTTCGAGGTTCCCTACTTTTTTAAAGAAAAAAACACAGAAAATTCAAATTTAATGGAGAATGTTTTTTGTCATTTGAAAGAACATTCTTTGGCATTTATTTTTTGAAGATTATGTCTATCAAATGTTGGCAGTTGCTACGTCGCAGATGGTCCATCCGTTGAGTCCAATTTTCGATCACTCGTTCGAGCATTTCGACTGGTAACTGGCGAATGACACGCGTGATGTTTTCCTCCAAGGCCTGAATCGAAGCGGGTTTGTCGGCATAAGCTTTTGACTTTACATATCCCCACAGGAAAAAGTCTAACGGTGTGATATCACACGATCTTGGTGGCCAATCGACCGGCCCAAAACGTGAAATTATGTGCTCACCGAAATGTTCTCTCAATAGGTCCATTGATTGATGCGATGTGTGGGAAGTGGCGCCGTCTTGCTGAAACCAAATGTCGCCGAGATCACGAGCTTCAATTTCAGGCATCAAATAGTCGGTTATCATGGCACTATAACGGTCGCCATTGGCGGTTACGTTCGCGGCGGCATACTTTTTAAAGAAATATGGACCGATGATTCCACCGGCCCACAAACCACACCAAACCGTTGTTTTTTCTGGATGAAGTGGCAGTTCTTCAATCTCTGCAGGTTGCTCTTCGTCCCAAATGCGGCAGTTTTGCTTGTTTACATACCCATTGAGCCAGAAATGGGCCTCATCGCTAAACAAAATTTGCCTCGAAAACGTCGGATCTTCTTGGAACTTTTCAAGAGCCCATAGAGCGAAGCGATGTCGCTTGGGAAGGTCGAGCAGGTTCAGTTGTTGCACAAGCTGTATTTTGTACGCTTTCAAGTTAAGATCTTGACGTAAAATGCGCCAAGTCGTTCCATACGTCAGTCCGAGTTGCTGCGAACGGCGCCGAATCGAATCTCTACGGTCTTTGTGTACACTCTCAGCTACGGCCGCTATATTTTCTTCACAGCGTGCTGGACGTGGTCTATTCGGTCGAATATTATCCAATAATGAATGCTGGGTCTCAAAATGGGTGATGGTGTTGCGAATAGTACGCTCAGTAGGCCGATTATGTTGACCATAAGTTGAGCGAAGTGCACGAAACACATTCCTCACAGAACGTGTATTTTCATAATAAAGTTGAACAATTATGAAATGCCAAACAATACTAAACAAAAATAACATGACAGCATGACACGACTCACACGTGATCTGAAGGCTATTGAAAAAAGTATCTCTACTTGGATCACCCGTTATATCATTCCTATACAGTTCAAAACTATGTCTAAGCAAAAAAGCTCGAGTATCGCGTTAAATAGAGCAGGACTTTTGTGAAACTTTTTAGAGGAGCTAAGAGAAATCATCACTAGACCTGTTGCATTCCAATGACCTAGAAGACACGCAATTTCAGCTCACATGCACACTGTCCATCCAACAACGACACGAACAACACAATACCAAAATAAAATATGTCAGCGGATCTCATGATAAAAGTCTAATTCCTTTTTGACACTTGAGCTGTCTTTATATGAAATAACTGTCATTTATGGACAATGGATTCGCCTTAATGACAGAACACAGCATTTTGTGTTGGATGTATTGGCAATGAAACTGACTAAATGACGTTTGACAATTTCGCTTAACAGCCAATCGCAGCGACTATTGGTGAAGAAACATTCAAAAATGTTTATTAAAAATGATTGACCACGGGTCTTTCTAAAATTTGAAAGTTCCTCGCTCCATTTAGCCTGTTAATATTCTCACTTACGGTTTTATGCGGCTTTTTGAATATTTCATTCACTGTTTCACATCTGTCAGCTTAGTTCATTATCAGCTAAAGTAACGAGCGAGTTTTACGGTCAAAATTATTTCATTTCCAATACGTACATGTTCGCATGAGTACTTGCAAAGTGATATTTGCAGATTTTCATGGTCGAAAAGTTCTCTTTCTCGCTTTAGACATTGACGTGAGCACTTTATGACCAATAAATTCACTGATAAACAAAATAAAGTTTTTCTCTTCGCTATTTCTTTGTTTCATTCAATAGTGTGTAGTGGAAATCCTTAAAAATAGAAAGTACACACCCGTCTTTTCATTGCTTTTGAAACAAAAGACCTCAACACAAAATATGAAAAAGTACATCAATGTGTCAAAGTCTAAGAATTGTCTCATTTGAGAAATAGAGGATTTTCACGTCAGTTGATTGACATTTGGTAGGTTCGTACTTAAGTGTGCACGTGTGCATTTGAATAGAATAAAGTTTGCGAGAATGTTGTAAAAGAAATGTTAACGATGAAAGCGTTTAGTTTCGTTAAGTTTTGTTCAAATTTTATTAAAGCAGAGTTTGGGTTTGATGAGAAAATTAACTGGCTACGAATGGCGTCTATAAACAATTTTTTTTATTTTTGGCTGTTACAATATAAACGAAACTATGTACCTGTGTTTGGTTATTATGTCACTACATATATTTAAAATTTGAAGTGACAACAAAAAAATGTTCGTTATATTTCCTTTATTGGGTTTAATTACTTAAGTTACTCATAACAGGCGCATGCAAATGGAAGCATTTGTCATACATAAATTGATAATATACTTGCTTTCAAAAGTTTGTATGAAAAAAAGAAACAAATGAAATGACACTTGAAAGTGAACGAAACTTGACGAAATTGTTAGTAAAGGAATGCCTAAGCTAATTATAATCAAAAAATACAATTGCTTTGCATTTTTATGGACATCGTCGTACAAAGCAATTCATCTATTATAGTTTAGGCTTAAAGTGAAAATGGATATTTTTTTAATTTTGACGTCTCTTTTACAAGAAACAAGTACTTTTTACTTGAGGTTTTTTTTTTTATTTCTTTGAGAGTTTCTTTTGGGTTTACAACTCCAACACAAAATTTTTCACTCAAAAAGTAATTTGCCCCCAAAAAACTTTTATTGATCCGTCAAAAATCCTAAAATCCACCGAATCGTACAAAATCGGAGAATTTTCCGCACCGACGGCTAAAGGTTGAACTATAACAGTCGGAATCAATCGGAAGCTAATGTCAAAATTCTACGTTAAGTTTTCTTCTGTACTGTCAATTACTCCAGTTGCTTATAATAGACTTTTGTGAATGGAACACAACTAACAGTTTCGCTTCGATAAAGCACTATCATGCTCCCCCCCAGTAATATTAATTTCAATAATAGTTCCAATCCTGTACAATTGTTCAGACCCAATTCGCTATTGTGAAACTCAGTACAAATAATTATAAAAATTCTTATCTTAATGGGATTCGAACTCGCGTTCTCTCGCACGGTAGTCCAACACGCTTTTTTTTTGTTATTGATTTTTATTTTACTTTATCTTAAAACTAACTTACATGCTAGACAAAAGTTCATGAAAAAACTAGCCTACTTACCAACTACCTAACTATTTTACTTGCCCTATGCGGGCGCCCTAATAGTCCAACACGCTATCCACTAGGCTGTACTCGTGAACATGAAGGTACAGTCAGTACAACGAAGTACTTGAATCGTGTTGACTCATTTTCCTGTAGGTTCCCGATCTTTCACACTTTTCCCGATCTTTTCACCCTTTCCCGATCTTTTAACTTTAGCTTTATTAAGCCTTCATTCGTAAGCTCTATGTATGCTTTGTTTCGAAATAACTTTGCAAAGTTCTACATAAACATCTTACCGTATGTCACATGTATACACATCTTCGGAAGCTTAAAAAGAACCTTACAGAAGTTATACCATTATAACTTCGATTATGCTTGCGAACTTCCCTGCATAATGTCTTAAACAGGCTTCTACCCAAAGAATCGACTGCTTGTGGAAATTATATTTTATTGCCTTATAGAGGAATAATTGTTAGTTGGGAAGTGATTGTCAGAGTGGAAGTCTATTTCGCCGCCATTTGTGTAGTTAAATGCTTGGTATGCAAATGAAATTTAAAACCAATTGTGTTCTCTCAAGTGGTAACTTACATTAATTGCAAACGCACTTACCTTACAAACAGTAAAAATAAAATTTCGTTGCTTATGAACTTACAAATTTAAACGTTGAAGTGAAATGTCAAATTTTTGTATGTCAGAACTGTATTCTGAAGTATATTAACAGGTTGTAACGAATTGTTTACATTTTGACATGTTTTTATGTTTCAAGATGGCGAAGAACTGATTTATATATCTGACAGATTCTTCTTGTTTTCTTGACAAGACATTTTTTTTTTTTGTAAATATTTTAAAAGGAAATTACGTTGTTTGTGAGTAGTTTCGAAGTGCAAGTTCGAATTTTCCCCGAGTTCATTGCCGAACATTACTCTACTTTTGAATATAATTTTAATACATATAACGGTGATTTGTTCAAGCGTAGTTTTTTCTTTTAAACCGGATAAAACACTCCAATTTGCATCGAATATTCAAAATTTTTGTTGTAATCGATGAATAGGCCTTTGCCATTTACGTTTCAAAAACAACTTCATGTAAATGTTGTCCGCGGCTCCGTTTCAAATGGTCCATTCGGAAGGTTCAATTTTGCGTTACTTTTTCTAGCATTTTGGCCTGTATTTCACGAATAACGCGTGCTATTTTATTCTGTATGGTTTCAATCGTGTTCGGCTTGTCCACATAGACTAACGACTTTACATAACCCCACAAGAAATAATCAAGAGGCGTTTAATCGCATGATTTTGGCGGCCAACTCACAGGGCCATTTCGAGAGATAAGCTGCTCACCAAATTCATTAATTGTTTCATAAGCTTTGTGGAATGTGGCACCGTCTTGATGAAACCACATGTCAACCAAGTTCAACTCAGCCAACTGGGGCAAAAAAAAGGCGCTTATCATGGCTCGATATCGTTCGCCGTAGACGGTAACGTTTCTTCCATGGTCGTCTTTGAAAAAAAAAAATGGACCGAAGATGCCACCAGCCCGTAAACCACACCAAACAGTCGTATTTTTGGGATGCATCGGTAAATCTTGTATGACATGTGGTTGTTTATTACTCCAGATGCGCAGTTTTGTTTATTTAGGTATCCGTTGAGCCAGAAATGAGCCTCATCGTTGAACACAATTTTTTCGATAAAACAGCGGATTTTCATGGAGCTGTTAACCAAAAATTAGACGTTGTGGTAGGTCATTCAGTTTCAATTCTTGCACAAGTTGAATTTTGTTGGCTTTCACACCCAAATCGACAGGTAAAATTGTCCATGTGGTTGAGTAACTAACACATGCCCAATCGCTGAGGCGACGAATTGACATTTCACCATCTTCATTAACATAGGGCCCTATGACGGCAATATTCTCTGCGGTACGTACTGTATGACACATGCGATTCGATGGTTTAATGTACAACAAAGTAAAGTTGGTGACAACAGCACGAATTGTTGATTCACCAGGTCGATTATGACGACCATAATATGGTCGTAACAAACGGTGCACATTTTGCACAGAGCATGAATTTTGATAATAAATTTTAATAATCTGCAATCGTTGCTCGTTTGTAAGTCCTTCCACGATTAAATGTCAGAGTATACTGAAAACTTTTCAATTTGACATATGACGTTTGGACGCCATTACTAACCAGTGCTGCCAACCTGAAAAGCTTAACTCTTATAAAATCACCCCTTAGCATACCTACGTTAACATAGAGCGTTTCCCTTTTATAAACTCATACTAGATGACCGGTTGTCAAATGTTCGTATTAAGCGAACGGAATCGCTCCTTTAAAAACGAACAAAAAAAAAAATATTTTCATCTTGGAGAAATACAATTTATTTTTGATTCTAATATTTTATAGACGTTTAGCCTTTGCGGAATGATTTATTCAGTATTACAATGTAATTACTCTAAAATTTGATTCAGGTACTCTAAAACTTTTCCTTCGAATGTGAGAACCTTCCGTCGATTTGCTGAATTGACAGTTCTGACTTTTCTTCCCACCAACTACCCGACCGAACCTAATTTATATTCAAAACTCCACTAATGTCTAACCATTGATTTCTTTGAGTTGGTTTCTGACAGATAATATTTTTCGACCAGAGTACTTCTTAAAACCTGTCTGGTCAACATTTTGAGATTTAAATTGTCAACGTTTCGACGTACACAAAAAATGTTAGTTCTACGAGATTGCAGAAAACCACTCTCTTTTTAATAAAACATACAGAAAAAATGTCGCAACCAAAATCGAAACAAAAAGCTCTCGTCAGTAAAAATAATCATTTGCTGTTGTTTTCTTAAATAACTCTGAAGCATTCCCAATTTCTAAATTCATCAGGAATGTTTATCTAAACGACTTAACGGTGGGCATATGTCTTGAGAGTTTTATTTTGCCACATCATTTCATAATGACATTGCAAGTAAATTATGATCTTTCGGTTTCCTGAAAAAAAAAAATGCTGCCAAATCGATTTTTTTTCTCTGAACCAAAAGCAAATAAATAAATTCATCGAAACCCACTTTTTGACAGCTTTTGCGGCGCGATTTATGGCTACTGGATTAGCGCTGTTAGATGGAAATTTATTTCATCAAAGTGGCAATGTAGACGTAACCTAATTGCTGCTACTTTCCGCAAAGAAGATCCGTTCAAAATCTGTCTGGTGGATTACCTCTTTAATGATGAATGTGTTTATTGATTCGTATGAAATGTGAATATAATTGCTTTCAATGAAAACAGATGTGTGTGGAAGCATCAGAAACGTGCGTACGTTATGCAAACAAACGATCGTTTCTTAAGTTTTTTTTTTCTTTTTTCAGTTCCTGCTCTCATCTGCAGTTGAACAGAAGAAGACGTAAACAACAATTTTCCAATGTGGGCTTGAGAATAATAATAATTCGATTGTTTTTTGATTGCTAGCTCGAGAATTTTAGTATTCATTGAAGGAGATTAATCTCTTGCTGTGAAGAAAAGCATTAAACACGGAGGTGAGAAGTCCGCTTCAGATGCGCGTGAGCATTTTGTGTATACGAAGTGAGCAAGGTTAAGTTTGATTACTTTCCTGGTGATTTATAAAGATTACACATGAAAATAGTTGTTTATTGCGAATTTGGTGATAAAAATGTTGGATGAAATTTGAATAACCTTGAAAAATCCTGGAGTGGAGCACTTGTGTCAGCACACGTAGGATGGGAAGTGAAGTGTAGACCGGAGTGTGATCGTTGAGTAACGTTCAGTTGTGAATTGTCTGAGAGTGGTTTTTCAGATCTGTCAAGATGACGCATGGCATATCAGTGATGCCATGTTTGCATGCATGTCATCTAAATTTGGTATAAAAATAGACTCTGAACCGAGACTTTGTGGCGCAGTGGATAATTGTAAGTACGATGAACTGCCGCTCAATGAGCTGACAAATCATGCGAGTTGTATCAATTTTTTGAGAATCTTATCTCAATTTTGCCTTAGTTATGGTCCCGTCATATAGCAAGAAGTACAGCCATAGCTGTGACAAAACGACTTAGCCCTGCGTTCTAACGATTCTGTTGCGGTAAAAAATTGAAGTAGGCGTTTTTTATTTTGCCCAGATGATCTTTAAAGATCATTTTTTGAAACAACAATCACTGTACAGGAACCTGATTATTATGATGATCACGATCATGCTCTGAAATGTATTGGATAATCGGAGTTTTATTTTCCTTGCTGATCTGTTTTGCTTATGGGGTAAATGAAAACGCCTTATATGGCACACCTTAGCGTTGCACCCTCTCAAACGTACTGGTATTAAGTGCACGATCAATTTCTACAATAAATTTGTTTAGCTCCTCGAGATTTTGAATGTTTTTTTGACACTACACGAACGACTTACCATAAGCTTTTCATTACACCATAATGCGTACCTCCTGGGAGACATGTTCGAACTTAAACTTTTCTCCCGAGCACCATGACATGATATCCATAGCTGATTGCTTACTAAGATCGATCCTGCCAACTACCGCATTCATGGCATCTGTAGCAGTACATTGGCTGTGAAAAACCCTGCAGCACTAATAACCTTTTCGAAAGGCCGCTTAGAATTCGTATCTGTAGCTGGTATCTAGTATCGCTGTCAAAAGAGAGATACCTATATTTCATGCATGAAGTTCCCCTCCATTCAATTTCGAGCTACAGATTTACGAAGATACACATTGTGTAAGTGCAACCCTTGGTTATTAACTTCTAAGTCAGATTCAAGCATGAGCTACAGATACGCATTCTGTGCGGCCCTTAAGCCTCTGAACGATTTTGACCTCAATTCGACTTCGAGGTGAACTGCCTAGTACTAAAAATAGTCGGAGTCATAGACGTTCTCATAAACCCTGCTGGAAGGTTGAAATGTAGGCTTTTTTGTTGACGGAGTTACATAACTCATCCCCCGGAGCAAAAATATAAAAATCATGTAGAATGAGGTCTGCTTTGGTGGATCCCTTGTCAATCTGCCCTAGCGATGTATTCGTCGTAGCGGACATATTTCCACAACGCATACTTCGTCAGAGGTTCAAACTCCATTCGTGGTATGTGTCATCCGAGAAAAAATTACTTCACTACAATTCGTAAATAAATTCCGCGAAGAATTTGTGTCGGAGGAAATCGGAAAAATAATTGCACTTAGCTGTCAAAAATTGCACGAAAAATGCACCTGAACGCACTTCATCGCAATTCGCCAGTATGCGTTACAAAATGTCGGAGAAATATTCCAAACAGCTTTTCGGAAGAATACCTCGAAGCTAAAATCCTCCGAATCGTACAAAATTGGAGAATATTCCCCTCCGACGGCTAACTCTCTAGGGCTGAATATCAGCAGTCAAGATCGACATCCAATTCGGCTCGATGTAATAGAAATGCCTCCATCAAGATCAACTATCAAGATCAAGATCCTCCTGCCTAAAGCAGACCTAATTCTAATTGTATATAAGTCAAGGACCACTGGAACATGTCGTTGGTACCACCCGAGTAGTCAAAAGACCTGAACGATTCGAATTCTCCTGGATCTATACATACAGAAATCGTCTGCCAAAAGCTGCTTGAACAAAAATACAGAAAATTTTGGTGCAACAGGTTCGTTAGTGCCCAGAGCCGAGCCTTTTCACAGCCATTCAAGTTTTATGCCGACTCCAAAGCGCGAATTTGAGATAAGCTTTTCTTGACCATTGATACTACTCGGATAATTTGTCAGATCATCACGTGATCTGTGGTTCGGACAAATAGACAGCTCGACTTCTAGTCTAGATGGGCATGCATTATATCAGCTGCTGGAGCCCTACTCTCTCTGGGCGAATTCTCAAGAAACATGAAATGAACGAGGTAAACTCTGATTAGATGTCTCTCTACCTGGATTTCGATTGACCATTCCTAGCCCGTTTTGAAGAGCTAAAAGTGGGATAAGGAAGAAGCTATCGAATATGGAATTTCTGGGCGGATTCTCAAGCAACATGAAATGAACGAGGTAAACTCTGATTAGATGTCTCTCTACCTGGATTTCGATTGACCATTCCTAGCCCGTTTTGAAGAGCTAAAAGTGGGATAAGGAAGAAGCTATCGAATATGGAATTTCTGGGCGGATTCTCAAGCAACATGAAATGAACGAGGCAAACTCTGATTAGATGTCTCTCTACCTGGATTTCGATTGACCATTCCTAGCCCGTTTTGAAGAGCTAAAACTGGGATAAGGGAGAAGCTATCGAATATGGAATTTCTGGGCGGATTCTCAAGAAACATGAAATGAACGAGGTAAACTCTGATTAGATGTCTCTCTACCTGGATTTCGATTGACCATTCCTAGCCCGTTTTGAAGAACTAAAAGTAGGATAAGGAAGAAGCTATCGAATATGGAATTTCTGGGCGGATTCTCAATAAACATGAAATGAACGAGGTAAACTCTGATTAGATGTCTCTCTACCTGGATTTTCGATTGACCATTCCTAGCCCGTTTGGAAGAGCTAAAACTGGGATAAGGGAGAAGCTATCGGATATGGGATTTCTGGGCGGATTCTCAAGAAACATGAAATGAACGAGGTAAACTCTGATTAGAAGTCTCTCTACCTGGATTTCGATTGACCATTCCTGGCCCGTTTTGAAGAGCTAAAACTGGGATAAGGGAGAAGCTATCGGATATGGGATTTCTGGGCGGATTCTCAAGAAACATGAAATGAACGAGGTAAACTCTGATTAGAAGTCTCTCTACCTGGATTTCGATTGACCTAGCCCGTTTTGAAGAGCTAAAAGTAGGATAAGGAAGAAGCTATCGAATATGGGATTTCAGTGCGGATTCTCAAGCAACATAAAATGAACGAGGTAAACTCTGATTAGATGTGTCTCTACCTTGATTTCGATTGACCATTCCTAGTCCGTTTTGAAGAGCTAAAAGTAGGATAAGGAAGAAGCTATCGAATATGGAATTTCTGGGCGGATTCTCAAGAAACATGAAATGAACGAGGTAAACTCTGATTAGATGTCTCTCTACCTGGATTTCGATTGACCATTCCTAGTCCGTTTTGAAGAGTTAAAACTGGGATAAGGAAGAAGCTAATTTGAAACAGGCTGTTGGATTATTCATATTAATAAGACCATTTGACTGGGAATCTAAGACACTTCGGCTGGAGGATCAAATACCTTAATAAAATACAAACTAGTTCATCGCTTTTGCTCACAGCATAATGCAGAGCTCTGATAGGTTCCTAACTATGTGGACATAGCTGTTAACGAGAAAACTGAGGAACTCACAAGAATGCATCTGTAGCGGATCATGATCAGACACTTTGAACGGCAGAAACAACTCAACAACCAGAAAGTTACTGACTACCTATAAGTTTCCACTACATCCAACTTCGCTCTCTTTTTTTTTTTCTCATCTCTTCAAGTACCTGCGAGGCGTTAAAACCCTAAAAAGGTATGAAAACACTATAAAGGTATTCGAATGCGGGTAAATTATAAAAAAAACTGTGACATGTCACGGCAGCTCTGGCCCGAATATGACAGGGACCTGACTATTTAACTACTTCGGTAACTCGGAATCTCAGAACTTTACTCTTGAAGTTGGTATTACCAAGTCAACACCTTATAGGAAACCTAAAAATGAAACTGAAGGAAGACATTTGAAGAAGTTGATGTAAGGAAGGAACCCACGAGGATACACCACATGTCTTGTGTCACTTGACTAACAGAATACTTGGAACTCACTACTACTAGAGCTCTTTGGCAAGCTTATAGTCGATCGTCAGTGGTTTCTAAGGCCATCAACGACGGCAGTATAAAAGAGAATTATAAAGATGGCGTATTGTTGAAAAAGAATCTTCATCGCGGACCTCAAGATTTTGACAGCTGTATGAACATTTTTTTCACATTATGTCATCGGTGAAGGTATTATCGTTTATTCTCTCACTCATGACTGGACAGTGTTTAGTGATCCAAATAAGAAGCATGGATACGAACACATACAAACGCCGTGTCCCCACCGAAGGGCTTAACGATGGACTTGTAAGGACATTACAAAAGTTAAGACTGTTAATAGGGGAAAGTAAACGCAGTCAGCCATTACCTGGTCTTCCAGCGCCTCTAGCCCAACTTTTTCATCCATATGAGTGTGCGAAGTTTTATATTTTTGACACAAAAAATGGGAACGCCGATTCCGACCGGCGAATTCGAGAAACTTCTAATGAAAGTTATATTTGTCAGACTTACGCAAAAAGTGGGCCAATAGAAACTTTTGGGTTGTAAACCAGAGACCCCATGCCCACTGCATGGCTATATGAAAATCTTTTAATTAATCACACATTCGTTTAGATGTTTTATTTAAAATATAAATCTCAACAACCTTAACCTCATTCCTCTTCTTTTCTTTTCAGAAATGTCAATATCTCCATCACCGGAAAACCAAAGAATATGCTTGGTGGGCAGTGTCGTAGACGACCCAGCCGCCGTAGAAGCGGCACGCACATTTGGTGTACCCGTCGTCACCTCGGAAACAGGTCTGGAAATCTTATCCGATGCCGAATGGGTAACATACTTTGTAATGAAAGAGTTCGATGGTCCCATTTTTGAGGCGATACACAAGACTAAACAAACGTGAGTACCATGTGCATGTGATTAATTTAAATAAATCTCTCTCTAGACGCCCCACTGCACCCGGACCGGGCTAAGCAAAAAACGAATGGATCTCAAGAAAAGCCAAGTGTCTAGTTTACTGGTTGCCTCCCACCGTAACAGCGTTTTGTTTGTGTCGATCATCAATGTTAAGGTTATCTAGGAATTGAACCCAGAGCCGCCGTAACAATTATTATATCATTGCTGTTCGCCCATTGTGCGCGTTGAGCCTGAGAGAGAAAAGTCTCGCTCGCCTCAGCTACACCATAATGCCTGGAGGCTGTCGCAGCTAATTACAGATCTCCTCTCGAATTCAATTGATTTAGATTCCTTAGTTGAGCTCTATCTAGTACTCCAACACACACACGCACACAGAGAGACACCAGTCATTGGTCTAATTTGCATAACAATCAACTGGGTACACCATCCATGTAGAACTGGCTGTCGGCGGAGCGTCGATAAATGGCGACGGCTACGACGATGACGACGGCCGGTCGTCCCAGCCGCGGAATAATGAAGCAACAAAAATGCGAATGTGCACTTGCATCGAGTGATGCAGCTTAGGAGTTGCACTTGTATGCAGACTGCCTATCTTTTTATGTATTCCATGAGCGCAATTTCAACTCCCGGTGAGTCGGGCGGTCGTTCACGCAAATGTGTGCTTCAACAAAATAAAATTTTCAAGTGATCATCTTCATCAGCACGATGATGATGGTGATGAACACCATCAGTGCGCATTGACCGTAAAACTCTTTACATCGCGTCTTCACTTTTTTTTTTACCCTCACCATAGTATATAGATGCTTTGGAAGACTCTCGCATGATGGTGTATAGCGCCTGATGAATTCTTTGTTAGCAATATTTCATGCTTTGATGAGAGTTGAGAGATCTTTTTGACGAGTAAAAGACGGTTCTGCTGCGATGGATGGATGGATGGTTGTTGATGGCGATGATAGTGTGTGTTATTGACTCAATTAAAGGCGACGCAAGGGCATGTATTGTTCCGGAATTAGAAGCTGTTTATCGCAGTGCATCCTTTTAATTGAGCGGTTAACCACTTTTATTGCCACCGTCTGTGAATATTCCCATCGTTTCGGAGAGGTTATTCAACTGTTTTGGAGGGACTGGTGGGTGATCTTGAACTGATCAAACCACAAAAGACTGTCAGACATTAGGAAGCAGCAAGACGTAGTTGATCATCATTTACAATTGTGATCTAGCCTCATACCTTTGAACAGATCCTTATTTAGAAATCACCTTAAAAAAAATCCTCTTAACAATGACCAAACAAACAGAGTTTACAACCATTGGACACAGTGTAGTGCTAGTATGAAATGCTCTTTTAATTCCTCAAAAGGCCACAATGAACCTTGCCGTCAACACGCTTTTCCAATTGGCCCGGTCATTAGCTAACTGCATCCAATTGCATCAAGTTGGTTGAGGTCGGTTTCTACTTGTGTGCGCCACTTGAGCCGAGGTCCATCTTTACTGCGACCAACGTCTTTCTCGGAATCAAAGACTCAGTATTGGTTGCTTGACTAAACAAAAAAGCCTTATTGAGCTTTCCAACAAGGATCGTTTTGAATCTACAAAATCAGCCCCATCGAGGTGTCCGAATTCGCGATATGAAAATCAGTGCCAATCGGAATCCAATAAATGAGGGTAACAATCGCGTTCGATGGATTCCGCAACAATTCTTTGACGGACAACTTCAGAGCGTAAATGTCAAACATTTATGATTTAACGCATCATGCCGATGAGCGATCGTATGCTATAAATGTTGTCGGAAGATCTGTTCGAAACGATCATCGGAAGGAAAACCTCGGTAGTTAATTTTCTTCCGATCGGATATCTCGATAGGCCTTATTAAATGACATCTTCTTGAGGGACATTCCGTCTAATAGACAGTTTTTATAAATCGAGTTATTGCTGTGATCTTACAACGAATGGAGTTCCTTCCTACAACTGGAAATCAAAAGCAGATTTTCCTCGAGTCGCGGAAGAGATGAAGGCAAGAAAAATACCTGTGCAACACAAAACCAATGTAAATAACATTTCATTGGTGTTACGAACGAACTGATCAAAAATCGGGAATTTTGCATCATCCATGTTCTGTAGGTTGGTCCATTCGCGCGGAAGTTATTGTGTAGTTGTAACAGCACCATAAGTTTTTTACTGACCGTCCTCTCGCTGTGATCTGGCACATTATCCGAGCAAATTCCCATGAACAGTTTGTCGGAACTATGCATCTCGTAACAGGTGGGCCATTAGAAGTCATCCGATGTTGTTTGGCTCTCAATGATATTGATTGTGGTTCGCGCAGTGTGTGCCGTTGGTCCGTCTTGTTGGAACCACATGTCCAATTGCCGCAGAAAAAAACTCATGGTCCTATAGCGCGCACCGTCCACTAATGTCGTTTGACCAGCGCAGCGGCTGTCTCGAAAAAAAAAAAAAAAAAATGGCCCGATGTCTCCTCCAGCGTGATTAGCGCACCAGATGTAATTGCTCCTCGTGGATTTTCGGTGTCCCAGAAGCGATAGTTTTGCTTATTCACGTACCCGCTGAGGTGAAAAGGAGAATCATCGCTCATTATGATTTTGGTCGAAAAATCGTCCACTTCGTCCTCGAGATTGAGGATGGCTTGGGCGTAGGTTACACGCGTTTGGCGGTCGACAGGCAGCAGCTGATGCACGGACTGGACTTTGTACGGAAACATGCGCAAGTCATTGACCAAAATTCGCCTCAGGGACGACCGGCTGATGGCTAATTGCCGATGTCTCCTCCAGCGTGAACTTCGGGTGTTATGGCTCCTCTTGCATTACTCGTGGATTTTCGGTGCTCCAGAAGCGATAGTTTTGCTTGTTCACGTACCCGCTGAGGTGTGGAAATGAGCCTCATCGCTCATTATGATTTTGGTCGAAAAATCGTCCAATTCGTTTTCGAGATTAGGATGGCTTGGGCGTAGGTTACACGCGTTTGGTGGTCGACAGGCAGTAGCTGATGCACGGACTGGACTTTGTACGAGAACACGCGCAAGTCTTTGACCAAAATTCGCCTTAGGGACGACCGGCTGATGGTTAATTGCGAAGCGCGGCGTCTCTCGATGTCTGGCGATATATGTCTGGCGATGTTCTCGGCACAACGGGACCGTCCACTCTTGGCAACATCTCGTGTGGTCCCATACTCTTCAAGGTTGGTGGCCAAACGGCGCAGTTTTTGCGCAGTTGCTGTCGGACGGCCGGGGAATCGGCAACGGAATTCGCATTGCGCCAACACTGCAGACGAATTGTTACGCAACAAAATTGACACGATTATTCCGCGTTCTTGTATCGCTCAATGGCTTGTTTGTCAAAACCGATTTGACATTGGCACGTATTTGCAAAAATAAGAGCACCTTCCTGTATTTTGCATAAAACTTTATGTTGTGCCATCGGACAAGAAGTACACGCGAACGACCAAAACAGGAGGTCGTTCGCGTGTACTTCTGCTTCTGCTGAACCTGAACGGCTAAGTTGAGATAAGCTTTTCATGACAATTGATACTACTCGGATGATTTGTCAGATTATCACGAGAGGAGGGCCAGTGATTATAATTAAGGCGTTGCTACGGCTGGAATTGAATCCAGACCTTCTGCGCGGCAGTTCATCGCACTAACCATAAACCATCACGCCAATGAGCCCGTCCTAGTATGTATGATGAATGGTTGTTGAAAAAATTTAGACACCGGGTCCTATTGAGTCTGTTGTGCCATATTTGGGGTTATCGGAAATTATTTTTCCCAAGGAATTTTTCCCATAACCCCGAATAATGAAAACGGACACTAAAGCGCTATCTGAAACAAAAAATTAATCAATCCTAAGACATGCCGTTGTAATATTTGAAAAATTTTACGTCGATCCCCTAATATCGATCATCATCTGACATCGATCATCATCTGACATCGATCATCATCTGACATCGATCATCATCTGACATCGATCTTATGTCGAAACTTTTACATCGATCCTATCAAAAGTCATCTAACACCTGCATAAACAAGATGCAGGTATGTGCAACAGATTTGAAGGCTCTAATGTCACCTTGATCAATTATTATATAAAACGTTCACATCCGAATTCAATCGAAATATGTGCGACATTGATCGAAATATGAAGCCATCGCTTTGAAAATTTTCACAAGCCTTGAAATTTTCACAAAATTTCGGAAATTTCAAGCTGAAGCTTTCCCAAGGAATATCACGATCACAATATTTATTAATTTTCTAGCAAAGATCCTATCAGCGATCAACTAACACTTGGATAAACATGATGTATGTTCAACTGATTCAGAGGCCTTTGTGTGATCTTCATCGATTGGTTTATGAAACGATCACGCACGGAGACCATGTGATCTTGATCGAAATATTAAAATGGTATAGGCTGAGATCATTTAAAGAAAAGGCAAAAGAAATTTGAAAGACCTTACACCGACTTCCAAAAAAAAAATAGTAATCGAACTCTATAATGTGATCCTGATCGAATGGAATGTAAAATTTCGCACAAGATACATCATCATCATCATTGGTATGAAAATCGATCGTAAAGATCATCTTTTTAAAAAAAAAAAAATCGCAAAAATTTCTGAAGTGTTGATAAAACCAATCTACATCCAGTTCGATGATCCCACGAAGGTCTACCCCTTCAGCCCGTCAAGGCGTTTTACATGAGTCAATCCCCCAAAAAGATGTAAAGTCCCATAAAATCCTGACCTCCCTCTACCGAATTTCCACACAAAGTGAAAAACAAAGTGAAAAACAATTTTAAAAACCATTTTCGTTTTGTTTTACAATTTTTATTTCATCATCCATTTCCGAAGTGCCATCCGGCTTCTCGGTGTACCACTGAAACACTCATCTGCTTGGCATTTTGGAAAATTTTCAAGAAATTCCGAACGAGGACTATTCTTCGGTCTACACTCTGATGGCCTACAATGTCAAAACGCCTTCCAGGCGCACATTAAATAATAATATTACGACTCTTTACAAACTCTTGAGTCATTTAGTGTCGAGTTGTTGTAAGATGTTTACGTCGAAACTGGCGCCACATCACCAAGACCAAGACTCCTTGTTTCGCAAGCTCTCTGAAAATATAAAGCGTTCCCGCCATCAAGTGGTTGGCAGGAATCTTCTCGTTCGATTCTGCTGATGGCAACAATCGAACGCAATATGTCAAGCTACATGGTGAATGTGGATGGATGGATGGACGTCGCACACGTTCATGGGAGTTCTCCCCTAGTGATTCAATTTTTGTTTTTGTAAAACTTTTGTATTTAATTTTTAATTTAGCTGCAAGATTAAATCGATGAATGAATGTTTGTTCGTGCCGTCGTTCATCTCGTTGGCGCTACGAGAGCTGTCTCCTCCAAAAATAAATAAATTGTCACCATGAAAGCAGCAAGGCAACCCAAAAGGAGGGCTACACATGAGATTCTTCAGAAAGAACACGAATACATTTTTTTTTTCTTCTTAAATAAAATAAATTATCTGTGATGGCCCCTCTTTCGCTTTTAACAATCGAAAGTGCTATGTTGGCGTAGCAAATCAACGAAATTAATCAAAACTACGATCCTCAAAGCTATTTAATTTGCGCCTCTCGAGATCTGACAAATTCTATAAATTCATTGGGAAAGTGCTACTTTGACTGAATTGATTTTGATGCTTCGTTTCAGCGTTTTCAGATTTCAGAATTTTTCAGGTATAGGCAACTGAATCGAGTCAGGAATTTGTTGTTTTATTAGGTGTTTCATCTGGTGATGCTTTTGTTGTTCACGGGGTATTTCCAAGTTCTGTGTGCCCGATCGAGTGTTCTGTATAGTCTCTCCAGTACGACGACAGGAATGTGCTTTAGGAACGTTTATTTTATATATTCTTGGCCCGTTTTGTGTTTACATTTCAATTGACGACATTTGTGTGTTCGTTTGTTGTTGGTGTGTATGGCTCTTTTGGATATCTGCTAACCAATTGTTTAATTAAAAAGACGAGAAAAAAAAAAAACGAGTTCACCGTGTGCAGATGCAAATTCCTTGTATTAGTCTTGTGTTTAATTCCGTGCGAAGCAGGTGACTTTTTAAATTTAGTGCGGTTTTTGAAAGAAGTTTTGTTTTGTTTAGTTTTCGAAATTGTTTATCTATTGTTGGGGAACGAGAGATATGGGAGCTGCGGAAGGTCAGCAGATGACACATCTGGAATTTGGAACCGCCAATTTGTGTCATGAGCGGTAAGCAATTGTTTGTTGTTCGACGGGGAAAACCGGCATAAGAATTTTTGACAAAATCCAAGAAATCAGTTAGATTGACCTAAGTTGGCATTGATATATTAAATCACCATTCGAATAATTAAATAATCAAATCTGTTTAAATGTGTCATTTGTCATTTATACCACTGTTTTACGTATTCAAATCGCTATTGTGACCTTTATTTAAATGTAAATAAATTTATTTTTATGGTGCCATTATAAAGCCTGACAGCTTATTTGTGAATATTTGTATTTTATCGCGAGTCGTAATCGTAATTTTAATTATGACAAGTAAATATCACCACATTTGTTTATTTAATTCGCCACTGTGACCTTTCTTTAAAAATAATAATAATATCTGGCTGCTACACATCTTATCCATACGGTGCGGTGCACTAATGAAATTGATTGTAAATTTCAAATTGTAAATTTATTGTTTTATCTCAATTGGTAAACATGTTTCACAGACTCTCGCAAATATGTCTAAATTCGGATTGCGAATTGTGT
This sequence comes from Rhingia rostrata, assembly GCA_949824845.1. NCBI lineage: Eukaryota > Metazoa > Arthropoda > Insecta > Diptera > Syrphidae > Rhingia > Rhingia rostrata. Next base: position 16,710,195 of record OX463757.1, on the reverse strand, counting down.
TGTGTTAGCTTATTGCGTGGTTCTACAATCAACGATATTAAATTGTTATAAACATACCTAATATAATGTTGTTATCTTTATTAAGAATGACATGGTTTAACGTGCTATTGTGAATATCATGACAGCTCAAAATTTAAGCTGCAAACATTTTGATTTATATGGCTCTTAACAAGCTTTTTGAATAGATTAATACAATTTTAGCTAATCATTTTATAAATAAATCATGTTTGCTATTGTCACCAAATAGACATATTGGAGAAGTCACAATAATACATTTAAAAAGACATTAATAATTTTGTTATTGTGACCTTTCTATATTTTTATTTGGCCACATTAATAAATCGAAAAAAAAAAATACAAATCGAATATACACGATTTGAACGTTAATATTTTTTTTATTGTGATCTTTCTATGTATTTGTTTTTCCACATCTGTAAATCGAAAAACGTACAAATCGAATATACACGATTTGAACGTTAATATTTTTTTTTATTGTGACCTTTCTATTATTTTTTTTTTGCCGCAATATCAAAGCAAGGTCACAATCATAAATCAAAAAAAAAGACAAATCGAATATGCAAGATTTGTAGAAATATGCTAATATGAACCTCAATTCTCCATTCCTTTTGGTAAAAATAAAACTTCGGTCCCCTTTGGGGCTATTTCCACGCAGATCAAGTGCAATTCTTGGTTTTTTCGAACAATCAATTAGTCGTCCCTTTGGGTTGACGGGCTATGGAGATTCAAGAAAGAACTTTACAAGCTGTACAGCCACAAAGACTCAATATTGGAGGTTTTAGATCGGACGTTTTAAGCGAATGGCTACCAACATTCGGGCTCGTAGTCTTCGATTCCCAGCCCGACTGAAGATTAAATAGAGGAATACGTTGCCGTTATCGGGGCGCCCCAACCTCTTAGTAAGCTTGGGACTGGAGTAACTGGAGATGCATGCCCGTTGAGGCTAATACTCATTCCAAACAATAGCATCGAAGTAAAATAATTTCAAAAATATTCTTCTAGCCATTATCGGGGCGCCCCAACCTCTTAGTAAGCTTGGGACTGGAGTAAAGCTTTCTTTGAAAATTGTGTTTGCAGCTTATTCGCGGTTGTTATACTAATTTTCACAACGAAAAAGTTTGCAATTTATGTATTTATACTTTCAAAATCAGAAATACCTCTTTAACTTTTCACTTAGTAGTTCACAATAACTTTTTAAAGTTCAGTTCACAGTGAAATATTAATTTGTTTGTAACATCTCCTACCACATATTATTGCTATCAAGTATTCTTGATCCAGATTATCTCTTATTAATATAACAAATTTACACTTTTAAAAATAATTAAAACCTATTTACAATAGTTCACAATAACGTTTCTAAGTCCGATTCACAATGAAACAATGAAATATTGCAAATACTTTGTAACAACCCTTACCAAACGTTATTGCTTTTGAGTATTATTGATCCAGATCATCTCGTATTTATAAAAAAAAAAATAAAATAAGATTATCATTCGCTCAAAACATCTCAAAACATTCTCCTTGAGCATTTATTAAAATCCAAAATCCACCTAATAATCTCAAAGATTTAGTCATTCTCTCAACTCTAGTCATTGACCCCACAAAACTGTATTCAAAGTCACCCATCATAACACATGCACTTGACTCGTGTAAGCCTATTAATTTAAATCTCTTGACTTCTTCCATGTTCCTCATAGATATTCCAACAGATCATTAATTAATTATCCCTCACCAAACACCTTCGAATTACGTCCTTCACAATCCAAAGACAGACCACGAAATTTACAATCCGTTTACACAATAAATTCTTAAAATTATTCGTGTAAAAAAAATAATGTCAACTGTCAAAAATTAGTTTAATATTCGTTTTTATAGATTATCCGACTCAATGTGGTGTTAAGTGGGTGGCTAATTTTTAAATTGTTTTCTGTTTTGATTGGATGTCGAAGAAAGTAGTTTAACCAACGCAACGCCTCCACTTGAATGTTGTATTTGGTGGTTTCATAAATTTCAATATAAACGAACAATGGCGGCAACAAACTGCCAATGCGACAAATTTTCGAAATTTACCTTCAGGAGTTGTATATCGTAGAAAAATCAAGTTTTGCAATTTAAAAATATTCACAATGGTTTTGAGTACAAAAATAAAAATTGTTTACATGTGAGGAAAATTATTTATGTCAGATATTGTGTTTTAATTGGTGTTGATTTAGAGTTTTAGACAGTCATGGCAATGGTATGTGGACTTTGATAGTGACACTTTAACAGAACTACATATTCATTGAGGTTCATTCAGGCGAAGCAGATATTGCTATTTCCATCTATTGCATGCAACAATATTGTAAGAGAATTCGTATCTAACATGGAAATAATGTTCGACAAATACGACAGTGAATGGCAGTGATGCAAAGCTGTTGACTTAGCTGTCAAAGACAATTTTGTAATTCATTCGTAAATATTTTGTGTGATATAGTTTTCGTTTTATTATAATTGGTTGGCTTATCAATTTGAAACGTCAACATGATTATTTGAACTCTGAGAACTAACTGTAGAAAAACATAATACGACTTCGCTAAAATGTTTGTTCTTAAAGGTGAACAAAATTAAGCGCAATAAAGTTGTACTGCAATACTAAAGGAAAACAATTGACAACAAGTTTGACCAAAAATTACTAGAAACTTGGTAAAAATGTTAATGTACGATGAATAGAACTAATATGTTGATTTTTATTTTTATTTATTATTTGGTGCGTTCCCTTATCGCTATAGTGGTAGTAAATTTTTATTGTTTTGTTAATTTTATGAAAAAGTCAAACATAAACAAGAGCAGTTGAACTTTTTTTTTGTTTGTATAAGCTATTGGACAATTTGTTTGTTTTTCTTATTTGTAAGTGATTTTCACTTTTGGATTTATATTTTCATAACTAATTACGAAACTATTGACAAAAATCAAATCGAAAAAGTCACTGAATTCTTAAACGTCCAAAAATTTGCTCCATTGGGAAATGATGTTTTTTTTTATCCATTACAAGCCCCTTACGACTCCATTTACATGTGCTAAAACTGCACTCCATCACTACGAAAATATTGCGTTTCGGAATGCTTGCCGGCGTAGTATTGCGTTTAGTAAAACTAGGCGCACTTCGCACGACTATTTAGCCACTCATATTACGAGATTGTCTTAAGTTAAAATAAACCATACGTACTGGCAAGTGTATCCGCACTCTTGCGATTTAAATCGTTGCGATAAAAAAAACTTTGTCGGTAACAACAACAACCGCATGCCCTTGCGGTTTTCTATCGCATCATAATTTAAGGCTGAGCGATAATAGTCGGAAGCAATCGGAAGCTAATGTCAAAGTCCTACGTTAAGTTTTCTTCAGTGCTGTCAATTACTCAAGTTGCCCGTAATAGACTTTTGTGAATGGAAGCGGTTGTCAGAGTGGAAGCACACATTCTGGCTCGTAGTCTTCGATTCCCAGCCCGACTGAAGATTAAATAGAGGAATACGTTGGCGTTATCGGGGCGCCCCAACCTCTTAGTAAGCTTGGGACTGGAGGCTAATACTCATTCCAAACATTAGCATCGAAGTAAAATAATTTCAAAAATATTCTTCTAGAGTAGAGGGTCTAACTAAAGCTTTCTTTGAAAATTGTGTTTGCAGCTTATTCGCGGTTGTTGTACTAATTTTCACAACGAAAAAGTTTGCAATTTATGTATTTAAAATTTAAAATCAGAAATACCTCTTTAACTTTTCACTGAGTAGTTCACAATTGACAGTACTTTCAATTAATCAAGTTGCCCGTAATAGACTTTTGTAAATGGAAGCGATTGTCAGAGTGGAAGTAGTTTTGTCAAAAAAATTTCCCTGCTGATGAACTTACAAATTTAAATGTACACAGCTGTTGAAATGAAATGTCAAAAATTTTGTATGAAAGAACAAAAGAAAGAAAACGCGAGTGAATGCGCTTTTTCGCAAGTGAGCAAAACTGAACGAATCGAAGGGAAAAAGCTATTATGGTCGTACAATACAAATTGTATGTGTTCGCACAGTTACGGAATTGGTCGTCCGCAACCATCTTCTATTACAGTTCAGCCATTAGTCGCAAGACATATGGACCTTAATAATCGCATCCATTAAAGAAAAACGCAACAAGCTTTATTCAATAGAATTTTTTTGTGACAGTTAAAATGCGCCACGTGGATTAGCATACATTTTGGCATACTTTTGACCGTGAATAGTAGTCTTGTTTGTATAAAAATCTCTTTTACTTCGTTCTTTACGATTATTTGGTCGTATATGTGTGTATTTACATTTGAAGCTGCTTTTTCCATTTGATTGCTCAGACACACAAGTGCGTTGATGCCCTTTTTTGCGACGACGATTATTCTATAGCTGCGACAGAACATCGCTACGACAGAAGCGCCTTGTCTAACTCAACTTCTGATCCAATTGTCATGTCATTTCAAATTAAGAAATGCTGCTTGGATATTGTGAATTGTGTTCTTGCAGTTATTTAAACGATGATCGCAAATTCCTGCAATTTTGTGCTGTCACTTGACTTTGTTAAGTTAATTCTCTGACAAAAAAAAAATTTCATGGTCTTTTTTAAAAACTTTTGGGGTTTTCAGATTTAAGATTTTTCCTGTCCTAATCGAACGTAAACGACAGCAAGTCAAACAGCGTGCCAGTTGACAGTTTTTTTGTTTTTCTTTTTTTTTTAGTGATTTATTCATAGATAATAACGAAACTGTTAGCATAATGACATAAATAAACATTTTTTGCAACCACTATCACCTTTATAATTTAATAAAATTATTTACCAATTATGAATCGAAAGAACATTTTTAAACTGACGTAAGGAAGATGTCAAACAACACAATTTGTAGGTTAAGGGCTTACAAATGTTTGGATCATGCTAATGTGGAATGGGTTTCAAGTTGTGGAATAAACATATTTTGCAATCATTTAACAACTAACCATTTAAATTCAAATATAAATGACGTAAGAAAACTGTCAAAGAATATAATTTACAGGTTAAAGCCTTTCAAATGTTAAGGTCGTGCGAATGTTTACTGGGTTTTAAGTTGTGGAATGCGTGTGAAGTTTCACAAGTTTTGTGGAAATGTTTCATCTTATATTGCATGATCGATTATTCTAAAATATTGAAATGCAGGTTTCAATTGCCACTTTATGTCATTATTGTTGTGGGTAGTAATTATTTAAAATCTCAAATTTTAAGCCAACAAATAGTTAAGGGTGAAAAGTTCCATTTTTCCAATTTTTTCGTTAGTAAATTTCAAACTTTAGGTGCTTTTTAATTTAAACCATGAGCTACAAAAATCAGCGAGGAAAGTTAAACCACTCAAATCATCCGACACATTTGTACCTTTGAGGTGCTGGTGCCATGCATACTATGGTATACCGATGTACCACCTATGTGTCAGAAAATACCACGGTAAGGAAATATTACACGAGCACCATGGTATATGCGTGGAATTGATCGTTTTTACCGTTGCATTCATAGCATTCGACCCATCGCAACGCCATTCTTCATAAGTGGCACGTTTAAGAAGTATGCTACCGCCAAAACACCACCGAAGGTATTAGATCCTGTTCGTGATTCAGATTGTGACCTTAAAAGATCATCTGAGCAAAAATTAACTGACATAACTGGTACTTTACTTATTTTGGAGAATGGCGAGACGTCCAGATGTCAAAGTGACAGATTCAAACTGTTGATGGTTGATCACCGCTTAGGTATGGCAAAACGTCGCTTACATTTTGTTTGCTGAGTGTTGACAGAGGAAACAACAAATGAATTGCAAGACGTCCATTCTAACTGTCAAAAATTATTAGAATTACCATATAATTTGGCATATTTTTGACTGTGAATAGCAGTCTTGTTTGTATAATCGCTTTTACTTCCTTCGTTACGATTGTTTGGTCTCTATTTGTTTGGTCTCTATTTGTTTGCGTAGAAAACCACAAGTGCATTGATGTCCCTTTTTTGCGACCACGTTTTTTCTATAGCTGCGACAGAATATCGCTGCGACAAAAGCGCCTTGCCTAACTCAGCTTCTTATCCGATTGCCATGTGATGCCGCTTGGATATTGCGAATTGTGTTCCAGCAGTTATTTAAACGATGATCGCAAATTCCATTCCAACTAACTTTCAACTGTCATTCTAAGTGTCAAAAATTATTATTTTGTTAGTTTGGAAGATGAAGTGGGTCAACAGACAGAAAAGTTAATCATAATGATAATTGCCGTGTTCGGGTTTTATTGTTACCAAGTAAACGTTGGTCTGTACTCATTGGTCAATCGACAATTTTGATCACTTGAGGGGAAATGATTGACGAAACGAGTTGAAAATGCACACATAGGACTTCAGATATGAGTGAAACTGCTGATTTTTCTTCGACCTCAATTTTCAATTTTTGTAAACTGAAATGCGTAATAGGGCCACCGTGTCGTGGCCCTATTACACAACATTAAGTTTCTTACATACTTATAGTTGTGTAGGACTTTGGTTATTTGGATTGTAGATCATCGCGATTGCTGCGTTATGCTAGTCATTGATTCTATCGGTTTGATAATTTCAAACTGCAAATATTTTAGAAGCGCCTTGACAGATACTTTGCACACATATTACCATCCAACTAAATTCTATTATTTTTTTTCCTTGCAGTATAATGGGACCACCAGCTTTAATACACGCAGCTAAAATGAACTACGGTCTAGTCCACCATGCAAGACCAATTTATAACTACTCCATGAAAGGAGTAATCACATGCTTTACAGGCATACGAAAAAAGGACGAATTGGTATGTATATACTGCCTTCAAACTGTAGTTCACCTTTGATGTTCCCATTCTCTTTATTTTTGTAGAAAAAACTCGTCAAACTGATCCACCTAATGGGTGGTGGTATTCGGGAGCACATGAAGCCAAATGTCACCCATTTAATCAGCAACGTCAGTGGTGGCGGAAAGTATCAGTAAGTTCCACACCACCCGAACAAAAAGTTTGTTTGTGTCAAGTTTGCTTTCCTTCCCTTAGGTATGCGAAAATATTTCGCCTGTCTGTGGTGCGCTCCCAGTGGGTACACGATGCTTGGGAGAAACGTGATATACCACAGTTTTCTGCGGTAGCAGAAGATTTCGCCAAGGACCACAAGCTGAAAGTATTCGAAGGGCAGAAGATCTGTTTATTTGGTTTCCCACCAGATGAGCACCAGCACATGTTGGATGTGCTTCGCAGTAATGGAGGTGTACCTGCTGAGCTGGATGATCCAGAATGTTCCCATGTTGTGAGTGTTGTTCAGCTATAGTCAGTCTCTCTTAACATGAGACAAACACATTGTTTTGTTGTTTTGCTAATCCATTTTTTGTATTTGTTACATGTTTGCATTTTGTTTTTTCTCTGGTGACGTTTCAGGTTATGGCTAACACTGGTGGTTATTTCCCCGAAAACCTTTCATCCTCCCCCAAAAATATTTCCCCCTCCTCCTCGCCTATAAGTAGTAGTTCTTCGAATAACAACAACATATCCGAGAAAGTCGAACAACAAGCAGAGAGCTCTAATGAAATGATGGAAGTTGATGTGGTTGGATCGCCACACACACCGGAAAATGTCCAAAAACCCGATGGTATTGTGCTCACTGTGAACGAAGCAAATGCATTTCAAAACCCCAGCAATATCTCACCGATTCTCAACTGCACGCGAGTGCCAGAGAAACTCAGTTCGATAATCGAGAACAATAATCCCATCGATGAGGATAACCTAATCGATGAGGAAGACCTCGATGCGGATGACAATGAAACTGCCGCAAGATTTTTCGATCTCAATAAAGACCTGAAACGTAAACGTGACAGTCTGGACAGCATGTCCATAATGTCAGTCGACTCATTTGCATTGCCCACGAGTGTACAGAGTGCCAAGAAGCCGAAGCTAATTCGTACCGGCTCGATAACGAGAAGTATCAAGCGTAGTATGAGTTTTGTCGCTGTTAGAACACCAATTGCAAAGATGCTACGCCAGCGACGCAGTTCGGTGGATCCAGATGCATCAATTTCGTCAATTACATCGTTGGAGAGCACATTCAATGAGTCAATTAAGAAGCCTGTCAAAGAGAAGCTACGCGGCCTGCGCGATCGTTTTACACGAAGTTCAGCGAACAGTGGTTCGGCTAGTAGTAAGAAAGCGCTCAAGTCGTTGCGGAACAAAGTCGAACAGGTTACCCCCGAACGAGTGGAGAGCTCTGCTGTTGTTGCGGCTGATGCGACGGATTTTAAGACACCAAAGGCACCAAAGTCATTGAAGAACTCTACATCCTTTCAGAACTCCTTCCATCCCAATACAACACAAGATAGAGACGCTGCGTTTGGTGTTGGTACTAGTACTACTAATAATTCTTTTGCTATCACTAACTCTCAAGCGAATGCTACTACTTACTTGTATAACCATGAGCCATTGTCATCACAATCATCGTTGCTAGTGCAACCACCAGTTAGCTATGCAAGCACTATTGATAGAATGTACTCGGCTAGTGTTAGTGGGGTGGCAACTGCTGCACTGCCATGCAGCACGAATAGAAATGAGAATGAGTGTGATATTTCTACTTTGTGTGCAAATGATCGGGGACGTTTAACGGTACATACGAATTTTTTTTTCAAACTTTTTTTTTTGTTTTAAGGTTTTTTTTTGGATAAGTAAATATTTTTTCAGTAAAGAGACACAGGGTTTATATAAGATGGAGAGTTTGATTGATATTACAATGGTGGTGGGTGGGCACTGGTGATCTCGTGATAGATCCCGATGATTACAGTGGGATGATGTTTATTTCTTTTGTTAATTTTCTTTCGCTTTTGAGAACAACTCGTCAGCGGTTTATTCATTACCTAGAGGTTTTCATGGTCTTTTCTGAGACTTGCTTAAGCAAAATATTCAACCTTTTAACGACAATTCACGTAGACGCGATTTTTATGACTTCATTCATGTCCATAACAACATTTGATTAAGATTGACCCAGAAGTTTGTCCTGTCATTTCATTTCATTGCAAGTGGTAATCGCTTTTGATTGGTCAATCAAGAGATATTTTTTTGGAAAACGCGAAATGTCACAAAAAATTCAACTATACCGTGAAATCTTTATAACAAATCTAAAGAACTATTCTTGACATGCACTTTGTGAAGATAATCCCTTTCAAATGTTGGCCGCAACTGGGCCATAGCTCGTCCATGCGTAGGTTCCAATTTTCGATGACGCGTTCGAGCATATTCGTCGGTATCTCGCCAATAACACGGGTAATGTTGGCCTCCAATGCTTCAATCGTAGCTGACTAATCCACAAACACCCTAAACTTTAGGCAGCCCCAAAGGAAAAAAGTCGAACGTATGATATTGCTGGCCAATTCAGTTGTCCAAAGCGTGAAGATAATTGTTCGCGGAAGCGGTTTCTCAATATGTCTATTGTTTCACGGGATGTGTTTCAAGTAGCGGCAATTTTGCTTATTGACGTGTCCATTGGGTTAGAAATGGTCCTCGTCGCTGAACAAAATGTTGGTCGGAAGCAGTGGATCTTCTGCAAGTCTCTCGAGAGCCTATTCACTGAATTTGCATACTATGTTCGGGTGCAAGTCTATCCATGATGAATACTGAATAAAAAATACATGGCAACTTGACAAGAGTCATGTTCCATCTGTCAAAAACCCCCTTTTGAACCGTTACAATTTTTTTTACCAAATATTTTCTGACAAACGTTAGCAGTCATGTAACCAACGATACATTATTTCCGGTGTTGCTGATCATTTCAAAGCTTATTGGATCATAGAATGTTTTAGCGATCTTCCCTGATCATCTCCTCTTTAGTGGACTTTTGTCGTTGATCTGTTTTTGAGAGCTCTTCATCCTTGGATCGTCATGAAGATCTCTATCTGGTTTATACTGTTGATATACACCGGTCTAAGTCTTTCTGAAAGACTTCATTAGAATCTAGATGGCTTTTCCGAAACTCAGTTTATGATCCGTAAAGATTTTGTAGTGAACTATGATCAATTCCGTTATACCGATGGACAGATTTTTAAAACCAAAACTGCCATCACGGTAGTGGTTATAGCGTTTAAAAGCTCGTGAGTATGAATAGCGCGATGAACCACTGCTAGGAAGGTTTTATTTCGATTCCCGATTGTGGCAACAGCAAAATGATTTTACTGGTACCCTCTCGGAATGATCATGACAAATCAGTTTTTGTCACGAAAAGCTATCCATACCGCAGCTTGACTCAACAATTCGACATTAAACGCGTCTTGATCCAAAAAGTGCACATGCTCACATGAATGGTTGTGGAAGTAATCTAAGGCTGGGAGATCACATGATCGTGAAGGCCAGTTAACAGTTCGATTACGAGAAATTATGCGCTCAGCAAATGTTTCCCGCAATAAATTGATGGTGTCGCGCGCCGTGTGGCATGTTGCGCCATCTTGTTGAAATCAAAATTCTGTCCCGTCAATGCCTTTTAACTGAGGAATAAAGAAGTCGGAAATTTTGCTGCTTATTGCTCTCTTCGTTGATGGTAACATTCTGATCGGCATGGTCCTTAAAAAATAAGTTCCAGCCCATAAACCAGACCAAATAATGAGTTTTAATGGTTTTAAGGGTGTCAGGCTCAGTAGCACATTGGTTATTGCAATGAACTGTCGCACAGAAGATCTGAGTTAGATTCTCAGCCGTAGGAACATCTAAATGATTTTTCACTGGTCTCCTCTCTTGATGATCTGACAAATCATCCGAGTAGTATCAATTGTCGAGAAAAGCTTATCTCAACTTAGCAGTTCGAAGCCGGCATAAAATAAGAGGTCCCGTCATCGTGCAAGAAGTACACACGCCTACATGAATCGTTGTGAGAAAAGTTATACCCTGGATACCAACGAGCTTGTTGCGCCAAAGATTTGAATTTGTTTTTGTAAGTTTGTCTCCACAAAGGCTTCTGTGTTTTCTCCACTCTAAATTCGTCAATTTCGCTTGTACATGCCTATATAAAAAAAAATTGGCCTCATTGGTGGAAATGAGGATAAAGCTGAACCATGTTTTTGGTCGTGGTCCATTCACTAACGCGTATAATGGTCACGCGTTTTCAACTCTCGCACAAGCTTTGGGTTATCTCCACAAAGGCTTCTGTGTTTTCTCCACTATAAATTCGTAAATTTCGCTTGTTTACATGCCTATTTAACCAAAAAATTGGCCTCATCGGTGGAAATGAGGATCAAGCGGAATCGTGTTTTCAGACCATGCACCAAAGCGTATAATGGTCACGCGGCTTTAACTCTTGCACAAGCTTTGGGTTATCTCCACAAAGGCTTCTGTGTTTTCTCCACTCTAAATTCGTAAATTTCGCTTGTTTACATGCCTATTTAACCAAAAAATTGGCCTCATCGGTGGAAATGAGGATCAAGCGGAATCGTGTTTTCAGACCATGCACCAAAGCGTATAATGGTCACGCGGCTTTAACTCTTGCACAAGCTTTGGGTTATCTCCACAAAGGCTTCTGTGTTTTCTCCACTCTAAATTCGTAAATTTCGCTTGTTTACATGCCTATTTAAACAAAAATTGGCATCATCGGTGGAAATGAGGATCAAGCTGAATCGTGTTTTCAGCCCATTCACCAACGCGTATAATGGTCACGCGGCTTCAACTCTTGCACAAGCTTGGTATTATATTCATATAAACAAAAATCTTTCCGTAAAATCTTCCACAATGTGGCATAGGCATAGCTTCAATTGCTCTTCACGATGACAAATCGATTCATACGTATTCTCATCAACACGGCGCTCCACAACGGCAGTAACTTCTTCTGTTCGCAGTTTTCCATGTGGGGTACTGATATTGATACCCCAGTGTTCACATTGCTACCCCAGCATTAAGCAACAGCATAGCCGACGCATACGATTGACGAAATTTCCCCTTCGCACTTACCGACGGCGTCTGAAACGGCTACCAGATTTTTAGCTGTGATGTGTACTCGTAGTTCTATTCTCTTTGGTATTACCCACTAGAGTGTACGTGGTTCGAAAACTATTCATCGTGTTCCGAATAAGTTGCTAAGATGGAAGGTTATGTCGACCGTAAAATGGACGTAGCGCATGTAAGACTGGTGAACTGAACCATGGTTTTCAAAATAAATTTGCACAATTTCCATGCGTTGTTTTGGCGTAAACATATTCATCGGAAAATATCAAAACATTCTTACCACGAACCAACTTTTACCTGTCAAATTGACAATCTCTAGAAACAGTGTTGCCAGTTCAAAAACCAAACCTCTAAAATAAAACACCGTTTAGTTTTTTTTGGTAAGAACAGTCCTAAAATAGCTGGCACTAAGATTGAAGATTGATAACAAATGGAATATGTAGGCTTCCAAATGGATTCAATAGAAAACAGAACTCCGATTGATATTGAATGTGCAACCGATATGTGATAATCTGTTCAGTAGTTCTTGTGTAAAAGAATTTCGCATTTTTTTGACACACTTTACACACTTTTTAAGTAATTTGCGTACAGTGTTAGAATGTAAACGAGTGGACAATATCTACGCTCAATTCCAAAGCATTTTATTAAAATTTATTTAATTGTTTTCATGCGAAAGTATATCATTAATCGAATTTTAATACAATTGTTCTCAAATCGGGCTCAGTGACAAAATTAACACAATCTGCCTTCAACCTCAGGGACACATGACCTCGAAGGCTTAAAAAAAAAAAAAAACGTTTGGCAAATGTTATAAAACAAATCCGAATTCTTACCATGCACGCACAACTATAAATTTTAAAAATTATTTAGAGCTAAAGCTAGATTTCCAAATGCTTTTTTCTGAAGAGGTGTTTTTCTACGCCATAAAAACTGCGTAAATTGTTCCATCTGTCCAACTCATCAGGATTCTTTCCGAGTAGAAAACTATGTTTGTTCAGCATGTACCACAAAAAATTGGCGAATCTCCCTCTCTATTAAATAAACGGCCAATTTGTCACTTCTACCCAAGGTCATGTAAAAACTGACAAGTCTTAAGCTTCTAAAATATCTTGGGCCATATTTTATAGAACGAATATCGTTAAAATCACTTCGTTCTCGTTGAAATTCGATTACTCAAAAACGAGTATCGTTCTAGGTTCTACGATACTCGTAATGTCATACGACTGGCATTTGTCAGTCTGCGTAGCTTTCGTTTCTGTTCAGCTGTCATATTTATTTCTTGTCTTACACATTTGTACTCTGGCGTGACTATGGTTTACTTCTGTATCGTTTATTTGCCGCTCGTTTCGTTTTATATAATAGAGCCCCTGGAAAGCGGAAAATTTCTCACCGATCGGGAGTAAGGTTTTTGAAGGAACACGTCCACTGATTCTTAATATCGGGTGTTTTTTTTAGAAGTATAGAACTTCGAAATAAAACACAAGAAAATCGTTTAAATGTCCATCAATTTGGCTTTATTGGAAGGATAATTTTACGCCATTAGTGTTTGAATATGATTTCGGGCATGTGACCGCCGCGGCTTGTTCGAATAAAGCCAAGTCTATAGGTTGAATTTTCAACCACTTTTTCGAACATTTAAGGCGGTATGTCGGCAATAACGCCACGAATGTTGGCTTCCAAGTCCCCTTACGTTTCTGGTTTGTTGGCGTAGACGAGCGACTTCACATATCCCCAAAAAAAAAAAATCCAATGGTGATAAATCACACGATCTTGGTGGCCAATTGACAGGTCCATTCCGCGAAACTATGCGCTCATCGAATGTTTCCTTCAATAAATCGATTATGACGTGCGCTGAAAGATATGTAGCGCCGTCTTGTTGGACCCACATCTCATCCACATTCATGCCATCCAATTCAGGAACAAAATTGTCGGTTATCATGGCTATATACCGATCTCCATTAACGGTAACTGACTCTTCAGCATCATTTCGGAAGAAGTATGGTCCAATGACTCCACCAGCCCATAGAGCACACCAAACAGTCAGTTTTTGTGAATGTAATGGTGTCTCAAGGGTCTCATGTGGATTCTGTTCACTCCAAATGCGGCGATTTTGCTTGTTGACGTAGCCATTCAACCAAAAATGAGCCTCATCACTGAAAAACATTTTGCGATGAAAATCAGCATCGAGATCAATCTCATTTTCGGCTCATACACCAAAATCACGACGCATTGCATGGTCTCGCGGCATTAATTCTTGAACGAGCTGGATCTTGTAGCCAAGATCTTTGCGCAAAATCTTTCATAAAGTTGATGGACAAAGCTCCAATTGCCGTGCATGGTGGCGAATCGATTCATTCGGGTCCTCTTCAACACTTTGCTCTACAGCGGCAATTGTTTCTTCGGTGCGCACTGTTCGAAGTCTCTGCGATGGCGTATCACATAGAGAAAACGTAAAATGTAAGGAGCTTGCGCTAAATTTCGCGACTGAACCATTATTTTCGAATTAAATTTGCACAATTTGCAAGCGTTGTTCATGTGTCAACCTGTTCATGAAATGGTACACCAAACTGAACATAAATGGCATAAGAGTTGCCTGATTTGACCAAAAATGTCAGTTTTATCTGTATTCGAAAAACCGACCTCTAAAAAAACAGCCGTTATAATAGAATTTCTCCGCCACCGCCATTTGAAATATATTTTCGACAAGAAAATTTAATAATTCCTAGATCACTGTCAGAATGCCCATAACCCACAGGGAATTGCCTCACCAAAAACTTTGTGATATCATCAAACCCCACCAAGCTCAACATAAACCATTTAAACATAAGAAACTAAGAATATTTTTGCAATTTGCGACGCATTTAAAAAAAAAAAAACATTTCAACACCAATAGAAATAAAACACTCATTTATTTGTTTTTCTTTGTTTTTTGTTTGTAAAGTTATTTCAGTGTATATTTTGTTTTTGTTTTTTTTTTGTGTAAATACTGCTTTTACTTTCTAAGTACACATCTAAATTATGGGGGTTACTCACTAAGTAAAGTTGGGGAAAATATTTCCTTTCATTTTGGAAAACACAGCACAGTAAATTATGTATTTTTCAAAATCACATTACACACATAAAATTAATTTTACAAAATGTTTCGCAAATTGCATTATTTTCTATCATTAATTGCATCTAAGTTTTTGTCTCTCTCTCTCTCTATCTCTCTTTTAAAAACTGAAAAAATATTTTAAAAAATCACATTTGCTTTAAAAAACATTGTTAATAATATTTTTATGTTTTTTATTTATTAATAATATTTAAAATGGCTGAATTAAACAAAAAAATTATGTTAATCTAAATCCGCTCTTAATTTGAAAAATTGTTTGCAATTTATTGTGCTGTCGATCCAGTATTTGTTAGTTATTCGTTGTTTATGTTGTTGTAAATATTTAATTTATTTTTATTAATCTTTTTGTTTTATTGTTTGTGTAAATATGTATTTTTATTCAGCCATTTTTATATTGGTAGATAATTTTTGTTTGAAGTTTGTCGTGTGAATTGAAGTTTGGACATCGATGGATTGTAAGGAAAACGAAAAGCTAGTCAGAGATTTATTTGTCTGAATTTAATTTATTTAGGGGTGTTCAAACGAACCAGATAAAATCGATAGATATACTGTAGAACAATTTTTTTTTTAATTCTATAAGATCTGTGTCGTGAGTTGTTTAATAAAGAAGCACCCACGAGGAGAGATTTGCCTTAGCATATCATTTTTTTTTTGGAAAATCCGAAATGACTCAAAAAATTCAACTATACCGTGAAATCTTTATAACAAATCTAAAGAACCATTCTTGACATGCACTTTGTGAAGATAATCCCTTTCAAATGTTGGCCGCAACTGGGCCATAGCTCGTCCATGCGTAGGTTCCAATTTTCGATGACGCGTTCGAGCATATTCGTCGGTATCTCGCAAATAACACGGGTAATGTTGGCCTACAATGCTTCAATCGTAGCTGACTAATCCACAAACACCCTAAACTTTAGGCAGCCCCAAAGGAAAAAAGTCGAACTTATGATATTGCTGGCCAATTCAGTTGTCCAAAGCGTGAAAATAATTGTTCGCGGAAGCGGTTTCTCAATATGTCTATTGTTTCACGGGATGTGTTTCAAGTAGCGGCAATTTTGCTCATTGACGTATCCATTGAGTTAGAAATGGTCCTCGTCGCTGACAAAATGTTGGTCGGAAGCAGTGGATCTTCTGCAAGTCTCTCGAGAGCCTATTCACTGAATTTGCATACTATGTTCGGGTGCAAGTCTATCCATGATGAATACTGAATAAAAAATACATGGCAACTTGACAAGAGTCATGTTCCATCTGTCAAAAACCCCCTTTTGAACCGTTACA
Source organism: Rhingia rostrata (assembly GCA_949824845.1). NCBI lineage: Eukaryota > Metazoa > Arthropoda > Insecta > Diptera > Syrphidae > Rhingia > Rhingia rostrata. The sequence continues at coordinate 16,693,818 of OX463757.1, read as the reverse complement.
ATTTTTTTTACCAAATATTTTCTGACAAACGTTAGCAGTCATGTAACCAACGATACATTATTTCCGGTGTTGCTGATCATTTCAAAGCTTATTGGATCATATAATGTTTTAGCGATCTTCCCTGATCATCTCCTCTTTAGTGGACTTTCGTTGATCTGTTTTTGAGCGCTCTTCATTCTTGGATCGTCACGAAGATCTCTATCTGGTTTATACTGTTGATATATAGCGGTCTAAGTCGTTCTGAAAGTCTTCATTATAATCTAGATGGCTTTTTCGAAACTCAGTTAATGATCCGTAAAGATTTTGTAGTGAACTAGGATCAATTCCGTTATACCGATGGACATATTTTTAAAACCAAAACTGCCATCACGGTAGTGGTTATAGCGTTTAAAAGCTCGTGAGTATGAATAGCGCGATGAACCACTGCTAGGAAGGTTTTATTTCGATTCCCGATTGTGTCAACAGCAAAATGATTTTACTGGTACCCTCTCGGAATGATCATGACAAACCAGTTTTTGTCACGAAAAGCTATCCATACCGCAGCTTGACTCAAATTCGGCATTAAACGCGTCTTGATCCAAAGAGTGCACATGCTCACATGAATGGTTGTGGAAGTAATCTAAGGCTGGGAGATCACATGATCGTGAAGGCCAGTTAACAGTTCGATTACAAGAAATTATGCGCTCAGCAAATGTTTCCCGCAATAAATTGATGGTGTCGCGCGCCGTGTGGCATGTTGCGCCATCTTGTTGAAATCAAAGTTTTGTCCCGTCAATGCCTTTTAACTGAGGAATGAAGAAGTCGGAAATTTTGCTGCTTATAGCTCTCTTCGTTGATGGTAACATTCTGATCGGCATGGTCCTTAAAAAAATAAGTTCCAATTTATCTGGTTCAAACGAACCAGATAAAATCGATAGATATACTGTAGAACAACTTTTTTTTTTAATACTATAAGATCTGTGTCGCGAGTTGTTTAATAAAGAAGTACCCACGAGGAGAGATTTGCCTTAGCATATCATATGCATACACAGGCTCGTCATTTAGTAAAAGTGTGAATGGGACAAAACAAAACATACATTTGGGTAAAATATTATTTTCGACATGACAGCAGAATAAAACAAAAGTAAACTCTATGACTATGGTTCTAACACACAGGGTCCGAAGATCCTTTTTGTTATAAAGTCTGATGGACTCACACATACAATGGTTACTTTTATGCTTAGGTCTGTAGAGGAGATAAAATCTACGAAGATTGTGAAATCCTCCTCGAGTGTTATATCCAATATTATATAAAAAAAAAACTTTTATCGTCGATAAGTCCGGTGAAAAGTTAGTTTAGGAAAACGATGTCACTGTTAAGTCTACACTCAGACAAAGGTAACAGTTGCACCATTATCTTCCTCATAATTCTTAAGAGGTGTTCTTCCAGGCACCATCATCTCCCTCATAATTCTTAAGAGGTGTTCTTCCAGGCAAAACCTCATTAAGACTCATTCCAAGTAGATGAAAAATAGCATTGGTCCAGCCCGTCCATAAAAAAAGGCGTCTCTTCTCTCTCCAACTACCAACTAATTGATTTCATCTCTCTTCTTTCTAAGATTATGGAAACGCGGAGCACCCAACATTTTGTGAAATATCTTGAATAACGAAAACTCCTCAATGACGGAAAATATAATTTTCCTAGCAACAGGTCCACTGGAGATTTGATGTCATATCTCACCGAAAAGTGCAGCCAATCTAAGCACCTTGGTGGCGAATAGATGGTTGGTATTGGTATTTCAAAGGCAAGTTTGTTGCTCTCCGGTATACAAGCTTTTACATCGTTTTTTGCTTGTATAATAAGAATAGGACCTAAGTGACTTCCTTGGGGTACTCCAGATTGAACATTAGAATGGTTTGACGTGGAACCTCTGAACATGATAAGTTATCAGGGATAAATTTGATTCAACCCAATTGATTGATTCGGAAGGCAAACAATGTGCCTTAAGCTCAAAAATAATGACGTCAGTGTTATACATTCGACTTATTTCCTGTTTTCCAAAATATTGGAACAATGGTAAATAAATGTTAAAAGGTTCATGATTCGTTTTCTCATTTTAAGAAGACCATGCTGGTCTTTACAATTGAGGTTTCGACACAAGGAACCAATTTATAGAACTTACTGCCTTACTTAAGCGGCGCTACAGTCCGGAATGAACCTGGGCCTCAACACCAATCTATAAAAGACCAAATGGAAGACCATGGAGTTCAAAATCTAGGTTCAAATGGCTATGTCATAGGAATTGTTTATCGACCTTAAGTTGGAATACATTTAGAAAAGTGGGCTAAGCTTCTTTGGTTTAATTGTCGCTTCAGTCTAGCTAAATGCCTCCAGTTGCGCACTAATCTTGATCTTCGTCTATTGTGTCTGAGCTCTGGCTGGTAATCGATGGTTGGATATTCCTTAACTTTTAAACTGATAATCGTTAACGATAGTGAAGCAGACTTTCTGGGTACGTACCGTGTAATTTGTATAAATGACGTGTACACAAACATTATAAAAATTACCTAGCAAGCCTTCTACATTATCGGCAACGATAATCGTTTCAAAAGTTACGGAATGAGTGTCCAGCCATCGATTTCCAGGCAGACCTCAGACACAGTAGACGAAGACTTCGTCGCAACCATATTTAGGTGAAAGTGAAGCTTGGAACCATGATTTTCTCAGCGAAGCCTGTACCTTTAGATTTCCAGAATGTTGCTTCTTTTGGAGGTCACAGTATAAATTTGCAATATAATTGGTTGATGTCAATTTGGTGCCAGATGCCCTAAGGGTTGCAGATACACCATTTCCTCTTTGAACTCATGCTTAACGAAAAATTTCAGAAAATATATTCGCTTACCCAGATTACAAAAGTTTTGTGTCCATTGGTATAGATTTACGTACAAGCTATTCAGATCTAGCAAGTTGTCAATATCCCGCCATACTGTCGTTTATCATTGTGCTACCATTAGATGATGGCTTAGCATTAATGCCGGTCAAGTGTAGGTAAGGCGAATCCAATACGCTGATGCTTGTTTACTCGACTCTTACCTTGCTGGATTTGATATTCCTTTTAAGACCTATTCACTGCTCGATGAGCAGGGTCCTAATCGCGTACGTAGAAAACAATCAAATGACATCGTTTTGACGATCCTTCTTCTTCTTATTTTATACCTTTACAGACCAGTTCAATGCTGTCGTGGAACAAAAAAACACACGGTCACTGATTCGATCGTATACGCCTTATAGTTTTGAAAATAACGCGGTTGGAGTCTAGGTAGCAGGTATAAGTGGCGGTTCGGCATGAACCCAATTACCTTTGTTACCTTTGCCTTTTTGTTACCACGACTCGTGTTACCTGTATAATGATTGTCATTGTGGATGTGATGCAGGCGGTTTTTAGAGCCAGCCTGTGAGGTTAAGACAGTGGATAAGATCTTGTATCCCTTTACTCGAGATGTCGCTTAGTTTGTCGACGAATGGTTCGTCTAACGCTCGCAATCCGGCTCTTGCTAGTGGCGGATATTTGAAGATGAAATGAAAGAGGGTTTCTCTCCCATTTGTGTTCCTGCAACTGTATTGAGGGTTGTATGGGATCCCTGGCTTGGCCGCATGGTCTCCAATCGTCCAGTGCCCTGTGACTATTGCCGCAATTCTTGCGATATCTGGGCGGGTTCTGTTTAGTAAATCGGTTTCTGTTTTTTTTTTCGTAGGATTTCCATATCGACCTCTGTATGACGCAATTTGTTAACCTTCTTTATTTGGAGTCGGCCTTTTTCAGGAAGTATGAGTTTTGTCCATTAATCGCACCTAGCGGGATAACGACCCTTCCCGGAAGTGAGCCGCGAAGAGCTGAGCGTTGCCTGGCTAGCTCGACTGCACGCTCGTTTCCTTCAATGTCACTGTGCCCTGGAACCCATAGAAGTGTGACTCTGAAGCGTTCGCCAAGGTGGGAAAGTTCGTTCCGGCATTCCTGTACCTGTTTGGAGGATATGGTAGCCGAGTTGATGGCCTTTATGTCCGCTTGGTCGTCTATAAGAATAGCAATATTTTTTTTCTGTAGTTTCACGCCATAGTAGCTCTCAAGCCCCTCAGATAGCCAGTAATTCCGCCTGGAATACGTTGGCAAAATCTGGTAGGCGATATGAAACTGATATTTTCGGTGGTTCCGAGTAGATTCCGTACCCCACACCACAGTTCATCTTTGATCTGTCGGTGTAGACAACAGTGTCGTAATCTCTTACTACTTCGTTTCTCTTCCACTGAGTTATGGTAGGAATCGCTGCCTGGAAGCCTCTCTTGGAGCTTAGTATAAGAGTTATGAAGTCTGTTGGAAACGTGATCACGCGGTTTGGTAACGACTCCAGTATATGACTGTGGCCATGCCGCCTTACATTCAAGCACCCCGACTCCTTGAATCTTACTGAGCTGCATAAATCGGTATCTTTGATTTGTTGGTCGAGAGGCAAGAGATGCAATAGTACAGTAAGGGCATCCGTTGGCGCCGACCTCAGCGCACGTGTGGTGCCTATACTGGCTGTTCTTTGCAGCCTTTTAAGTTTTGTGAGGTTGTAGCCTTTCAATGCGGGCCACCATACTAGTGAGCCGTATGTGAGAATTGGACGTACCACTGCTGGGTACATCCACAAGGTTATCATTGGTTGAAGTCCCCATTTCTTTCCAAAGGTTTTGCTACATTGCGCCTTCGTTGCTCTATGTTCGATGTTGTGTTTCCAGTTCAGTCTTCGGTCAAGCATTATACTCAAATACCTAGCGCTGGAAGATAGTGTGACCATTAAGACGGGGGAGTGTGAAGTCGGATATTTTGATTTTGGTGGTGAATAGCACCATACGCCGAGGCCAAAACTTGCAGCCCAGGTGTTAACCTTGTCTAGAGCAGCCTATATGATTTCAGTTATCACGGAGGGGAACTTTCCTGACACTAGTGTCACCACGTCATCCACATATGCGACAACTTTGAACTGTGAACCGTTCCTTGTCTAATTTGGTTGGAGCGTTGATCTTCAAACATTAAAACTCTGTTGATTGTTTTATAGAACACAATTTCGATGGCTAAAACGATGGTATTGGTCTATACCTAATGAACCTCATAACAGCCACATACGCACGTAAACCATTTATTTCATTTCTTCTTTGTGAGATGACTTCACTTTGAAAAATAATTCTTCGCTCATGCACCGTCATTAAAACTCTCGTCTTACTTGGGTTCATATCCTACAATGATACAAATCTGGTGAAAATGTGCTGATGAACTTCTTGAAAGCGTTTGACCACGGCGTTTACCCCTAGTGCAACTTATTTCACTCTCGTTAGATGGCCTATTTTGGTAATAATTCCACGGAACTTCTTGAAGGTACTCTTAACGAGGTTCACATCCACTGAAAATCACAAACAATGACCACGACGTTTACACCTAGTGCGACTTGTTACACTCTCGTGAGATGGCCGCGTTTTGGTAATAATTCCACAGAACTGTTCTTCTAGATTACATCTATCACTTGCATCACTTGCACACTCCATCTTACCTAGGTTCATATCCTACGTTACAACATTCGAATGCCAAAAATGTTTGACGTCCATAACAGGCGTTCCATCAACAAAAATCGGCCAAATTCGCATTGCACTTATGGACGTTTAATTTCCTTTTAGGATGCTTTTGCTTTGAGGAATCGTACTTGGGTTCATATGCCATTTAACAAATGCATGTAACATCAAAGTGATTCTGTTAAATTTTATGACCTGGACCTGGTTCGATGTGGTAGATCTATATAACTCTAAATTCATAAAAAAGATGGGTACAGGGCAGCAGCGATAACAAAAGGATATTTCCAAATTGGAAATCAAACTGTTTGTTTCCCATAACACCCACTGTCGCAGTTGCAAAGGGGAGGGTCCAAAACTGTTCCATTTAAATCAGGCCTATCGCGAATAAATGTTACCGGGAATTTTTTCCTTGTAAATCAGATTGCTGAATGGGAAAAGTTTTACGGGAAAGTTTATTCGCGATAGGCCTAAATTCCTAGCGTTAATGAAAGCATGACAACGAACGATTGGAAAACCATAGCTTAAAGCGACGCTTGGGTAAATGCGTTGAAGATTTGATTACCATTTGCAATACGACGGCTGGATTAAGGACGCATTTTCCTATATCGTAATACGATATATAGGACAATAGGATTTTTACGCTGGGTGAAGTATTTTTGAATAGCAAAACTCACTGACTAGGTTCACTTTGCACAGAAAATAATAGGCACCACACACTTGTCCTTGTCACCACTAGCTTTCTTCGGCACCATGCAACTTCATTCCAAATTCACTTCATACGACATTGCTTTCACCTTAGTTTTACGAGAACCACGTCTTCCATGAAAGAAAATCAAATTTAAACGTTCCCCTCTAATTCGAAAATAGGTTGTCGACGAACACTTTACACAAGCGAAGCCAGAGCCGAAAAACAGCCGGACGCACATACTTAAATCCGATTGGTTCTGGTACACCATCCAAAATGGATACGCGGACGAAATGGATTATCTATTCGGCGATGTAAGTCCTCCTCATTCCATTATATTTCCATCAACTAACCACCTTCCCTTTAGTATTTGGATAGCATAGCTAACACTCCAAACACGGATCGGCGTGATTCCTTACCGATCAGCTTCAACAAAAGGAAACGGAAACGTTTCTCTCAACGCATTCAATTGGAGGGAACCCCAATTGGTTCGGGCAAACGACGATCATCCGTCTCTGATGCTGGGCTTCTGTCCGTGTCTGGGAGCTTTTTCGATAGCACCACCAGTCCGGACAAGCTGGAAAGTGCAGGAAAACTTTTATCTGAGCCGGAATCAGCAGCCGAACAAACACCGAAGAACAAGTCGATGCGGTTCAATCATTTCATGGACTTTTTCAGCACGGAATCAAATTATGTTGGTATTCTAGATACCATAGTGCATGTAAGTAAACCAAACGATAGGCAAAAGTGGACCTTTATCTGATGTTTTCCATTTCCCTTTGCAGCTATTTAAAAATCCCCTCGAAGAGAAGGCCGAATGCACCGATCCACTGCTCAATAAATCGGAAATTCGAGCGATATTTGGTAATTTCATACCCATCCATGAGGTTCATCAGCGAATGCTGGAACGTCTGCGTGAGATACACGGGAAATGGCGTGAAGACAGCCTAATTGGAGAGATTATACTCCAACATCGTGATGATTTGATTAAAGCATACCCGCCGTATGTGAATTTCTTCGAACAAATGAAGGAATGCCTGATACATTGTGATACGCAAAATCCTAGATTTCATGCATTTTTGAAAATCAATCAAGCCAAGCCGGAGTGCGGCCGACAAACTCTGCAAGACTTGATGATTCGTCCTGTACAGCGACTGCCTAGTATAAGTTTATTATTAAATGGTGAGTTTGGAGTAATAGACGGTTTCTGAAGCCTTCGTGTGCTAATTCATTCTCTCGTCTTTTTTTTTTAGACATTCTTAAGCACACAAATAAGAATAATCCAGACTATCAGAAGCTGGAGGAAGCCCTGAAGGCCATCAAAGAGGTGATGGCACACATAAATGAGGACAAGCGAAAGACAGAAGGCCGAATGGCCATTTTCGATATATTCAACGATATTGAGGGATGCCCCGTAAGTAACAAAAAAAAACCTTTCCTGGCGTGTGGCGTTGATAACATTTTATATTTGTAGGCCCATCTAGTCTCCTCGAATCGTAGCTTTATTTCAAAATGTGAAGTCACCGAGTTGTCGGACAACCTTAGTGGTCGCGGTGACACCCTTGTGCTGCATCTCTTCTCCGACACGATAGAGGTGTGTAAAAAGCGTTCTCGCGGCTTTAACAGCGCCAAATCACCCAGCACAACAAAGTCCTTCAAGCACATTAAACTGATGTCGCTGAATGCGATACGATTTGTAATAGACATCACCGATAGTCCACGTGCGTTTGCAATGCTCTGTCGTCAGGACAAGGACAAGCTGCATTCGTTTACCATTGCGGACGAGGAGATCGACAAGGTTGTCTATCTGAAGACACTGTGCAAGCAAATGGCGGAGAATGCCTGTCGAACGGATACGGTTAGTAGACCTCTTCTCGATTCGATAACATTTTACCGAATTTCTGGATTTTCTTGTAGGATAAAGCGCTGCTTCTTAGAACATCACAGGAGCTGGAGGTGGACATTAGCGATGTAAATTTGAGCACACTATCGAAAGCATTTAAGTTGGCTGCTAGAACGAGATTGAAGGTGGGTTCCTAAAAGCAATTCCACTCTTAATTCACGAGACTAATTTGACAGTTACTTCATTTTTAGGTTGGCAGAGCATTCTCCTTCAACAAGACCCCATCCAAACTGAAGCGAGCGGTCTCAACAATGATTACCTCGCCATTTGGCAGCACAAACTCTCTGACACCCGCTTCACAGCTGGCACAAATGAGATTGGCCAGCTGCACAAATATCAATGTAAGTACCACCAGACATCCTTCTGCAAAGCAATCTCCCTACTAACAGATTTCTCTTTGTCTCTTTTAGGAGGTGGTTGGTGAAGAAGGTAGTCGCTGCGGCTCACCGACATCACAATCCGAAGTGCTGGTCGCCCCTCTGTCCATACAACCCACAAGAAAAGCCAAATCATCGACAATGTCTATGGCTGGTTTGCGGCGTATATGAAAGCGTCTCAAGCCAAGGAAAACCCCTACTCCAATCAACACCACCATCATCAGCAACAACAAGTATTACAACAATCCAAAAGGGGAACAGGACATTTGTCAATTTTATTTGTATTTGTCTGCAGTCCGCTGGCGGTTTCTCTTCTAAATGAGATACCTTCCCAGCGGCAGTCGTCTTAATGTGTTTAAGAAAACATATTCCTGTAATCTGTGTTTAGTGCCGTCTAGAGCCCCCCTCTAGACAGATTTTTAAGCATTGTGAATGACAAGTTTTGTGTGTGTGGCTGCTTTGTGGAATCAAAGCTAGCTGGACCTATTTATTCACTTTGACTCCAATGAAACGAGGAAGCCACACCAACTTTTTTTTTTTTTTAGTGTACAACTATGTGCAACAGCATGTTGAGCACATTCGCTTAACGGTTTTCCCGTGAACAGACCATTATTGTGTATTTATTGACTCAATCTAGAGATTTCTCAATTTTTTTTATTAAAAAAAAAACAACAAATCCTTCCATTTGTATTACCCTTTCGACAGAGTCGATTGCGATGAGTAGGATACCATCACACTATCATTAAAGAAAAAAATAATTTCCATGATCGTATAAATGTAAAGAATCTTCAGTTAACAAACAATTAATCTCGTATATACATATTTTATGTAATTTTATGCATGAGGATATTTTATTATTTTTTTTATTGTTTATTCACTTTTTGTTCGCTTGTAAGTGTAGTAGTGTTGTAAGTTATTGTAAAAAGGTAGTGATAGCTCTGAATATATTTACATATCTATAAATATTTATGTATTAAGATATTTTAATTAATAAACTCTATGAATAGAAATCATTAAAATTATTTCTCATCCCATAAATTAAAATGATAAACAGAAAATATATTTAGTTAAGAAATATTTAAACCAAACGAGTGTTTTTTTTTATGATGGAGATGTTGAGTTTATGTGGTCGACTTTTACATTAAAAGAATTGAGGGCAACCTTCCAGATTAAAAAAATCGAATGTGTATCGCCTATTTGTTCTTTTAAGCTTGAATCCGCATCCCATATGTTAATTCCTTCCACAGTCGTTCACTTCACAAGAGAAACAAACACGCAACCGCTCGGCGCAGGAAAATTAAATAATCTCGCGATAAGAAGAAAATCCTTTGATTCTACAAAATACCTAAACAGCTGGCTTCAAAATAAGAACACAGGCTGTATGAAATGACAACCTAGGCACTTAGGGTTATCTTTCCTAAGTTTTTGTTTTTCCATTCAGCAAACAATTTACATTGTTGGTAGAAATAATCCCTGATAACCCTAACTGACGCGCAGGAAATTGTAAATGTATTCAGGCAGCTTTTTCTGCAGTTTCTTAATAGGTAAACTATCGAGAGTGATAGCCGAAAAAACCGGCTCACCTCCAGTCAACGAAGAGGTAACGCTCCCTCTCAGTATTGAAGAAGTTAGTGCAGCCATCAGAAAACTGAAGAACAAGGCAGCCGGTTCTGATGGATTACCAGCATAACTCTTCAAAAATGGAGGTTTTTACCAATGAAGTGTTCATGCACCAAACCATCAACAAAGTCTGAATGGATGACCGCATGCCCGATGACTTGAATATCAGCTTCAATTGGTCCCATTTAAAAAAAAAAAAAAAAACGATCTCATGTCTTGAAAATATTTGGAGATCTTTACTGAGGTAAATTACTAAACCCAGCTTTTCGAGCCGATGTTATATAAAATATTCAGAAAAAAAAAATCATAATGACATTCCTTGTGACCGAATTACCCAGACGACAGAAAACAGACAGACTCTCTCTACTGTTGGTATAAGCAAAGAGTATAGAACTACATAGAGTGCGCATCTCATACAACGAACATTTTCTATGTGAGGTGATATTGATACCGCAGTGTTAAAGTAGCTAACCCAGCATCAAACAACAGCATAACCGCTTGCACTTACCGCCCGCGTCTGGAACGGCTACAAAATTTTTAGCTGTGTGAAAAGTTTTCAGTATACTCTGACAGTTAATCATGGAAAGACTTACAAACGAGCAAGGATTGCAAACTATTGAAATTTATTATCAAAATTCGTGCTCTGTGAAAAATGCTCACCGTTTGTTACGTCGTCATAATCGACCTGGTGAATCAACGCTTCGCTCTGTTATCACGAAATTTCGCTCCAAATTTACTTTGTTGGACATCGACTAGCACGCGTACAGTGCGTACCGAAGAGAATATTGCAGTCGTAGCGTCATATGTTAATGAAGATCGTGAAATGTTTATTTTGTCGCCGTTCTCAGCAATTGGGCATGTGTTACTCAACCATATGGAAAATTTAACGTGTCGATTTGGGTTCGAAAGCCTATAAAATTCAACTTGTGCAAGAATTGAAGAATGACCTACCACAATGTCTAACTTTTGGTGAATGGGCCTTGGAACAGCTCCACGAAAATCCGCTGTTTTATCGAAAAATTGTGTTCAGCGATGAGGCTCATTTCTGTCTAAAAGGATACGTAAATAAGCAAAACTGTCGCACCTAGAGTGATGAACAACCACATGCCATACAAGACTTACCGATGCATCCCGAAAAAGGACAGTTTGGTGTATTTATGGGCTGATGGCATCGTCGGTCTGTGTTTCTTCAAACGGCGAACGATATCTAGCCATGATACGCGACTTTTTTTTTGCCCCAGTTAGGCGAGTTGAACTTGGTTGACATGTGGTTCATCAAGACGGAGCCACATGCCACACAGCTCTCGAAGCAATGGAAATCGCGTAATTGAGAAAAGAGCCTCAATGCGTATGTGATATAACGGGTGATCCAAGTAGAGATACTTTTTTCAATAGCCTTTTTTGACAGATCACGTGTGAGTCGTGTCATGCTGTCATGTTATTTTTGTTTAGTATAGTTTGGCATTTCATAATGGAAAGACTTACGCGTGAACAACGTTTACAAATTGTTCAACTTTATTATGAAAATTCACGTTCTGTGAGGAATGTGTTTCGTGCACTTCGCTCAACTTATGGTCAACATAATCGGCCTACTGAGCGTACTATTCGCAACACCATCACCCATTTTGAGACCCAGCATTCATTATTGGATAATATTCGACCGAATAGACCACGTCCAGCACGCTGTGAAGAAAATATAGCGGCCGTAGCTGAGAGTGTACACAAAGACCGTAGAGAGTCGATTCGGCGCCGTTCCCAGCAACTCGGACTGACGTATGGAACGATTTGGCGCATTTTACGTCAAGATCTTAACTTGAAAGCGTACAAAATACAGCTTGTGCAACAACTGAAGCTGCTCGACCTTCCCAAGCGACATCGCTTCGCTCTATGGGCTCTTGAAAAGTTCCAAGAAGATCCGACGTTTTCGAGGCAAATTTTGTTTAGCGATGAGGCCCATTTCTGGCTCAATGGGTATGTAAACAAACAAAATTGCAGCATTTGGGACGAAGAGCAACCTGAAGAGATTGAAGAACTGCCACTTCATTCAGAAAAAACAACGGTTTGGTGTGGTTTGTAGGCCGGTGGAATCATCGGTCCATATTTCTTTAAAAATTATGCCGGTGCGAACGTAACCGTCAATGGCGACCGTTATCGTGCCATGATAACCGACTGTTTGATGCCTGAAATTGAAGCTCGTGATGTCGCCGAGGACATTTGATTTCAGCAAGACGGCGCCACTTCCCACACATCGCATCAATCAATGGACTTATTGAGAGAACATTTTGGTGAGCACATAATTTCACGTTTTGGGCCGGTCGATTGGCCACCAAGATCGTGTGATATCACACCGTTAGACTTTTTCCTGTGGGGATATGTAAAGTCAAAAGCTTATGCCGACAAACCCGCTTCGATTCAGGCCTTGGAGGAAAACATCACGCGTGTCATTCGCCAGTTACCAGTCGAAATGCTCGAACGAGTGATCGAAAATTGGACTCAACGGATGGACCATCTGCGACGTAGCAACGGCCAACATTTGATAGACATAATCTTCAAAAACCAAATGCCAAAGAATGTTCTTTCAAATGATAATAAACATTCTCCATTAAATTTGAATTTTCTGTGTTTTTTTCTTTAAAAAAGTAGGGAACCTCGAAATGGATCACCCTTTACTTCCTGAAAAGCCGCATTTTCGAAGAAGAATGGCCCATTATTTTTAAAATATTGCTCAGCAATGAGAATGCGTTGTTCTTTCGTATAGCACTCCATTTTTTCTAACCCTGATCTGTCAGCTGTCACGTTGTTACCTTTTTTCCGTTGGCTACATGGTAACGCGCAAAATTCAAATTTATACGTGAAGTATGGAACACTCTTTAGTTCTGTAAACGGAAACGTAGATGGTGGATGTAGTTTGATGTCAGGAATGCGATGAATGAGTTTTCCTTCGAATTTATTTGTCAGAGGATTATTTATGTTGCTGTAAGCACCATAACATACGATCTTCCTCTTCCTATCTTTTAAAAATAAAAAAAAGCCACCATTTTGTTCATGTTTCTACAAAAGCAGTTTTAATTTTTATTTCATTTGAATTAAAATTTACATGTGCATAGAAAGAGATAATCGTACGTCCTACTAATTAAGTTCATAAAATTCGCATCTTACGTTAGCAATACTCGTATATATATATTTAAAATATTAATAAAATCGTAAAAAAAAATCGTTTAACAAAAAATATCTTAAAAATGCATTAACATTTCACATAATCGTGCAGAATACAATTTAAAAAAAAGAGACAATTTATTAGAACACACATAAATTAAATTACTAATTAAAAATAAAATAACTTAACGTCTAATCATTGGATGCATCAATACGCGCATGACTCACGCCAAAACGAAAACATTCATTTGAAACAAATATTTTTCAAAAAAACAAAAATAAACCATTTACTGATGATTTGGATATTAAATTTAATATTTTTATTTCAGAAGAATTTTTATTATATATATATACAGGATGTGTTTGTTTGTAAATACTTTTATTTCAATGGGTGAATATTTTTTTTTTTGAATTTCAACCGAGGCAGGCGCTGTTTAACAGTGTTTTTGTATTTTATTTATGATTAAAACTTAAGAATAAAAAACTTAAATAAATAAAATTGTTAATAAGAAAAATGCATTCTCAAAGAAAGTTAAAATTAAAATTAAAATTAAAATATTTATGTAAATGTGGTTTAAACCCACAAGACGGTGGTTGAATCCTCATTGGATAGTGTCGAGAACCTCTGGAATTTATTCTTTCGATAGGTTTTTGAGTCCCACCGATTGGCATCCGTGTTCAGTGGGAGACCTAGATTATTTTGTAGGCCCGTCGGCGTATGCATCACTGCTTTGAGGGTCGAATTTCGACTGTCCAAGTTGAAGTCACTCTGATCGATGCTATCGTCTAGGTGAGACGAGCTGGTCGAGCTCGATATCATTGTGGAGCTGAGTGGTACTCCGATTTCTTGAAACGAGCTAATCGAACTGAATCCACTCTCATCCTCAGTGGTGGAGCACAAATTCGTGCACTGCTTGCTTAGTAGCGGTGGGGAATAGTTATCCTCGTCGGTTTCCACCTTCGATGAGGAGGATGTCGAGTGTACAGAGCTATCGGTGCTGCTTCTAAGTGATAGACGGGAATCTCGCATTGTTCGTAAAAATAACATTTCGGTGGCTAAATTTGATTTCTGGTGTATGGGTGTATCTGGGAGCATGTTGGCATTGGGAATGGGTTTAAGACGTGGTCCAAGTGATTGCCTGTGCTGGGTAAGATCCGGCTGTTGGGTGTGCAACAAGTTGTGGATGGTCCTTGAGAGTCTAAAGGCTTCCTTGTTGAGTTTCTCTTCGGCTTCGTCACTGGGCGAGAGTTTGGAGTCGGAGCGTTTTTTTGGAGATCGACGCCTGAAAGGGGGAACACAAAAATATTTTTTAAAGGTTTTTTTAAAGGTTTAACAGGTTTATGTGTGTTTTACAACTCACCATGTGAAATCCTTAAAAGTGTTGTATGAATTAATTGGTGATGTTAGATTGTAGTGATCCTCGCCGCTACTTTTGGTGCTATCGCCACATGAACTTGGTGACATCCGCTTAAGGTCGATCAAATTGGTGCTACTTCTAGCTCTCAGATAGGCTGACGAGTTGCCAGAATCTGAGCCTTTGTCATGATCGCCACCATAGACGTGATGCATACTCTTCGAACGCGAGATCTGTTCACTTCGGTTGTAGGCTGAGTTAATTTGAAAACGTTCCAAGAATCGGGCAACTTCTTCCATAACAGCACGGTACATGCCACAGCTTGTCTCCGCCTGGAATTTGGAAATAAATTGGTGGTTAGTTAGAACTTTGCTACATGTCGAGAGGAAGAATAAGCAAGGTAATGATAAAAACGGGGACTGGCGATCATTGACCGAGAAGGAACAAAAATAGTATCGAGGATCATCATTTAGTGTTTGGTTTTGAATGGGACAGATAATCAAATGGAAATCTTCTTTTTGGTGTTGATCGGGTTTGTCTTTGCCTTTGTCGGCAGTGCCTCTCTATCAACTTTGTATACCCTATCCCATAGGGGTATATTAGTTTTGATACATAGTGTGCAACATAGTGAAATAATTTAGCTAGGTATACCGCAAAGTATATTGATCGACTTCGAATCGCTAGATGATGTCTGTCTGTCCATCCGTCCGTCTGTAGGTAACCGGTTTTTGGGTCTTTAAGAAGAAGCGGCAAAAATGGGTTTAGCAGCGAATGAGGGTAAGACTAAGTATATGCTGTCAACACGAAAGGACACACAACATCGACGAATTGGACAGAACGTCATCACTACAGATATAACTTTGAGGTAGTACGGGATTTTGCCTACCTCGGCTCCGGTATTTATTCTGAAAACAACGTCCCGTCACAATTTAAACGAAGAATTGCTCTTGCCAATCGCTGTTTCTACGGACTAAGAGAGCAATTCAGTAGTAAAGCCCTCAAACGAGTTTCTAAGGAGATCCTATATAAGACCCTGATCATCCCAGTCCTGCTCTACGGCGCTGAAGCATGGACCGTCTCAAAGGCGGATGAAGAAATCCTTCGTCGTTTCGAGAGGAAAATTCTATGAAAAGTCTTCGGTCCCGTTTGCGTTGAAGGGCTATGGAGACGAAGATTCAACCATGCCCCTGGTAGAAAACTCCGCATTGGACGCTTAAGATGGCTAAAGCATGTAGAACGAATGGACACCAATACTCCAGCTCGCAGAGTATTCGATTTTCAGCCAGACATCGGACGCAGTAGAGAAAGAACTCGCCTTAAGTGGCCTGCACAAGTTGAAACTGACCTCAACCAGCTTGGAGTGCGCAACTGGAGGCAGTTAGCTAAGAACCGTGCTATTTGGAGAGGCATGTAGGTTGATGTCCAGGTTCATTCTGGACTGTAGCGCCACTAAAGTATGTCATTCGTTTGGAAATTGCATTTGGAAGAGATTGACGACGAGCACTATCAATTATTGGAGGGTAAACGGCGGTAGTAGATATCACATGTAAAGGGTTTTTCAATAAGAGCGCTACAAAAGTTTTTTTTAAATAAAACAAAAACGGTTTCGGATATCAATGAAATTCTTTATTCCTGTGAAAGTACGTTCGATGCCATTATGTATGGAAATCGATTTGTTTTTGCATGGCCACCACGGGCACGCTTGCAGAAGTCCAGACGCTGAACCCAATTTTCGACGGTTTTCAAGCATAAATCGGCCGAAACTGCTGCAATTTCACGTTCGATATTCGTACGAAGTTCATCAATCGTCGCTGGTTTGTTGGCATAGACCATAGACTTGACGTAGCCCCACAGGAAATAGTCTAACGGCATCAAATCGCACGACCGAGGCGGCCAAGCGACTGGACCATTTCGTGAGATAACGCGTTCTCCAAACTTGGTTTCCAATAAATTGATTGTCGCATTCGCTGTGTGGCTTGTGGCGCCGTCCTGTTGGAACCACATGTCCTCCAAGTCCATATCATTGGGGCCAAAAATATTCGGTTATCATTGAACGGTAGCGATTCCCATTCACAGTAACGTGCCGGTCTTGATCATCACGGAAGAAGTACGGCCCAATGATGCCGCCGGCGCATAAACCACACCAAACCGTAATTTTTTCGGGATGCAATGATGACTCATGGAGTACGTGTGGATTGCTGCCTGACCAATACCGCATATTTTGTTTATTGACGAAGCCATTCAGCCAGAAATGAGCCTCATCGCTGAAGATGATTTTTCGATGAAAATCCGAATCATTTTCAAGTTGTTGCTCAGCCCAATTCACGAACATACGACGCTTCTGGTGGTCAAGCGGCTTTAGTTCTTGTGTCAATTTAATCTTGTAAGGATGTAGGCTAAGATCTTTTCGCAAAATTCGCCACAACAACGTCACAGAGATGCCCAACGCTTGAGAACGACGTGTGAGAGACACACTTGGGCTTTCTTCAACTGAAGCCTCAGCGGCAGCAAGGGAACATTTTGTACTTTGCCTGTGGATTCATTTTTTTCCACTAGACACTCAATTGTTGATCTGCTAGGACGATTATGACGACCATAAATTGGACGAAGCGCTCTTAACGTTGAGGACACTGACTCCGAATTTCGGTTTTAATAATCATTTCGACTCGTTGTTGGATCGTATATCATTCCATCACGAAATGGCAAACCTTACTGAAGGGAAATGTCAAAAGAGCGGCAAGAAATATGGCGTCGCTTGCTGTCCCTGTCGTTTGGATCATTTTAATAAATGGAACACTTTTGATTCCTTAGATTTTTAGGATTGCAGGAGGAAACTGTTGCAAGCATTTCGGATTTTATACGGTTCAGATTTCAAGATAGAAATGAAAGATGAATTTTATTATTTTATAAAATAAACAAAAAAACATTTTATAGAACCGTGCTGATTGTTTTTCTTTGGATGTTACAGTGTCTGCTCTTTTGTTTTCCAAAATTTATATTCTTTATTTATTTATATTCATTTAAAAATAATAATTGTCGTTACTTACAAACAAAATCATATCTGACAACATCAAAGTTAACCCACAGAAAGAGTTTGACAGATAAACTGGAAAACTGGAACGAATTATCGCAAGGCTAAGGCTAGGTAACCGATGCCAAATATCTAATAAAGAAACACTCTTCGGTAACCGCAGATTCATAATTGTGGGTTAAGTGAAACGGCGGTTGCTTAAACGCCGATTTAACCGGCAGTGAACAAAGCGGCCCTAAAGGTTACGTGAAGCAAATTGATGACGGCATCGCCCACAATTACCGTTTGGGTGATAACCGTTTTCAAAGTTATGGAATGAGCCCCCACAGCTTCATCTAAGATATCGTACTAAATGTGAAATCCGGATAACCGCCAATTTGTCCATTGAAGGATAAGTTCGTACAAGAAATGGTCCAGTCGAGTGTCAAACGCTCATTCGATTTATGGCTGAAACACAATTAAGCTTTGTCGCGTTGCGTTGGCTGACGCATGAGGTTCATCTCTGCCTGGCATTGAGCTTCAACCTCAAAATAAAACCGCTGTCCGGATCGTTTAATACCCTTTCCCATCCCATACTTAAAATAAATATCGCTAAAATGTAGGGTTTATGACAACTAAATATCGAAAATGACATTTGTCACAACATATTGCTCCTACAGTTTATCAAAATCTTGTAAGTTTCGTCAAAAAATCAACGATTTCCTGTTGCATATGGTATGGCTTAGGGTATACAAATGTTTTTTGTAGGAAAACGCCTTCAAAAAGTGGGAGTTGTTTGTGGGAGTGATAAATTAAAAATAAATATAATTTTTTGGGGCAACGAACTCGTTAGTACAAAAGCAGTTGAGCATAACGTCGGCAAAGCGAAGTTCCAAAGTGTGATTGTGTTTTCGACAATAATGCTGTGTCGCTTAGTGTTAATGGGTTATGCTAAGTCGTTGGTATATGCCATGAAGCTTACAAAAATAACGTTGGAACAGCTCAAGAACAGTCTGAAACGTGAAATTACCAATGTTCCGGTCGATATATGTGGAAGAGTGGTGGGAAACTAGCTCGTGGTGGTCATTTGATTTTGAGATCGAATTCCATTTAATATGTGTACTAGATCTGGTATACTCATATCAGCCTGTTATATCGATTATTCTGTTTTTTTTTATTCGAAAAAAAAAACAATTGATAAATTTGAATATAAATTAACAAAATGGTGATCTCAAAAGACCTCAAAAGACTCGGAAACCATCCATGGAGTAAGTCTCCACTACATCCAAAGTCTTTCCTATCACTCTCTTTCTTCCCCTTCTCTAACGCTCAAAACCCCTTTAGTACGTGCAAATTATACAAGGTGGCGCAAAAATAACCTTCTGATGTTTTTTGGCTGTAATTTAAAAAAAAAAGAAAGAAAAACTTTGATTCTTCTTGTGGATTATTTTTATTTGGTCTTTTAATTTTTTTTACATCAAGTCGAGAATATGATGTCACGTTAATGGCCGCCGCCGCCACAGTTGATTGTCATTTGAGCCCTTTTTATGGCATTTTCCATCACTTTGGCCAAAACATCCGGCGATAGGTCCTCACATTCTTGACGGATATTGTCTTTAAGAGCTGCAAGAGTCTGAGGCTTGTTGACATAAACTCGCGACTTCAAAAAGCCCCACAAAAAGAAGTCAGGAACGGTCAAATCAGGCGATCTTGCTGGCCAGTGCAAATCGCCAAAACGGGAGATTAAGCGCCCGGGAAATGCATCCTTCAGCATATCGGTTGTGACACGTGCAGTGTGTGCCGTTGCACCGTCCTGTTGGAACCACATGTTTTCCAATCCCAATTCAACAAGTTGCGGCAAAAAGAACTCGTTGATCATTGCTCTGTAGCGCTCACCATTCACAGTAACCTTTTGGCCGGCGACGTCTTCGAAGAAAAAAGGTCCAATGACTCCTCCAGCGAAAACAGCACACCATACAGTGACTTTGAGCGGGTGTAATGGCTCTTCGTGGGCTACACGCGGATTTTCAGTGCCCAGAAGCGTAAATTTTGCTTACTTACGTACCCGCTAAGATCGAAATGGGCCTCATCACTCATGATCATTTTTGATGAAAAATCATCTTCCTCTTGGTGGTGATTAAGGATGGCTTGAGCGTATGTTAGACGCGATTGGCGGTCAGCAGCGTCTGGACTTTGTAAGAACACATCTGCAAATCTTGTACCAAAATTCGCTGTAAAGACCGTCGACTGATACCCATTTGCGTGGCACGTCGTCTGGTCGATGTCGACGGCGCTTCCATGACATCTTCGGCTACAGCAGCAATATTCTCTGCAGAACGGCTACTCCGGGGTCTGCCACGCCTGGCAGCATCTCGTGTTGTGCAGTGTAGCGTAACATTGTTTATTAACGTGTATTTCGCATGTGTTTACTACACAAATGTCAAAACAGAACTGACATTAGGGGCCAATCGCAAAATTTATAGCATTTTCTGATAGGAGGATTACTTTTGCGCCACCTTGTATAAAAAAAAAGTGAAAAACCTCATAAAAGTTAAGGAATCCATTGATTATGTTGATGACCATACAACCAACCTCCAGCAATTTCTAAACGCACTTAACCACCATAAATATTGGCATTAGTGGGACGAAAAGAAAATCTATAGAGTGATCGTGTTGATCGTGACACTGTCTAGACAGAAGCATTGATTAACTGCCCTTGTCTTACGAAAAAAAAATCGCTTACAATGCCAGCACAGCATAATCTAAATATCGCACTAATTCCATGTAAATCCTGTTGATGACATAATCCCACAAACTGCATTGACCATGCACACAATCAGTTGTTGAGATCTCCACAACTTGCATCTAACTATTTTTTTTTTTGAAATGTGAAAACAATATGATCAACACCCATGTATCCACAACTACACAATAGATACGAATAACTTGTATCTAGTTCGAATAAATTAATAGCTGAACCCATTAACATATTAACGCAGCTGCAGTTCCAGTGACTGTTTTCGTTGCTCTATTGTGTTGCATTTTTCTCAAAAAGCATTTCTACATGTCATTCGTTTTTTAAATTTTTTTTTATAAACTTAACAATATTGGTAGCAATATCTAAGGAAAGTAGATATTGCAGGGATGTTCAATTATTTTTTATGCTGCCTGTTGTTGACGAAGTCACGCAATGTGTTCTCGAGTGGAAACTAAATCTTTGACATTATTCCACTAATGGAAGACGACTACGAAATTGCTTCCTATATTGCAGGGTTGCAAGACCATCTAATAGCAAATTTATAGCAAGTTGCATAAGTTTGGAAAAAGACAATTTGATTGTCTGATGAAAGATGGGCGTTGTGCAGTTGGATGTCATGGCCAGGAGGAGGAACTTTTTTTTTTTAAATAAAGAAAAGCAACAACTATTCAACTGAGAGTTAGAAAAAAAATTAATTGGTTTCGTAAGATTAATTTGGTAAGCACTCGGATTTTTCCGAATGCTTTGCAAATGAACATTTTACATAAAAAAATTACTCAACCGATTTGTAAGTCAGAAATTTGGTATCCAAAGTGACCTCCTGTGACAATGTTTTATAAGTCATACGACTCTTACTTACTTACTTAAGTGGCGCTACAGTCCGGAATGAACCTGGGCCGCAACCAACATGCCTCTTCAATTAGACCGGTACTTAGCTAACTGCCTCCAGTTGCGCACTCCAAGTTGGTTGAGGTCGGTTTCTACTTGTGCGCGCCACTTAAGGCGAGGTCTTCCTCTACTGCGTCCGCCATCTGGCTGGGAATCGAAGACTCTGAGAGCCGGGTAATGGTGTCCATTCGTTATACATGACCTAGCCATCTTAAACGTCCAATGCCGAGTTTTTTTTTTAACAAGGAGCATGTCGCTGTACAGCTCGTATAGTACTTGGTTGAGTCTTCGTCTCCAAAGCCCGTCAACACAAACGGGACCGAAGATTTTTCGAAGAATTTTCCACTCAAATCGACCAAGGATTTCTTCATCCGCTTTTGAGACGGTCCATGCCTCAGCGCAGTAGAACAGGACTGGGATGATCAGAGTCTTATATAGGATCTCCTTAGTAGTTCAAGTGAGCGCTTTATTACTGAATTGCCTTCTTAGCCCGAGGAAACAGCGGTTGGCAAGAGTAATTCTTCGTTTAATATCTGACGAGATGTTGTTGTCACAGTTAATAGCGGAGCCGTGGTAGACAAAGTCCCGAACTACTTCAAAGTTATATCTGTCAATGATGACGTTCTGTCCGATTCGTTGATGTTGTGTGTCCTTTCGGGTTGACAGAATATACTTCGTCTGGCCCTCATTTATTGCTTAACCCATTTTTGCCGCTTCCTTCAAAGATGTCAATATCGTCAGCGTATGCTAGTAGTTGCACCGATTTTTGAAAAACTGTGCCTCTGGTGTGTTGGCTCAGGAGTTTTGCACAATCCTCTCAAGAATCAAATTGAAGAAGTCACATGACAGCACATCGCCTTGCCCAAATCCTTTTTTGGTATCGAATGTGTGGATGAGGTCTATTCCGACCCTGGATGGAGCAGCGAGAATTCGCCATCGTCTTCCGACACAAAGGAAAGAGTTTGGCGGTATACCAGAACTAAGCATGGCTCCGTATAGTTCCGAATCTACAAATGCAGTCGTATGGCGCAGTTTGAAAATTCGATCGGTCGTGGATTTTCCTGGCCTAAACCGCACTGATAAGGGCCGATCAGGTTGTTGATAAACGGTTTCAGGCAGATGAGATCTTGTAGGCGAGTTGAGGAGACCTATATGCCTCTGAAGTTGGCGAAGTTTATAGGGCAAACGATGCTGAGGTTTCGTTCTTCAGGCATACTTTCGTCCGAACAGATTCGGCTTATGATTTGGTGGATGTCACTTACCAAGTCATCTCCGCCGGCTTTATAAAGCTCGGCGGGAAGGCCGTCATTTCTGGCAGCCTTATTAAGCTTCAGTTTAGATATTGCTATCCTCACTTCACTCAGGTCGGGTGGTTGGTAGTTTTCGCTGTCGTTGCCAATATTGAATGTTTCGTTCTGCCTGACAGCGGAATGTTTTTCGTCATCGCCGTTTAACAGTCTGCAGAAGCGGTTCTTCCATATCCTCAGCACCGACTGTGTCTCAACTACGATATTTCCTTGTTCATCTCGACAGGATTCTGTTCGAGCCTTGTATCCTTGGCTTTGACGTTTTACATTTTGGTAAGGCTCTCAAACATCGTTCTTGAAGTGGCACCTCTCTATATCCTCGATCGCGGGCTTTTCTTGCTCTTTTTTCTTCTTTCTGAAAAGCCGGCGTTCTTGCCTTCTTCTCTGCCTATAGAGCTCAATGGCAGCTCTCGTCTTCACCTGCAGCTTAGCCTTGTAGGCCTCGTTCTTGGCTGCGAGCATCTGTCGGCATTCCTCATCAAACCACGGGTTTCTTGCTGGTGGGGGCGATAAACCTAGCACATCAGTTGCGGCTGATCTAATGGCTTGTTGGCATCGTTGCCATTGTTCTTCGACATTCGATGCTGGTGGTATGGTGTTAATCGAGAGATTTAGGGATACGCGTTGCGCGAAGGTCTTGGCGGTCTCACGCGA
This sequence comes from Rhingia rostrata, assembly GCA_949824845.1. NCBI lineage: Eukaryota > Metazoa > Arthropoda > Insecta > Diptera > Syrphidae > Rhingia > Rhingia rostrata. The sequence continues at coordinate 16,670,518 of OX463757.1, read as the reverse complement.
TTGTAGTCTTTCGACATTAAATTTTTTCACAGTATTTCTGTTCCTGGAGTAGCACCTCTCGATATCCGATCGCGCGATTTTCTTACTCTTTTTTATCTTTCTGAAAAGTCGGTATTCTACCCTTTTCTTTGCATTTTTAGGTCAATGGCAGCTCTCGTCTTGACCTGTATCTTAGCCTTATACACCTCTTTATGGGCTGCGAGCATCTGTCTGCAATTTCCACGGTATCTTGCTAGAAACCAAGTTGCAGTTGATCTAATAGTTGCTATTGTTCTTTGACATTCGGTGCTGGTGGTGTGGTGTTGATAGAGATGTAAAGGGATACGTGTTCTGTGAAGTCCTTGTATTTACAGTCCTTTGATATTAAATATTCTTCACAGTATTTCTGATTTGTTGGAGCGTGGTGTATATGCACATTTTTAACTTGGTTGAGAGAAGGTAATGGTGCAAGTCGATGTTAGCCCCTCGCAATACTCGGACAACCAAAATACTAGATGCGTGCCTCTTGTTCATCGTAATGCGATCCAATCGATTGATCTGGAGACCGCCATGTCATTTTATAGATATCGAGACGAGGAAATCGTGTGCTGTCCATAGTGGCATTTCGTTCTGTAGCGAAGTCAATTATTCTAAGTACGTTGCCATACATGTTGTCGTGTAGACCGTGTTTTCCGATTTTCCGACGAAACTGCGAAAGAAGTCTTCTCTTCCTACCTTTGCGTTAAGAGCTCCCAGCACGATTTTAACAGCGTACTTCGGTAGTCGTTTAAGTTTTTAAGTTTTCTTTAGAAGCTCGTAGAAACAGTCTTTCGCAATTTTATCTCTTTCCTCTTGATGACTTGATGCGGATTGTTACAATACGTCCGCTTTTGTCTTGTAAGCATAAGACTACTTGCTTAAGTCTGGCACTTATAACAAATCTATATCTGACTGACCGCTGTTTCTGCTCACTATAATACGGTCCGTAGCGGATGTCACAGTTTTTCATCCTCTTTTTGCCCGGCCCATCCCATAGTATTTCCTGGGTGGCAGTAATGTCTGCTTTGTAGCAGTTTAGGGCCTCCGCTAGCTGTTCGCATACACCTCTCCTGTTAAATGTTCTCACAGTTCAGGTGCAGATACGAGATTCGTTTCCCGTTTTTTGTTTAAGCAAAAGAAATCCTTCCCTTGGCTCTTGGCTTCGTTACACCAATTTTTTTTTTCGTGAGTGGGTAGTTTACCCAAAGCACAACCCGTGACCTGAAGGACCAGTTCCAATTTATTAGGTTCCTCTAGAGGAACAACCGTATTCACTACGGGATAAGGCACTGCCTTTGGCCTTTCAGCTCTTCCGCCACCATATCTGCTTTAGGAGTCTGTCGCAGAAATATGTCCGAGCTGCTTCAATAAGTTCCTTACTTTATCCATCAAAACTGGGATTGTAGACACCAACATTGACTCCATCTGGGAGTCTGGGCAGTTTTTTTTTTGATAGGGGACCTCACAACTACCTACTTGTGGTCCACGAGTGGTATTTTCTCTGCAGATATGTAAGGTAGTACCCACGTACCCCTCTATCCGCCACCCGAGAAAGCGTACGATGAAGGACCAGCAACTCCACACGGACGCTGCATCTCGTGTCAGAGTTAGGCGGCACAGCGAAATTAGTTTAACCAGGATCCCAATTCATTAATCGCAGTACAATACTCAAAGGACCATCATTTTTGAAATGAAATTCGATAGAGCTTTTCAGTTCCTTTCCTTTGTAAGTGTTGAAATTTTGACTCTTAAGCTGATCAGGCGGACCGGAAGCCACGCTGACACGTGCCAATAAATGTATCCTCGCAAGACTTTAGAAGTTCTCAAGGTACGTTGGATGAAATTTTATATTCGAAATTTATTAGGGAAGTATATCCCTGATAGTTAAAGCAAGTGGATAACCTTTAAGGACCATGGGGTAGATAAATGAAGCGCGTATTCTGGTCATCGTGCAAGAAAAAAGACTGAGAATATTGAAATACATACTCAGTTCGAATGTTTAACATCCAACTACCTAAGAAGTGCTTAGTCTAAAAGCTTACATATCTGTTGCTCTTACGATATCGAAGCAAATTATATACACATGTATCAGGTCTCTGGAGCTAGATTCTTTTTAGAATCCATTCACGTGAACACAGCCAGCAATTGTATATTTCATCGGAATCGGTGATGAGGTATGAGCAAGCATTTAAAACTTGTTTCCCCATCATTCTTGAAGGCTCCATTTTTAACACACAATCAATGAGCAATGCCAACATTCCCTCCTAACGCCGACAATTCCTGATGGGAACACAATTGCCCCAAAATAAAAATCTATGTAAACAGTGCAAGCTAACCTTTTCAGTCGCACTTACCAACCAAACTTGTTAGTCCAAAGCCATTTAAAGGCCGTTAGCTTAAAGAAAGAGTCTACCTGATACTAGCCTTACATCTTCATCACTCTACAACAGGCTATAAAACAGCATTTTCTGGTTCCCATCCCACTTTCTCGACCCAATACACTGACCTTGCTCCATATTCCACGATCACTCTGCTCCAACTAGTTCCAGGTTAGTTTTTTTTTTTCCCCCCAAGTAGGTCTTCCTCTTTCTCTTGTTCATCTCACAAATCAACTTTTCCTTGATTCTAATGGTATTGGCTCATCGATTTCGCTTTCCAAGTTGCACTTCCTCCTCTACTTAGTGTTTTCTTCCCCAAAGCAGTGCAATTATCCATAGTTCGAGCACACGAGTTTTAGTATCTGCCCCTTGATTGCAAAAGTAATCTCGCCGTCTTGAACACGATCCAACTCGCGATCGGTACTAGAATCTCCTCAAAGCTAACGACGACGATTATGAGCCTGATGTTGATGATGATGATGATGATGATGATGGCCATCACCAGCGTACACCTATTGAATAGATTTAATAAAGATCCATCAAATCTATCCGTATGCAGCTTATGCACCGTGCAGCGATGAGATGTAGTTTGAGATACTCTCTGACCGACTTCCATTAACCCAGTTGCGTTGCGCAAACGACGCATTGTACGTTCCGCCATAGCCACTCTGTGGATCATTTGAATTTTGCTCGACTTAGCGGGAAGGGGTGTGCGCGAAAAAAAAGAAGACGACGGCGCTCTCACTCATTCACCACACAGGCTGCGGAGGTCTTCCTTTTGACGCGCATTGCCTAATCAAACGACCGAAAACGCTAGTATCTCGCGTTAATTAAGTACCTCAACCCCATCGCAGTTGGTTTCGCTTGAGATACAATTAAATGACAAGTTACTGTTATTAAATTGTTTTGCTAACACAGATACTTTCACTTTTATTCACATTTCTCAAAATGTCGTTTGGTTGTTGTTTTTGTTTTGTCGAATTTCATGGTATCTCTGTGGCGCGTTGCAAGATGCATGCTATGCTATCCAATGGCTTTGGTTGGTCGGTAGAGTAGTCCTTCCCCTGCCGCCCTCACTCGATGTGGTGTAACGAGTTTTTTTTTTCGCCATTGACTAGATCCTGGGTCCAGATATATAGCCCCAGCTATACCATGTGCCTAATGTCATGATCTTATGATCTGTACATTCATTAGGAGAGTTTGTATAAACAGGCAGGTGGTATCGAGGCAGGCTGTCGACTTTGGACGACCGGTGGATAATCTCTTCTGAGCAATCGATGGAATGTGTTATGTAATGGGATTTTCGACGGAAGCTGTGTTGTTGATAGAGGAGAGAAAAAAGGGCGGCCATTGTGGATAATGCGTAATTAATGCGTGAGGTAGCTGGTAGACAAAAAAAAAAAAAACATTCATCTGCACAGAGTCCATATTAGAGATATGGATTGCAGCAGACAATCGTAGAAGGGCTTTAAGTGTTTCCTTGTCGTAACTAAACGCATTATAACACAACTGCGTACGCGAACTATGATTTTCTTCGCAGGTGCTCAAATCTAATTAAGGGTGCTCTGCTATCTGTGGACTGAAAAACTTAATTACCAGAGTACTTGCAGTGTACTTATGGCTTGAGAAAAGAGGTGTCGTGGTAATAGGTTTCTCATGGCGTCGTCGCTATGAAATTACATAAACGATGGAAATAGTTTTAATGGTTCAACACACCTAAGTCTAATTAAATTATTAATAAAAGGGTTTTGCGGAATCTTTCGCATTCTCCACCGTTAGATGCATTATTTGACTTCAAAGGAATTTACTTTCCATTTACCATTACAGCTCTCCCGAAATTCACCAATTAACTGATCGTTTGTTGCAGACTTTGATGATCTCTTACATATCTGATATCCTTTAACGGATTTTTTACGATCCATAGTTAAATGTTTATTACAACTGGTCTTGGTTGGGGCATGCTTAAAAGGACTCTGCTTCCTATTCCTCAAACTTACGACCATGCTTAGCGAAAAAGGAGACAACGACGTTCGTATTTACACGTGGAATGTGAGAACATTAAACAGGAGGTAAAGTATCTAGAGGAAGCATTAAGCTTTGCTTCTTAATGAAAGACCACTTAAGGCAGTACACATTTTTCCGGAGATCCAAAAAAGAGACATGCCGGTCCCCTGATCAACAAACGGTCAATCAAATTGATCACATTGCGATAGGCAAGGGGCACTCATACAGTACTTTGGATGTCCGAACACTCCGAGGGACTCTAACTTATTACACTACGCCACAAGAAATCAGAGATACTGTTAAAATACTGCAGTCGCAAGAGACCACCAAGGCCTACGCAGAACGCATATTCCACAACCTCTCCAACAGCATTTTATGTTGAAGAGCACTGGCAGCGATGGCAGCAAGCCATTAGATCAGCCGCAACTGATGCACCCCAAAGCAAGAAACCCTCAGCTTAGTGAAGAATGCAGACAGATACTCGCAGCCATGTGCTATGCCTAGAAAGCTAAGCTGCGGTGCAGACGAGAGCTGCCAATGAGCTCCATAGGCAAAGAAGAAACGAAGAAGACCGGATTTTCAGAAGAAAAAAGAGCAAGCGATCTACCGAAGATATAGAGAGGTGCCAATACAGGAAGTTTCACCAAAACGTTAAACGTCAAAGCCAGGGATACAAGGCTCCAACAAAATCCTGTCGAGATGAACAAGGAAATATCTTAGCTGAGACCCGGTCGATGCTGAGGATATGTAGGAACCACTTCTGCAGACTGTTAAACGACGGTTCCTGCTGTCAGGCAGAATGAACCATTCAGTGTTGGCGATAACACCGAAAACTATCAACCACCCGACCTAAGTGACTAAGGACGGTTCCTGCTGTCAGGCAGAATGAACCATTCAGTGTTGGCGATAACACCGAAAACTATCAACCACCCGACCTAAGTGACTAAGGACAGCAACATCTAAACTTCAGCTTAACAACGTGGAAATGTTTTTCACCAACTTGTAAAGCATTCTTTGCCCGATCCACAACAAAGGAGACCCTCTGAGCTGCGCCAACTACAGCTTAAGTCTCCTCACCATCGCCTATTAGGTCCTATCAGCCGTAATATGTGGACGCCTGAAATTTACCAACTACTTGATCGGCCCTTTTCAGAGTAGTCTTAGGCTACGAAAGTCCACAACTGATCATATCTTCAGACTTCGGCAGATGCTGGAAATTACACAGGAAGTCCAAATCGATACCTACCACCTATTCATCGATTTCAAAGCCGCATATGATCGCATTTATAGAGACGAACTATACAGAGACATGTCTAGCTGGTCCATCAGGGTCGGAAACGACTTCGTCGACAAGTTCAATACCACAAACGGTTTTAGGCAAGGAAACGCACTGTCATGTGACTTCTTCAATGTCATACTTTAGGGGATTATACACCTCGTCCAGCGCAGCATAGTGTTGAAAATATAGCGGCTGTAGCTGACTGTGTAGTCGAAAGTCGCGATGAATCCATTCTTGTCAAATGGACCAACATGGGCGATTCTAAGCAAAGATTTTGGCTTGAAGGCATACAAAATTTAGCTGATACAAGAATTGAAGCCGGTTGACCTTCCGTTGTGTCATCGTTGTGCCCGCGCTGTGCTCAAACACCTTGATTGATAAACCCTTTAGCGTTTGCTAATTATAAAAAAAAAAAACAAGTAAATGGGATCTTGAGAGACTTTCTGAAGATAAATTGTTTTCGACCAACATTTTGTTCAGCGACGATGTCCATTTCTGGCTCCATGGATACGTCAATAAGCAAAATTGCAGTATATTGCCTGAAGAACAACCGGGAGGCGTTCATAAGCTGTAGTTACATCCACATAAAACAAAGTGGTAAGGGTTAGGGCCGGGGGAATCATCAGTCCGTATTTCTTCAAAAATTAGGCTCACACCTACGGCGAAGGGGTCAGGTCTTGGTTCGAATCCCAGCCGTAGCAACACCTTAATGGTTTTTCGCTGGCCCTCCTTTGGTGATGATCTGACAAATCATCCGAGTAGTATCAGTTGTCAAGAAAAGCTTATTTCAAATTCGCCGTTTGGAGTCGGCATAAACAAGGAAATCCCGCCATCGTGCAAGAAGTACACATGCGCACATGAATGGTTGTAACAGGAATTCCGCCATCGTGCAAGACGTACACAGGCACACATGTATGGTTGTAAGAAAGCTCGGCCCAGGGTAGTAACGACCCTGTTGCGCCAAAAATTTGTATTTATTTTGTATTTGCCAACGTTACTGTGAATAGTGCTCGTTATCGTTCCATGATAACGGACTATTTTTTGCCTGAAATTGAAGCCCAAGATTTCGACAACTTTTGGTTTTAGCAAGAGGGCGCTGCGGTACTTGCCACACAACTCGTAAAACGTTTGATATATTGAGAGACCATTTCGGTGATCAATGAATTTCACGCTGCGGACCAGTGAATCGGCCAGCAAGATCATTCCATTTCACACCGTTCGACTTTTTCCCTTGGGGCTATGTCAAGTCTAAGGCGTTTGTTGATAAGCCAGCTATACGATTAAATCATTGGAGGCCAACATTACCCCGTTTGGCGCCGTTTTGGCCAACATTTCAAAAGGATTATCTTTAAAAATTAAATGTCAAGAATGGTTCTTCAGATTAATAATAAAGATTTCATGATATATTCGAATTTTTTGTGTTATTATGCATTTACAAAATAAATACCTCCATATTGATCACACTTTATAAGACCCAGATCGTCCCATTCCTGATAGCACGGCGCTGAAGCATGGAACTTTATAAAAACGGATGAAGAAATCCTCGGACGTTTTGAGTGAAAAAAAATCTTCGATCCCGTTTGCGGTGATTGGCTAGTGAGACAAAGATACGAACGTAAAGCGACGTACACCTAGTCGAAAAAAAACTCCGCATTGGACGTAACGGGTGTTTTTTTCGAATTTGGTTTTTCGAATAGAGATTAAGTTGACATTTTGTGGTCAAATTGGGCAACTCTGATGCCATTTATGTTCAGTTTGGTTTGCCATTTCATCGTGAACAAGTTGACATATAAACAACGCTTGCAAATCGTGCAAATTTATTTCGAAAATAATGGTTCAGTTCGCGAAGTTTGCCGCAAGCTCCGTCCATTTTCTGGTCGACATAATCGTCCATCAGAGCAACGCATTCGGTTAACCATGGATCGTTTTCGCACTACGTTTTCTCTATGTGATAATACGCATCCGCAGAGACGTCGAACAGTGCGCACCGAAGAAACAATTGCCGCTGTAGAGCAAAGTGTTGAAGAGGACCAGAATGAATCGATTCGCCACCGTTTACAGCAATTGGAGCTTTGTCCATCAACTTTATGGACGATTTTGCGCAAAAACCTTGGCTTACGACCTTACAAGATCCAGCAAGATTTTGCAAGAATTAAAGACGCGAGACCATGCAATGCGTCGTGATTTTGGTGTATGGGCCGAAAATGAGATTGATCTCGATGCTGATTTTCATCGCAAAATGTTTTTCAGTGATGAGGCTCATTTTTGGTTGAATGGCTACGTCAACAAGCAAAATTGTTGCATTTGGAGTGAACAGAATCCACATGAGACCCTTGAGACGCCATTACATCCACAAAAACTGACTGTTTGGTGTGCTCTATGGGCTGGTGGAGTCATTGGGCCATACTTCTTCCGAAATTATGCTGGAGAATCAGTAACCTTTAATGAAGACCGGTATAGAGCCATGATAACCGACTTTTTTGCTCCCGAATTGGATGGCTTGAATGTGGATGAGAGGTTGTTCCAACAAGACGGCGCCAGATGACACACAGCGAACGTCACAATCGATTTATTGAATTAAACATTCGATGAGCGCATAATTTCTCGGAATGGACCTGTCAATTGGCCACCAAGATGGTGTGATTTGTCACCAGTGGATTATTTTCTTTGGGGATATGTGAAGTCGCTCGTCTACGCCAACAAACCAGAAACGCTAAAGGACTTGGAAGCGGAAGTGGCGTTAGTGCCGACACACCGCCTTAAATGTTCGAAGAAGTCTTTGAAAATTGAACCTATAGACTTGGCTTTATTCGAACCAGCCGCGGCGGTCACATGCCCGAAATCATATTCAAACATAAATGGCATAAAATTATCCTTCCAATAAAGCCAAATTGATTGACATCTAAACGATTTTCTTGTGTTTTATTTCAATTCGAAGTTCTATACCTCTAAAAAAAAACACCATTTTTAGAAAATATCTTCAGAAAGGATTGCCTGCTTTTGACTAGTATAGAGCTAACTTGCATTGTTTCGATTCTAATTTAAGTTCAATCGAATGTTCCATACACTCCTTTGTATTTAGTGAGGCTCCACCTCTAGCCTTATTCTATGGATGTAGAGCATGATAGCTGAGGTAACCCTAATATTTAATCTTTATGTTGGAATTACTCTTTGCGTGAGATTCGGATATTAAACAGATGTCGATATATTCTTCTTGCATACACCTACAATTCAAGTTCTCCAAGTTTTTGCCAAGGGCCATTGACATTCCACGTAAAAATTTTAAGCAATCTTTTCACGTTGAAGTTGGAGTAGGTACGTTTGTTGCGAATACTATTTTCGAGCTTGACTAGCCTGTCAAAGATGAGTTTATTCGTTTTACTTTGTTCCTCAAGTTTTGAAATAATAATCGAAAATAAGTTTGAAACTGGTATAGAGGAAACCCAATAGAGGAAAGAAATACGAAATTACAAACCGCTCTTAACGAGGCTAATAAATGGGCAAAATCCTGGCGGATTGCACTTAATGAGAGCGAATCGATTCATGCAGATTTTTCGTATAAACGGACAAACAATTTGCCAGTATTTCTCAATACGGTTCGAGTCCATTTTGCAAATGAAGCGAAATATCTCCAAATGACACTCGATGCAAAATTGAAATGGAAGTCGCATCTAAAAAATAAATGCGAAGAAAAATAATTGCAGAGAACTGTATTGGTTACTCGAAATATATTCCAAGCTTAACCTTGATTAGAAGCTGCTATTATTCAAGCAAGTGCTACAGCCGGTCTGGACATTTGGTATACACAGCTATAGGGTTGTACCAGTGAAACGAATCTAAGCATTGTACAAACTTTTGAAAACCAATATGTTAAGATAATTCGACAATTCGCCGTGGTATACAAGGAATGAAGATCTACGCAGAGATCTGGGTATTCCCGCTGTTAAAGATGAAACGATAAATTTAGCACGCAAACATAACAAACGTTTATTGGGCACGTTAACGCCATGGTCCTCCAAATTCTTGACGAAACAAATTTATTGCGGCGTCTTAAAAAAAAAAACTAAACCCTTAGATTTGGCCCGATAATAACAATATAGCGCGGTTTGTTGCGGAAAAAGCAAGGAACTCTCACAGGAAAGCTCCCTGCCAAACATTAATTACTCGTGATAAACAAATTGCTTGACAAGTCGCATACTTAGTTGCAACACAAATATCGGGTTTTTCAACAGGGACGCTACAAAAGTTGAGCGACAGGGACAGCAAACGACGCCATATTTCTTGCCACTGTTTTGAAATTTCTCTTCAGTAAGGCTTGCCATTTCATGATGGAAAGATATACGATCCAACAAAGAGTCGAAATTATTAAAATTTACAACCGAAATTCGGAGTCAGTGGCCTCAACGTTGTGGTCCTCATAATCGTCCTAGCATATCAACAATTGAGCGTCTAGTGGAAAAATTTGAATCCACAGGCACAGTATGTACAAAATGTTTCCGTGCCAGTTGGACAAAGAAGTGCCCGTAGTGTCGAGAATATTGCTGCCGCTGAGGCTTCAGTTGAAGAAAGCCCCAATGTGTCTCTCACACGTCGTTCTCAAGCGTTATCTCTGTGACGTCGTTGTGGCGAATTTTGCGAAAAGATCTTGGCCTACATCCTTACAAGATTAAATTGACGCAAGAACTAAAGCCGCTTGACCACCAGAAGCGTCGTATGTTCGTGAATTGAGCTGAGCAACAACTTGAAAATGATTCGGATTTTCATCGAAAAATCATCTTCAGCGATGAGGCTCATTTCTGGCTGAATGGCTGAATGACAAAATATGCGGTATTGGTCAGGCAGCAATCCACACGTACTCCATGAGTCATCATTGCATCCCGAAAAAATTACGGTTTGGTGTGGTTTATGGGCCGGCGGCGTCATTGGGCCGTACTTCTTCCGCGATGATCAAGACCGGCACGTTAATGTGAATGGGAATCGCTGCCGTTCAATGATAACCGAATATTTTTGGCCCCAATTGGATGATATCGACTTGGAGGACATGTGGTTCCAACAGGACGGCGCCACAAGCCACACAGCGAATGCCACAATCAATTTATTGGAAACCAAGTTCGGAGAACGTGTTATCTCACGAAATGGTCCAGTCGCTTGGCCGCCTCGGTCGTGCGATTTGACGCCGTTAGACTATTTCCTGTGGGGATACATCAAGTCTAAGGTCTAGCAGGAGGCCATGGTTCAGAGGAATTCGTAGTTGACTGCTAAGCCAAGCGCTGCGGGTTCAAGCCCCAGCTTCGGCAGCATTTGTTTTCTACAAAAATTGCCAGCTTATCTGAGGCCACCTGTGCGATAATAGGAGACAATATATGTCTATGTCTCCTCCTCTGTGCCACGTAGGTTTATGTTATATGTCTTTCCATCTACGTATCTATCCGTCTCTCTCTGTTGTATAAATGTCTTGATCTGTCCCAGCCGATGGCCTCAGTCGCCAGTGCTGTTATGTGTCTGTAGTTCGTTGCATTCATGTGCGAAGTACTGTGATGTCGATGTCAATGTCAATGTCTATGGTCTATGCCAACAAACCAGCGACGATTGATGAACTTCGTACGAATATCGAACGTGTAATTGCAGGAGTATCGGCCGATTTGTGCTTGAAAACCGTCGACAATTAGGTTCAGCGTCTGGACTTCTGCAAGCGTGGCCGTGGTGGCCATGCAAAAGAAATCGAGTTCCATACATAACGGCATCGAACGTTCTTTCACAGGAATAAAGAATTTCATTGATATCCAAAACCGTTTTTGTTTTATTTAAAAAAAAAATTTTTAGCGCTCTTTTTGAAAAACCCTTTACAAAAAGGGTGGTGGTTTTAGTGAGTTAAGGTCTCACAATACTTTGGGCACGTTCTCATCGTGTTTGTCGAGATTTCCACCAGACCACGGCAAAAAAGTAGAAAAACTCGGTCAGGTGAGATATCTTTTTGAGCGGCATCGGATTCTGTAGCTTGGGCATACGTTAGTTCATTTGGTTTTGGATGTACAGGATCCGAACGGATTCCTGATGGCCGCATAGTTCCTGAAAATTTGGGTTTTTTGATTAAATACTCATTATTTTCGTCCGTCTTTTTTGCAACTCCTTAGCTACTTTGCAGCCGCGATAGTTTGACGGATTTAAGGTTGATGCAGATAGCAGGAGTTTTCTTATCTGTCAGATGATTTCCGGCACATTTCACACATCTCGGTTCTTTTTGGAATATAGGTTTGCGTATGATTATATCCTTGTCAGTGCTTGCACTGAGTTTTCTTTTACACCGCGTCTCCACAAGCTATATTTGATAGCTTACTATCTGTCACTTTTCATAGTATGAAATAATGATAGAATGCTATGAAATGTAGGGTGGGCTTACTGCTTACTATTTCAAACAATCTTACAACCTCAAGCTGAAATGACAGCCCATAGCATACTATCCATAGAAAGCAATTGAGTGAGCAATACATAGCAAGAAATTTTTCATAGAATACTATTTGAGGTCTCCACAAGCAATTTTCATAGAATGACACATTGCATGCTATGAAATATTGCTCGTGGAGACCCCGGGGTAAAGCATTGAAATTTTTACTGAACAATCTTGTCTTCTCTTGACCTTTTGAAACTCGAAATCCTTAGCTCCAAGCTAGTCTTGCCTAAAAATAAACGTTTCTATAATTTCCGTGTGTTTTTACATTGATGATTTAAAATTCCCAAGGGTGCTCCTTTATTAATTGTAATTCACTCTGTTCTTGCATGTTCATCGTTGTTGTATATACCTATAATGCTTAATGTGTGTTAACTTACATGTTTAACATGATGAACATCACTTACTAAAAAATGACGTGTGCAAAATGTTGATAATCTACTTATGAATGTTGAGTTGTCATAAAAACACGATTCTCACGGTTAGCATTTTTATTAAAATTCTCAAGAACATTTGTAATACCAACGAGCATTAAACAAGTAAAATTGTTTCAAGAGAAATTATCACGTTTAAGGCGTTAATAATAAAAATAAAACAAACAAATACATGGCGAATGTTCTCGTTTCCCTTAAGTAAGGTTAGTGCGCATTAAGATCCTAGAAAATGTTTATTAAATCTCCTCTCGAAATGTTGAGAATTGAGTGAGACATGTTTTTGACTTCATGCCTTTGAGAAAAGCATGACAAAATATTACACTCAATGATTGTGCCCAATTAGAGGCCCATCCATGTCCCACAAGTCACAGTCTAAATGTAGGTTACCCAGTTTCCTTTCCCACTGCAAGAGTATAAGCCCTTTAAAGTAATTTGTGTACCTCAGAATAACAAGTTTCTCGTGACCTCAGGCTGACATTAAGACCGTGATTTATAGTTTTCCAAAAGACAAGCATTTTCGTGTACCTTACGCTCGTGTAAAATTTATTCTATGGCGGTTAGCGTTCAAAACATTTTTTTTTACAAATATCGTGCAATAGGTTGGTCACAAATGGACGCACTTTTGATATTCGATTTTGGACTTTTGAAGTTACCGAAAGCATTTAGAGACTTTAGAGTGAGCTATATCTAACTGCAGTGTTTTTATGTAGGTCATTACAAAAATGCCTCATTGTCACTCAGTCACGATTTTTAACACGCTTTACAGGGTGCACTCTGGACGGCCTTTAAAATCGTGTGTTATAACCTAATTTGGCCCAGTTAGCTAATAGTTCAAAACGAATTCGGTGGTTTAAGAATTTTACTAAAATTCTGTATGAAGAATTCATTGAAACGCAAAAGAGACCGCTGCGAATGAACTTCCGTAAAGTCTTCTCGAAACAAGGGGTGAAATTATCTCAATATGACTTCTAAAATAAAATACGAATACAAATTTTTGGCGCAACCGGTTCGTTAGTACCCAGAGCCTAGCTTTTTCATAACCATTCATGAGTGCGTGTGAACTTCTTGCTATTCTTGACTATTGATACTACTCGAGTGATTTGTCAGATCATTACGGGAGGATGGCCAGTGAAAAATCATTCAGGTGTTGGTACGGCTGGGAATAGAACCCAGACCTTCTGCGCGGCAGTTCATCGCGCTAACCATCGCGCCACTGAGCCCGTCATATGACTTCTACAACAAGGTGGGCTAAAAGAGTTCACCCTATTGGAAGATGCTCTTTTTTTTGCAAATGGCAGCCAATGTCAAATCTATTTTGACATTTGTGTACTAGACAGATGTAGAATACAAGTGAACAAGCCATGGAGCAATACACTCCCCAAGAACGCGGAATAATCGAAGTGGACGATTTTTCGACCAAAATCATAATGAGCGATGAGGCTTATATCGACCTCAGCGGGTACGTGATCAAGCAAAACTATCGCTTCTGGGGCACCGGAAATCCACGAGTAATGCACGAGGAGCCATTACACCCGCTCAAAGTTACTGCATGGTGCGCTGTTCACGCTGGACGAGTCATCAGGCCATTTTTTTTTCGAGAGCGCCGCTGGTCAAACGACAACATTGGAAGGTGCGCGCTTTAGGGCCATGTTAACCGAGTTTTTTTTTGCCGCAATTGGACGAATTAGGACTGGAGGACATGTGGTTCCAACAGGGCGGAGCAACGGCCACAACCGATAATCTGAAGGCCAAACAACATCGGATGACTTCTTTTGGCCCACCCTGTACGAACAAATAAAGGATGTCGCAAGGTTCACACAAAATTTAATTTTGATAGAAAATACAGATTTTTTAATTAGAAAGCTTTTTATAGACTCATGGAGTATACAGATTGGGGTTATGTATGAAATTTGCATAAATGGCCACCACGGCTTTGCTGGCAAGTATGGACTCTTGAAAAGGAAAGTTTCATTGAAATTTTCTATGAACATTTTGTATAAATGGCGTAATTTAATCAAAACACGGCCTCGCACTGGTAAAATTGAGATCCGGTTGAGAACGCATTTAGACTTTCGAGTTAGCAGCTATAAATGCATTCCTCTCACCATAGTATAATTGATTTTGAAAGATCAGTCTTCATCAGATCTTGCAAGTTGCAAGGTTGTCGGTAAATGAGGCTTTGTTTCTTGAAAACATGTAAAGGGTCTTACATTAAGAGCTTCCTATCTTCAAAAATGTGTGTGTGTGAGTAATCATCGAAACCACCATCTCGTTGATGGATATCATCCAATTCAGGTCAAAAGCTGCTAAACATCGACCTATTGCGCCAGCTGTTGATGATAATGGTCTGACCAACGTCGTCCTTTAAGAAATACTGACCAGTGACACCACCAGCCCAAAATCCACACCAAACAGAGACTTTTTCAGGATGCTCTTGGATCTCATGTCGATTGGTAACATCCCAAATTTGACAATTGCGTTGTTGACGTACCCATTCTTCCAGAAATGGGCCTCATCACAGAAAATTATTTTTCGATGTAAATAAGGATTCAGTTTCCAATTGCTTCAGAGTCCATTTTGCGAACACACGTTGTTGTCTATGGTCGTTTACCTTCAGGTCTGGTTCAGTTGAATTTTACACGACGTAAAATATACTGCGTCGGACTTTCCTTCACACTCTTTATGGAAGATGTGATCCTGCGTTGCGTCCACGTACGGTTGTTGGCTTATCCTTTACCAAACCAGTGGATATAAATTTATCAAGCACACTAAGATTAATCCTTTTAGTAGGACGATTATGGCGAACGTGAAATGGGCGAAGGACGATGCAGGTTGACCGAACAGAACATCCATTTTGATAACTACTTCGTCCATTTGACGGTGTTGTTAAATGCTATGTCCGTCCATGTTGATTTGACCAAAAATTACAGCCAATTTGACAGATTCAGCTTCAACATTATGGCCGCTATCAACTGTCAAAGTTCGGATCTCTCTATTGGCAAACCATTTACCTTACGATATGGCTATACACCAATGCGAGGATGCCTCTACCTATAGGATAAAATAAGTGATAGAACAGAGAATTCATGCTTCATACTGAAAAATTAGAAGCTAATCCTTATAAACTTGTTAGGCAGACTCCTCAACTGGTATTAAAATTAGTGGAAGATTGTTAGACAAGGTTAGGTTAGCGTGGCGGCCAGCGAATTTCCCAGCATATTTGAACCAGTTTTTGGTCCATTGTGGTACCACGTGTATCTTGTGATAGCTGTAGGAAAACCAATCTGTGCGAGGGAGACTTCACACAGATCTCATATGTTTGACAAATCGTAGAGGAGTAAGATCCAAGATGAAGCTTCCTTTTGTTTTGATAGGACCGGGCAAGAAGATGAGGATTGTTTCTTCTTCATCTTCGTCTATGCAGCTCGTGCAGAAGTCATTCGAATGAAGGTGTAGCCCTCCTGCATGCCTACCTATTAGCAAAGAGCATAGAACTACAAAGAGTGCGCATCACAACAAAAAAATGTTGAAGCCGTTTCTGACGCGGGCGGTAAGTGCGCAGGGGAAATTTCGTAGATCGTATGCGTCGGCAAGGCTGTTTTTTTATGCTGGGATAGCAATTTGAACACTGGGGTCTCAATATCAGTGCCCCACATAGAAAATATTCGTTGTATGCGATGTCGGCAAGGCTGTTTTTTGATGCTGGGGTAGCAATTTGAGCACTGGGGTCTCAATATCAGTGCCCCACATAGAAAAAATTCGTTGTATGAGATGTCGGCAAGGCTGTTTTTTGATGCTGGGGTAGCAATTTGAGCACTGGGGTCTCAATATCAGTGCCCCACATAGAAAATATTCGTTGTATGAGATGCGCACTCTATGTAGTTCTATACTCTTTGCTTTTAGCAAAGATTACAAAGTCATACAGATGACGCACTGCAATTTCGGTCGTGTTGGCACAGCCCGTCATATGTTTGGATCCCGTTTCTTATGTGTGCACGTGTACACCGCCCGCCTGTACCACGAAGGTGGTGAACAAAAGTTTCTGTTTTTCTTCTCAATGTTAAGTGATGACACCTATGCTGGATCTAATATATGGTCTAGCGAGGGAGATCAGTCCCTTGGACCTTTTCTTCCAGCTTTGGCAAGATTTGTTTGGTTATTTGTCACGTCGGGTCGTGCCAAGACTTCATCTGTAATTCGATTTGCTGTTAGCATGTGCCGCTAGTAGGCTTTTTCATGGTGCCCCCGTGTCGGGTATGACTAGTAATTTAGTCCAATGTCTGGCGAGTTTATAAGCTCTAGGCTACGGTCACGCAGTGAGTGGCGACATCGCTCAGCCGCTCAAAAAACATTGCTTACCGCTCAGCGGATGCGTGGCCACAACCATACAACCTCATTTATGTTTAATTTTGTTTGCCGTTCTGTAGCTCAGTATGCGTGACCTTAGCCCATCTGAAATGTCAATATGCCCAGGTACCCAGTATAGGTAAATGTTAAACTGCTCTGACATCTTTTGAAGAAATGATCGCTGAGTTTATTGAGACTGATTCCAGTGATTTGGTGACTGCTTGGCTGTCCGAGAAATTACTAATATCCTTTGGCAGATTTTACATTTTCTTTCAGCCAAGATAAGGGTTCTCTGATCTTCATGAGTTCTGCCTGGAAAATTCTGCAACAAAATTGTTGTTCCAATCCACGCTTATATGTTCAAGAGCTACCTTATGAAAAAATAACCGCTTATCTTGTTCTAACATCACAGTTAACGAATTGGACGCAGAAAGTTGTAGCCAATTAAAAAGATTCTGCCGCACAATTCCTATGTAGGGTTTCTGCATACCCAAAATGTTTCACTTTCCCCATGACTATGCCAGATTTCAGGTAAATTAAAGATACCAACGCTTCATCCAATCTAAAAATATTTCATTCAAACCACATACGATCCACAACAACATCCATACCTAAACCACTTAACCAATTCACATGTCACTATCGTACCATCAAGTTCGCAAGTGAACTCTTTCATATCACAATTCCGCCATCTTTATAATTTCACTATTTCGTGTAAACAAACACTCTGCGTGTTATATCAACGCTTACCTGTTTCAATTGCCACTGCAATGTATCAACTTGGTTTTGCAATATGACTGCTTCCACATTCGTCGAAGGATCCACAACTTCAAATCTGTTCTCGCCATAGTCACCGTTCATTTTCATCTCATGTTCGGTTTCGTCAAGCAGTTGGCAATCCTATAAAGAAAAACAAAAATCCAAATTCCCATTAATTACACATAATCACTTGGATTTCCAAAAAAAAAAGCAAAAAATCACTTAAAGCAAACAACCAGAAACGAGTACAAGTGTTCGTAAATTTCAATTGTAGGGGTTTTGCGCAACCCACCCATCTTTCTGTCGGAACTGATCTCATAAGATGCACTGGACAGCAGGAACTATAAACTCCATGATGTAAGTCCAATTGAGAGAGAAAAAACAACACACAAACTAAGTCACTTAGTGCGTCGTAAATTATCCAACTAGGCGTCTAATAACCAGACTACATCTGACCATTCGGATGCATAATGATGTTTCACTTATTCCCCGCCTTGGACAATGGAGATTGTCTGCGTGTGAACGCACTTTTCGGCCATAAAGTCGAACTTTATGTCACCCGAAACCTGGAAAGTGTGTGCACCGATTTTGTTTATCTAGACTTTGACAACTATCGGGAACTCAAGTGACAGGTTTGTCGCAGTAATTGATGACTCAAGAGCTGGAAATTGGCACAACGCCTCAGGTTCGTTGACCAAGCGCGCATTCATAAATGCACATAATTAGAAAACAACTCAATCAATCAATTTCTTATTCAAATTAATTGAACGGCACATTAAAAAGCGAGATGGCGTTAGAAAGTGAAATGATAGGCGTGCGCGTTTGCGCGTATAGCATTAGAAAACTCTGGAGAGGAAACGATTCTTCATTTCTTACGACTTTCTTCGAGCTTCTCTGCAGAGTGCCTCCGATGGGCGATGAATTTGTTGCAGCAACATTTGATAGCTCCCCGCGTGATTATGTCGTGAGAAGACGTCAAGTGATGTTTTCATAAATCACTTGATAAGTACGATTAGCATCCATGATGGCGTCGCATTGGAGGTTTTTTTTTTTTTCACGTGCTGTGCTGTGCTACCGGGTTTATTTCGTAAAAGAGGAATATCTCGGTGGTATCAAGGCTTGGTGGTGGTAGGGTTGGATGATGTTATTACTTATCCATTTGTGGCCAAAGTGCAATTAAATATGTTCGTTTGGCATCAATCGGTAAGTGATTGTGGCAGGAGTTATGCAATGAGTGTTACTTAAGCCGTGATTAGTCGTTGAGGTCTTTCGCATTGCAGTATGGTACTGCAGTTAGTTTTTTTTTATCAGGAAGACAATGGCTTAGAGCTGGAAGATATCGGGAGGGAGATATCAACTTTAATGGTTTCTGTCTGTCGTAATGGTACAGTCTCGTAAGACGCACAAGGTTTTTCTGATAAAAAAAAAACACATATACCAGCTTTATTCAACTTTTTGAGGTTAGGTGTGGTTTTATGGGTTGACATGGTGAGTTTCACACTTAGATCAGTGAAGATCCGTAGTGATGCCCTTGGGTATGCGTTAATACCCTTATGTATGGTCTCATAAGGGTAATAACGCATTTGCAGTTTTCGAAATCGCCAAGAGGACATAATGAAGCTAAGGGGTGATCCATTTCGAGGTTCCCTACTTTTTTAAAGAATAAAACACAGAAAATTCAAATTTAATGGAGAATATGTTTATTATCATTTGAAAGAACATTCTTTGGCATTTATTTTTTGAAGATTATGTCTAGCAAATGTTGGCCGTTGCTACGTCGCAGATGGTCCATCCGTTGAGTCCAATTTTCGATCACTCGTTCGAGCATTTCGACTGGTAACTGGCGAATGACACGCGTGATGTTTTCCTCCAAGGCCTGAATCGAAGCGGGTTTGTCGGCATAAGCTTTTGACTTTACATATCCCTACAGGAAAAAGTCTAACGGTGTGATATCACACGATCTTGGTGGCCAATCGACCGGCCCAAAACGTGAAATTATGTGCTCACCGAAATGTTCTCTCAATAAGTCCATTGATTGATGCGATGTGTGGGAAGTGGCGCCGTCTTGCTGAAACCAAATGTCGCCGAGATCACGAGCTTCAATTTCAGGCATCAAATAGTCGGTTATCATGGCACGATAACGGTCGCCATTGACGGTTACGTTCGCACCGGCATAATTTTTAAAGAAATATGGACCGATGATTCTACCGGCCCACAAACCACACCAAACCGTTGTTTTTTCTGGATGAAGTGGCAGTTCTTCAATCTCTACAGGTTGCTCTTCGTCCCAAATGCGGCAATTTTGTTTGTTTACATACCCATTGAGCCAGAAATGGGCCTTATCGCTAAACAAAATTTGCCTCGAAAACGTCGGATCTTCTTGGAACTTTTCAAGAGCCCATAGAGCGAAGCGATGTCGCTTGGGAAGGTCGAGCGGCTTCAGTTGTTGCACAAGCTGTATTTTGTACGCTTTCAAGTTAAGATCTTGACGTAAAATGCGCCAAGTCGTTCCATACGTCAGTCCGAGTTGCTGCGAACGGCGCCGAATCGACTCTCTACGGTCTTCGTGTACACTCTCAGCTACGGCCGCTATATTTTCTTCACAGCGTGCTGGATGTGGTCTATTCGGTCGAATATTATCCAATAATGAATGCTGGGTTTAAAAATGGGTGATGGTGTTGCGAATAGTACGCTCAGTTGGCCGATTATGTTGACCATAAGTTGAGCGAAGTGCACGAAACACATTCCTCACAGAACGTGAATTTTCATAAAAAAGTTGAACAATTTGTAAGCCTTGTTCACGCGTAAGTCTTTCCATTATGAAATGCCAAACAATACCAAACAAAAATAACATGACAGCATGACACGACTCACACGTGATCTGTCAAAAAAGGCTATTGAAAAAAGTATCTCTACTTGGATCACCCGTTATAAAGCATATTCCCAGGCTTGCTACAACATTTTGCTGAATGCTGAAGAAAATAGTTTCCCGTTCGTCTAGAGTCTTTGGATGCAAAGACTCTGACAGTGTCATAGGAGGTGTATTGTCTGGTCATGCAACTCTCTGCTACCAATTGGGGTCTTCTGATTCCTAGGGACTGCGAATGGCAAGAATGGTTAAGTGTCATAGAAAATGTGTTGGTTTTCCATGCAGCTCTTTGGCACCACAGCCTCTGCAGCCTCTGAAAAGATCGTAAGATACCTAGAGTCTTCGAAAGCAGAAACTAAGTCAGTACCTAATAAATGTGGAGAGTCCTCATGCCAGACTCTTTGTTTCCACAGACTCTGCATAGAGCTCGACTGAATTTAGATTCATTTTTATGGTTGGGTAACTGAGGAAATTACTGGCGGTAATTATATCTATAAAAGTGGGATCCCTACCCCCTAATTTCTTAGATTTTGCTGTATTTCGTGATCCTTTAAAGTAGCTGCAATTGTTTCCCGAGTAGTACACAGGAAGCTCATTTCCCCTTGGATGGTTGGGTGTCGTAGAACGAGGGTAAGCTCTGATTGGCTTAAACTTGGCAATGCCTAGTGGTTGTAACTTTGACTACACATAAAGTGCTTATTTTTAACTTCCAAGTGGTAACCATCGGATACTGGTCTCATCCAACCGGATTCGGCTTGCTAAACGATAAGCGCGAGTGTTGATAACATGACGAAAACCAGAAACACTATAAACTGCCAGCTCAGAATGGCATGGAATGAATACCCGGCCTGATTCGGACAGGTTGTCTAGCAATTTCAAGGGTTAGTCAGGCCCTTGAACAGAGATGGTGGCGGATGCACTGATAGGCCGACGGCAGCGCTCACTCCCGTAGTGGATACTGATGGCCCCGTGTCATAGGTGTATCTAATAAATTGGAACTGGCCCTCCAGGTTTGGATTGTGCTTTGGGTTTTAACTGTTACGGAGCAACCAATAGCCTCGGAAAGGACTGATTTTATTGTAGACGACCCGGCTAAACGAAAAAAGGACAACGACGTTCGTATCTGCACCTGGAATGTGAGACATTAAACAGGAGAGGTGCAAGCGAACAACTAGCGAAAGCCCTAAACTGCTACAAGGCAGACATTACTCTCATTCAGGAAATACGATGGGATGGGCCAGGCAAAAAGAGGATGAAAAACTGTGACATCTACTACGGACCGTGTTATAGTAAGCAGAAACTGCGACTATTCGCATGCGGATTTTTTATAAGTGCCAGACTTAGGCAAGTAGTCTAACGGTTCCAAGACATTAACGAACGCATTGTAACAATCAAGAACAAATTCGCCAAAATAAGCCTTATAGCTAGGCGCTCACGTCCCAACGGAGGAAAAAAATGATATAGCTATGGACTGCTTCTGTGAACTCCTTGACAAAACCTATGAGCGACTACGGAAGTATTATGATTAAATCGTGCCGGGTAATTTTAACGCAAAGGTAGGAAGTGAAGACATCTTTAGCAGTATTGTCGAAAAACAAAGCCTACAGGACAACACGTCTGGTAACGGACTTGAGCTAACTGACTTCGCTACGGAATGAAATGCCACTATAGCCATCACACGGTTTCCTCACCTCGATAGCCATAAGGGGACATGGCGGTCTCCAGATCAAAGAACAGTCAACCAAATTGCAATAGACAAGAGGTAGGCATCCCGTATTTTGGATGTCCGAACATTCCGAGAAGCCAACATCGACTCGGAACACTACCTTGTTGCAGCCAAGGTAAGAATGCGGATATCCACAACAATCCAGAAATATTGTGAAAAAATTTTATGTCGTAAGACTGCAATCGCAAGAGACCGCCAAGACCTTCGAGCAAAGCGTATCCCTAAACCTCTCGATTAACACCATACTACAACCATTGATGCCAAAAACCCATTAGATCAGCCGCAACTGATGTGCTAGGTTTCTCGCCCCCACCAGCAAGAAACCCGTGGTCTGATGAGGAATGCCGACAGATGCTCGCAGCCAAGAACGAGGCCTACAAGGCTAAGCTGCAGGTGAAGAAGAGAGCAGCCAATGAGCTGCATAGGCAAAGAAGAAGGGAAGAACATCGGCTTTTTAGAAAGAAGAAAAAAGAGCAAGGAAAGCGCGTGATGGAGGATATAGAGAGGTGGCAATCCAGGAACGATGTTCGAGAGTTTCACTAAAGTATAAAACGTCAAAGCCAAGGCTACAAGACTCGAAGAGAATCATGTCGAGATCAACAAGGAAATATCGTAGTTGAGACACAGTCGATGCTGATGATGTGGAACAACCACTTCTGCAGACTGTTAAACGGCGATGACGAACAACATTCCGCTGTCAGGCTGAACGGCCCATTCAATATTGGCAACGACAGCGAAAACTGTCAACCACCCGACCTAAGTGTAGTGAGGATAGTAATATCCAAGCTCAAGATTAACAAGGATACCGCAAAAGACGGCCTTCCCGTCGAGCTTTATAAGGCCACTGGAGTAGATTTGGTGAGTAACCTTCAACAACTAATAAGAAACATTTGGTTCGATGAAAGTATGCCTGAAGAATGGAACCTCAGCATCGTTTGCCCGATTAACTAGAAATGAGACCCTCCGAGCAGCGCCAATTACAGAGGCATAAGTTTCCTCAACATCGTTTACAGGATCCTATCTGCCGTAATATGTGAACGCCTGAAACCTTTTACAAACAACCCGATCGGCCCTTATCAGTGTGGTTTTAGGCCTGGAAAGTCCACAACCCATCAAATTTTCACCCTCCGGCAATTGTCCAAATCGATACCCACCATCATCGTGCCGCATACGACGGCATTTATAGCGACGAACTATCCAGAGGCATGTCTAGTTTTGGTATACCGCCCTAACTCGTAGGATTTGTGTAGGATGTCGATGAAAAATTCTCGCTGCTTCATCAGGGTCGGAATAGACCTCATCGACACATTCGATACCAAAAAAAAAGTGATGCGCTGTCATGTAACTTCTTCAATCTGATTTTTGAGAGGATTGTGCAAAACCCACGAGCCAACACCAGAGGCACAATTTTCCAAAAATCGGAACAACTATTAGCATACGCCGACTATGTTGGCATCATTGGTAGGACCCAACGTGATGTCATATCCACGTTTGCTAGTATAGAGAAGGAAGCGACAACAATGGGTTTACCAGCAAATGAGGGCAAGACGAAGTATATGCTGTCAACACGAAAGGACACACAACATCGAATAATTGGACAAACCCTCACCACTTTGAGTTAGTACGGAACTTTGTCTACCTTGGCTCCGCTATTAACTCTGACAAGAACATATTATCGGAAAGTAAGCGCAGAATTACTCTTACCAACAGCTGTTTCTTCGGGCTTAGATGGCAATTCAGTAGTAAAGTCGTCACTCGAACTACTAAGGAGATATTATATAAGACCCTGAACATCCCAGTCCTG
This sequence comes from Rhingia rostrata, assembly GCA_949824845.1. Lineage (NCBI taxonomy): Eukaryota > Metazoa > Arthropoda > Insecta > Diptera > Syrphidae > Rhingia > Rhingia rostrata. The sequence continues at coordinate 16,646,452 of OX463757.1, read as the reverse complement.
CTCTACGGCTCTGAAGCATGGACCGTCTCAAAAGTGGATGAAGAAATCCTTGGACGATTCGAGAGGAAAATTCTTCGAAAAATCTTCGGTCCCGTTTGCGTTGACGGGCTATGGAGACGAAGATTCAACCAAGAACTTTACGAGCTGTACAGCGACATGCCCCTGTTCAAAAAAACTCCGCACTGGACGTTTAAGATGGCAAGGACATGTAAAACGAATGGACACCACCCAGCCAGATGGCGGACGCAGTAGAGGAAGACCTCGCCTTAAGTGGCGCGCACAAGTGGAAACCGACCTCAACCAACTTGGAGTGCGCAACTGGAGGCAGTTAGCTAAGGACCGGGCTAATTGGAGAGGCATGTTGGTTGAGGCCCAGGTTCAGCGCCACTTAAGTGAGTAAGTATGGAAGCCAACTACGACTTCCTTAGTCTATGTTCGACGTTGTGTTTCCAGTTAAGTTTTCGGTCAAGCATATTACCCAAATACCTAGCGCTGGAAGATAGTGTGAGTGGTTTGCCATTAAGACGTGGTAGGTTGAAGTCGATTATTTTGACTATGGTGGTGAATAGCACTAATTCCGTTTTGCTCGTGCTTACTCCGAGGCCACAACTTGCAGCCCAGGTGCTAACCTTGTCTAGAGCAGCCTCCATGATTTCAATTGCCATGGAGGGTTAATTTTCTTTGACACTAGCCCGACATTAGTTAGCATACACACTTTGAAAAGAATATCAAGACTCAGGCAAAAGCCTCAAGTATTTTTCAAAATTAATTTCAATAACTTTCTAACGGGACACTTCATTTGATTTTTTTTTTTTTTGGTTTTTCGCTTATAAATTTGGAATTTGCATTCGATACGGTAATGTTGGGTATAAGAACCTCCTATTGGGCTAACCTACAAACAGCATTTCTTTGATTTCAACCGCGCCCACTAGTTCTAAAAACGTTTGTTCACGGATACTCACGATTGGTATCGCCTTTGCCATACAACCACTTTCCAGACCTCACTTCCATTAACTATTTTTGCATATCATGTTCTGTTAATTTATTTCATGCCACATAAAGTCTCAATACAATCTAAACATCAATCAGAAAAAACCGCCAATTCTTTCGGTATCTAACTACGAATTTATAACCCGCGAAATGTACCATAAACACACCGCTCAGCCGCAGGCTTTCAACTTTTAAAGTCGACTTTTCGTCAAAATATACTTAAATCGCACAAAAAAAAAAACCCCCAAACAAACAAAAATTACCTCATTCTAGTTTTTGTCCTCAGGCAGTGTAATGGAACGAACAAGGCTTGAGATTAAGTTGTAATTAATTATGGAATCAAAGCGTATATACCTCAAGCCCCCACAATCTCAGGTGATTTCAAAAGTTCAACCATGTCTTTGTAAATAATGGGCAAGTCGTATCGCTAGCTGCGGCAATTGCCATTAACTTGTTGCTTAAATGGTTTAATTAGTGTAAACACGGTGTAACCAGTTGCTAAAGAGTGTTTGGTAAAAAATTTAGTATGACATTTTGCCTTTCATGTTCTGAGAGAGGCAACTGCTGTGCACGTATGTGCTGAAAATGGTGAAAACTTAATAACACACGATGAGTTTACATTTATTGTTGTAATTGTAATTGGTCTTGGTGGACACTTGTATTTGAACTTCGAATGGAAATCGCCCTATTGGGCCATACACACAGAGATACACTTGGAACACATGTACTGCTTGCATGCACGTCCATGGATTCATGGGCTGTGAAGTGGAACCAGTGATATCCGTTTGTTACGCGACAGTTAATCTCTGCATGCACCACAATCAAAGAAGTAGAAAATAAAATACTCATACACATGTCTAGCACGTGAGTCATCATTAAAATGGAAACCATTCACCTATTGGGAGGTTGCAGTTTAGCACATTTTTGGTCGAGAGCATATTTAGCACATTTTCAAACAATGGCAGGCAAAATGCTCTAATTAAAGTAAAAAAAAATCACAACAGAAGTTTATAGTCCATAAGGTTCAAGGAAGTTGAGAGCTCTTGATATCAAGCTTCCTACAGAATCAATTATGCCTTCCCAGTGATAGAGTCCATATGATATCACATAACTCCTAACGAAAACCAATTAAAGGCTGAACTTCATCATAAGCAGTAAGGATTTTAAGAAAAAAAGAAACAAATTTTTGGCGCAACAGGCTCGTTAGTACCCAGGGCCTAGCTTTCTCACAACCATTCATGTGTTTTATGCCGATTCCGAACGTCTAAGTTGAGATCAGCTCTTCTTGACAATTGATACTACTCGGATGATTTGTCATATCGTCACGAGAGGAGGGCCAGTGAAAAATCATTTTAGCTGTTGCTACGGCTGGGAATAGAACTCAGACCTTCTGCGCGGCAATTCATAGCAATAACCATCGCGACACTGAGCCCGTCAAGTGACTCAGTAAGGATTTTTTACTGATTCCAAAAATAAAGGCAAAACAGAGGTCTGAGATTGGTCTTTGGTTCATTTACACGAGTGACATTTCTTACTTTACTTAGGTGGCGCTACAGTCCGGAATGAACCTGGCCCCCGAACAACATGCCTCTCTAAATAGCCCGGTCCTTAGCTAACTGCCAACTGTTGGGCACTCCAAGTTGGTTGAGGTCGGTTTCTACTTGTGCGGGCCACTAAAGGCGATGTCTTCCTCTACTGCGTGCGACGCCGACGTCTGGCTGGGAATCAACGACTCTGGGAGCCGAAGTATTGGTGTCCATTCGTTCTACAAGTCCTAGCCATTTTAAACGTCCAATGCGGAGTTTTTTTTAACCACGAGTATGTAGCTGTACAGCTCGTATAGATGTTGGTTGAATCTTCGTCTCCAGTAGCGCACTCCAAGTTGGTTGAGGTCGGTTACTACTTGTGCGCGCCACTTAAGGCGAGGTCTTCCTCTACTGCGTCCGACGCCGACGTCTGGCTGGGAATCAACGACTCTGGGAGCCGAAGTATTGGTGTCCATTCGTTCTACAAGTCCTAGCCATTTTAAACGTCTAATGCGGAGTTTTTTTTTAACCAGGAGTGTGTCGCTGTACAGCTCGTATAGTTGTTGGTTGAATCTTCGTCTCCAGTAGCGCACTCCAAGTTGGCTGAGGTCGGTTTCTACTTGTGCGCGCCACTTAAGGCGAGGTCTTCCTCTACTGCGTCCGACGCCGACGTCTGGTTGGGAATCAACGACTCTGAGAGCCGAAGTATTGGTGTCCATTCGTTCTACAAGTCCTAGCCATTTTAAACGTCCAATGCGGAGTTTTTTTTAACCAGGAGTATGTCGCTGTACAGCTCGTATAGTTGTTGGTTGAATCTTCGTCTCCAGTAGCGCACTCCAAGTTGGTTGAGGTCGGTTACTACTTGTGCGCGCCACTTAAGGCGAGGTCTTCCTCTACTGCGTCCGACGCCGACGTCTGGCTGGGAATCAATGCTGGGATGCCACCTACGTTTCAGTTGACTCAGACAAGACTATACCACGGCGGCTAGGGAATTCATAATCTTTGCATAATTTTCATACACCACTCGTGTTAAGGTGAATGAAAAAAATTAAAAAAAAAAAAACTGCCGGGTTGGTTATGGTTTACGAAGTAATTCGAGAGTAGATGGCGTTGGTTTCTTGATTGATATGTGCCTTGGTAGAATGTGAGTTATTGGGCAATCATTTGTTAATGTTAATCAAGGATTCAAATAACTAGCCATATACCTTTGAGACTGCCGGCTTCGGGACCTCTTTTCGCCCTTGGAATAGGTAGATTCGGATTTTCTTCTTTATGTGGTGAATTTGCAAATGGTGTTCAAACTGGTAGCTCATCACTACCAACTCTCGTGGCGACCGCCGAGTTCCAAGTATGTATCTTGATCGTAGATAGAGTCTCAATCCATGTCTAAAGTTTTGGCGGGGTTGGGATGATGTGTCAATACACTAAGGCACATACTAATTTTCTAAAATGGCTGCGGAAGAATTCCCAAGATGGTAACTGCGCTGGCGTACACGGTCCCAGTCAGGATAAACAACCCAAATGAACCGCTCCACATATTCGTACAACAGGTCATTTAGAAATCTCAATAGTCAGTCAGGCTCCTTAAATGGAGATGGTGGCGTACGAGCTAAAAATTCAACAGTAGCGCTCAATCTCATAGGTGATACTGACTGCACCGTATGCCAATGGAAAGGATGATTTCGTGGTTGAAGACCATGCTACAGGAAAAGAGGACAACGACGTTTGAATCTGTACCAGGAAAAGGCGAAAAAAAGAGGTTCAGCGGAAGCCCCTAAGCTGCTACAAATCCGACATTATTGCCATTCAGCAAATACGATGGGTTGGGCCAGGTAAAAAGAGTATGAAAAACTGTGACAACTTCTACGGATCGTGTTATAGTGAGCAGAAATAGCGACTTTTCGGATGCGGATTTGTTATTAGTGCCAGACTTTGGCAAGAAGTCTTATGTTCCCAAGACATTAACGAACGCATTGTAACAATCCGCATTAGAGGCCAAATTCGCCAACATAAGCCTTATATGCGCTGACGCCCCAACTGCTCTCAGCGGCGTAGAGCAGGACTGGAATGATCAGGGTCTTATATAGGATCTTCTTAGTAGTTCGATTGAGCCTTTTACTACTGAATTGCCTTCTTAGCCCGAGGAAACAGCGGTTGGCAAGAGTAATTCTTCGTTGAATTTCTGACGAGATGTTGTTGTCAGAGTCAATAGCGGAGCCGTGGTAGAAAAAGTCCCGTACTACCCTAAAGTTATATCTGTCGATGGTGATATTCTGTCCAATTCGTCGATGTTGTGTGTCCTTTCGTGTTGATAGCATATACTTAGTCTTGCCCTCAATTACTGCTAAACTCCTTTTGCCGCTTCCTTCTGAATACTAGCGAACGTGGCTAAGACATCACGTTGGGTCCGACCAATGATGTCAATACCGTCGGCGTATCCTTGTAGTTGCACAAATATTCGGAAAATTGTGCCTTTGGTGTTGGCTCGTGAGTTTTGCACAATCCTCTCAAGAATCAGATTGAAGAAGTCACATGACAGCGCATCGCCTTTCCTAAAAATCCTTTTTTGGCATTCTACGCTCCGTATAGTTCGTCTCTATAAATGCTGTGGTATGCGTCTTTAAAATCGATGAATAGGTGGTGGGTATCGATTTCGATTTCTTGGTTTTCTTCCAGGATCTGCCGGAGTGTGAAAATTTGATCGTTTGTGGACTTGCCTGGACTAAAACCACACTGAAAAGGGCCAATCAGGTCGTCGATACACGCTGTTGTCACGCTGCAACACGCTGCAATGATCAGGAAGACGAAGAGATAGGCTAAGATTTGTCTGTCGGAGAGCACACCAGCACCCAATCCGTCATTTGTTTAGAGCCATCGGTATAAAAATGGATCGAATCGTTTAGCACGGGTTCGTCACTCTCCCATGACGTTCTGTCCGGTATTGTGAGATGGAAATTCTTATCCAAGTTTAACCTGGTATGGGTGTAATCGGTGTTTTCAGAAATATTTGTATGTTCGATTAAGATCCTTGAATGGTCAGATTGAATATTTGACCACTGTTTGGATGTCTTTAAGACGTATGGCTGAGTTAGCTGCCATTTGCAAAGAATGTCTATAGTGCTGCTGAGGGTGTTGTACGGAGTGCACCACCGGATACACAAACAAGCAGTTCTTTGCACCTTGGCTAGTTTTTTTGCTATTTAAAGCTGTCTCTAGCGCTGTACGCCATACTACAACTCCATAAAGAAGTATCGGTCTTCTAACCGAGATATAGAGATACAAGGTTTCATTCTCCATTTCAAGCCTGTGGCTTTCTTGTAGGAGAAAAGTCCGACTGTCGCTTTCTTTACTCTTTTTGTGTTGTTCTCTAGCAGTTAAGATTCGCCTGTCAAAAATTTATTTATCAAGTATTTTGCTTTGTATGCGAAGACTAGTTCGATTCCGTTTAGAGACGAGGTATGTGAGGAATTTTATATTTCCTAGAAACAGGACCAGATCAGTCTTGTGGGTGTTGACACAGTCCAAAAATTATGTAGTGCGTTTTGGAGAAGCTCCTTGAGTATATTCAGGTGCTTCACTGAGACAGCTTCAAGGATGAGTGAAAGCTCGTTTACCACTAAGTGCCAACTTGCAAGGTCCCTCCAATGACATGTTTTCTGGTCAAAGCATCACCCAGTGTTGTGTTGATAATCCGGCTATTTATTACCAAATTAATCAACATTCCAAGTGGGTGATCGTCTTGCAGACGTGTAAATGCCTTAATACTTTCAGATGGCCTATGGTACAGTACATACCACCACAAGACGCAGCTTTGCATTCAAAATATTTGTGAAAACGTAACGTGAGTATTCTGCAAAGTAAAAAGTGGGCGATGGGCCATCATACCACACAATCAACCCTTCATTCAAAAATTTAACGCCATCTCGAATCTTGGTAATGCAGGATGCTGCATAGGATACGTCTTTCTCACACATAAATCATGCTGATTTGATGTTATTCCTACAAAAAATGCAATTAATGCAAGGACTTTTACGGATCGACAAGCCACGTCGTTTTATCCAAATTTCGACGAACGACTATTTGAGTTAGGGTTTGTGGATCAAAATTCAAAGCCGTCCATCTTCAAAGAAGATTATGCTCGAGCACCCGTAACCGTCAATAGAGAGCATTATCGAGATATGATTGTGGATTTTCCAATGACAATTTCAACTGATAATGCTGTTGAAAACTTTTAGTTTCAAAAGAAAGAGGTCATAGCTCACGGTATCTGATCCACGATCTCGCTACTTCGTCCGTTGCTTCTGGGACACCGAATTTGATGATTTAGAATGACATTCTCGATTACTCAACCGATCAGACTTCCTCAGGTAGGTTTAAGTGGAGTTTAAGGGGTTTTTTACTGGAAACATTTCGTAAAGTGATAGTCGCCATTTTTAAAAAAAAATGTATGATTGCATCTGATCCGCGATCGATTATATCTGATCCACGATCGCGCTACTTCGTCCATTGTTTCTGGGACGACAAGTATCGAAAAATTATGATTTAGTCTGACATTGTCGATCACTCAACCGATCAGACTTCCTCCGGTAGGTTTAACTGGAGTCTTAGGGGATTTTTTACTGGAAACATTTCGTAAAGTGATAGTCGCCTTATTTAAAAAAAAATGTTTGATTGTATCTGATCCACGATCGGGCTACTTTGTCCATTTTTTCTGGGACGGCGAAAAATTATGATTTAGACTGACATTTTCGATCACTCACGATCAGACTTCCTCCGGTATGTTTATTAGAAATCTTAAGTTTAAGTTAAAAAAGTCCTTGAGGTCCTCGATACCTTGATTGGGGAAGTTGCCGCTTTTTAATTGGAAACATTTCGTAAAGTGATAGTCAACTTTAAAAAAAAAAAAATGTATGATTGCATCTGATCCAAGATCGATTATATCTGATCCACGATCGCGCTTATTCGTCATGTGTTTCTGGGACTCCAAATTTCGAAAAATTACGATTTAGTCTGACATTGTCGATCACTCAACCGATCAGACTTCCTACTGTAGGTTTAATTGAAGTCTGAGGGGATTTTTTTACTGAAAACATTTCGTAAAGTGATAGTCGCCATTTAAAAAAAAAAGTATGATTGCATCTGATCCACGATCGATTGTATCTGATCCACGATCGCGCTACTTCGTCCATTGTTTCTGGGACGACAAGTATCGAAAAATTATGATTTAGTCTGACATTGTCGATCACTCACCCGATCAGACTTCCTCCGGTAGGTTTAAGTCAAAAATGTACTTGAGGTCCGGTCCTCGAGGCCTTGAATGAAGGAAATTGACGCTTTTTTACTGAAAATATTTCATATAGTGTAACGGGTTACAAGTGCAATCCCCGTCTAGGGAATTCAAATTGTTTCAATAATCATACAGAGAACTGACCGTTCAATTAGTGTCACTATTCGAAGGAATCTTGGTAATAATGTCCAGAATAGCTACAATTCTAACCTGTACACACGTTTTTGCTGTAATTTCGATCATTCGATAGTCGCCTTATTTAAAAACATGTTGGCTGACGTCCGCGATGACCCGATTTCACACCAGGTTTCTTCTTAAGGTGATTTCAATTTCAAAATGTGAAGTCAATAACCAACAGACCCTAGAAATCTTGAAATACAATATACGATACCTTTTTGACAAATTCTTACGTGACCAAAAAGTGAGGCAAAAAATACTGCAAAGTCCTAAAGGCAGCAAAACTTTTTGGTCTTTCGTCAAACGTATTAAAGGTTGGACATCATCAACAATCCAAGCGCTTGTCTACAACGACAGAAATATCACGGACTCCCAAGAAAAAGCAAATCTGCTAGCTTCCATATTCGCAGCCAATTCCGACTTTCCAGACAGCTCTTCTTCACCACCATCGCTGAGTCCGGTGCAATATTCTTTAGGACTGTTGTTTTTCCGAACCCGTTTAGTGGCTCGAGTTCTAAAAGATCTCAAACAAAATAAAGCCTCAGGTCCAGATGGAATTCCTCCCTTTGTTCTGAAGAGGTGTTCTTCCACTCTGGCCAAACCTCTACGCAAACTTTTTCAGTTGTCTTACACTGCAGGAATATTTCCAGATAGGTGGAAACTTGCGCATGTTCAGCCAATTCCAAAAAAGGGCGAAAAAACCTCCCCTTCGAACTACCGACCCATAGCTTTAACGTCAGTACTCTCTAAGGTCATGGAGAGTACAGTCAATTACCACCTCATGAGCTATCTAGAAAAAAACCATCTCCTTAGTGACCGTCAGTATGGTTTTCATCAGCAACGTTCTACAGGTGATCTTATGGTCTATCTAAGCGAAAAATGGAATCGTTGCATTCACCAATTCGGTGAATGTAGAATTGTTGCTCTGGATATCTCAAAAGCCTTTGATAGAGTGTGGCACAGCGCTCTTATTAATAAGCTTAGGTCTTTTGGTGTCGGTAATACTTTTTTAATTTGGATTACGAGTTTTTTAAGTAACCGATCAATACAAGTTGTATTAGATGGGTCAACTTCCACCCCCTTTTCAACAAACGCTGGAGTACCCCAAGGCTCAGTCCTCTCACCGACTCTGTTTCTAATTTTTATTAACGACCTTCTCTCTCTGACTTGTAATCCTATCCATTCATTCGCGGATGACAGCACTCTTGACTTCGTTTACTCCTTAACGACTCCGCGACAAGATCCCCAAATTGTGGAGTCTCAACGCCAGCGAATGTCAACTGAACTCAACTCTGATCTTGATACATCTATCAATTGGGGTACCAACAACCGGGTTGAATTCAATGCGTCAAAAACCCAGTGCTGTCTCCTATCTCTGAAGCGGGATACAAATGTAGCTAAACTTAACATGGAAGGAGTTGAAGTTGAGGAATCTAATGGCCTGTCTATGCTTGGCATGCATATTAGCCCAGACCTTCGATGGAACCAGCAAATTATAGATGCTGCTAAAGGTGGTGCTAAATGCCTAGGATTTCTCAAACGATGCAAACGGTTTTTCACTCCATCAGATTGAGCTAATATCTATAAAGCTCACATTCGCCCAAGACTTGAATATAACTCGCACATCTGGGCGGGTGCCACTGCAACATGCTTGAGCCTACTTGACAGGGTCCAGCGTCATGCTATCAAACTTATTGACAACCAATCAGTTTGTAGCGAAATTCATTCTCTCGAACACCGGGGGAATGTTGGATGACTTGGATGACGCTACTTTCACCATAAATGTTCCGACGAAATATATAGTTGTATCCCGCCTGTCCGTCTGTTTAATATAAATACTCGTGCGACTTCTTCGGCACACCCATATTGCATAGAGCCTGTTTTCGGGCGCACAGTCAAATTTAGAAGATCATTTCTTAACCACACTTCGCGATTATGGAATAGCTTGCCTTCTTCAATATTTCCAGATGACTACAACCTGCAAAGATTCAAAACTAACGCGCATCGTCACCTCACTCTTTTCCCACCTACTCCCAGTCTCTAACTATCCTACAAACCTTTTTCCTTCTTTCCATCACTGGGTCTTATAACCTTCAGGGATTGAGTCCTCAGTGTTGAAAAATATTTAAAAAAAAAAAAATCTATCATTTGCTTACAAAAAGTTTTCATGAATCCAACACCTGCCGTATTAGAAAACTAAACCCACAGTAGCACATTTTAATTTTCAAACATAATTTCAACACCCCTCTGCTTTCCACTTCTTTTTTTACACACATACAAACACACTGACACCCATATCTTCCATCCATTCACGATCCACCTGTTGCACTCGATCCATGGAGGAGAATGATTAAAATGCGTACGCTGGGTGGTGGTTGGAGTTGGATTGCTTGCAACACTTTAACCGTTCCATACGAACATACGAACATACCCCTTCGTACATGGCTACATTTCCTGTTTCATGTTTGCTCGACTCGTCTGCGTCGCCCCTGTTTCACATTCGTTAGCTTCCAATCCCCCTCCTCCATTGTGTTGGTGCTGTCAGTTTGTGTGTTGTTCCTTCTCCCCCAGCCTTCCACATTTTGTGCTCTAATTTTTAGAACAAAAAAAAAATCATTATACACCGACCCCTAGGGTATGAGAATATAAGGCTCTCCAGCTTTGTTGTATTAATTTGTAAAACACCTGCGTTGGTTGGTACTCCTGATGGTGATGGTGGTCTTCCCCGCCCAAATTTACCCGACCGTCACAAGAATGCATCTGCGAGTAAGTATATCTGTTCAGCACGAAGCACTCTGTTCGTCTCTGGTTTTATATTGTAATCTGTCAGATACCCGTGCGCGGATATCTCTTCATGGCCATCACCGTGTGACGTTTGTGTTCGGGCCTGGGTTTGGTGTATGAATGGGAAACGGGAATGCAAATGGTTATGGGAGATTTCAGATTTGGTGTTTTAATTCTTGTTCGCTTCTTTTCTTGTGGTGGCATGGAGTGCTTGGAGCTGGTCGGTGTGTGTGGTGGGTGGTGTTGATATGCGGTGGCACCGGCCTTCCAATGGGTATACATTTCACGCCACCCAGCAGCTACCTGTTGTATGATATGTGCAACTGAAGAAGAGAATAGTTCTCATTGTAACTGTTCATATCTAAGTGTTATTTTTTTTTTGCGCTACTTCTATGGCTGTGTATCTTTATGCTTTTGGAGAAGATCTAAGATGTCTTGTTGGGGGGGCTTCAGGTGAAAATATGGTTTAAGTCCATCTCCATTGTGAAAGAACGCATTGTTCTCGGATGTGAGAAGTCTTTCACAGACTTCATAGACTTCACTTAAAAGCGTTGACCTTAATAGGGATTTACAATAAATCTTTGTGGAGTCGAGTGGTATGGAATGTAGATGCCAAGTTGGCACATTAATGTGTCAATTTCGGATTTATTTGTAATGGAGCTTAAGGTTATGAGGCGCGATTTAAGGTAATTGTTGGACAGACTCGGGTAACAAAATTTTCAAAAACCATTACAGGTATGACTTGGTACTCGTTCATAAAAAAACAAAACATCATCATCAAAAAGAACTGTAGAAGCTGCTTTCTACTTTATGCCATTGACATGGGTTTCTGGTTAAATGTCAGTGAAGGGAAGTAACCAGTTCGTTAGGAAGTTGGTAATTAAACCTTGTGCCGTAAAACATTCATTAGAAATGGGAAAATAGCCCCAATTTGCAAACGTAAATAGATGTAAAATTTAAAAGAGCAAACAAGTAAAAGCAACATTAAGCTGCCGTACATTTAGGTACAACCTGTATTTGGGTTAGAAAAAAACCTTATGAAAGAACAGATCTTTCTGAGAGACGCTCCTTTTTTCTATAACATTTGAGAAATTCCTTTATTTTGACACTTAGTTTACACGGACACTTAGATTTTTTGCAACTTTTACGCATATTTTTGCAAATAATATAGCGAAATTCGTAAAATTTTAATTTAATTAAGTTGCATCTAATAAGAAAATCTCATTAACATTTAAAACCGACCTTGAAATCATTTATCAACACCGCCCGAACGCGACATTACCGACTGCTAGTGATATGTGCTGAATGCACCCATTTTATTTGGAAGAATATGGCAAATATACGTATTCCGACATTAAGTGCGTTTCTTGTGATAAACAAATAAAGCAATGATATGCCTGAAACACATTAGGCGTGTTCCACTTAGGCGTGTTCCACTTAGGCGTGTTCCACTTCTAGACCTGCGACAAATTTGTATTTAGAACACTTTTCCTCACTTGCAAAATTTATTCGTATTGTCATCCATTTTGCTAAAATATTTATTTTATCCTTAAATGACGGGCTTGCTGGGATGGTTAGTGCTAAGAACTGCCGCGTGGTGGCTTCGATAGAAAGCTTTTTGCATTTGCAATAGAGGGCTCTGTGTCATCTTCCTTGTTCCCATCAAATTTCTTTGGAGACCCATCGGGTTTTCTGATTTCTGACGGCGCCTCAACGTCGCAGCATTGCCAATAGAGACATGTGAGTCGGTCATAGACATTCTACCTAAGCCCTCGGTTACAGCTGGTAATTTTGTAAGTGTCATGAAGGGAATTCATAGTTTTGATAGTTTTTAAAAGCTGGGAACTGAAGAAAATTGCAGCTTTTCAGAAAAAGTCACCCTCTGCAGAGAATATTGTTCTTCCTCTTGATCGAAAAATCTCTGCATATCCGTAAGTGGATTACGCCTATCAGCGTTAGGAATTTTTTTTCTAAATTTTCTGCTACTGCTGCTTACGTTGCCATTGATGTTTCAATGTTTCAACATGTTTCTGAAATCAGGCCGGACAAAGAAAACGCTATAATGGAATGTGAGAACTTTAAACAGGCGAGGTAGAAGCGAACAACTAGCGGGAGCACTGAACTGCTACAAGGCAGACATTACTGTCATTCGGGAAATACGATGGGATACGATGAAAATCTGTGACATCTACTACGGACCGTGTTATAGTGAGCAGAAACAGCGACTATTCGGATGCGAATTTGTTATAAGTGCCAGACTTAGCCAAGAAGTCTTATGTTTCCAAGACGAATTCTGAAAATCAGCATCCAGGCCAAATTCGCCAACATAAGCCTTATACGCGCTTACGCCCCAACGGAGGAAAAAGATGATGTAGCTAAGGACTGCTTCTATGAGCTCCTTGACAAAACCTATGAGCGGCTACCGAAGTACGATGTTAAAATCGTGCTGGGAGATTTTAACGCAAAGGTAGGAAGAGAAGACATCATTAGCAATATCGTCGGAAAATATAGCCAACACGAGAACACGTCTGGTAAGGGACTAAGGCTAATTGACTTCGCTACCGAACGAAATGCCACTATAGCCAGCACGCGGTTTCTTCGCCTCGATAATAATAAAGGGACATGGCGGTCACCAGATCAACGAACGGTCAACCAAATTGATCACATTGCGATAGACAAGAAGCATGAAACCAGTATTTTGGATGTCAGAACATTCCGAGGCGCTTACATCGACTCTAATGAGGAATGCCGACAGATGTTAGCAGCCAAGAACGAGACCTACAATGCTAAGCTGTAGACGAAGAAGAAGGGAAGAACACCGGCTTTTCAGAAAGAAGAAAAAGGGCGAGAGGATATAGAGAGATGCCATTCGAGGAACGATGTTCGCAAGTATTACCAAAGTTAAAACGTCAAAGCCAAGGATACAATTCTCGAACAGAATCCTGTCGGGATGAACCGGACAATATCATAGTTGAGACACAGTCGATGCTGATGATGTGGAAGAACCACTTCTGCAGACTGTTAAACGGCGATGACGAACAACATTCCGCTGTCAGGCAGAACGAAACATTCAATATTGGCAACGACAGCGAAAACTGCCACCCGTCCTGAGTGAGGTGCGGATAGCAATATCTAAGCTCAAGATTAACAATGATGCCGCAAAAGATGGCCTTCCCGTCGAGCTTTATAAAGCCACTGGAGAAGATTTGGTGAGTAACCTTCAACAACTAATAAGCAACACTTGGTTCGATGAAAGTATGCCTGAAGAATGGAACCTCAGCATCGTTTGCCCGATTAACTCAAAATGAGACCCTCCGAGCAGCGCCGATTACAGAGGCATAAGTTTCCTCCACATCGTTTACAGGATCCTATCTGCCGTAATATGTGAACGCCTGAAACCCTTTACCAACTACCTGATCGGCCCTTATCAGTGTGGTTTTAGGCCAGTAAAGTCCACAACCGATCAAATTTTGACACTTCGGCAGATCCCTTAAAAAAACCCAAGAAGTCCAAATTGATACCCACTACCTATTCACCTATTCAAAGCCGCATACGACAGCATTTATAGAGACGAACTATACAGAGCCATGTCTAGTTTTGGAATACCGCCCAAACTTGTCCGTCTGTGCAGGATGACGATTGAGAATTGTCGCTACTTCATCAGGGTCGGGAACGACCTCATCGACACATTCAATCCCAAAAAAGGATTTAGGCAAGGCAATGCGATTTCATGTGACTGCTTCATTTGATTCAATTGAGGATTGTGAAAAACTCTAGAGCCAAGAACGGAGGCACAATTTCCAAAAATCGGTACAACTACTAGCATACCCCGACTATATTGACATCATTGGTAGGACCCAACGTGATGTCTTAGCCACGTTAGCTAGTATAGAAAAAGAAGCGGCGAAAATGGGTTTAGCAGTAAAAAAGGGGAAAGACTAAGTATATGCTCTCAACCCGAAAGGATACACAAAATCGACGAATTGGACTTTACGTCACCATTGACAGATGTAACTTTGAGGTAGTACGAGACTTTGTCTACCTGGGCTACGGTATTAATGCTGACAACAACATCTACTCAGAAATTAAACGAACTTTCTTCGCTGTTTCTTCGGGCTAAGAATGCAATTTACTAGTAAAGCCCTCACTCAAACTTCTAAGGAGATCCTATATAAGACCCTGATCATCGTAGTGCTGCTCTACGGTGCTGAAGCATGTACCGTGAATAAATCCTTGGTCGATTCGAGAGGAAAATTCTTCGAAAAATCTTCGGTCGCGTTTGTGTTGACGGGCTATTAAGGCGAAAATTCAACCAAGAACTATACAGCTCAGCGACATGCCCCTGGTCAAAAAAAAACTCCACATTGGACGTTTGAGATGGTTAGGACATGTAACGGGTGTTTTTTTCAGACGTTGTTAGAGATAAAACTGACATTTTGTGGCCAAATCTGGCAACTCTAATGTCATCCATGTTCAGTTTGGTTCTCAATTTCATCATAAACAGGTTTACAAATGAACAACGCTTGCAAATTTATTTCGAAAATAATGGTTCAGTTCGCGAAGTTTACCGCATTTTATGGTCGTCATAATCGTCCATCCATCGATCGTTTTCGCACTACGTTTACTCTCTGTGATACGCATCTGCAGATACGTCGAACAGTGCGCACCGAAGAAACAATTGCCGCTGTAGAGCAAAGTGTTGAAAATGACCCGAATGTATCCATTCGCCACCGTGTACAGCAATTGTAGCTTTGTCCATCAACTTTATGGACGATTTTGCGCAAAAATCTTGGCTTACGACCTTACAAGATCCAGCAAGATTTTGCAAGAATTAAAGACGTGAGACCATGCAATGCGTCGTGATTTTGGTGTATGGGCCGAAAATGAGATTGATCTCGATGCTGATTTTCATCGCAAAATGTTTTACAGTGACGAGGCTCATTTTTGGTTGAATGGCTACGTCAACAAGCAAAATCGCCGCATTTGGAGTGAAGAGAATCCACATGAACCAATTGAGACGCCATTACATCCACAAAAACTGACTGTTTGGTGTGTTCTATGGGCCATACTTCTTCCGAAATGATGCTTGAGAGTCAGTTTATACCGGAGTACCGTTAATGCAGACCGACATAGGGCCATGATAACCGACAATTTTGTTCCCAAATTGGATGGCATTAATGTGGATGAGATGTGGTTCAAACAAGATGGCGATAGATACCAAACAGCGCACGTTACAACCGATTTATTGAAGGAAACATTCGATGAGCGCATAATTTCTCGGAATGGACTTGTCAATTGTCCACCAAGATCGTGTGATTTGACATCATTGGATTATTTTCTTTGTGAAGTTGCTCGTCAACGGCAATAAACCAGAAACGTTAGGACTTGGAAGCCAACATTTGTGGCGTTATTGCGGACATACCCCAAATGCTCGAAAATGTGGTTGAAAATTGGACCTCTAGACATGGCTTTATTCGAACCAGCTTAACGCCAAAAATCATATTTGAGCATTAATGGCATAAAATTATCCTCCCAATAAAGCTTAATTGATGGACAGTAAGACAATTTTCTTGTATTTTATTTCAATTCGATGTTCTGTACCTCTAAAAAAACACCCATTGCAACTTCATGCAAAAAAAAAAAAATAAAAAAAGGGAGGAAATGTGTTTTTTTTTTAAACATGAAACGTTACATTCTAAAACATGAACAATTTCAAAAACGTGAATACCCTTGGTTTTAATTAGTTCACGTCACACTGAAATGCTTGGTTACTTACTTAACACCGCGTCTCCACGAGCAATATTTGATTGCTTACTATCTGTCACTTTTCATAGTATGAAATAATGATAGAATGCTATGAAATGTAGGGTGGGCATTTCCATTGCTTACTATCTCAAACAATCTAACAACCTCAAGCTGAAATGACAGCCCATAGCATACTATCCATAGAAAGCAATTGAGTGAGCAATACATAGCAAGAAATTTTTCATAGAATACTATTTGAGGTCTCCACAAGCTATTTTCATAGAATGGCACATTGCATGCTATGAAATATTGCTCGTGGAGACCCCGGCTAAGTGACACTAAAGTTCGGCATGAATTTGTGCCTAAATCAACATGCCTTTCCAATAACCGGTCCCTAGTACTGAAAAGCTGGTGATACACTGATAATCGTCAACTGTGGTGTTCAGGTGACCCGAATAAGTTTGCAGTCCTTATACTAAGCCCGTTGGGGTTATTATTTCCATTGCTATTCATAATCCTTGAGTGCAAAAACAAAACAAAAATCAAAAACACGTTTTTTTTTATTCAAATAATTAACGATTCATGGTTCCCAACAACTATTTTTGAATGCCAAACCAAGTAGTGTTTATTGCGCCAATAATTAATCGGTAATTAAAAAACCGATGATATGAATGCTTTCCACTAATTGTGTAATGTGCACAACATCAAGTCGTCACCTCTAGCAATAAACACACGCGTTTACGCACTTGCCGAAATAAACACTCTTTTGATGCAAAACAAATCCAATGCCAAAAAGCTTTTTAAAAAATCCCCTTCCAAAAAACAAGCTACACAATCTTCGAAACAATTGAAAAATAAATGCCAGAAATTAGTTTCCAAAAAAAAAAAAAAAAACATTCATCCCAACCACATGATTCGAGAAAAAGCATGATCTTGAGTATTTCTTTCAAGGTAAAGTCGAAAAAGAATTTATGCGCTCGCGAACAACCCAATTGATGTCTAAACAAAGAGGGACGTTTAGCTAAGATATCACATGTGAAATTACTTTAAGATAAAAACCGCTATCTACTTAAAAATCCCCCCATACCATACACTTGCCAAAGTGCCTTTCTTTACAAAAAAAAAAAAAAAAAAAACATTTCCACCAGCTTCCAAGTCGAAATGTTTAGTACCGCGTGTTAAACTACTTTCGACGCAATTCGCAATCGAATGCCCCATAATTAGCTCAAAGTCATAAATCTGTTTAAACCAAACGTATTTTTACGATTTTTTTTTTTTCGCTTTTAACGGTTTGCCAGTACGAGTATCGACTGTCGAGTACTCGTCATACTCGTCATACTCGTGTATGTCTGTATTTTTCGTACTTAATTGTTGTAAATGCTGAATGGACTGCGAAATATTGCTGGCAGCACAATAAGTCGCTTGAATTTGTTTTTTTTTTTTTTTATTTTCGATGTGAAATAGGACCAATCAATTTGTGAGTTTTTTTTTTTTTTTTTTTTGCTTTTTTTCCATGTTGACAATGGGGGATTTCTAAAGAAACTCTCGCGGATATTTGGCGAACGACTTCCAAACAATATTGAGACGATGAAGATTGTAAGTAGGGTGGCTTTGTGTGGAATTACTTATTTTTTCCTGAATGGGGCGTTCGATTATGTGAGTCGATTTGAGCAAAAAAAAAAAAAAAGTTTATACGGAAAGAAAAAGGAACGTACAATGAAAGAATAGTTCAATCAAGTTAAACAAAAATATTAGGTTGTCCAAACAATAAAAAGACTTTTGGGGGAAAAGTAATTAGCGCAAGATGGAGTTTTGTTTTTATTGAATCTCAAGTTCTCTCAAATTGTTGGTTTCTGAAATACTGTTAGACCTTGAAAATATCAAATACAATGGCGTACAAAAAAACCCCATCAAGTATTTTGAATATTTTGTTAAAAAAGTGTTTTAGTGACAGGCGGAATATTGACATAGTAAAAGTTGAGTAACTTGCTGTCCAATTCGAATAAACCATGCAATTGCAACTCATTTGCAAAGCCCTACCAATAAAAATAATCGAATTATTCGCTCTGGAAAGTAATTAGAGCCATAAAACGGAAAAACAGCGATGTGCCACCAATAAGGAGAAATTCGAGATTCATTTCCATTTTAGTGGCGCTGCAGTTCAGAATTATCTGGGCTTCAACCGACATGCCACTCCAATTAGCCCGGTCCTTAGCGACCTGTCTCCAGTTGCGCACTCCAAGATGGTTGAGGTCGGTTTCTACTTGTGCGCGCCACTCAAGGCGAGGTCTTCCTCTACTGCGTCCGACGTCTGGCTGGGAATCGAAGACTCTGCGAGCCGGAGTATTGCTGCCAAACAACGCTGTGCCACCAATAAGGGGAAATCCGAGATTCATTTCGATTTCAGTGGCGCTGCAGTTCAAAATGACCCTGGGCTTTAACCGACATGCCACTCCAATTAGCCCGGTCCTTAGCTAACTGCCTCCAGTTGCGCACTCCAAGTTGGTTGAGGTCGGTTTCTACTTGTGCGCGCGACTCAAGGCGACTCAAGGTCTTCCTCTACTGCGTACGACGTCTGGCTGGGAATCGAAGACTCTGCGAGCCGGAGTATTGCTGCCAAACAACGCTGTGCCACCAATAAGGGGAAATCCGAGATTCACTTCGATTTCAGTGGCGCTGCAGTTCAGAATGACCCTGGGCTTCAACCGACATGCCACTCCAATTAGCCCGGTCCTTAGCTAACTGTCTCCAGTTGCGCACTTCAAGATGGTTGAGGTCGGTTTCTACTTGTGCGCGCCACTCAAGGCGAGGTCTTCCTCTATTGCGTCCGACGTCTGGCTGGGAATCGAAGACTATGCGAGCCGGAGTATTGCTGCAAAACAACGCTGTGCCACCAATAAGGGGAAATCCGAGATTCACTTCGATTTCAGTGGCGCTGCAGTTCAGAATGACCCTGGGCTTCAACCGACATGCCTCTCCAATTAGCCCGGTCCTTAGCTAACTCCATCCAATTGTACACTCCAAGTTGGTTGAGGTCGGTTTCTACTTGTGCGTGCCTCTTAAGGCGAAGTCTTCCTCTACTGCGTCCGACGTCTGGCTGGTAATCGAAGACTCTGCGAGCCGGAGTATTGCTGCCAAACAACGCTGTGCCACCAATAAGGGGAAATTCGAGATTCATTTTGATTTCAGTGGCGCTGCAGTTCAGAATGACCCTGGACTTCAACCGACATGCCACTCCAATTAGCCCGGTCCTTAGCTAACTGCCTCCAGTTGCGCACTCCAAGTTGGTTGAGGTCGGTTTCTACTTGTGCGCGCCACTTAACGCGAGGTTTTCCTCTACTGCATCCGACGTCTGGCTGGGAATCGAAGACTCTGCGAGCCGGAGTATTGCTGCCAAACAACGCTGTGCCACCAATAAGGGGAAATCCGAGATTCATTTCGATTTCAGTGGCGCTGCAGTTCAGAATGACCCTGGGCTTCAACCGACATGCCTCTCCAATTAGCCCGGTCCTTAGCTAACTCCATCCAATTGTACACTCCAAGTTGGTTGAGGTCGGTTTCTACTTGTGCGTGCCTCTTAAGGCGAAGTCTTCCTCTACTGCGTCCGACGTCTGGCTGGTAATCGAAGACTCTGCGAGCCGGAGTATTGCTGCCAAACAACGCTGTGCCACCAATAAGGGGAAATTCGAGATTCATTTTGATTTCAGTGGCGCTGCAGTTCAGAATGACCCTGGACTTCAACCGACATGCCACTCCAATTAGCCCGGTCCTTAGCTAACTGCCTCCAGTTGCGCACTCCAAGTTGGTTGAGGTCGGTTTCTACTTGTGCGCGCCACTTAACGCGAGGTTTTCCTCTACTGCATCCGACGTCTGGCTGGGAATCGAAGACTCTGCGAGCCGGAGTATTGCTGCCAAACAACGCTGTGCCACCAATAAGGGGAAATCCGAGATTCATTTCGATTTCAGTGGCGCTGCAGTTCATAATGACCCTGGGCTTCAACCGAAATGCCACTCCAATTAGCTCGGTCCTTAGCTAACTGCCTCCAGTTGCACACTCCAAGTTGGTTGAGGTCGGTGTCTACTTGTGCGCGCCACTCAAGGCGAGGTCTTCCTCTACTGCGTCCGACGTCTGGCTGGGAATCGAAGACTATGCGAGCCGGAGTATTGCTGCAAAACAACGCTGTGCCACCAATAAGGGGAAATCCGAGATTCACTTCGATTTCAGTGGCGCTGCAGTTCAGAATGACCCTGGGCTTCAACCGACATGCCTCTCCAATTAGCCCGGTCCTTAGCTAACTCCATCCAATTGTACACTCCAAGTTGGTTGAGGTCGGTTTCTACTTGTGCGTGCCTCTTAAGGCGAAGTCTTCCTCTACTGCGTCCGACGTCTGGCTGGGAATCGAAGACTCTGCGAGCCGGAGTATTGCTGCTAAACAACGCTGTGCCACCAATAAGGGGAAATTCGAGATTCATTTCGATTTCAGTGGCGCTGCAGTTCAGAATGACCCTGGGCTTCAACCGACATGCCACTCCAATTAGCCCGGTCCTTAGCTAACTGCCTCCAGTTGCGCACTCCAAGTTGGTTGAGGTCGGTTTCTACTTGTACGTGCCTCTTAAGGCGAAGTCTTCCTCTACTGCGTCCGACGTCTGGCTGGGAATCGAAGACTCTGCGAGCCGGAGTATTGCTGCAAAACAACGCTGTGCCACCAATAAGGGGAAATCCGAGATTCACTTCGATTTCAGTGGCGCTGCAGTTCAGAATGACCCTGGGCTTCAACCGACATGCCTCTCCAATTAGCCCGGTCCTTAGCTAACTCCATCCAATTGTACACTCCAAGTTGGTTGAGGTCGGTTTCTACTTGTGCGTGCCTCTTAAGGCGAAGTCTTCCTCTACTGCGTCCGACGTCTGGCTAGCAATCGAAGACTCTACGAGCGGGAGTATCGCTGCCAAACAACGCTGTGCCACCAATAAGGGGCATTCCAAGATCCAATTCTATTTAAGTGGCGCTACAGTCCGGAACGAACCTGGGCTTCAACCGACATGCCACTCCAATTAGCCCGGTCCTTAGCTAACTGCCTCCAGTTGCACACTCCAAGTTGGTTGAGGTCGGTTTCTACTTGTGCGCGCCACTCAAGGCGAGGTCTTCCTCTACTGCGTACGACGTCTGGCTGGGAATCGAAGACTCTGCGAGCCGGAGTATTGCGGTCAATTCGTTCCAAATACATGTCCTATTCATCTTAAACGTCCAATGCGGAGTTTTTTGACGACGGGGGCTTTACTACTGAATTGCCTTCTAAGCCCGAAGAAACAGCGGTTGACAAGAGTAATTCTTCGCTAAATTTCTGACGAGATGTTGTTGTCAGAGTCAATAGCGGAGCCGAGAAAGACAAAGTCCCATACTACCTCAAGGTCATATCTTTCAGTGGTGACGTTCTGTTCGATTCGTCGATGTTGTAGGTCCTTTCGAGTTTACAGCACATAGTTAGCCTTACCCCATTATGTCAATATCGTCGGCGTATGCTAGTAGTTGTACCGATTTTTGGAAAATTGTGCCTCTGGTGCTCAAGAAGTCGCATAACAGCCCATCGCCTTGCCCAAATCCTTTTTTCAAATTCAATGTGTCGGTGAGGTCGTTTCCGACCCTGATGAAGCAGCGAGAATTCTCAATCGTCATCCTACACAAACGGACGAGTTTGGGCTGTATACCAAAAGTGGACATGGCTCTGTATGGGTATCGATTTGCACTTCTTGGGTTTTTTTTCAGGATCTGCCGAAGTGTGAAAATTTGATCGGATTTGGACTTTTCTGGCATAAAACCACACTGATAAGGACCGATCAGGTTGTTGGTAAACGGTTTCAGGAGTTCACATATTACGGCAGATACAATCTTGTAGGCGATGTTGAGGAGACTTATGCCTCTTTAGTTGGCTCAGCTCATCGGGTCTCATTTTTTTGTGGATCCGAGCTAATTCAGCTTATGGGTTGGTGAATGTTACTTACCAAATCATTTCCACTGGCTTTATAAGGCTTGGCACGAAGGCTGGAGTTTAGATATTGTTATCCTCGGGTCGGGTGGTTGGCAGTTTTCGATGTCGTTGCCATTATTGAATGGTTCGTTCTGCCCGTTCTGCCTGAGAGCGGAATGGCCTTCGTCATCGCCGTGCAGAAGTGGTTCTTCTATATCCTCAGCATCGACTGTGCCTCAACTACATTATTTCCTTGTTCATCTCGACAGGATTCTGTTCGAGACAAACCAAGAAGTCTCTGCGATCCGGGGGTATTGGTGTCCATTCGCTCTACATGTCCTATCCATCTTAAAAGTCCAACGCGGATTTTTTTTTGACCAGGGGTTTGTCTCTGTACTGTTCGTAAACTTTATGTTAAATTTTCGCCTCCATAGCCCCCGTCAAGGCAAAAATTATTTTTCGAAGAATTTTATTCTCGAATCGACCACGGATTTCTTCATCCACTTTTGACACGGTCCATGCTTCAGCGCCGTAGAGCAGGACTGGGATGATCAGGGGCTTAGGTAGGATCTTCTTAGTAGTTCGAGTGAGCGCTTAACTACTTAATTGCCTTCTTAGCCCGAAGAAACAGAGCGGTTGGCAAGAGTAATTCTTCGTTTAATATCTGACTAGATGTTGTTGTCAGAGTTAATCAATTTAAAATCTATGCGTGCATAATTTATCGCTTCCTCACTCAAGAACGTGTCAAGAAATCACACAAAGTCTGTCAAAACCATAAAAACGCCATCAAACTCTCCTCAATTCTTTTGTTTCTACAAATAAGGTGATATACAAACCTACGCTCCCAAAAAAGTCATTGCTTCCTCGAAAGCAGCTTAATCGTTTGCTAACCGACTACAGTTAGTCCATTGACTCCGAAACCCCCACATCCAATGACCATATCTGTACACACCATCCGTTAACGCGATCGTATAATACTCTCATGGTCTTGACATAACCACCAAACACCTTTCTAATAATTTAATCAACAAGAAAATGCTTTAATCTGCTCTTACATAAGCTATCTACGCACAAGCCTACCAACAATCTTGATTAGAATGACAATTCTGATTATAGATACACTGTCACATAAACGCCAAGCATAACAATAAATTAATAAAAAAAAAATCTACCGCTAAGCATTATTTTTCCGTTTTAAGCACGAATAAAACAACGCCATTCACAAGTTCTAGCGAAGTAATTTATGCCACAAATAACGGCCGGGCTGAGAATGAGAAGGTGCAACTCCATTTGCGAATGGTTGGCGAATCTGTCATACTCCACACGTATCTATTTGTATCTGCTTTGCTTTCAAGATGAATTTCAATACAATTTCGAGTCTCATCACCAACCTGGCTTCGATGTAGATTGCGTAACGTGTTTTTTTTTTCTGTGGAATCCCAAGCAGCCCCGACATTAAAATGTCATCGACCAGCGCGCCATCATCTTCAGTAATTGACTTGTACATTGAAATTCAATCCATGTACGATCTGTGACAACCGAAATTGTGAAGCCTCCCATAATGAATGGTAAGAGGGGCTTTTAAGTACCAACCATTAACTTGCAGCTAGTTTGTACTCAGATAGTGTGTTAAAGTTCGCCTACCATCCGCTTAAGTACCTTCATAAAATCTGTCTAACAGTGTTTTCCCGACACCAGTCTTATCGATTGGCCATCTATTTGACAGAGAGGAAAAAAAAAAAAAAAACAATTGTCTGCAGTCTCGCGCTCTTAACATGAACTTCCTCTCGTGTGTACGTTGACATTCAGGGCCAACCAACTCACTAACTAGCCAAAGCCAACCGATGATGGTATAGTTGGTCCCAACCGACCGACCGACCGACCACTCCCCCATTTCCTCTGGCACCAGCGCGGTATTAGGTTTTCCAACTTTTCACGGTGTCATTGTTAAACGGATGTCGATGTTTTGAGTTTTAGATAGCTATAGCTTCGCCTATGGAAACACCGACACTGTGACACTGAGCGGTTCGCTTCTAATAATAGTTCGTTACACAGAATGAATTTTCAAAAAAAAAAAAAAAATCCAAAATATAGGTCAAGATCTTAAACGGATAGAAAAGGTTGAGATGGGCGGCTGACTCTTGCCATATGGGTATTTAATTTCTCGAGTTAAACGATCGTTTCGGTTGTGAAAGCGACACGCACCGTCATCGTCGGTCGTTGCGACCTGTATCTGTCATATGAGTTTGTAACTTAATAGATATTTTTTCCATTTGCAAAAACGCCCTCTATTGTTGCACATACATTCATGTTGACCTGTATCTTTTATGTGAAATTTTTCCATCCATAGATACATTTTGCACTACCCGACTGAAAAAAAAACGACCGAGAGAGATAGGAGTAGATACACTTTTACACGACCTGTATCTGTCATGCGATATAAAATTTATTTTACACATTCTTTGGGGAGACATTAGTGTCTGATTGAAGTTGGTTTCCTGTTGTGGATATATTTTCAGCTTGATGTAGGAGGAGGCGGTGGAGTCGGCAAAGCCGGATACGCAATCACAAATCACTTCCTGAGTCTGCGATTAAAGCCGAATTAAGATTCAATTCAGAGGTAGGTAGGTACTTGTGTTTGTTTTCGTCTGTGCTTTAGTTTCACATCGAAGGGGCTTTGGAAAAAGACGATTAAAATTGGATTTTTTTTTTGTCTATTTATGATTTATTGCGTAAAAACAATGAGTAAGGCATTTCATTGGTAGACAAATTCCAAGTTTGCATCATGGATTTATTTTTTTTTTATCTTTTTCGAGGAAAACAATTTTAAAAAAAGATACAAATTTACCTCAAGGGCAGGGGGGATTGCCAAATGTGATGCATGAAAATTTAAACTGATTTTACAGCGACTTATACGAATCTCTCCATTGATTTGGTAAAGATATCGCTCGATGTTTGTTCATCAGATGGTATCTTTGCGATGGCATTGCCTTAGATTTATTCATGATAAATGGACGCATTACTGTTGTAGTCGGAGTGGTATGGATAAATCTTATTTATACATATCGAATTAATTTAGCTTGGTTTTTGTTGGGTTGGGTTGGGCGGGGAAAGGTCAAAGTGATTCATGATATGTCGGAGATATGTTTACAACACAAAACAGGGGGTGGGATACGCTTGACTATTTGATGAATCGACAAAAGAGTGAAAATAAGGATGATGGTCTTATTGAATGGATTGTTTTGGTGGAATTTAAGAGGCTTTTCGAAAGATTTAAAGGCTTTGGGGAAATTTCTGAGAAACTAAAATGTGGTTCGCAGATTTATATTGCTTGAGACATTGCCCCATTAGTTATTTATACTCAATTGATGCTATGTGACAGGAGATAATGTATTTGTCAAGAACTTCACAATAACAAGGATTAATCATGCGTTTTAAAGGAACAATTTATGATTTTAAAAGAACATGTTATCAACTAACAACTTCGCTTCAACAATTTTTCAATCTCATTTTCAACATAGAAGTTCTGTGTGATAGTTCATTGCAAAAAAAAAAAAATAAGTCGTCACAGCAGCTATGAGCCTTAAGTCAGAAGCTCTTAACATATCATGCTTCAGTGTTACTTCGGCGGAACCTCTACAAAATCATCTTTACAACTATCACATGTACAACCATCCCCGGAAACTTTATAGAAGCCTTAAATCGATATACCATTTCATCTTCTATAAGCCCTGTAGAGTGTAGAGATCACTCGATTGGAAGATGCTCTTGTTTTTGCAAATGGCCGCAAATGTCAAATCTGTTTTGACATTTGTGGACTAGACAGATGTAGAATACATGTGAACAAGCCATGAATCGATATTCACTCCCTAAGAATGCGGAATAATCGTGTCTAATTTTTTGCGTAACAATTCGTCTGTAGTTTTGGCGCAGCGCGAATTCCGTCGCCGATTCCCCGGCCGTCCGACACCGACTGCGCAAACACTGCGCCGTTTGGCCACCAACCTTGAAGAGTATAGGACCACACTAGACGTTGCCAAGAGTGGCCGGCTCCGGAGCGCCCGTTGTGCTGAGAATACCGTCGCAGTTGCCGAGGGTGTCGAGCTGTCGCGGGAAACATCGACTCCGTGCCTCGCAATTAGCCATCAGCCGGTCGTACATAAGGCGAATTTTGCTCAAAGACTTGCGCATGTTCCCGTACAAAGTCTAGTCCTTGCATCAGCTGCTGCCTGTCGACCTCCAAACGCGTGTAACCTACGCCCAAGCCATCCTCAATCTCGAGGACGAAGTGGACGATTTTTCGACCAAAATCATAATGAGCGATGAGGCCGTTTCGACCTCAGCGGGTACGTGAACATGCAAAACTATCGCTCCTGGGACACCGAAAAACCACGAGTAATGTACGGGGAGACATTACACCCCCGCTCAAAGTTACTGCATGGTGCGCTGTTCACGCTGGAGGAGTCATCGGACCATTTTTGTTCGAGAACGCCGGTGATCAAACGACAACAGTGGACGGTGCGCGCTATAGGGTCATGGTAAACGAGATTTTTACCGCAATTGGACGATTTAGGACTGGAGGACATTTGGTTCTAACAGGACGGAGCAACGGCACACACTGCGTAAGCCACAACCGATATTCTGAAAGCCAAACAACATCAGATGACTTCTTTTGGCCCACCTTTTACCTCCAAGAGTTATTAAACGGTCTGAATTTTTTTGCACAGGTACAAAAATAGCTCAAAAGAAGTAAATGCTTCTTGAGATAGAAATTGTTCGTTGGCTAATGGAATGTTTAGTAGACGAATACTGACTGCAAGACTTCTCAACACAAACGTCTGGTTTAACTGCAGTTATTAACTATCGAAGCTTTTTAGCACCCTTAAACTTTGTTTTACCGCCCCGAACAATTTTGTATCTCACTTCAGTAGTCGCTATCAGGTTTTGTCAAGGAGCTCATAGAAGAAGTTTTTCGCAATATCATCTTTTTCCGCCGTCGGAGCTAACCAAATTTGGCCTTGATGCGGATTGTTACAATGCGCTCGCTAATGTCTTGAAAGCATAAGACTTCTTGCCTAAGAATGTGACGCATAATAAATCCACACCCGGATAAGCACTGTTTCTGCTCGCTAAAACACGGCCCATAGTAGCTCTCATAGTTTTCCATCATGGTTATGCCTGTCCCACCCCATCGTATTTCCTTCATGGTATTAATGTAACCTTGAAAGCTTAGAGTTCCGCTAGTCATTCGGCTGTACCTCTGCTGATTAATATTCTCACACTCCAGGTGCGGATACTATGCGAACGTTGCTGTCCGTTTTTCGTTTAGCATGATCGTCAACAATAAAAACAGTTCTTTCCAAGGCTCTTCGTAAAACAATACCTTGAGTGGGTAGTTAACGCAAAGCATAACCATCAATCTGGAGGGCTAACCCCAATTTTTTTAGATACCCCAATAACACTGGCCCATCAGCTTCCACTAAGGGATTGAGCGCTGCCGTTGGCTATTCAGAACTTCCGCCATCATAACTTTTCAAGGGGGCTGACTAAACTTGAGATTCCTATATGACCTGTAGGTAGCTAGGTAGGAGTGGCGGTTCGGCATGAACCCAAGTAGCACTTATGTGCTTTTTTGTTACCACGACTCGTGTGGATGTGATACGGGCGGTCTCTAGATCTAGCCTGTAATGTTCAGAAAATGGATCAGAGCTTGTATCCTTTTAACCGAGATATCGCTAGGTTTGTCGAAGAATGGTTGGTCTAACGCACCGAATTTGGCTCTTGCTAGTCCTGGAAATTTGCAGATGAAATGGGGGAGGGTTTCTCTCTCATTTGTGTTCCCGCAACTGCGGCATTGAGGGTTGTAAGAGAACCCTAGTTTGGCCGCTTGGTCTCCAAAGGATCGCTTTTGTTCTTGCGATATCTGGGCGGGTTCTATTTAGCAGATCGTTTGTTATGCTCCTGTCGTAGGAGGGTTATATCTTCCTCGATATGACGTAATTTATTAACCTTTTCTAGTTGGAGTCGAACTTCTTCAGGAAGTATGAGTGTATTTGGCCCTTGAACGTACCGAGCGGGATACAGACCTTTGCCGCAAGTGAGCCGTGAAGAGCTGAGCCTTGCCTGGCCAGCTCGTCTGCACGCTCGTTTCCTTTAATGTCACTCTGCCCTGGAACCCAGAGAAGTGTGTACCTGAAGCGTTAGCCAAGGTGGGCAATTTCGTTCCGGCATTCCAGTTTGGAGGATATGGTAGCCGAGTTAATGGTCTTTTTTACCGCTTGGCTATCTATGGGAATATTTTGCTTTTCTATAGTGTCAGTCCCCAGTAGCGTGCAAGCCTCTCGGATAGCCAGTAGTTCCGCCTGAAATACGCTGGCAAAATCCGGTAGGCGATATGAAACTGATATTTTCGGTGATTCCGAGTAGACTCCGGACCCCACACCACGGTTCATCTGAAATCCGTCGGTGTAGACGACTGTGTCGAAAGACACGATGACCTGTTGTCCGAATATGTCGGATCAGCTCAAACACGTTGTTTACTTTGTCCATCCTAACTTGGACTGTAGAGGCTACCGTTGATTTTAAATTTGAAAACCGCTTCTGTCTGGGGAGGTTTTTCGATAGGGACCCTTACCCCTAGCTAGTTTTGGTCCACGAGTGGTATTTTGTTTTCCATCTACCCCGCATATCTGCAGAGGTTTTCTCTATCCGCCTCCCAAGGACACGTCTGATGGAAGGCTAGACATGTGATGCAACCAAACACCAATTTAATGTCAAAACTTTGTCCGGATAAAAGTAAACCTGAAGAGTATAACCCCAGCAATGTTTGCCCAAACCACAAAAAAGGGGTAATCAGCCTTTGGATTAGAGAAGACTTGTAGGAGAACTTTCTCTTTCTTTATCGTTATGAGCTTCCTAACTTAGAATACAAATTAAACAAAGTGTGTGCGAGATATCAACAGCTTTTATTCGACTGAAGGGCCTATGGATGCCATTTTTTATGGAATATACCATCATTCTTCAAATATCCGCCGACATTTCTGGGTGTGGTGCATCCTAAATGTAAAATTTTCCGTGACTTTGGCGCATAAATCGGGCTGAATTTGTTCGGTGGCTTGAGTGAATTTGGCTTTGAGGGCTTCTGTTGTTTGTGGTTTATTCGTATTGACAAACGACTTCAGAAAACTCCACAAGAAAAAGTCTAACTGTCTAACTGAGTCGAATCGCACGATCTCGGCGGCCGGTTTACATCACCTCCACTTGAGATGACAAACTCCTTGTTCAGAAATTCGAATGTGGCCTGAGCTATGTGGCATGAAGCTACGTCCTTTTGAAACAACAAGCCGTTGGTATCTCAATCATCCAATTCAGTCCAAAATAAGTTAGTAATCGTCGACCTAAAGCGCTCGTAGTTGACGGGGTGGCCTGGCGAACGTCGTTCTCGAAGAATTATGGACCGATGACGCCACCGCCAGTCCAAAATCCACACCAAATCGTGAATTTTTCGGGACGCATTGAACGTTCTCGTATCTAATTTGGATTGGCATCGTCTCAAATTCTATAATTTTGTTCGTAGCCATACCCATTCATCCAGCATTGGGCCTCATTGCTGAGGATGATTTTTCTATGAAAATTAGGGCCAACTGCTCCAGAGCCCATTTAGCGAACACTCATCATTGTCTGTGGTCGTTTACCTTCAGCTTCTGTGTCAGTAGAGTTTTGTTACTCAGGCTCAAGTCGCCTTGGTATCCTATCCAGTAAATGCCATATAAGATGTTTTTGCTGCACCTGACCAGATGTGAGCCTTAAACTCAAGTTTGGGGCGTATATACGGTTTATATATTAAGGCCGGGATCAGCAGGGGTGAAATATTTCTTACATGATTGACGAAGCCTTGAAATTTCGCTGCGTTTTTATCGATTTCGAAAATATGGTCATTCGAATGAAGGTCGTTGCTAACGGCTGTAAATGTTGGTTTAGCTTAGATGACAGAAGACAGCATTGCATTGTAGAAGCATTAAATTCCACTCTTTTAGATTTACCCAAATTGATTATGTTTTCATGGTCGGAATTTCATAAACTAAGCATATTTTGTTGATTTTGATCCACGTGAAGGTCGTGGATTTGAGAACGAATATGAAAAGCTGAGGGTACTGTCACCAGCACAGTAACGGATTGGATTAGAAGTTGCAGACAAAAGGTTATTTATAAAATTAAGAAAGAGTGTCGGAGGCAAAACGGAGCCCTAAGGGACAACAGCATTTATTTGTTGAACATCAGACGTTAAACTGTCCAAAAACAACTTAAACTGAACGTTTCGAAATGTGCCTTCTAATCCATGGAAGAAGAGTTTCGTCGATTCCAAAAGCACGCATTTTTGACAAAAGGGGTTGATGACAAACCCTGTCAAATGTCTTTGAAATATCAAGTGCAACGATCTTGTTTTCCCCACCAAGGTGGATAGATTTGTTCCACTATTCAGTGAGGTATATCATCAAATCACCAGTGGGCCTGTTGCTTCAATAACCGTATAGTCGATCGTCGATCATTGAGGATCATGTTCGGATCATGAGGATCATGATATTCAATAAGCTGACTGTTTATCAGCGTTTCCATGACTTACGAAAGAAGGGACGTAAGTGCAGTTGGAGGGAGAAAAAGATTCGCCTTATCATTTATTACTGACAGGTTGGACAAATTCTGTTTTCCACCTACTCGGGAAGAGTCCCGATGAATATGACAGAAAACCCTACGCAGCGTGGAAGAACACCTCTTCAGAATGATGGGGGAGATACTATCTGGACCAGACGATTTGTGAATGTTAAGATCTAATAATACTATTGCGACTATTGGTCTCATAGAATTTTCTACGTTCTCAAGTACAGAAGGAGACTGGGCACAATCTGGCAACTTGGAACTAACAGCAGAATGACCAGCGAGCAGATTGGCTTTGTCTAGAGAGGTGACAGCTGGAAGGCAATCTTAAATGAGTGTTGAGTGTTACAAACTACCAAAAGTTTTTAGTACCTTTGGGACAAAGTAGAATTTTGTACCTCAACTTTTGATTGTTGAACCTTTTAAAACACATAATGTGGGCTCAGTGACGCGATGGTTAGTGCGATAAACTGCCTCGCAACAGGTCAGGGTTTGATTCCCAGCCGTAACAACACCTAAAACGATTTTTCACTGGCCCTCCTCTAGTGATGATCTGACAAATCACCACTTAAAACAAGTAATCATTCCTCTGTGCTTCCTTAAGAAAGAAAATCAACCAGGTAAACTTAAAACTGAAACCCTGAATATAAGGTCAATACAAGTACAAAAAAAAACTTCAGCCTACTCGATATCCTAATATTTAAATCATGATAAGTTTAATGCTACCTGTTTCAATTAGCGTGGAACAAATAAAAGCTAATTTCCGACAAGAAATCCAAGCCTACACAAGTCTTTATAATGCCACTAGGTATCAAACTTGTTACACCTAACCACGCATCAAAGAACAAAGCAGCCGATTAGTTCAATGAAATATGAGCGTGAAGCTTACAAGATACAGATGGCATGTACAGTAGTCCCTCGATAATGTGAACTAATTAAAACAATGCGTTTTCGGATTTTAGAGGGATTCACATTACTGGAACATTTTTTCAGTGCTTACTAAACTGATTGAAACGATTTTCAAATCCATTAAAAACAACACAAAATGATTTTTAAAATTACAGTTTCAATATTTTTTATTTTAGAAGAAAAACTAAAATAAAAAATTTTATTCATTTAAAAAAAAAAACAAAAGTAAAAACATTCGGATATTGGTATTCTTAATGTTTGGTAAAATATTTTGTTATTTTGGACTGACAAATAGCTTGAGTTGATCTTTCTATTACTTTTGCCCTTAATTTCAGCAAACTGGAAATCGTTTCTGCGTCCAATTCATTTTGAACGGCGTACTCAAGAAGCGTATTTGTACACTGGATTGCTTGCGAGTTAGCTATTTTGGGAGCAGCTGGAGTGACTTCGTCGCTTTCATTTTCCGAAGTGTCCTCAATTTGTTCAGGTTCATCAATGCCTTCTACGATGACCCAGTTTCTAACTTCTTGTATTGACATGTTGTGTTCTGTATCTATAATTTCAAGGAGATCATTAATTTCTTGTAACTTTTCTTGAAGCTGAGTTTCGGGAAGTGTCCTTCGTAATTGGATTAGTGGAATTAAATCATCATCTTCCCAGTTGTCTTCTTTTGGCACTGGCAGTAAACATTTAAAGCACTTAGCGATAGAGGAAGCGGAGAGCTGCTCCCAAGATAATTTTAAGTTTATAACAGCATCCCTCAAGGTATTTTTTTTTTATCCCAACAGCAATGTCTTCACTTTCAGTACCGATAATTTGAGCGAGCAATCTTTTTTTGTAGTATGCCTTGACTAAATTTATAACATTTTGGTCCATGGGTTGGATCAAAGCGGTAACGTTTGGCGGGAAAAACAAAACTGTGATATTCCCATCAGAGCTAGTTAGCTTTTCTTTATTGCAGTGACAAGTTGCATTGTCAAGGAGTAACAATGCTTTTTTTTAAAAAATTATTTTCTCTTAGGTATCGTTTAACCTGAAAATGCGTTAAAAAAACAACGAATTATGATGTGAGTTATGATGTGATTTGATTTGATAAAATTTGACAAAACAAATTTTATGTTAAATGTGTAAAGTGCTTAACTCTTTCGTAAAATTTTCATTAAACCACTTTTGAAAGATTTCACTCGTCATCCAAGCGTTTTTGCTGGACCTATAAATCAGTGGAACTTTGAAACCTGATAAAGCTCTAGGGCATTTAGACTTCCCGATAACTAATGGAGTGAGCTTATGCGTTCCAGTAGCATTCGTGCAAGCCAAAAATGTTATCCTTTCTTTGCTAGTTTTCCTTCCTGGTGCTGTATGTTCTGTACACAACACGAGTTTTTTAGAAGAAGCTTCCAATATAGGCCGGTTTCGTCAGCATTATAGATTTGTTGTGGTGTAAGAGACATTTCTTTGATTGTTTAATGTCCTTACACCATGCCTTTGCTTGAATATGTACACCCAACCTTGACTAGCTTTAAAATTTCGAGCTTCTTTAAATTGCAAGTTGAAGTGGTTTGCTTTTCGGCAGAGTAATTCTGTTGAAACTGGAATGTGGTTATCTCTTTGCTTTTTTTAGCCACTCGAACAACACATTTTCCATTTTAGGCATTTCAGATTTCCTTAGCGTCTTCCTCTTCCCTGGTCCAGATTCGGTTTGTTTTAAATGGTCCAAAAGCTTCATCGAATTTAATTTTATTCCTGTAATCGTTGACTTTGACACACCATACTATTCAGCTAATGCAAATCCAGGATGTCCAGCATCTAGTTCGCGTAAAATTTTGCACTTATCTTTAATCGATAAAAATCGATGCAATTTCTGTTTAGGTGCCATTATGTAGATACGAACTGAACTTATTTTACACACAAAACGAAATAAGAAACACGAATCACACAAGACACAACTAACTGTACCAATATAAACACAACTGATCATAAAATATCCATATCCACACAAATGGCAGTTGTTGTCTCCTTATACCCTGCAGCTGCGTTTACAATTTAGAGACAAATAACAGTTATTTAGTCCCTAATATCGCACGCAAAACGAGCAAGAGAAACAAAAGAAATATAAAAACGTTTACAAACAAAATTCACATTTTAGAGGTTGAAAATTTCGGGAGTTCACATTATAGAGATGACAATGTAAAGTTTTGCGATTCACATTATCGGTAATTCACATTATCGAGGGACTACTGTAATTAGAAACACATCTGTCAATCATTCGCACATATGTCGACTTTAATAGCTACAACATTTCAAACGTTTAGACTCATTTAACCCCCTCCCTAAATACCAGTGGTATGTAAATTCTTTCTATGCCGTCTTCTCCTTTGGATACTTCAAAGCATAAAAAAAAGTTGTTAACACAAAAAAAAAAACATTCAAACAATTTAAAAAAAAAATCAGGAAATTCTAATTTAAATCCCAAGGGGAGAATTCGTGGGAACATGCGCAATTTCCCAATTTAATTCACGTACATACAAGTTCAGATACGACAAAGAGATAGCCAACCCTAAATGAGGGCACCTCATCGCCATATCCATGACACTCAAGCAAGAAGATACATTTTCTAACGTAATAACATCTCAAAACAACCATTTTGACGGAAGCAAACAAGTCTATGCACAGAACTTGAAACAAAGAACACACACGCATAGTGGTAATAGCCCGCATTTCTTGGATCATACGAGCACTACGTTACGTAACTTCTTATGTCATTACGTCCAACTAAAAGAAGACGCGATCAGTTCTAGGCAACAGGTTGAATAAATTGCCGACACTCGTTCATGGGAACCATGAAATCCTTTCTTTCTTCCGTCGAAATGATGCGTCATGCAGGGCAATTAGGGATTCATTTCTTAGTCTGTGCTCAGTGGCGAGGAACAGTGCGTATCTACGATGAGGCCACTACCACGGTCAAAAAGGGGTGTTTTGGTCTTATGAATTTAATGCTCGGTTGGGTTCTGTAAAAATGTTGATGGTGCCTTGTCGACGCAACCACGGAAACAAGTGAATTCGTAATTTAGCTTAATCGCGCTAACAGCGGAATTAAAGAGATAATCCCAGGTTATAGGTACCTGTATTCGTGTGAAGGTTCTTGACTTTACAGCTTCGATGGAATTACACCTTTTACGTTTAATTTGAATAAAAAAAAATAAGGAGAGGCTATTAAGACTTGTCTTTCGTAACAATCAGACGTCCTGTCGTTAGATCGAATTATATGGCATTCTGTGGGTAGGCAAATGTGAAGGTTCTTGACTTTGTTGAATGGTCATGTATAGAAAATTCAGTGGGTCTTGTATTCGTTATCGTATTAGCTGGTATTAAGAAGCCATTATCTGTGAACTAAGTAGAACAACTTCTGCTGGTATTAAGCTACTGAAGCGGATCGTGCTTTTAAATACAGGCTTTCTCCAAAGTTTAAAGAGCCCAATTCCTAATGAAGTCTTCATCTTGGAAGCGTATACACATTTGTCGACAGAGGAGGCTTCTGGCATACTGATGAATAATACCAGAAGCCGCAGTTATTTAAACACTAGACAGCCCTCGATGGTTTGGTGTTGTAGAACGAGGGTAGACTCTGATTGGCCTTAACCTGGCAATGCCCAGTGGTTGTAACTCTGACTACTCATCAAGTGTTTATTTTTAACCTCCAAGTGGTAACCATCGGGTACTGGTCTCATCCAATCGGATTTGACTTACTAAACGATAAGCGCGAGTGTTGATAACATGATGGAAAACAGCTCACGAAAGGACACACAACAACGACGAATTGGACAGAATGTCACCATTGACAGATATAACTTTGAGGGAGTACGGGACTTTATCTATCTCGGTTCCGCTATTGACTCTGACAACAACATCTCGTCAGAAATTAAACGAAGAATGACTCTTGCCAACCGCTGTTTCTTCGGGCTAAGAAGACAATTCTGCAGTAAAGCCCTAACTCGAACTACTAAGGAGATCCTATATAAGACCCTGATCATCCCAGTCCTACTCAACGGCGCTGAAGCATGGACCGTCTCAAAAGCGGATAAAGAAATCCTTGGTCGATTCGAGAGGAAAATTCTTCGAAAAATCTTCGCTCCTGTTTGCGTTGACGGGCAATGGAGACAAAGATTCAACCAAAAACTATACGAGCTGTACAGCGACGTGCCCCTGGCCAAAAAAAAACCCACAATGGACGTTTAAGATGGCTAGGACATGTAGAACGAATGGACATCAATACTCCGGCTCGTAGAGTCTTCGATTCCCAGGCAGACGTCGGACGCAGTAGAGGAAGACTTCGCCTAAAGTGGCGTGCACAAGTAGAAAACGACCTCAACCAACTTGCGAGTGCGCAACTAGAGGCCGTTAGCTAAGGACCGGGCTAATTGGAGAGGCATGTTGGTTGAGGCCCAGGTTCATTGCGGACTGTAGCGCCACTTAAGTAACTAAGAAAACCCTCGAAATATTCCTATGATAAGGACTTCATTTTTCTGCAGGATGTAACTCTGTGGGTGCATAGGCAAAGTGATTTGTGAGTTGGATTACTAGGCGCGGGTTGCTTGTTTGAATCCCGAAATAACAGCATCTACGTTTTTTTCCTGCCACTAGTCTTGAGAAAGTCTGACAAACATCCAACAGCATAACAACTGTCATGAGAAACCTTACAAAATGGACGCTAAGCTTGAGGACCCACTCCTTGTAAATAGAAAAAATGTTCACTCATAACACATAACTCTGCGTAAATTCCTATGCAACTTGCAGCTTCTACTGTCGCAAAACTTTGGCGAAGGTGCTTTTCATGAGATTCGAGGTAGTCTTCATGTCAAAGAACTCAATATATGCATGGTTAGGTTAGGTCAGGCTATTATGGCTGCGAAAGATGCGCTTGCACAATTATACCACGAAGGTCCATTGTGGCACCATGTGCATCTGTCGACTTTTTCTGAAATTGCTAGCCTAAGTAAACCTTTGCGAGTTAACTATGATGCGGCGGAGGTTTCTGACATAAATATTAGCTAGATCACCTAGGTTGGCAAAAAAGTTGTCTCCTAGGTGGAGTTTTCTTTTGTTGGTGAGCGCTGGACAAGAGCAGAGAAGGTGGGGAATCCATTCCTGCTTTTCCTCGCCCAAGCAGCTTTTGCGAAAGTCATTGCTAAAGAGGCTGATAATGGTACTAATGTTCGATTTTTTTCAGCATTACCAAGCAGAGGAAGCGTTTCTGGATATAATATGACCAGAGTTGCTGGATAATGTTGTGCCGTTTATCCATCTGTGGTATGCTTTTTTGATGAAAGGCTCAGTGGCACGATGAACTGCGGTGCAGAAAGTCTGGGTTGAATTCCCAGCGGTATCTGAAAAATCATCCAAGTAGTATCAACTGTCAAGAATAGCTTATCTCAACTTAGCAGTTCGGAGTAGGCATAAAAGTAGGTTCCGCCATCGGGCAAGGAAATTTAGCCCCGCTGGGCTTAATTCCTCGGGGGTTATTGCTTTCTTGAAGTTATGCTCAAAACTGAGTTGCGACATGATGTAGTCGGTGTTTTCTGTAATGTTTTGGTTAATTAGTATCATTGTGTGTGTGTCGATGAGAGGGACTCGGAGTAGGCATAAAAGTAGGTCCCGCCATCGGGCAAGGAAATTTAGCCCCACTGGGCTTAATTCCGCGGGGGTTATTGCCTTCTTGAAGTTATGCTCAAAACTGAGTTGAGACATGATGTGGTCGGTGTTTTCTGTAATGTTTTGGTTAATTAGTATCATTGTGTGTGTGTCGATGAGAGGGACTCGGAGTAGGCATAAAAGTAGGTCCCGCCATCGGGCAAGGAAATTTAGCCCCACTGGGCTTAATTCCGCGGGGGTTATTGCCTTCTTGAAGTTATGCTCAAAACTGAGTTGAGACATGATGTGGTCGGTGTTTTCTGTAATGTTTTGGTTAATTAGTATCATTGTGTGTGTGTCGATGAGAGGGACTCGGAGTAGGCATAAAAGTAGGTCCCGCCATCGGGCAAGGAAATTTAGCCCCACTGGGCTTAATTCCGCGGGGGTTATTGCCTTCTTGAAGTTATGCTCAAAACTGAGTTGCGACATGATGTGGTCGGTGTTTTCTGTAATGTTTTGGTTAATTAGTGTCATTGTGTGTGTGTCGATGAGAGGGACTCCATTGTAAGGAAGCCCTCAGTCTAACAGATGTATTACTTGTGATCCGGTTGCTGACACTATCTAAGGGCAACAGATATTGGATTGCATCTAGGACTGCAGAGTGGGTGATCTTTGAACTTTCCCTAGAAGGTTACTTGTGGGTGGCGTTTTTGCGTTCTTGAGTATTGGCTTTCCAGTTCGGTTTCTTATCCAAGACCACACGCAGATTCTTGGCTGATTCAGCGACTTGAGAGTAACGCAATTAAGTTTTGGAGGGTCAATGTGCGGGACTTTGAGTTTCCTACTGAAAAGGACTTATTCGTTTTTTTTTTTCAAAGTTTGCGTCGAGTTTACATCTGGCGGCCCATTTGGGGAGTACATAGGCCGTTTTCTAATAGTTTTTTAATGGCATTAAGCTACTTCCCTTATAAAGCTTTTGCCAAGACATCTCCATAGACACCTTAAAGCTTTCTTTTTCTATGTTAACTTGTAGCTCATCAGGTTACAGAGAAGAGGAGACAGGATGGCCCCTTGTGGGGGGCCACAACTTACAGATCCGTGTGCGGAAGATAATGGGACCCCAAGATTTGTGTTAATAGATCTGCCCGTAAGTAGCTAATTTATTAGCACCCTATCCATTGGACACTTCATTTTTAATGGTTTGAGGCTTTTGGCGACCCAATGTATTTATTTGGCGTTGTTATCATTGAAATCTTGTTCTGAACGAATCTGGTTCTGCATACGTAGGATTAGAGGAGCTCCAGGAAAGAGAGTGTCTAGAAGTAGGTCAATGAATTCCATGCTGAAGGTAGTCATTTGACGGTTGGTTTGAGTAGGTAGCTGGATGTTAGTGGATATGTTGCCACAGAATCTGCACCAGGCTGCTCTCATTTTCTTCCTCAACAAGAATAAATGAATGGTCGGACTGACGCTGTACATGTTTTTTCTTTTATAAACTTTTCTTGGATAAGGCGCCAGGAGGGCTCTGAGATAATGCTTGCAGATGCTTATTAACTCTGCTCTTGAGTTGTCGTAGATTGTTTATTGGTGGAAACACGTCTTATGGAAGGTGGTTCCATTGTTTGCTTCTTCGTGTCTTAGATAGATTTAGTATCACTGCTTGTGTGCAGCAATAGCAGTTATAGGCGTGTCGTTTGATTAGAGTGCTATTATATAAAAAAAAAACTTAAAATGCGGTAGTTGGTGGTAGTGCCGAAAAGATCGTTAATGTGCACCAGAAATAGAGTGGGTGAGAGAGTTGATTCTTGCGGTACCCCTATCTATCTATCGAGAAAACGCCATACACCAGTACATACTTGCAAAGACCTGTCTTTAAGATTGTTTTCCACTCAGCCGCACAGTATTTGAGGAAGCCCGTATGCTTTCAATTTGGCAAGTGGCCAACTCGATCGAAAGCCTTGGAAATATAAAAAGCTACAGCTCTCAATTTTCCAGCGCAGATGATTATAGATGGGTTTACCCACGTTAGTATGTCTCAAGTTGAGCTTTTCTTTTGAAACCCCTATTGCTTATTAAACTTGTTAAACCATTACATTTCTAGGTAATTTTTTAAAGTCGGTGTTGTTTGCTTAAAATGAAGCAAGAAGTCTGTAGTTTTCAGGTATCGGCATTCATTTTGTTTTTGTTTTTTTTTTTGGGAATCGGTTATACCATTTCCCAGAACTGGGAACCTGTGACATGTAGAATATCTGCAAGGAACGGTTGCAAGTTCGGGTACGCATTTTTTTAAAGTACAATAGGTGGAATTCCGTTAGGTTCAACGGTTTTTTTATTGTCCATATTGTTCAGGATTACTTACTTGGTTACTTAAGTGGCTCCACAGTCCGGGATGAACCTGACCTCAACCAACATGCCTCTCCAATTAGCCCGGTCCTTAGCGCACTCCAAGTTGGTTGACGTCGGTTTCTACTTGTGCGCGCCACTTAAGGCAAGGTCTTCCTCTAATGCGTCCAACGTCTGGCTGGGAATCGAAGACTCTGCGAGCCAAAGTATTGGTGTCCATTCGTTTACCATGTCCTAGCCATCTTAAACGTCCAATGCGGAGTTTTTTGACCACGGGCATGTCGCTGTACAGCTCGTTAAGTTCTTGGTTGAATCTTCGTCTCCATAGCCCGTCAACGCAAACGGGACCGAAGATTTTTCGAAGAATTTTTCTCTCGAATCTACCAAGGATTTCTTCATCCGCTCTTGATACAGTCCATGATTCAGTACAGAGCAGGATTGGAATGATCAAGGTCTTGTATAGGATCGCCTTAGTAGTTCGAGTGAGGACTTTACTACTGAATTGCCATCTTAGCCCGAAGAAACAGCTGTTGGTTAGAGTAATTCTGCGCTTACTTTCCGATAATATGTTCTTGTCAGAGTTAATAGCGCAGCCAAGGTAGACAAAGTTCCGTACTAACTCAAAGTGGTGAGGGTTTGTCCAATTATTCGATGTTGTGTGTCCTTTCGTGTTGACAACATATACTTCGTCTTGCCCTCATTTGCTGGTAAACCCATTGATGCCGCTTCCTTCTCTATACTAGCAAACGTGGCTATGACATCCCGTTGAGTCCTACCAATGGTGTCAATATCGTCGGCGTATGCTAGTAGTTTCACAGATTTTTGGAAAATTGTGCCTCTGGTGTTAGCTCGGGAGTTTTGCACAATCCTCGCAAGAATAAATTTGAAGAAGTCACAGGACAGCGCATCGCCTTACCTAAATCCTTTTTTGGTATCGAATTTGTCGGTGTGGTCGTTTCCGAACATAATGGAGCAGCAGCGAGAGTTCTCCATCGTCGTCCTACATAAACGGACGAGTTGGGGCGGTATACCAAAACTGGACATGTCTCCGTATGGTTCTTCTCTATAACTGCTGTCTTATGCGGCTTTGAAATCGATGAATAGATGGTGGGTATCAATTTGAACTTGTTGGGTTTTTTTCCAGGATCTGCCGAAGTGTGAAAACTTGATCGGTTGTGGACTTTCCTGGCCTGAAACAAAACTGATAAGAGCCGGTCAGGTAGTTGGTAAACGGTTTTACAGCAGACAGGATCTTGCAGGCGATGTTGAGGAGACTTATGTCTCTGTAGTTGGCGCAGTTCAGAGGGTCTCCTTTTTTGTGGGTCGGCATTCTTTCTTCCGACCAGATTTGGCTTATGAGTTGTTATGTTGTTGGATTTTGTTTACCAAGTCATCTCCGCCGGCTTTATAAAGCTGAGGGGGAGGCCATCCTTTCCGGCAGCCTTATTAGGCTTCAGTTTAGATATTGCTATCCTCACTTGACTCAGGTCGGGTGGTTGGCAGTTTTCGCTGTCGTTGCCAATATTGAATGGGCCGTTCAGCCTGACAGCGGAATTTTGTTCGCCGTTTAACAGTCTGCAGAAGTGGTTCCTCCATATCCTCAGCAGAGACTGTGTCTCTACTACAATATTTCCTTGTTTATCTCGACAGGATTCTGTTCGAGATCTTTTTTCTCTTCTTTCTGAAGAGGATGTTCAGGATGCGTCTTATTTTTTCGAGGTTGAAATTTTGCTTGCAATTTGCTTGTGAATGGCTACAACTCTATCAGGAATTGATAAAAAATCATTTGCAGCCTGTTATCTCAAAAACCAGACGCTCCTTATAATATCATACCTCTGGACTTGTACTTTTGAGGCAACATACAATCGAAAATCTACATGAATATTCCAGGTATGATTGAGAAATTGGAAGACATCATTACTCACCAAATTGGCCAAGTACTACTTGAATTGCTCAACTCGATCGGAAATTGGAACTTTAGAATGGATCACGTTTTCCGCAGTTATCAACATTTTTTTTAAGGAATAATTAAAAAAAAAAGTATATCTACAAAGGATGGTTTCTTTGTGTGATAAAAAGGATTCCAAAGTTAAGAGACAAAACATGGCTACAATTTGAATCTGTACCAAAACTACAAAAAACCAAACGGTTTCCCAAATTGCCAAATCATGTCTTAGATTTGATAAAAATAAGAAATTCAACCAGAAGAAATTGGCAAAGATATCGGCACCCCGCACATAAAGAGCAATTGAAGTATTTAAATAAACAAATTGCAATGCTTATTAACCATCAACGGAACATTACTTGGAATAAAAAACTTAAGAGCCTAGAAAAAAACGCAAAGCCCTTTTGGAATATTGCTAAAATTATTAAAAACAAAAATAGACAGATTCCACCTTTACAAAATGACATTTACAGTGATGTTGACAAAGCAAATAAGCTTGCTTCCAATTTTTCTAAAATTCACTTAGTCTCAGAGAATCTAAGCGACCCTATCACAATCGGCATGGTTAATAACCAAATAAATAACTTTAATATGTCACATAGTGATACACCACAAAGCGCCTTCGTCTCGGACGACGACGTTAAATTTCACATAAGCATTCTCAAGGCAGTGAAAAACACCTGGTTTTGATAAAATAAGCAACCTTTTTTTTTAAAAGAATTACCCAAGGCTGGCATCAGTTTTATAAAATTTATTATAAATGCTTGCTTGAAAATAAATTATTTTCCCGACTCTTGGAAACTGGCAAAAGTTATCCCAATCAACAAACCTGGCAAACCTCCCAACAAAGTCGAAAGTTACAGGCCCCTTTAGGTCTGCTCAGCAGTCTAAGCAAGCTATTAGAAAACATTATTAAGGAAAAGTTAATGCTGTTTATTTCGGATCATAACATTTTTCCAAATGAACAATTTGGTTTCCGGAACTCCCACAGCACTACCCACCAGGCCTTAAGATTAGTCAAACATGTTAAAGAACAACGCTCTCAAAAAAAAAATCCACAGGCAAGGTTATGCTTGATATAGAAAAAGCGTTTGACTCTATGTGGCATAACGGCCTTCTTTTTAAAATGATTGGTTTCTATTTCCCGTACTTTTTGTGTAAAATAATCCAAAGTTTTCTAAGTAATCGTTTTTTTAGTGTGTCTGTTAATAATGTTCAGTCTGAAATAAAATACTTCAACACTGGGGTTCCACAAGGCTCTGTTCTCGGACCTATATTGTACAATGTATTTACATCTGATATTCCTTATCCACCTCTTTGCGGTATTGCTATTTACGCGGATGACACTGCTGTATTTACATCGCATGAATATCCTCTCATTATCGAGAGGAATATATCCAATGCGCTAGAAATACTTTTAAGCTATTTTACTAAGTGGAAAATAAAGTTAAATATTGGAAAAATACAAGCTATCTTTTTCACACGAAAAAGAAAAGCATGTTACATTCCCTCCAATT
Organism: Rhingia rostrata; assembly: GCA_949824845.1. NCBI lineage: Eukaryota > Metazoa > Arthropoda > Insecta > Diptera > Syrphidae > Rhingia > Rhingia rostrata. Next base: position 16,602,979 of record OX463757.1, on the reverse strand, counting down.
ACTTACGAGTGGCTAATGTGTCAATTGAATGGAGCTCTTCCGTTAAATACTTAGGAATTCATCTTGATTCAAAGCTATTGTTTAATCAACATGTGTGCGAAACGCTGAACAAAATAAATATAAAGTACAAAACTTTTATATCCCTTTATAAACAGAAAGTCACTGTTATCAACTGAAAACAAAATGATAGTACATAAAGTCATATTTCAAGCAATAATTATGTATGGATGCCAGGTTTGGGGTCATTGCGCCAAGTGCCATATAGCGAAGTTACAGATCGCACAAAATAAACTTTTAAAAATGATGCTAAATCTTCCATGGTATTTCTCTACAAGGGTTTTACATAAAAAAGCGAATGTTGAATTGATCTCTAAAAGAATAAACACCCTTATGGCAAAATTTAAGGCCCGCAGCGGTCACTCTGATAACACTTTGGTAAAAAATCGTTTTTCCTAGTCGTAGTTCTTGCAATATCTCTAAGCAATTTCAATCTAGTTACATGTATAAGAAATAACTTGTTTATTTATTTGTTTATTTATTTATTTATTTATTGTTTTACTTTTTTTTTTTTATTTGTTATTTGTTATTTATTTATATGTTTTTTTTTATTTATTTATTTATTATTATATATTTATTTATTTGTTAAACATTTATTTGTTTTATTTATTTATTTATTTATTTATTTAATTATTTATTTTTTTATTTATTTATTTATTTATGTATTTATGTATTTATTTGTTTATTTGTTTAATTGTTTATTTATTTATTTATGTATTTATGTATTTATTTGTTTATTTATTTATTTGTTCATTTATTTATATATACACTGCGTTTCGATATAGCACACACCAATTTTTTGTTTCTATTTGCTTATCTACCAAGATTCATTGGCTCAACTGTACTTGTTGTTGTACTATTTTGTTCTTCTTCCCATCCACATGCTCTGCGACAAAATTGAAGCTCTGAAAGTTGACCGTTACATTTTTGTGCTCATTTCTTTTCACTTGCTTCAAATTCTTTTGCATTTTTTGTTTCACTTGAATAGCACATTTGCGTTTATGTTTTATTTACTTCGTGCAGATTGTCGGGAAATAAAAGTAAAAAAATATTTTTGAATATTTAGAATATATTTTAGTAATATTCTTACATAATGGGTCGTGGTAAGGCCTTAACAAACGATGAACAAATTAAAATAAAAACTTATCGAGAATGTGACCTCTCTGTGTCTGAAATAGCAAAAAAAATTAAAAGAAGTAGAAAAGTCGTATGTAATTTTATTCAGAACAGGTCAAATTATGGAAAAAATATGAAAGGTCGTGTAAATAGTGTACTTTCCGATGCAGATAAGCGATCTATATTGCGCGAGGCTTCCAATTCACATAACTCTATTGACAAAATACGAGCAAAAGCTGGAGTAAATGCAAGTAAAACTACTGTGTGGAGGGTGATTTCAAAAGCCAAACATCTTAAGCACCTAAAATTGAAGAAAAAACCACCACTTACCCCCCAACGTTAAGAAGCTCGGCTTAGTTTCTGTAGAAACTATATGTCATGGAACAGAGAGTGGCAGCGCGTTGTGTTCTCTGATGAAAAAAAAAAATTAATTTCGAGGGCCCTGACGGGTATAATTATTACTTTCACGATTTAAGAAAGGAGACCCATCAATTGGAGCGTCTACACAGCAGAGTCGGAGGGGTTATGGTCTGGGGAGCCATATCCTATTTTGGTACATGCGAGCTAAAATTTTTGACTCCCAAGATGAACGCGCAATCATACAAAGGAGTTCTGGAAAAGGCTTTTCCCCCACTAGAAAGTCTTTTCGGAAATTTGTCGTGGACTTTCCAACAGGACAATGCCCCAATTCATACAGCCCGTGTTGTCAAATCATGGATCGAGTCAAAAAATGTCAATCTCTTAAACTGGCCTCCATACTCGCCGGACCTTAACATTATCGAAAATGTTTGGGGGTGGTTGGCCAGAAAAGTTTATGAATCGGGAAGACAGTTTTCTACCAAGGCTGAGCTAATTCAGGCTATTCAGGAAGCATGGGCTTTAGTTTCGCTTGACTATATTAAAAAGCTTTATGATTCCTTACCAAACAGGATTTATGAAGTTATTCTAAACAAGGGAGGTTCTACCCATTATTGAATTAATTAATACTTTGTATAATTAACCCAATAAAAGTTGTTTAAGATCAATAAAATAATATTTACTATAGTTTAAAACAAAGTGAGCTATTCAAATGAAACAAAATGTAAGCACTATTTTTAGGTTATTTAGTTTTTAAGCCCTGTAACTTGAAAAGTGCTCATTAATTTTTGTTTCGTTATTGCTAATAAAAACTGAATACTTTAAATATGAATTCAAGCCATAAAATATACTCTTTACTTTCATTTGTTTAATAGCTATTATGAAATTAAATTAGCCTTGCCAAGTGTGCTATTTAAGTGAAACGGAGTGTATATATATTTTTTTTTTTTGTTTAAATGAGGTTTTTCTAAATGTTTTTTTTTTCCTCGATTTATGATTATTTACATTTATTTTCTTTACCACAAATATTAAACTATTTCAGTAGAAAGATGCGATTAGGTACCAAATCTCTGTATAAGGCAATTTGCGGTAACTCAGACCATGTAAACTTAAAAATTATCTGAATAAAAAATCTATCTATCTAAATTCGGTTCTGAAATCGAATCCTTGCTGAAATTAGTTAATGGACTTATTTCAAGATCCATTTGAAAGTTACACCCATAACTTAAAAATCCAACTGCCTCAGACCAACATGACTCCATTTCCAGTAGTCGACACCTCCACTGGTTGTAAAACCGTTTAATACCTGCCATCTGATTAAGTCAAAATATATTCAACAAAAAAAGTCTATCCATGCCTCGATTTTCTCGCCCACAAAAAAAAAAAAAAAACGTGCACCATTAAATCTGAAAATTATTCATCTTCATTCCAGTATCTGCGTCGGTGCCTAATTTACTGACTTAATCCTATGCAGATACCAATAGATATTCTTAAAAGAAACCAAACTCGCTTTTGCTGTTTTTTTCATTTCTGAAATTCACTTTCACTGAATTTTAGTCAGTTTAAGAAAAAACCCTAATCGATTGCGTAGAATATAAAATTGACTTTCTATTCTGGCGGAAATCGGATTTTTTTTTAAATTTACCTATCTGTCAATAAACAAACTCGATCTCGCAAAACCACTACCCCCTCTAAATTATCGGTTTCCCAGGGAAACCCCTTCACTTTTTCGCACTAAAACTGCGTGAGTTAGTACCTCAGTTGGAAAGAAAATCCAACAGTATCGACGTAGGTGTGTGAGATACTTTTTGGAATTTTGTTTTACCCCATTTTGCGCATAAATCGGTTTATTTTCTGTGTAAACTCATTTTCGGATTAAGGTGCGATTTGATATTTATCTCAGTCTTCGAGCCCGAGTTGAATGGCCATTCACTTAATGAGGTGCGAAATGAATTCCATAAATTGTCTGCGTGTGTACTTTACCTCCAGAAGCTCAGTATCCAGCGATTTAATGAATACAAATTAATAAAAAAAATTTTTTTTTTGCAATTTTGTTGTATTGCAGTGATTTGTATCTCTGAAGTGAACACACATGGTTGGGCAATTGGCAGCAGAGACAGCTCTTAAGAAGGACCGCCCGCAGCCGCCACCACCACAGGGAAGAGGTGCGAGTTAATCAAGCGATTTGTCGGCTAAAAATAAAGTTTTGCACACAAAATATCCCTTGGCCCGTGTCCGTCCACTGGGTAGATGGAGTGCTTGCTCTATATCGAACTAAGAAAAAAAAAAAAAACAAAATGCGTGTAAAATTTTTGAAAATATCATCCAAAGTTCTAAATTTAAACTCTCTCGTGAGCGATTTCGCAAACGAATTTCTCTGCACGCGCTGTGTAACCTAAGCTTCCCACATACCGTCGACGATGAAATGCCATCTCCTCATCGTCGCATAGTTCGCGATCTATGGAATGCATCTGTTGAGCATTTTCTATACATCTTCCTCAACCCGGTTTGGTGTAGATATTGTACTCGTATCTGATGTATCTATATGCGCCCGTATCTCTTCTGTTGGCGTTTGTGTTTTCGTGGATTAATGACCTATCCACGTGAATTTAAATCTCTGTGCTGCGCGCGAGAAATGAATGAATAGAAGGAAAAAACTTTCTTTCCCACATGTATCTCTAGCTATCTGAGCACACGGCTTGGAAGCCAGTTGATAGGTATCAACACGACACAATGTGCAATTTACAATTTACTGCAATGTGTATCTAGTTAGCGAGTCCGTACAGAAATATCTGCTTATCTAGATTAGATGGTTTTGGAAGGAGGGAATCTTTGTTACTGGCGTGTGTTCAAGCCATTTGGGAGAGACAAGCAATGGAATCTCTCTCTCTCTACATTCACCGGAGACCAAGTCGCTCCAGTTTCGGAGGTAATCAAAATGCTTTGTGATGGGAAAATAGCTTCCTGGATGAATAGATACACGGAATTTAATGAGCAACAAAATCTTATTGTTTTGTTACATATTTTCAGAGCTGACACATAAATTGTACCCGTAGAGTTGGGTTGCAAAAATAAGAATCGCACGAATGCAGACAAATTTCTTTTTCTCTAGGGAAATAGTTTTTTTTTGTATGCACTGCTTAGCTGGTTAGGTATTTAGTATGCAGGCGACGTTATGGGTTCCATATCCGTCTGGCGGTCTTCCGTTGACATGCTGCAGACATAATATGTCCGGGGGAGGTGTTGTGTGCGTTCTTGGGTAAGAAAGTGATAGTTTTTCGTTTGACGTGTTACTTCATAAATGGTTGTCAAATGCGTTTTGTTGTTGTTGTTGTTTTTTTTAACACAACAGACTTGGAATTGACAGCTTCATGGTATGTTAAGAGATTTTGTGGGTTTTATAGTCTAACATCAGATGGGAATTACATTGCGAGATCATTAAACGGGAGAGATGCAGGCCAACAACTAAACTGCAACAAATCAGACATTACTGCCATCCGAGAAATGGGATGGACTGGACAAAATGAGGATGAGAAAGTGTGACATCTGCTAGGGACCGTGTTATAGTGAACAGAAACATCGAATTTCCGGACGTGAGTTAGTTCTAGATGCCATAGACTAAGGCAAGAGGTGTTATGTTTTTTCAAGACAGCAGGAAATGCATTGAAATGATCCGCATCAAGGCCTAATTCGCTAACATAGGCTTTCAGGCGCTTACATTCTGATAGTCTTTCGCTCTATCATCTTTTATAGAGCGAAAGACTGATTCTACCAGCGCCTGGAAAAAACTTATCACCAACTCCCGAAGTACGATGATAAAATCCTAACGGAAGATTTCAACGCAGGGATAGGAATAGAATACATTTTTAGCAGTACTTTCGGCAAATACAGCCCACATGACAATAAGTCTCGCAATGGACTTGGGCTCATTGACTTCGCTACGGAACGAAATGCCACTATAACAGACCCACGGTTACCTCATCTCGATATTTATAAGTGGACATGGCGGTCTCCATGTCAACGTACGGTCAATCAAATTGATCACATTGCGATAGGCAAGGAGCACGCATCCAGTATTTTAGATGGTTGAACATTCGCACAGCGGCTAACATCGGCTTTAACCACTACCTTTGGTCAGCTAAGGTGAGGTAAGGTTGAGCTCTATAGCCAAAAATGCGGATCTCCACCAGGCCTCGCCAAATCAAAAATACTGTGAAAAAAATGTTGTGTCGGAAGACTGCGATCTCCAACCTCTCGATTTTTACCATACGCCACCAGCATCGAATGTCGAAGAGCAATGGCAACGATGCCAACAAGCCATTAGATCAGCCGTAACTAATGTGCTAGGTTTCTCGCGCTCACCAGCAAGAAAACCTTGGTTTGATGAGGAATGTCGACAGATGCATGCTGGCAAGAACGAGGCCTACACGGCTAAGTTGCAAGTGAATGCGAGAGCTGCAAATGAGCTCTATAGCCAAAAATGGAAGGAAGAATACCAGCTTTTCAGAAAAAAAGGAAAAAAGCAAGAAAAGTGTGCTAACGATGATACAGAAAGGTGCCACTTCAGGAATCACAATTTTCTCGCGCTCACCAGCAAGAAAACCTTGGTTTGATGAGGAATGTCGAAAGATGCATGCTGGCAAGAACGAGGCCTACAAGGCTAAGTTGCAAGTGAATACGAGAGCTGCAAATGAGCTCTATAGCCAAAAATGGAAGGAAGAATACCAGCTTTTCAGAAAAAAAAGGAAAAAAGCAAGAAAAGCGTGCTATCGACGATACAGAGAGATGCCACTACAGGAATCACGGACTACTAAGGAGTTCCTTACAAGACACTGATCATCCAGTTCTGTGTTTAGTTGCTGAAGGATGATAGAAGGTATTTGGGTATCATGCTTGACCCAAAACTTAACTGGAAACGCAACATCGACCATAGAGTAAGGAAGGCGTGTGCTGCCTTCTATGCATATAGCAAAACCTTTGGGAAGATTTGGGGACTTCAACCAAAGATGACCTTGTGGATGTACACAGCAGTGGTACGTCCAGTTCTCACATACGGCTTACTAGTATGGTGGCCCGCATTGAGTAAAGGCTACAACCTTACAAAATGAAAAAGACTGCAAGGAACAGCCAGTATAGGCACCACGGGAGCGCTGAGATCGGCGCCAACGGGTGCCTTCACTGTGGTATGGTATCTCTTGGCTCTCTACCTACACATTAAAGATTCCGCGTTATGAAGCTCAATAACACAAATGGAGTCAGGATGTTGGAATGCAAGGCCGTATGGTAATATCCTGGACTCGTTATCAAACGGCGCGGTCACGTTTCCAACAGACTACATAACCCTAAGCTTCAAGAAAGGCTTTCACGTAGGATTTCCTACCAGTGGAAGAGAAGCGAAGAAGTAAGGATCTAAGACGAACTGTGGCGTGGGGCCCGAAGTCTACTCGGAAGACTCAAAATATCAGTATCATATCGCCTACCGGATTTTGCCAGCGTATTCCAGGCTTAACTACTGGCTATCTGAGAGGCTTGTACGCTTCTGTGACGTGACACTATAACAAAAAAAAAATACAAATTTTTGGCGCAACAGGGCCTAGCTTTCTTACAACCATTCATGCATGCGTGTGCACTTTTATCTCGATGGCGGGACCTCCTGTTTTATGACGACTCCGAACAACGAATTTGGGATAAGATTTTGGTACTACTCGGATGATTTGTCAGATCTTCACCAGAGGAGGGCCAGTGAAAAATTATTAAGTTGTTGCTACTGAGAATCGAACCCAAACCTTCTGCGCGGCAGTTCACACACTAACCATCGCGCCACTGATCCCGTCATGACACTATTCTGCTATTCTCACAAATAGCCAAATGGCCATATAGACCATCAACTCGGCTACCATATCCTCCAAATTGGTAGAGGAATGCCAAACTGGTAGACCTGCCCACCTTGTCGAACGTTTCAGGGTCACTCTTCTCTGGGTTCCAGGGCAGTGACATTGAAGAAAACGAGCGTGCAGACGAGCTGGTCAGCCAAGGCTCAGCTCTTCACGGTTCACTTGCGGCAGGGGTCCTAATCCCGCTAGGTGCGTTTATGAGACTAATATACTCATACTTCCTGAAAAAGGCCGGCTCCAAATGGAGAAGGTTAACAAATAGCGAGGACCATATGGCCCTCCCACTACAAAAACAGAACAAACGATTTATTGCATAGCACCCGCAAGAATGACGGCGATAGTCATGGGGCACCAGCCAATTCGAAACCATGCGGCCAAACTAGGGATTCCATTTGGTTGGAAAAATGTAGAAGATTGTGGAAAAATTATGAGCGAAAACTCAATACTTCATCAATGCCGCAGTTGCGGGAACACAAATGAGAGAGGAAACCTCTCCCAGATGAAATGGGAGAAGGTTTCTAATAAATATCCGGCACTAGCAAGAGCCACCGATCAAATCTTCACACTTCGGCAGATCCTGGAAAAAACCCAAGAAGTCCAATCGATACCCACCACCTATTCATCGATTTCAAAGCCGCATACGACAGGATTTATAGAGACGAACTATACAGAGCCATGTCTAGTTTTGATATACCGCCCAAACTCGTCCGTTTGTGTAGGATGACGGTGGAGAATTATCGCTGCTCCATCAGGGTCGAAAACGACCTCACTGACACATTCGATACCAAAAAAGGATTTAGGCAAGGCGATGCGCTTTCATGTGACTTCTTCGATTTGATTCATGAGAGGATTGTGAAAAACTCACGAGCCAACACCAGAGGCACAATCTTCCAAAAATCTGTAAAACTACTAGCATACGCCGACGATATTGACATCATTGGTAGGACCAAAGATTATAATGCCATACAGATGACGCACTGCATACAAGGAAAATTGTTCTATGGCGGGTCTCACTCGCACGGCCCGCCATATATTTGGATCTCGTTTTTCATGTGTGCTCGTGCACAACGCCCGCCCTTAAAGCTGGTGAGCAAAATTTTCCGTTTTTTGTTAATCCGTCATCTGTATGGCTTTGTAATCTTTGGTAGGACTCAATGTGATGTCATAGCCAAGTTTGCTAGTATAGAGAAGGAAGCGGCAAAAATGGGTTTAGCAGTAAATGAGGGCCAGACGAAGTATATGCTGTCAACACGAAAGGACACACAACATCGACGAATTGGACAGAACGTCACCATTGACAGATATAACTTTGAGGTAGTACGGGACTTTATCTATCTCGGTTCTGCTATTGACTCTGACAACAACATCTCGTCAGAAATTAAACGAAGAAGTACTCTTGCCAACCGCTATTTCTTCGGTCTATGAAGGCAATTCAGTAGTAAAGCCCTCACTCGAACTACTAAGGAGATCTTATATAAGACCCTGATCATCCCAGTCCTGCTCTACGGCGCTGAAGCATGGACCGTCTCAAAAGCGGATGAAGAAATCCTTGGTCGATTTGAGAGGAAAATTCTTCGAATAATCTTCGGTCCCGCTTGCGTTGACGGGCTATGGAGACGAAGATTCAACCAAGAACTATACGAGCTGTACAGCGACATGCCCCTGGTCAAAAAACTCCGCATTGGACGTTTAAGATGGCTAGGTCATGTAGAACGAATGGACACCAATACTCCGGCTCGCAGAGTCTTCGATTCCCAGCCAGACGTCGGACGCAGTAGAGGAAGACCTCGCCTTAAGTGGCGCGCACAAGTAGAAACCGACCTCAACCAACTTGGAGTGCGCAACTGGAGGCAGTAAGCTAAGGATCGGGCTAATTGGTGAGGCATGTTGGTTGAGGCCCAGGTTCATTCCGGACTGTAGCGCCACTTAAGTAAGTAAGTAAGTAAGCAAGAGGCACATTGCATGCGTTAGACGAACCATTTATTGACAGCCTTAGCGACATCTCGAGCAAAAGTATACAAGATGGTATGCCTTTTCTAAACGTCACAGGCTGGATCTAGAGACCGCCTGTATGGGATCAGTGAAATAACACCCGCTGTGATAATTGGTTTTTCGTGGCTAATTTCCGTGGGGGTTATTTCATTGACCCGATCTTGTATCCTTTTACCCGAGATGTCGAAAAAATTATAACATCCACAACAACAATCATAATAAAGGTCACACGCGACGTGGTAACGAAAATGCACATAAGTGCTACTTGGGTTCATGCCGAACCGCCATTTTTACCCACCTACCTACCATACTATTAAATAAAGCATTTAATACGGTACTTGGAGACCCCTCAGTTGACTCCAATCGCTTCTGTATGTTTCATATCATTGAAATTTGTGTCCATAATTTTGGAACTCTTCCCAATCAGCAATCACTTATGACGCACAACAATGTCAACTTCAAATAAATTTCAAGTGAACAAATCGAATTTTGATTGAGGCACCATGTCAGTAAAAAAGAAGAAAAAAAGCCTCAAGACGACGCGCCTAATTTATTTTTATATCTCTGATGTTATTTTCCTGAACCGTTAGTTCGTTTGTGTTTCCTCCAACTTCAACATCTGCATTGTTGGTGTGTTTTAGTTTCCTTTTCAAAAAAAAAAAAAACACATTCGCACAGATTTTTTCCAGACGACATTTCCGCCATTTTTGGAATAAATTCCAGAAAACTATTTGGCTCGTTGGTATCCTCTTATTCTCGATGGATCCAAGATGATTCCAAGATCCGATAGAGACGAATGGATTTAATTGGTTTTTTTTTTGTCGTGTCTCCTTCCATCGAATGTGTTTGTCCTTGAAATTGTGTTCATTTATAGCAGACTAGCCCCGTCTTCATTTCAGACTTTCAGAATGCACACTCTGACTGAGTGAGTGAATGAGTGTGTGTATGAAAATAAATGATAAACGAGCGATATAAGCGCTTAATAACTTTTAAATGATTTAATAGAAATCATTTAAATGAAAATCACGTTTTGGACATAATGGTGGAAGAAAAGGTTTTTTTTTTGTTTTTTAGTTCTTTTTGCATTTTATGTTAATTTTACATTTTGCGCCTTTTGTTCACGAAATTACCTTTGATGTCTGAGGAGGTTTTGGTTTTAGCTGGATAATAATTATTTATAAGATGGATGATTCTGGTGAAAAATCGCAATAAAACGAAGGAAATCATGAGATATACGGTTCTGCTGTCGGCATTCAAATTGGACTTGATATGGGGATTTGGTGAGCTCAAGTCTTTGCCTTGGTAGTTTGATTTTTGACAGATTGATTGAGTGATGGAGTGAAATCTTCTTTGGAATAAAATATAAGATGTCTGCAAAACGGCAAATTGAATGAAGTCTAACGGACGGCAGCTGCTTATACACCAAGCGAGTTAAAGGGGTTCTGGTAAGGTCTAACGTATTTATGATAATATATGTGTTCCAAAGTTGCTTGATAGAAATCACCGTTTTGTTTTTTTTTTTTGTAATTTCATTATAGAAACATAAATTGGGATTATATATGCCATTTCACATTGGGCAAATGGGGTTATCGGCTTGGCTGCTGGGATATATCGGGTTTTTCAACAGGGACGCTACAAAAGTTGAGCGACAGGGATAGCAAACGACGCCATATTTCTTGCCGCTCTTTTGACATTTCTCTTCAGTTAGGTTTGCCATTTCATGATGGAAAGATATACGATCCAACAACGAGTCGAAATTATTAAAATTTACAACCGAAATTCGGAGTCAGTGGCCTCAACGTTAAGAGCGCTACGTCCAATTTATGGTCGTCATAATCGTCCTAGCAGATCAACAACTGAGCGTCTAGTGGAAAAAATTGAATCCACAGGCACAGTACATAATGTTCCCGTGCCAGTGAGACAAAGAAGTGCCCGTAGTGTCGAGAATATTCCTGCCGCTGAGGCTTCAGTTGAAGAAAGCCCCAATGTGTCTCTCACACGTCGTTCTCAAGCGTTATCTCTGTGACGTCGTTGTGGCGAATTTTGCGAAAAGATCTTGGCCTACATCCTTACAAGATTAAATTGACGCAAGAACTAAAGCCGCTTGACCACCAGAAGCGTCGTATGTTCGTGAATTGGGCTGAGCAACAACTTGAAAATGATTCGGATTTTCATCGAAAAATCATCTTCAGCGATGAGGCTCATTTCTGGCTGAATGGCTGAATGACAAAATATGCGGTATTGGTCAGGCAGCAATCCACACGTACTCCATGAGTCATCATTGCATCCCGAAAAAATTTCGGTTTGGTGTGGTTTATGGGCCGGCGGCATCATTGGGCCGTACTTCTTTCGTGATGATCAAGACCGGCACGTTACTGTGAATGGGAATCGCTACCGTTCAATGATAACCGAATATTTTTGGCCCCAATTGGATGATATGGACTTGGAGGACATGTGGTTCCAACAGGACGGCGCCACAAGCCACACAGCGAATGCCACAATCAATTTATTGGAAACCAAGTTTGGAGAACGTGTTATCCCACGAAATGGTCCCATCGCTTGGCCGCTTCGGTCGTGCGATTTGACGCCGTTAGACTATTTCCTGTGGGGCTACGTCTAGTCTATGGTCTATGCCAACAAGCCAGCGACGATTCATGAACTTCGTACGAATATCGAACATGAAATTGCAGCAGTATCGGCCGATTTATGCTTGAAAACCGTCGAAAATTGGGTTCAGCGCCTGGACTTCTGCAAGCGTGCCTGTGGTGGCCATGCAAAAGAAATCGAGTTCCATACATTATGGCATCAAACGTACTTTCATAGGAACAAAGAATTTCATTGATATCCAAAACCGTTTTTGTTTTATTTAAAAAAAAAACTTTTTTAGCGCTCTTTTTGAAAAACCCTTTACATTTATAAAAGTGTTTCATGAAAATTCGGTATAAAAATAACTGAACTCCGTTGAATCTCCTCCCTTAATAACGGGCCGATGTTGAATGTCAACCACACCTAAACGTCAAGTTTTTTTCTGCATTTCATTTGATATTTCTTAGTTCCAGACTTACTAAGTTTGAACCATGGAAAGATACACAATCGAGCAACGCGTTAAAGTTATTGAGGCTTAATATGAAAATGGGCGTTCAAATCAAAATGCATATCGTGACCTTTTTTCGGTCAATTTAATCGTCCAAATGTGCGAACGATCAGAAAAATCTTGCGAACATTTGAGCTAACCGGGTCTGTAGGATATGTGAAGACTGCAGTGCATGCTCGTGCAGCTCGTACTGCCTAAAATATGCTGTTCGCGATAGTGTGTCTGAAGAGCCGTCCACTTGAACTCGTCGTCGTGCCCAACAATTGCACCTCTCACGATCGTCTTTAATGACCATTTTGCTATTGACTCAAGAGCTAAAGCATCTTGACCATTTCAAGCGTGGTCAATGGTCAGAATGGTGGCAAGAAATGGCATCAGTGGATGACCAATTTTCGAAGAAAATCATCTTTACAAATTTTCCCCTCTGTGGATTCGTCAATTAGCAGAATTGCCGCATTTGGGCGAATGATAACCCAACAGTGATTGCCGAAAAACCAATGCACCTACAAAGGGTGACTGTTTGGTGCGGTTTATGGGCTGGCGGCATCATCGGGCCGTATTTTTTTCAAAATGAGGCCGATCAGGTACTTGCCACTTGCCACAAAGCTAACGAGAGAATGGCTCTTTTGGCCGACAAATTCAATGGCCGTGTAATATCACGTGTTGGCGATGTCAATTGGCCGCCAAGATCATGTGATTTGACATTGTTGGACTTCTTTCTTTGGGGTTATTTAAAAGAAAAGGTGTACGTCAAAAACCCAGCAACAATTCAAGAGCTAAAGGATGAGATAATTCGGCACATTAACGGCATAGAACCTCAAATATGCCTCAGCGTCATCGAAAGTTTGGACCATCGGATGGAGGTGTGCCGCCGAGTTCGCGGCGGCAATTTGGCCGATATTTTGTTCCATACATAATTGAACCACACCAATATTATCGTAATAAAAAGAAATGACAATAATTTGCTAAATATTTTGTGTTTTATTCGAAATCAACATCGGCCCTTAAAATAAAATAACCACCCTCTATATGAGCTATATGAGCTGGTTGCCATTGACCTTGAAATTTTCCCATATCAGACTAGGGTCATCTAGGTCTTATAATGGATCTCCTGAGCGCTTTACTACTAAATTACCATCTTGCCATTTCTGACGAGATATTGTTGTCTGAGTAAATAGTGTAGCCGAGGTAGGTACACAAAGTCCCGTACTACCTCAAAGTTATATTTGTCAATGGTGACGTTCAGTCCAATTCATCGATGTTGTGTGTAATTTCGTGTTGACAGCATATATTTAGTCTTAAAGTGTTTCCACACCAAACCAGAAATTTAGTTTTCGCAAAAATACTTGAATATTTCGTCAAAAACCGAAGTTTTCCCATACATTTTCAGTTTTCAAAAACTAGTAGGTTACGTCGTAACCGCTTCGAAAACACTTCGCAGACGTACTCTCGTTGAAGGCAGTTGGAACGAAACCCTCTTTTCATACGTTCTACATGTTCCACAAAACAGCCGATGAACTCGCTGTCAAAACAAATGAATTTTTTTTATTTCCTTTCAAATGTGGCTTTGGCTTGTAAAACTATAATTCAATGGAAATTTCAAAACAAAATGAAGAAGATTTGGTGTGCGAAAGAAGGGGAGTACATGGTGCAGCTATGGGCAAACAAAAAAAAAAATGACGAACTCCGAGGATTTGATTCAATTGATATAATTTCCCTCACAAATTTTGCAGCTAGTATCACAGCTGAGCTGATTGAAATGTCAAACTAAGCCTGGCCCAAGTTCGGTCTGAAAGCACAAGTGGTTATCGAAAACTTTTTGTCTCAGTTTTCATTTCGGTGTGTAAGCGATATTACCCTCATTTGCTGGTAAACCCATTTTTGGCACTTCTATGACATCACGTTGAGTCCTACCAATGATGTCAATATCGTCCTCGTATGAAAGTAGTTACACTGAAAGATTGTGCCTCTGGTGTTGGCTCGGGAGTTTTGCAGAATCATCTCAAGAATCAAACTGAAGAAGTCACATGGCAGCGCATCGCCTTGCGTAAATTATTTTTTTGGAATCGAATGTGTCGATGAGGTCGTTTCCGACCCTGATGGAGTAGCGAGAATTCTACATCGCCATCCTTCACAAACGGACGAGTTTGGGCTGTATACCAAAACTAGACATGGCTCTGTATAGTTCGTCTCTATAAATGCTGTCGTATGCGGCTTTGAAATCGATGAAAATGTGGTGGGTATCGATTTGGACTTTTTGGGTTTTTTCCAGGATCTGCCGAAGTGTGACAATTTGATCGGTTCTAGACTTTCCTAGCTTAAAACCACACTGATAAGTTCCGATCAGGTTGTCGGTAAACGGTTTCAGGCGTTCACATATTACGGCAGATAGGTTCTTGTAGGCGATGTTGAGAAGACTTATGCCACTATATTTGGCGTAATTCAGATGGTCTCCTACTTTGGATGGGAAAAAAGATGCTGAGGTTCCATTCTTCAAGCATACTTTCCTCCAACTAAATTCAACTTATGAGTTGGTGAATGTTACTTACCAAATCATTTCCAGCGGCTCTATAAAACTCGACAGGAGAGCCGTTATTCCCGGCAGCCTTGTTTAGCTTTAGTTTGGATATTGCTATCCTAACTTGCACTCCTAACATCACTTAGGTCGGTAGTTTTTACCGGCGGTCGTGGCCAACATTGAATGTTTCGTTCTGCCTTACAGCGAAAAATTGCATGTCATCGCCGTTAAACAGTCAGCAGAATTTTTTTTTTCATTCTCAGTATCGAATGTCTGTCAACTATGATCTTAGGTTGTTCGCATTGAAAGAATTCTGCTCAAGGCTTGAATCCCTGTCTTTGTCCTTTACCCTTTGGTATAAAACTTGCAAACATCATTTCTGGAGTGTCACCTCTCGATATCCTCGATCGCGCGCTATTCTTGCTTTTTTCGCCTTTTCGAAAAGCCGGGGTTCTTTCATCCTACTTTCAGTATAGAGCTCAATGGCAGCTCTTGTCTTCACCTGCAGCTTATACTTGTAGGCCTCATATTTGGCTGCGACCAAATGTCGGCAATCTTCATTAACTCAATCTTGCTGGTTAGCGCGAGAAATCTAGAACATCAATTGCGGCTGATCATATGGCTTGTTGTTCAACTTAATCCGAAAAAAAAACTCAACAGAGAGGTTGTCGAATCCACCAAAAATTGTCCATGGTATTCGAATAAATGACTAAAAGCAAAGTGCCTTGGAGTTAGGAGGAGGGACGTTCCGCAAGTGGAACACTACTATTGCAAATATAAAAAAAATGAAATAACTCAACATCCGTCATTTTGCCCAAACCAAGAACCCCCTGGCAACCTACTACCAATCCCAACGCTTCCAAACCAATTTCCCACGACAAGATCAGCAACTTGCTAGCTATAATAACGGTCTTAACCACTTTCTAAGTACACATCGACGACAGTTCCACTGCTCATTGAGGTCGTTGCTGCGGCGGAGTCGCAGCCCCCCATTCGATAAAACCTCACATCACTCGAGCTAATCCGAAATTATAGTGCTTGTGAATTTTTGATTGCGTTGACCTTGTCGTTAATTAAATGCACTCAATTGTTTGAAATAATAATGAACCCACGTTCGGCTACGACCGCTGTGACATGCCTCCAAGCAGAGCATCGAACCCCAACCAGTCGCATCGAATTACCCCTTTTGCTTAGCCGCATGCCACAGCAGACAATAACCAGAGGAGGGTACCACGCCAACTACACCGTGGATACCGCAAAAGTCATTGTAATGTCTCAGCCTGCTGGGGGAGGCAGAGGTGGGCTTGAAATACAGAAAACCAACAACTTATCTGGAATTTCGAAATACATACGAGAGTTTTCGTTGCGAAATCCGAGATCCGCATAGTGATCTCCTTTAGATGGTTACTCGCTCGGCTAAGTGCGAGATTTCACCCCGCACTTTTGGGATTGAATTTCCCACAGCATTGGGCAATGCATTGATGGTTTATGCGATCGCTAGGGACACCAACAGCCCCCGGCAGTTAATCATCCCTATGTCGAGCTTTGCCGTCTTGGGCAATGACTGGAAGGCATTCCCTGCGCGGGAGCAACATCATTAGCATAGATCATGACAGAATAGGCAAACGGAGTGAGTTTTTAAAATCCAATTACCCAACCACCCATGTAAGTGAGGTTTTGTAATTGGAATTCGCCAACTTGGCTTGAGCGGCACACGTCCACATCGGTTGGCGCCGTAGATTAGAATTATAGCCGCCTACTTAGACTCGTCAGAAGTTGCATGTGTGCCATTGTTGTTCGCCGAGTGTTTATTGACAGTTATGTGCAGTCGAACTGCGGCGGGCACAATGTGAGAACCCTAGACAGATATAGTTTACTTGTCCGCTGGCATGCATGCAAATTAGCCGTTTAATTTGGCCTGGTCGCTGGCAGAATTTCAAATGTCAAATCGGCAAATGGCGGTTGGTGGTTAGTGTAGGTGGGTGGGTGTGTGTGAACTCCTACGACGGGCCATAACAATTAAAATTTTCCCACGGTTTGCAGTAAATATAAAATGTAATTGCCAAGCGATAAGTCGGTTGTCGGCCAAAGTTTTATATACCATCCGGTTAGATGGGAGCTAAGTCGCCGCAAAGCTCGCAAAGGTAATGCGAATGAGTGGATGACTTTTGATTTCATTTGGGAGACAATGGATGGACTTTGGATTGGGAACCACTTGTCGTAGATTGATGGGAGATACACTATGAAAACAAAATTCAACCGGAGATAGGTATTTACAGAAAATAGTCGGTTAGGTTTCATTTAGAGAGAGTTTTGACCAACCTTGAAGTTTTTAATTTCGAAATTTTAAAGTACCTATGACTCAAGAAATTTGAATTCCCTTCTGAAGAACTACTCAGTCGAGTTATAATTCATAAACTTCAAATTTAAAAACTTCTGAAAAATCATATACTGATTTTAAGAATATCTGGAAAAATACCTCTAGGTCCGCTTAAAATTTATAAATCTGCTTAAAATTTTTTTTAAAGAAGTCTATATGATATAACAACATCCTGTTATTGGTTTTAACAATTTTAAGAACCACGAGTACAATGTGAAAAGCGGTTTTTAGTAAATTTTCGGGACCACTATAACTTGAAAACGCACTTTCACTTGAAACGCAGAATCTGTTACGAAATTTGATCGGTGTGCTGATTAGATTTCTTAGTTCATATGAAAATAATTTTGGGAACTTTATGTAAAATGATGGATTTAACAGTAAAAATATTTCAGGTTTAAACAAATTATAGCTTGAAAAAGTCCAGGGTGCGCCATATTTTGTCGTGAATTCATTGTCTCCGGCCAATGCCATTTAATTGGGAAGCGTACTTAAATGGCGCTGCAGTCCGGAATTAACCTGGGCCTCAACCAACATGCTTCTCTAATTAGCCCGGTCCTGAGCTAACTGCCTCCAGTTGCGCACTTCAAGTTGGTTGAGGTCGGTTTCTACTTGTGAGAGCCACTTACGGAGAGGTATTCCTCTACTGCATACGATCGACGTCTGGCTGGAAATCGAAGACTCTGAGAGCCGGAGTATTGGTGTCCATCCGTTCTACAGGTTGTCCAAAAAAGATCACCCTATTGGAAGATGCTCTTATTTTTACAAATGGCCGCCAATGTCAAACCTGTTTTGACATTTGTGGACCAGACAGATGTAGAATACCAAGTGAACTAGCCTTGGAGCGATACACTCCCCAAGGACGCGGAATAATCGTGTCTATTTTTTTTTTTTTGCGTAACAATTCTTCTTTAGTGTTGGTGCAGCGCGAATTCCGTCGCCGATTCCCCGGCCTTCCGACACCGACTGCGCAAACTTTTAAAACCTTAGAATTCACACTTCTTGGTGTTACATCTCAACTGAAGAAAGCCACGGCATTGTCAAAAAGTACTAGAATCTATTAATCTAAAGGGTGATCCAAGTAGAGATACTTTTTTCAATAGCCTTTTTTGACAGATCACGTGTGAGTCGTGTCATGCTGTCATGTTATTTTTGTTTAGTATTGTTTCGCATTTCATAATGGAAAGACTTACGCGTGAACAACGTTTACAAATTGTTCAACTTTATTATGAAGATTCACGTTCTGTGAGGAATGTGTTTCGTGCACTTCGCTCAACTTATGGTCAACATAATCGGCCTACTGAGCGTACTATTCGCAACACCATCACCCATTTTGAGACCCAGCATTCATTATTGGATAATATTCGACCGAATAGACCACGTCCAGCACGCTGTGAAGAAAATATAGCGGCCGTAGCTGAGAGTGTACACGAAGACCGTAGAGAGTCGATTCGGCGCCGTTCGCAGCAACTCGGACTGCGGTATGGAACGACTTGGCGCATTTTACGTCAAGATCTTAAATTGAAAGCGTACAAAATACAGCTTGTGCAACAACTGAAGCCGCTCGACCTTCCCAAGCGACATCGCTTCGCTCTATGGGCTCTTGAAAAGTTCCAAGAAGATCCGACGTTTTCGAGGAAAATTTTGTTTAGCGATGAGGCCCATTTCTGGCTCAATGGGTATGTAAACAAACAAAATTGCCGCATTTGGGACGAAGAGCAACCTGAAGAGATTGAAGAACTGCCACTTCATCCAGAAAAAAACAACAGTTTGGTGTGGTTTGTGGGCCGGTGGAATCATCGGTCCATATTTCTTTAAGAATTATGCCGGTGCGAACGTAACCGTCAATGGCGACCGTTATCGTGCCATGATAACCGACTATTTGATGCCTGAAATTGAAGCTCGTGATCTCGGCGACATTTGGTTTCAGCAAGACGGCGCCACTTCCCACACATCGCATCAATC
Organism: Rhingia rostrata; assembly: GCA_949824845.1. Lineage (NCBI taxonomy): Eukaryota > Metazoa > Arthropoda > Insecta > Diptera > Syrphidae > Rhingia > Rhingia rostrata. The sequence goes on along the minus strand of OX463757.1, from coordinate 16,583,609 downwards.
AATGGACTTATTGAGAGAACATTTCGGTGAGCACATAATTTCACGTTTTGGGCCGGTCGATTGGCCACCAAGATCTTGTGATATCACACCGTTAGACTTTTTCCTGTGGGGAAATGTAAAGTCAAAAGCTTATGCCGACAAACCCGCTTCAATTCAGGCCTTGGAGGAAAACATCACGCGTGTCATTCGCCAGTTACCAGTCGAAATGCTCGAACGAGTGATCGAAAATTGGACTCAACGGATGGACCATCTGCGACGTAGCAACGGCCAACATTGGATAGACATAATCTTCAAAAAATAAATGCCAAAGAATGTTCTTTCAAATGATAATAAACATATTCTCCATTAAATTTGAATTTTCTGTTTTTTTTTCTTTAAAAAAGTAGGGAACCTCGAAATGGATCACCCTTTATTAAAATCTATTAATTTGCAAGTGCCCGAATACCTAGATACATCAGTTTGTTTGTAAAATATTTTTCTGATTAGCATATTTTATCAGGTATGTAGAATTCACTCAGGGTGGCATATTGATGCTTACATATCCAAATGTTGTAATAAACCGCAACATGCCTTTAACCAGATTCCTCCGTTGAGCATGAAACCACGTCCACTCTAAGATATTCGCAATTTCGACAAGTGAGCATTTCTGATGGCGGAAAAATGCAGCATCACAACAATCTCAATTTCAAGTGCAACTTCATTAAGCACAGAAAAGACAGGAAAAGCAACGACGCATACGTGAGTGTATCTAACTAACAGAAATGCAGCAATTCGCATTCTTGCCAGTAATACAGTTGAAATAATTCACATGCTTCAGCAAGTAAACGGTGCGGCACATAGACTTCTTTTTCTTCTTACCGATACACACATAGAGTGTGTTATGCATGACTTATCGTACCCGTAGATACTCGTAGATACTCATAGATACACGTTCCATAGTACTCGTATGCAAAAAGCGTCTTCAATTGCATATTCCGCGTGTACCCATCATACACCGTTTGCAATACAAGGCGCGCTGCATTAAAATGTTAGCTTCGATTTAAATTCGTTTTCATAAAAATTACGGCTTATCACACACCGTCAAGCCCCGGGCACACAAAGTCAAACAGTTGTCTTAGCTCATCTTGAGAGGTAGCAATCTTTGGCGGATTAGCCTACCACCGTCCGAGAGTCGTTTGTCGCTTCTGGTGAACTTCCGGAAGAGGCATCGGAGTTTATTACTACCTACTCGGCTGGTTTTGAATGGCTGAAACCTGCAGTGAATCCGGTAGTTGGACTATGGGCTGTAACTTAATTTCAAAATGAAAACTTGGAATTACCCGCGAATATATGTTGTAGGTACAGTTGGTGATTTCAATTGAGCGTGAAGTTACGAGAGTACTCCACTCTGGAGACGACAACGACTATGATGATGACGGATGCATAGCATCAGCTTGACAGACAAATTTGCGACCTGGGATTGAGTTCTTTGGTTTGTCGGCACTTGTTTGTGTTGAGGAGTTTTGCCACTTGAAGTGAGTTTTACGGATGGGTACCTGAGCAAACTTTGCCCACTCTGAGATAGCTTGCAGAAGAACGTTTCATGGTTATGCCAAATTGGCAATTAAAATGATGATGACTTGGAGAGAAGGCTTACTACGAACTGACGTGTGGGTAATTAAGAAACGACTGATTCTGACAGGTTGGCAGAAACGTGGGGTTCTTATTTTGTTTTAGTGATAAACGGTGGAACTCAAGAGTTAATGGGGACACTGACCGACTGGTGGTCTAATGTTAATCTAGGCCGCCATTGCGACTGGTATCATGTGCAATTAGGCATGCCAATCTTTGGAAACAATTTGCAAATCTATGTTAGTTAGTTTTTGGAATTTAAGAAGGCTATATCGCACTTAGGTAATTTTTTTTAAAACCTGGTATTTAGCAAGTGTAGGCTAATTTGGCACACAAGTGTTTAGATGTTGGTAAATGTATCGCTACTTATCATGGGTGGTTATGTATGTCAAAAATGCTTCAGCCAAGAATTCTTTGAATTCCAGCCTTCAGATTCAAGGTGACACGGAGATTGGACTTCCGGTTTAAGGATCGAATGACTGAATGAACTGAGAGACTGGACTTCCGGGTTAATGATCGAGTGACTGAATGAACTGAGAGACTGTAAGTGTCCAAAGTGCCCAGGATCGGAAAAGAAACCAGGTTTCGAGGATCGAGAGCCCGATAAGTAAGAAATATGTAGAAATATCAGGTAGATAACGTCTCATAAAAAAATTACAAAAAAAAGGATGTAAACTCACGTGCGGAAAGAGTGAAACTGAATTCTGATTATTTTTTAGAGAATAAGGTGATGATACTATGGTAAGCAAAGCGAGATAGAGCGAGAGCGATTGATTTATTTTTCGTTACACTCTTTCGTTTCATAAAATCAAATTCACACCGTTGCAAAAGAAGTTTTACTTTAAAAAAAATGTCTTAGGTTAGATTAGTACAAGAAGGGAACTTCCATCTATCCTCTGTTCTCAATTCGTCACATGGTGCCATTACATAAGGCGTTTAATTCTTGGCAAGAGACAAAATGTTTGTTGATCTAGGATGTTTGAAGAGGGGGCAAGAACTACCCCCGTCCGACGAGTTTAGCCGTGCGATCACAGGCGTGCCGCGCCCTTTTCTCCAGCATCGAAACTACACCAGTGGACAAGCAAGACTCACAAAAAAAGACCAAATTCTAGCATTTGGCATTTTGACACTTCGATAAAACGACATTAGGCCAAATGAGGAAAGTGACATAAAGCCGAATGAAGCTCAAATCAAATTGTATATAAACGTATCAGGGAAGCAAGGTTGACGCTTCATCAAAGTGTCATAATACCAAATGCTAGAATTTGGTCGTATGTCACTTTCACAAGGCGTCATAATACCAGATTTATAGATTTGGCCTAATGATGCTTGGCCTTATGTCACGGCACCCGAAAGAAGCAAATATGATATGCGATCGAAAGTATCATAAAGCATCAAAGTGTCAGAATAGAACAGATAGAATTTGGCCTTATGTAACTTTCACATCTCAACTTTCATAAGACTCAACTTATAGATTTGGTCTTATGACGCTTGGCCTTATGTCACGGCACCTCGTTTCATATGTGAGCCATTCCGAGTTCGATATGAAGTCGAGTAAGTTGAAGTCCAAATCAATACCCACCACCTATTCATTGATTTTAAAGCCGCATACGACAGCATTTATAGAGACGGACTATACAGAGCCATGTCTAGTTTTGGTATAGCGCTCAAGCTTGTCCGTTTGTGTAGGATGACGATGGAGATTTCTCGCTTCTCTGTCAGCGTCGGAAACGACCACACCGACACATTCGATACCAAAAAAGGATTTAGGCAAGGCGATGCGCTGTCATGTGACTTCTTCGATTTGATTCTTGAGAGGATTGTGCAAAACTTACGGCCCACACCAGAGGCACAATCTTCCAAAAATCTGTACAACTATTAGCATACGCCGACGATATTGACATCATTGGTAGGACCAAAGATTATAATGTCATACAGATGACTCACTGCATACAAGGAAAATTGTTCTATGGCGGGTTTCACTGGAACGGCCCGCCATATATTTGGATCTCGTTTGTCATGTGTGCTCGTGCACAACGCCCTTCCTTAAAGCTGGTGAGCAAAATTTTCCGTTTTTTTGTTAATCCGTCATCTGTATGGCTTTGTAATCTTTGGTAGGACTCAATGTGATGTCATAGCCACGTTTGCTAGTATAGAGAAAATGGCTTTAGCAGTAAATGAGGGCAAGACGAAGTACATGCTGTCAAGACGAAAGGCCACACAACATCGACGAATTGGACAGAACGTAATCATTGACAGATATAACTTTGAGGTAGTACGGGACTTTATCTATCTCGGTTCCGCTATTGACTCTGACAACAACATCTCGTCAGAAATTAAACGAAGAATTACTCTTGCCAACCGCTGTTTCTTCGAGCTAAGAAGGCAATTCAGTAGTAAAGCCCTCACTCGAACTACTAAGGACGTCTTATATAAGACCCTGATCATCCCAGTCCTACTCTACGGCGCCGAAGCATGGACCGTCTCAAAAGCTGATGAAGAAATCCTTGGTCGATTTGAGAGGAAAATTCTTCGAAAAGTCTTCGGTCCCGTTTGCGTTGACGGGCTATGGAGACGAAGATTCAACCAAGAACTACACGAGCTGTACAGCGACATGCCCCTGGTCAAAAAACTCCGCCTTGGACGTTTAAGATGGCTAGGACATGTAGAACGAATGGACACCAATACTCCGGCTCGCAGAGTCTTCGATTCCCAGCCAGAAGTCGCATGCAGTAGAGGAAGACCTCGCCTTAAGTGGCGCGCACAAGTAGAAACCGACCTCAACCAACTTGGAGTGCGCAACTGGAGGCAGTTAGCTAAGGACCGGGCTAATTGGAGGGGCATGTTGGTTGTGACCCAGGTTCATTCCGGACTGTAACGCCATTTAATTATGAATGATGAATGTCGGTAAATGACGTGGAGGGCAGTAGACCGTTAAGACAGGCCGTAGATGAAAGCATGTTTGCACTTCTTACCTTGATAGATTTTTCGAAAACGTTCGACACAGTTAACTACGACATACATCGCAGCAAACTTATTGAACAGCCTAATTTTTTACTTTCAGTCGCAAAGCTGATCTTATTTTAATAAAATGGTAGATCGCAGGTAACACCAAAATCTCATCATTTCTTGTTTTAAATAAAGGAATGCCACGGGGTTCTTTCTTGGGACCATTTTTATTCTCTGTTTACATTACCTCGTCCATACATGAATGCATGCAATGTTGTATGTAATGCTGAAAACAAGCTGCAAACTTGGTCTAGTTGAAAATTGTGCCTTCGCTTCTGGTCTTAAAATTTAGAGCTGTTACTCTTCTGCATAATGTTATGGGAACTCGTCGACCACTACATTTCTTAACCTTATTGCTGTGAACTTAGGAGGGTCCACAAACGCATCTTTGATGCAGGTGTGTGATTCCCAGTTCTCCGCTGAATTCTTTAAGGGATTGTTGGTCTGTATTGTTCTTGTTCGTAACCGTTGGTCGTCGTTTGTACCGAATCGATGTGACTGATATTTCGGATAAGGAAAAATGATAAAAAAAATTTAAATTATCCCCTTGAAGTAGCAATTAGGTCTCTTAGCCATATGCGTTGGGCGCCATTTTCGTGCAGTCGTAAGTTCTGTTCTTCTTGTCGGAGGCCCTAGTCTTCCATCGATATCAGAGACCTGTTATCTAGATCTTCTTACGGATATATGTTTTTCCGCCATCTCAAAGTTCTTTACGGTCTTGGATAGTTTTAATCACCCAACTGAAAAACAGTGTTGCCATGTAGTCTGTTAATCATTTCAAGATTCGTATAGCGAATGTCATTGTAAAAGTCGTCATATACCTCCTCCTGGGGTAGATGTTTTCTGTCCTGAATCACTCTCATGATATCGTGATCCCAATTATTTCTGTCCGAATTTTATTAAGAGCTCATTTTGAAGGTTCTGATAGCTCTGATGATAGATCGTAATGATCATCTGAGCTATGAAGACATTAAGAGCTCATTTTGAATGTCCTGATAGCTCTGATGATCGATGGTAATGATCATCTGAGCTTCAAAATGAGCTCTTAATACAATTTAGACACAAAAAGCCAATATGACCTGACCTGCCAATACCAGTTTTCAGCTGGACCACATACTGGAATGTGGAATTGGGATGAAAGTTTTTATTTCCATTAAAGTCTCAATTCTAATTACGTAACTTTTGACCATTAGGTGACCCATCAAACTTTGACGTATAGGAATGATTGATCCCTGTATATCTTCATTTGTTAGGTTGCACCCTCGTTTATTGTCGTTAGTACATAGTGATGGCTTTGAAGTTTTTGCATTTTGGTTGGTAATTCTCTGTTCGATTGAAGAGCCACACAATTCAATCTAAGTAAAAACTCTGAAGAAAAATTACCTACCTTCAATGACAACCGTTTAAATGTTAAATATCTCTTATTAACTACAAATTCTAAAATGATTTGAGAATCGATAGCTTAAAAAGGCGATCATTAAAGGATTTTTGACAGAAAATTAACCTACGTTGGGCGCCAGTTAAAAAAATGTATTAATGTATTACCAAGTGCATTGCTTCACCTTGCTTTCCAATAGACCATGAACTAATCGCGGCAAACTATCTCGTATAACATCTTCAGAAAGCTGAAATGTAACGCTTTCAACTTTCTGAAGATGTTACCATCGTTAAAATAAAATAAAATTTACTTTTATTTATTTTTTACGAGTTTTTGTTTTTTTTTTAATTGCGAAATTTCGGCAAATGAAGAAATCAGGATTTGATTTAATATAAATTTGTTTTAAATTGATTAAATAACCTCAAATACTCTTATTTCGCACTGCACTTTCACACCATATAATAAATGGCCGGCAATTTATTTAAAGACAACACTCGAAGAACCTCCATTTATGGCAGTTTTAAGCCCACAATTAATCAAACTTAACTACCAACATTTCACAAAACACTCAAACCACGAGATGTTTATTTATTTGAGTGAAAGATACTTATATTTATAACGGTAGCAATTATCTCGTCATCACATTAAAGTAAAAGATATTTCATCTCAAAATGTGACTTAAATACAAAAAAATTCAGATTCCTTGGGTAAGTCTGATTTATCGGACATGTAAACTACTGCCGTACACACTAATTGGTTAAATACTTGAGTAAAAGTAAACGAAAAACAAAATGAGATACAAAATAAAAAAATATATCTCAATCGGTAATGTATCTGTAAAGGCCGAAATGGATTTTGTTGAAATGAAATGCAAATGGCACGCTTTCGATTTCATTATTAATTGATTAACATTCGTGAGCGATGAGATTATGTTAACGATTAACCGAGTTTCGGGTTTGTGTTAGGCAGAGTGGTAGGAAGACACAGAGGTGATATCCACCGGAACCAATGACTGTAAGCCCATTACATGTTGTATCTGAAAGTTGACAGTATTTCACTGAATGCCTATAAAGAAAGACATTCTCTTGGCTTTTTTTTCGTGTGGTTTGGAGATTGACCTTAAAGTTAAGTGAGTGGAACTAAAATTTTGTTCACTTTTAGGAGACGCCAATAATGATGTCATAGAAAGAATTAAATCGTACTTTTCTAGTTTCACCTATTTAAACGATTAAGGTAACTGGGGTACTTAGCCTTGGAAATATTTTTTTTTTTATAAGCTGAAGCGTGCCTACCTCGAAGGTATATAATGCTTGGATACGGTTCATTGAGTCGATGAAGGCTGGTCTGGTGAAATGAAAAAAAAAACATTTTCTGGTGATCATGAGAGGTTTTCGATGTCGAAGATGTTCTTATAATAAACCAGGCACGAGTACGATAAGTTTGGCACCAAAAATTGACTACGGTTTTAAGAAGAGCCGTCAAAAACAAGCGTTTTTTTATTATGAGAGGCGGAGAGGTATATCTCGCCCAATTTTTGGCGCCAAACTTATCATACTCTTCCCATAAACTATATTCTTGCAGCTAGAACAACATTTTCCAAGACGGCAGCTGAAGAATTTCCAAGTCAAATTCAACGATGGCGTCTACAGCCCCAACTGAAATGGATAAATTGAACAACATTTAGGGGCTGCAACGATATACATGGTGGGCCAAAAGAGATCACCCTATCGGAAGATGCTCTTATTTTTGCAAATGGCCGCCAATGTCAAATCTGTTTTGACCTTATATCCAAGGCCAAATTCGCAGAAGGCCTGCGTTCGATTCCCAGCCATAGCAACACCGTAATCTTTTTTCACTGGACCTCCTCTCGTGATGATCTGACAAATCATCCGAGTAGTATCAATTGTCAAGACAAGCTTATATCGAATTCGCGCCGTTCGGGGTCGGCTTTAAACAGGAGGTCAGCCATCGTGCACGAATTACACACTCACACATGAATGGTTGTGAGAAAGCTCGGCCCTGGGTACTAACGAGCCTGTTGCGCCAGATATTTGTATTTATATTTTGTAAATTCTAACCTTGAGTATCCAACTTGGTCGGAAAAAGAAACAGCGGATAGCTAAAGTCTTTGGAGTAGGGGCCGAAAATTAGATTTATCTCGATGCTGATTTTCATCGCAAAATTCTGTTCAGTGATGAGGCTCATTTGTGGTTGAATGGCTACGTCAACAAGCAAAATTGCCGCATTTTGAGTGAAGAGAATCCACATGAGACCCTTGAGACGCCATTACATCCACAAAAACTGACTGTTTGGTGTGCTCTATGGTCTGGTGGAGTCATTGAGCCATACTTCTTCCGAAATGATGCTGGAGAGTCCGTTACCATTGATGGAGACCATTATAGCGCCATGAGAACCGACTATTTTATTCCCGAATTGAATGGCATCAATGTGGATGAGATGGGGTTCTAACAAGACGGCGCTACATACCAAACATCGCACGTCAAAATCGATTTATTGAAGGAAATATTCGATGAGCGCATAATTTCGGGGAATGGACCTGTCAACTGGCCACCAAGATCGTGTGATTTGACACCTTTGGATTATTTTCTTTGGGGATATGTAGAGTCGCTAGTCTACGTCAACAAACCAGGGGACTAGGAAGCCAACATACGTGGTTTTATTGCCGACATACGGCCCCAAATCCTCGAAAAAATTGGAAATTGGCTTTTTTCGAACCAACCGCGGTGGCCACGTGTCCGAAATCATATTTAAACATTAATGGCATAGAATTATCCTTCCAATAAAGGCATATTGATGGACGTTAAAACGATTTTCTTGTGTTTTATTTCAATTCGAAGTTCGATACCTCTATACCACAATATTTGCATCTCTCCGTTGAAGAACTATTTTCACATTCTATTCTATTTTCACATTCAAGTCAAGTCACATGTACGCCTATCAGTAGAAAAAAAAATTGCTTTCATATTCTACAAAGGGGGCACAGCAGTGGGCGGATTTTAAAAATGTTTACACATGTTCAGCTGGGAGCAACAACGAGCACGTGTACAAAATTTCATCATTCTAGCTCAAATTTAAGGTCCTAATACTGGTGACGTACGGACGGACAGACATGGCTTAATCGACAGAGCTATCGATTCTGAGTCGATTGATATACTTTGAGGTACATCCAGCAAAATTATTTCTCTATGTTACAAGCTGTGTATAAAAACTAATATACCCCTATGGGATAGGGTATAACAAGGGTTGGTATGTGCGCATTTTACTTTTCGCATATGGCTATGAAACGGGCTACACGACTTTGATTTTGACCAACTCAAGACATTGTGCATGAAACCCATTACTGCGGGTTGTGAGGGATCAGAAAATGCAAATACTTATCATGTAGGTGATCATAAAATTACAACCCTTGGAGTTTAAATTCCATCTACAGCTTCAATTCGTACTCCTGCTCGGAAGTCAAAAAAAAAAATGATTCAACTTCTAAAAAGCATTACAACATCAAAGACGACAGTCAATCCCAGTTATCTTCAGCCTTTTTACTTCAAACATAGGCACTCTATAAATGCATCCTCCATATACAAACCTATCGCTACAAAAATGGTTTAAAATCAACCACTCAACCACTAAGTCGCCATTTTAAGGCCAAACTTTACAAATCAATTATAACCATCTTCAGGCCAGCTAACATCGTTTCCCATAAAAGTTTCAAAAAGGAAATTGCAAATCCATGGTAAAAAAAAAAAAAAAAAAAAACGAAAAAATCTATAGATAGTGAAAACTAGGTATGTGACTACCAATTTCAGGCATTTTAATCACATTATCCAATCATTAATTTTTACAAGGAAAACATCATTTAATTTGCTATTCGGGGGAGCTACCTACCTATCCTGGCTGCATGCAATCAATTTGCTACAAATCTCATCACAATTTGTTCACCATGCACACACACCGAGTGTACCCTACCTCTTTTGGAAAGGCAAATATGGGAATTGCACGCCACTAAGAGATACTTTGCTATCCTTGTACGTGGCGTGTATACTCGTCTATAAATATATAGGACTTGTATCTCCGAAAAGGTGAAAACCGACAAACTTGTTTCATGAGACTACACCAACACACAATATTCCGCCAGTAGCTACGCGAATTTTTTTTTTTTAAATTGCAAAGATACTTTGGATAGATACTTGACGCATTTTTACCTTGGAGGTTTTTTTTTTTTTTTGTGCTGCGTGGCGATCCTTCCTTATTAGCGATTACGTACAAGCCTTGCAATTGATATATGGAAGGTGAGCAAAGCGAGGACGCGCGGAAGTGTGTGTGGAACAAGAATTGTATCGGCGAATGGAGGAACAAGAAAAATTCAGGCCAATCCTATAAAGCAGTGATAACTGGTATGTCAACGTTTTATAATAATATCTCAACATTTTAGATGGGGTGCCGGCAGCTATACAATGCCGCAGCATGTGAATTGTGCGTAGAAAAGGTGATCAGCAAAAAAAAAAACATATAGATATGCATGTACGGTATGAACACCTTTGTAGGAAGATACGTATTGTTGAGGTGAAGATTTATTGCGCTTAGATGGAAAGATGGTTATGTGTTGGGTATCCGTTTATAAATTTTCAAGGGTTTTTGATTGTGTTTTTATCAAAATAAAACCTAAGAGCAAACTCATAATGAGATAAAGCTCGTAAGATATGCTGAGAGCGCTTCGAACACCCCAGTATTCATGGAACGTAACCATTATTTTATAAGGAGAGCTTTTAGATATTAATTTCCCGATATAAGAAAAAATTCTCTTTACTAAAGAAAAAGGTCAACCAATTTTTTTTACTCGGTGTGATGGTCGTATGGTTTCGAAAATCTCTTTTTTATTAGCATTTACCAAAAACAGATGTTTAAAAACAAAACGACCCCAAAAAGTGGGCTTGTCTGAAAACACTACATGAGTCAAATATAGATAATTAAATTTTCTAAACATCCTGTTTAGCTACCTTGGTCTGTGTCTGAAACCACCCACAATTGGCCATACGCACATCACCCTGATTCATATAGTTTTACTGACTTTTTTGGTCAAAATGTAAGGAATTTTGAAAATTAATGTACAAAACTTTTGCAAAGCTCCTTACTTTTTGACCAAAAATATCAGAAGAATTATTTGAATCCTGGTGATGTGCTAATGGTCAATTGTAAGCAGTTTCAGAACAAGAATTCGATTTGTCACTGTTGCAAATCAGATTTTGAATTTTTGCGATCAAGAGATGGATTTAGGAAAGTCAACTTTTATTAATATGGGCTAATGTTTAGATTTCCAATGAACCTACATCTTATGTGGAACGTTTAGCCGCTTTCACCTCAGATTCTCAGCATTCCCATATATATATTGGCGTCTCAAATTTAGCCATCGCTTCAGTATGATTTTTCACTAAGCCTTCACTTCGAAACTCTAAGCCTTCAGTTGTCTGAGAAACATCCAAAAATTTAAATCTTTCATGAGAAGATTTTACATTTTTCAGTTCGAGTCGACGTTAAATAGGAGGTCGCACTCTGTGTGGCAAAAATATATCTTCCCACACACAAATGAATGGAGAAGCAATGTTTAAGGTCCTGTGCATCGTAACTTAAGCAAAGCATCAAAAAAATCGATGTTTTTGGTGAAAATTTTAATTTTGAAAGCTGGTTTCGATGTTGTTTGTGACTTGTGAATTGAGTTCCGAGCTAATGCCTAGACCGATTTTCATAAAAGACCACTAAATACAGAGCTGAGAATATCTAGTTTTTGTCAAAAATAAGAAGCTATACAAAACTCAAGAAATATTTGCTTCATTTTCTTATGCGAGTTTTTAAAAAACGAACATCTCTCCGTACTATAAATTGTGGCAAAACTATTTTTTCAGCCTCAGAAAACGTTTTTTTTTAGTACATAACGGGTGGTTAAGTTTTAAGGGCCGATGTTGAATGTGACCCACACCTAAACTTCAAGTTTTTTTCTGCAATTTTTCTGACATTTGTCAATTTCAGAATAACTCGATTTGAACCATGGAAAGATAAACAATCGGGCAACGCGTTAAAGTTATTCAGGCTTATTATGAAAATGGGCGTTCAAAATGCATATCGTGAACTTCGCGATTTTTTCGGTCAATTTAATCGTCTAAATGTGCGTACAATTCAAAAAAATCGTGTAAAAATTTTAGAAAACCGGGTCTGTAGGAGATGTGAAAACACCAGTGCATGCTCGCACTGCCGATAATATTGCTGCTCTTCGCGAAAGTGTGGCTGAAGAGCAGTCCATCTCAACTCGTCGTTGTGCCCAACAATTGTACCTCTCACGCTCGTCGTTGATGAACATTATGCATAGAGACTTGCATTTACACGCTTACAAGGTGCGATTGACTCAAGAACTAAAGCCTCTTGACCATTTCAAGCGTCGTCAATGGTCAGAATGGTGGCAAGAAATAGCAACAGTGGATGATCAATTTTCGAAGAAAATTATCTTCAGTGATGAGGCACATTTTCACCTCATTGGGCGAATGATAATCCAAGAGTGATTGTCGAAAAACCAATGCACATACAAAGAGTGTCTGTTTGGTGGATGGAGGTGTGCCGCCGAGGTCATAACAAAAAGAAATGACAATAATTTCGAAAATAAGGGCCAACATCGGCCCTTAAAGTTTAACTACCCTTTACTTGTATTTCTGCACCCAAAACCGTATTGAAATATTTATTTTAAGAAAAACCGATTTTTGGTTGAAATTTTTAATTTTGAAGATTGATTTCGACGTTTATTTGTAAATCGAATTCCGACCTAATATTCACATGTAACAAAATTTGAGTAGTTAGGAATTTTTAATTGAAAACAGACCTACCTACTGCACCGAATCCTAGGTATACATACATCTGTTAATATCATACTCTTATGCAGATCACTTTCACCAACTTATTTATCAACTATACTTTGTCTTGGTTGACTGGATTTTCAACATCTCAGCATCGGATTGTTAAATAAGTTAGTTAATGCATATCACCGAAATGAAATTCGCAAAAGTCCTTCCAAGGCAACAAAAAAAAAATCCATTGCGAAAGGAATACCTTCAGGCAACCAAATCAATTTCTCTTAAACGAGAAAGTAAAAATAGAATCCCACTTCCAGTTCACAATATTCGACTTCTTCCACAGACGTAAATTCTAAAAAAAAAAAGTATCCACGTTACGTTCTACGTACATCGTCATGTATGGAATGGCGGCGACTACGTTAACCTGAATAGAACGTCACTTCGCATCGGTGTGGCGTTTACTACATCAGTCGACTTATGCGCTGTGTGTCAAATTAATCAAAAATGAAAATTGCACTTATGTGGGACAAAAGGACGAATGACAATATGACCAATTACCAGAGCTGATAACAGCGTGCCAAATCGCAGGGAAACATACAAACTATAGAACGAGGTGTTCGAATTTTGTCTGTAGGTTGTAGGGATATCCAGAAGTGCTTTTTTGCCATGTTACATGATTTTTTTTTATGCAGGATGTTCTTATTATATATTCATGCAACACATCCGCCTTAAACTAAAGGGTCGTCTGAATGGAAGAAAACCGGATTTTCCCAGGGAATTTTGCATACAATTACGAAATTTTCTTGGGTTTTTATGGGTTTTATGTAGATACCTAACACATTTTTCGTTTTGTATAAGAATTATAGGTTCTAAATATTCGATAAAACGCAATTATAGGCAAGGATTGTGAATCCATACAATATCCATGACAACCTAAGGTATAAATGGCTATAAATCCGAGTGGCATCAGATCTGGTAACATCAACTAATCGATCACAGAACAGATATTGAGCCAATAGCGATATCGGCTCGTAGGAGTGATCTTTATCTCCTAGCATGCACATTGGAAGGGCTCAGTACGATGAACTGCCGCGCAGAAGGTCTGGGTTTGATTCCCAGCCGTAGCAACACCTAAATGATTTCTCACTGGCACTCCTCTCGTGACGATCGGACAAATCATCTGAGTAGTATCAATTGTCATGAAAAGCTTAACTCAACTTAGCCGTTCGGATTCGGCATAAAACAGGAGGTCCCGCCATCGTGCTAAGAAGTACACTCGCACACATGAATGGTTGCGAGAAAAAAGCTAGGCCCTGGGTACTAACGAGCCTGTTGCGCCATAAATTTATTTATTTGTTTTTTTTTATGCACATTGGAAGTAAGGACTGTGAATCCAGTGGGGTTCTAGAGACGGGTGACTCTACCCCAACACTCTTGGGCATGTCTGATAAGCAGTCGATAATTCTTTAGTCGATTATTCTTTATGGCACAACAAATGAGATTGTCATCCATTCCATAAGAGATACGTTGGCAAAATCCGATGAGGATGGACCCTTGGAAACCGATCCTCTTTTCATTGATATACCGGATTCATATGCTATAAGTTTTACCGTAGGAAGAGTACTGGACAATTCGCAGAAAGGTTGACTAAGTACAAGCACTTGCGTACGACCGAAGATTGTAAAATCATACAGATGACGCATTGAGAACAAAAAAACAGAAACTTATGCTCCCAAGCTTCATTGTAAAGGCGGGCTGTGTTCACGTGCACACATGAGAAACGAGATCCAAACATATTTCGGGCTCTGCTAATACGACCCGCCATTAAACAATTTTTTGGTAATGCAGTGCGTCAGCTGTATGACTTTATAATCTTAGGTACAATTTCTGTCGAAAGTAGTAGCAAAAAAAGCGATTTGACACCATTAGACTTCTGTTTGTGCAGTTTTTTGAAGTCGCAGGTCTATGAATGCGCATCGAACCACATTTGCCCACAAAGTCAACAAAACCCATGCCGAAGTTCAAATTCAGCCTGATTTATCCGCCAGAGGCATGGAAAATTTAACATTTCGGATGCACGCCACCCAGAGAAACCGCGCAGATATTGGATCGTTTTATTTCATACATACTACAAGGTGGGCCAAAAGAGATCCCTCTATTGGAAGTCGCTCCTATTTTTGCAAATGGCCGCCAATGTCAAATCTGCTTTGACATTTGTGGACTAGACAGATGTAGAATTCAATTTAACAAGATATTGGGCGATACACTGCCCAAGAACGCGGACTAATCGAAGTGGACGATTTTCGATCAAAATCATAATGAGCGATAAGGCTCATTTCCACCTCAGCAGGTACGCGAACAAGCAAAACTATAGCTTCTGGGCACCGAAAATCCACGAGTAAAGCACGAGGAGCCATTACACCCGCTCAATGTTACTGCATGGTGCGCTGTTCACGCCGGAGGAGTCATTGGGACATTTTTTTCGGAGAACGCCGCTGGTCAAACGACAAAAGTGGACGGTGCGCGCTATAGGGCCATGTTAACAGAGTTTTTTTTGCCGCAATTGGACGAATTAGGACTGGAGGACATTTGGTTCCAACAGGACGGAGCAACGCCACACACTGCGCGAGCCACAACCGATATTCTGAAGGCCAAACAACATAGGATGACTTCTTTTGGCCCACCCTGTATTATCGATAGGCCTTTCAAACGAATAATCAGTTTAGATGATATCTCACACACCTATTGTTTTATTTGGGTAAGAAGATAGGAAGAGCTTAATGAAAGTCTCTTTACAAACCTCTAACGGCCGTTTGCCTTTAAAATCTTAGCACCTAACCGCTAAGTTACATATTTTTGGTTAGCAATACGTATAACTTAAGGGTTTAAGTTCAACTTAATTGTTGAGGGAGAATATCATTAGAAGATGCTTTATACATCTTAAGGGTAAGGTCCGGCGTATCATAAAGTCTTTTCCATACTTTTTAAGTAAAAATAGTTAAATTTTACAACATAAAATAAAAAATTTATTCGCTTCGTTTGCCTTTTAAAGAACATGTGACATAAAATAACGGGTGATCCAAGTAGAGATACTTTTTTCAATAGCCTTTTTTGACAGATCACGTGTGAGTCGTGTCATGCTGTCATGTTATTTTTGTTTAGTATTGGTTGGCATTTCATAATGGAAAGACTTACGCGTGAACAACGTTTACAAATTGTTCAACTTTATGAAAATTCACGTTCTGTGAGGAATGTGTTTCGTGCACTTCGCTCAACTTATGGTCAACATAATCGGCCTACTGAGCGTACTATTCGCAACACCATCACCCATTTTGAGACCCAGCATTCATTATTGGATAATATTCGACCGAATAGACCACGTCCAGCACGCTGTGAAGAAAATATAGCGGCCATAGCTGAGAGTGTACACGAAGACCGTAGAGAGTCGATTCGGCGCCGTTCGCAGCAACTCGGACTGACGTATGGAACGACTTGGCGCATTTTACGTCAAGATCTTAAATTGAAAGCGTACAAAATACAGCTTGTGCAACAACTGAAGTCGCTCGACCTTCCCAAGCGACATCGCTTCGCTCTATGGGCTCTTGAAAATTTCCGAGAAGATCCGACGTTTTCGAGGCAAATTTTGTTTAGCGATGAGTCCCATTTCTGGCTCAATGGGTATGTAAACAAACAAAATTGCCGCATTTGGGACGAAGAGCAACCTGAAGAGATTGAAGAACTGCCACTTCATCCAGAAAAAACAACGGTTTGGTGTGGTTTGTGGGCCGGTGGAATTATCGGTCCATTTTCTTTAACAATGTATGCCGGTGCGAACGTAACCGTCAATGGCGACCGTTATCGTGCCATGATAACCGACTATTTGATGCCTGAAATTGAAGCTCGTGATGTCGCCGAGGACATTTGGTTTCAGCAAGACGGCGCCACTTCCCACACATCGCATCAATCAATGGACTTATTGAGAGAACATTTCGGTGAGCACATAATTTCACGTTTTGGGCCGGTCGATTGGCCACCAAGATCGTGTGATATCACACCGTTAGACTTTTTCCTGTGGGTATATGTAAAGTCAAAAGCTTATGCCGACAAACCCGCTTCGATTCAGGCCTTGGAGGAAAACATCACGCGTGTCATTCGCCAGTTACCAGTCGAAATGCTCGAACGAGTGATCGAAAATTGGACTCAACGGATGGACCATCTGCAACGTAGCAACGGCCAACATTTGATAGACATAATCTTCAAAAAATAAATGCCAAAGAATGTTCTTTCAAATGATAATAAACATATTCTCCATTAAATTTGAATTTTCTGTGTTTTTTTCTTTAAAAAAGTAGGGAACCTCGAAATGGATCACCCTTTTTATTGTAAGACAAACAATTTGGTCTGTTCTCGTACTTTTGCAGTGAAATTGTAGTAATGCCGCAATTCCCTAAAAGAGATAAATTTACTGAAAAGTACCGAAACTAGCTTAAGAAAATGACTGTAAAATTACACATTTCGAGTGTCTTTTAAGGACAGATGACATAAAACTCAAAAACAAACGACTTGTCACATTTTGATACCAAACTATCAGTTGGCTGACTAATTCTCACTTACAGACATTTCTGCAGAAAATTATTTGACACATTTGTATGGAGGGTAATTTTTTCTATCTCAGATTTTATCTTTTACTAAATTTTTACCAATAACTAATAACAATGGGGTACAGGAATGGAACTAAATAAAATTCTGTAAGAAATTATTGTTGCACGGGAACAGGTCTATAAGCTAGGTTTAAGTAGCTTAAGTAGTCTTAAGTTAGGCTTAAGTAGTTTAAGTAGCCTTAAGTTAGTTATAATCTAGAATAAGCTTTTTTATAAAACAAAAAAAGTCACTATACAAAGTTTTCTATTTTTCCTTTGTAGTTGAAAATTAAAACCAAAAAACCGACAAATTTAAGCCTTAAGGAAAAATAAACAGCTAAATATAAACTTACAGCGCCCACTAAGGGCCGATAAGTTAGATTAAGTAAACCAGTTATTGATAAGTTAGATTTAAGCTTTTTTGTCTAGTAGTAAGTTAATATTTTAAGTAAGTAAAAAATGAATTTGAAAGTAGAAAGTAAAAAGAAACAGGTCTATAACGAATACAATATAGAGACCCTTCAATATTAAGACATTTTTTATGGAGATTTAGGTAACTGTAAGTTATTTCCAAATCAAGACTTTGTTTTATTTTCAATAAAATTTATTTGTGACATTGATGCTGTGATATTTTGCTGATGCTTTCCCTAAACACTTAAACTTAAGCCCTTAAGGGATATTTATTGCTAACTAAGATTGTGTCACATAGTGGTTTATGTTGGACTTAAGCGATGAGAAGAATAAATCGCACTAAATGTCAAATATGTGAAAATATAAATAAATTGAATTGGGCAAGTTTTCGCGAATTTTGATTTTTTTTTTGAAAGTAAAGGAAAATGTCGACGATAGAAGGATCGTTTTTGCCCTTGCGGACAAGCTGTCATACATATTGTCAAGGCCGTGTGTCAACTGGGCTCAAATTTTAGCCAGTGGCTAATTTTTGACATTTGGTATACCTACTGAGGTGTGAGCTAGATGGAAAGTACACTCGTGGATTTATCGTCATTACCAGTGCTCACGTGTGGCGGGAAAATAGCACATCATTCAGTACACTCGTGGATTAGTCGTCATTGTCAGTGCTCACATGTGGCGGGAAGATAGCACATCATTCAGATTATAAAAAAAACCAAAGAACATTTATTTTCTTACAAGAAAATGTAATTAATTTTTAAAAATAAACTCAAACTGGGTTTTTGAAAATGGATGGTTACAAAAATATTATGATTTGATTCGTTTCGCAATATTTTATATGAGAAATATGCTTATGTTGAAAAAAAGTAGGCTGCATATCCTTAGTCATGAACACAAATATTTTTGTTACTGATAACAATAAACAATTCAGGGATTTTTGACGATTTCTCTGAAAGCCATTCCATATTTTTGTAATACAGGAAAATATAAGGAAAGAAATTTCATTTCAATTCTTTGGGAAATTTTTGAAAATAGTCTTCAAATAAAATCCCATTTAATAAAATTGTCACAGCAAAAAGGTATTTTTTTTACACATCCAGAAATGTCAAAGATTATCCAGTGGAAGCCAATTTTAACGCAATTGACATACGGCTTAATAGGTGTCGAAATGTTGAATATTCAATTTAGGTGAACAGAAAATATTGCAGATCGCAATTTTTACCTTTCGTGATTCATTTTTTTTTTATTAAAGCAGAGATAATGGGTACTTGAAAGATGTTTTTGTGAAGTAACAAAGATTGCCAATAGGTAGCGCATGGTTTTTATTTCAAAGTTGTCAATATTTCTTATCAAATATGAATACGAAACAGACGTTGTTTACTTTTTTTTTAATTCCCAGTTTTTGATTGATATTTCGTTATCATTTTTTAATTGTCGATACAAATACGTCAAGTTGTGTTCGCGTACCCTTCCATTTTAATTCTAAGGCTACAGACGTATTGTTTTTTTTTGTAATCATAATTAGCATTCAACTCAAAAGTTAAACAAGTTATTTCATAAACATTTACAAATAAAACTATATATTGCCTATAGGAATAAATAGGTATCTTCAGCTAGGTACCTAGTTTCGAAAACAAAAAGAAATTTTCGACAGATTTTGACAGATGCAATTATTTTTTTTGAACAATTAAAATTCGGCAAACAAAGGTGCAAATTATTTTTCCGAACCACTTTTTACCTAGGGGTATGTTCTAACACGATTTCGCAACAATTTCCAAGTTGCACATTGCACCCAATTGTCATTCAACAATGGCACCAAGTAGGTAAGGTCAACATGATGTCATTTCAAGCAGTTGGTACCAACTTGCGGATACCCTCAAAGCTATCTACCTAAATTGAGAAGGTAAGCAACGCGAAATAGCCCAACTATACTTGAAAATCTCTACCAGCTTGCATGTCATTGAAAAATCCCCGCACAAACTCCATCCATCACCAACCCATTCCCCATCAATTGCAAATTTTACAAAAACAGTATAAAAAAAAAATAAAAAAAACTACGAACCTGTTCACCAGAGGACTCCACCGTTGACGGTGTAGGCCAACAGACGTTTCTCCTTACAAAGTGACAGTTGTTGCTGCTGCTGCCATTTGCTACGTACGGCGATCGGTTAGTTGCACTGATGATGTTGCCACTTCCATTGCCGGCGGTTACACGATTCGGTGTGCTGCTACTGCAACCGTTCCTTAAAAGGAGCGAAGCATTGACAACACTCGCTGTGGGAATTATCGCTGACGTTTCAATGTTCTGCCTTCTAGCCGGAATCGGGGGCACTGCCATCGATGCTCCAACTCCGGGTAATATTTCATAATTTCTAGCAGCACTGCCCTCATTGCTGTGACTGTCAGTGGAGCACTTTCGATTGGACACAGCTGATTGTGACACCGATTGGAATCCGTTCCTGTTCGCGTTAATGAAATCCATTGACTTGGATTGATTGGCGACACAGTTGTTGTTTAACGACAAGGACCTAGCGAAGGAACTTTTGAAGTATTCGCATGGTAGGCTAAAGTCAAACTCTGGTGCTGGTAAATCTGACGTTTGCGGTTGGTCTTGGGTTGCAGCGAATGTTGTCAGCTGTGATTGTGATTGCTTTCGATTGATGTCAATCATCACGTTTGTCAAAGAGTCGATGGTCGTTTGTTTGGTTAGAAGGTTCTGTGAACGCGATTCAATTGCCGTATCCATAGTTGGACATGATTACACAAAAAAACGAATTGCAACACAATTATTATTTCAAATTCAAAATAAAAATCACACAACAACCAAACGCAGATTCATTCACAGGCGAATTGGTTTTTTTTTCACGTTTTTCACTACTAGATCACTGATGTTGTTTTGTTTTTTTTTTTTTTTTTTTTTGGCACAGTATTTTCTTTTTTGGTAGCAAAAACCTATTCAAACGTAACAAGAGAAAACGCGAAGTATGCTATAATCCGAACGAAAACACGAAAAGAACACAACGGACTGAGTATAGATTGTTCGTAACGGCACTGCGGCGCAACCAAGTCACAGAAATATCCAACATCGACGGTCTTTGAGCACAGACTGTGCGGTCTCGTGTAATGGAGTTTCCAAAAGACCGACTGGCGAAATACTCTCGCTGTGGGTGTGCGCGTGTGTGTGTTTGTTTTGTGGGAAAATTCGATCACACTACTACAACCGAGCGCTTACTTTGCGAATCGGCGATGCGGAAACGGAACGATCTCTCTCATGGAAAGAAAAGTGTTGCCAGAGTAGGGATTCGATTGCGGTAGTAGGTAAGGCAACAGGTGTATAAAGTACTGAATAATAAGAGTTTATGTGCTTTAGAAATTTAGGGCCCAGTATATAGCTATCATTAAAAAACTCAGACTTGAGACGCAACTGGAGAAATCTAAAAATAACGAGTTCAAATGGTCTTCAGATCGAGTCAAAGACCGTTGTGAAATATCTAGGTGTTCATTTGGACAAGTTTTTGTATTATAATGAGCCCCTAAATATTCAATTAGAGAAGGCAAGAGCGGCATTCATGTCGCTAAAAAGCCTTTTTTATTCCAACTATCTAAGATCCGATGTGAAGGTCATTTGTTACCAAGCACTCGTTCGTCCAATTCTGACTTATGCGAGTCCAGTGTGGTGGAACATTAACCCACCGTATATGGAAAAGCTCCGAGTGTTCGAGCGCAAATGTCTCAGAGCCTGCATGCAGATATATAGGAGTGCGCATTCCGAGTTTAGGCACTACGTCTCAAACAAAAGACTTCTGGATGCTTCCGGTGTATCTAGAATTGAAAATGTCATACTTGACCTCGTAAAGAATCACTTTGCTCGTTCGGCAAATGTTAGCGAAAACGAATTAATCTCCGGATTATTCTATCCGAATCCTGGGTATTTCAGAAATGCGGATACATTCCGCCAGAGACATTCCTATTTCTGGATGCATATGGCTACCTATCGGACTAAACGAACGTCCCAATCATATACCATGCTGCAAGGAGAGCAACAGATAAAAGGATCCTTACGAGCCTTTTGAGTCGGGGGGTGGATATACTGATCGAATGAGATACTGCATTAGCAGACCTGAATGCGATAAAAATAACACGAAAAGGTTAAATAGAGATAAATACTGGTGGCTAGGCTGGGCTGAAGCCGAAACTTAGGGTTAAGTAAAACTAGGCCCTGACATGTGATTTTTGATCTAGCGATAACTGGGAGAAGTAAGCGTTGTGCTTACTCTCTGCTTGTTAGCCGATGGAATAAAGATCACAATCATGACAGGGCCTAGATAGGTTTAGATAGGTTTAGATAGGTTAAGATAGTCTTGTAAGTTTTAGTTATATATAAAATAAAAAAAAAGTTGCGACTGTCTTCTAATAGGTTTTCTATTCACATTTTCCTATTTACAAAAAAAAAATACAAATATTATAATAATATTCAATACCAAAACATATGCATAGTTATATAAAAAAAATCAATAAAACATGTATTGCGAACCATAATGGTCATTTACTTAGTCACAGTTCCTATGTTTAGCTATTAAGTTTATTTAGGCTAATAATTAACCTTTTCGCCCCTACTGGGACAATACGTCCCAGCATAATTGAAAAGTGTGTATAAATTTTATTTTAAGTGAAAATGCTATTCTAAAAAGTCCCAATAAAAGTTTAAAGGCTTTTCAATGGATTTGTGAAGTGTCCCGTTACTTTTTCGGACAAAAATATTCCGTGTATACTTGTTTTGCATGTGCGTGTCGTTAATTTTTTCAGTTGCGCGTCACATTTAGCCACGCTAAGGACAATTCACTCGGTTTTTCTTGGGAATAGTTGCTTTTTACATTATTTAGTAGTAAGGAAGTTATTTTTGTGTAAATCTTCGAGAAATTGAAACTGAAAAGGTGGGTTTTTTATTTTTTTTGTTACACTGGGACAATAATGATTTTAGTTGGGATAAATAATCCCAATATGCAAATATGTCCTATTTATTTACATTTTTTTATTTAGATGTCTGGAAAAAGAGTGAGAGAACAGGAGATATTAGGCTACTTGTTGGATGATGAAAGTGACGGCGACGATTTCAGCGCTTCAGAATCTAGCTATGAACCATCGGATGATGATGAGGATTCCGTAGGAGAAGCCGATAAAATAGGAGTTTCTGGAATTATTCATGAATCCTCTGCTGAATCAGAAATGGATTATGACATAGTTGAGCAGGCTATTGGTGACGAGGGATCTGTAATGGAAAATCTGGCGGTGGATAAAGGGCAGAAAACAGGTAACAATTACTGTGCTTGGACCAATTGTACAGAAAATGTCAATTTTGAACCTAAATTTAAAATGCCCTTGAAGAAAGAGGCTGAGGTACTTTTTGATCTTCCTCGTGGAGCTTCGGAGTTTAATATTTTTAGAAAAATCTTCCCGAAAAGTCTATGCATTCGTATTGCAGAGTGCACTAATCAAAGAATAAAGAAAATGAATCGAGATAAATCAATGAATGATTTATGTTATGATTTTCATAAAGCCAATTTCCGGAAAATAAATGAACACCTCAGCAAAGTCTCATTTGAGTTTGCCAATCTCCCTGTAAATGATGCCATCTCCTTGTTTTACAGAGAACTATTTGCTTCTATCTCCCTTTTTGTCCCTATTTCTCGGCCAAAACCCTTCTCTACATCCCCTCCATGGTACAATCGAAGACTCCGATCGTTACGCAACAAGAGAAACAAATTATGGTCAGTTTTCCTTCGAAACAAGTCTTTTTCTGACTTTTCCAACTATCTCGGCTCATACCTTCAATTCACTCAGGCTTATAACTCCCTCTATCAACGATATGTTGACAATGCGCAAGTCAACCTTATAAGCGACCCTAAATCTTTTTTCCGATTCGTTAACTACAAGAAAAAATCTGACGGTTACCCTCCATCCCTCTCTTACGAAAACATATCTTCAAGTGATCCACACACCATTGCTAATTTTTATGCCACCTTTTTTAAACAATCTTTTGCCGACAACTCCTTTGTTCCAGATCCCTTTTATTTCAACTACCTACCTGACTACTCCATTGGTCCCTTTCTCTCTCAAACTTTCGAACCTACTGTAATTGAAAATAAATTACAAAAACTTAATGATGAATACTCACCAGGCCCAGATGGTATACCCGCTATTTTTCTTAAGAAGTGCTCCCTCGTGCTCTCCTACCCCCTTTCGCACCTCTTTAAACTCTCGCTATCACAAGGCGTCTTTCCTCATATATGGAAGTCCTCCTTCATAACGCCAATTCATAAAAAGGGATTAAAGAGCGAAGTTACTAATTATCGCCCGATAGCCAAACTTTCGCATATACCCAAACTCCTGGAAAGTATTTTGTACGAATCCTTAAGCTTTCAATGCAAGTCTTTAATTTCTCAAAACCAACATGGCTTTCTAAAAGGTAGATCAACCACCACAAACCTCGTTGAATTCACGTCCTCTGCGCTGTCGGCCTTAGAAAGAGGTAAAGAAGTCGATGTTGTTGCAACCGATTTTAGTAAAGCTTTCGATAAGATATCCCACAAATTAATCCTTTTCAAATTGTCTACCCTTGGTTTTGAACCAATACTGCTGAAATGGATATCCTCTTATCTGGAAAACCGTTTCTATAGCGTTCGCTTCAGGTCCGTCCTATCTGCCCCATTTCTGGCCACCTCTGGTGTACCACAAGGCAGTCATCTAGGTCCCCTTCTCTTCATCTTAACTATAAACGATTTGGAAAGGGTTATTAAACACTCCTCTATCTCTCTCTATGCCGACGACACCAAATTTTATAAACACATATCTTCATCACAAGACCCCTGCTTGCTTCAACAAGATCTAGATTCTTTTTCTATTTGGTGTCTCAAAAACTGCCTAGAGCTAAATGTTTCGAAATGCCAATCCATCACCTTATCACGTAAGTACAACAAGTCCCCTCCCCGTCTTTACCTTCTTAATGATCAACCTATACCCATCGTACAGTCTCTTCGTGACCTTGGCATATTGTACGACCGGGAACTTAATTTCCGTTCGCATACTGACGAGATAATTCGTAAAGCCAATTCATCCCTTGGGTTTATTAAACGGTGGTCAAAGGAATTCTCTGATCCCTACGTAACCAGATCTCTCTACATCACTTTCGTCCGCCCCCTCCTCGAATACGCCAGCCAAGCATGGTCACCCTATCAGCAAGTTCATGTAGCCAGAATCGAAAGCATACAACGACGTTTTCTTCGATTTGCCCTCCGCGGTCTTTCTTGGAACGATCCCCTAATTCTGCCTCCCTATCATGACCGCCTCAAACTCATTAACCTGAATAGCCTTGAGGACCGGAGAGAAGCTGCAGACATTCTCTTCATTCATCGCCTCCTCTCAGGCTCTATCGATTGCCCGTCTCTTTACAGCTCCATCTTCTTTAATACTAACCCTCGTAATTTAAGACACCCCCGTCTCTTCTATCTGCCAACCCACCGCACGTCCTACGGCTCAAACGAACCAATTTCCCGTATGCTACGGAAAGTAAACTCAAACATTTCCATTTTTGATTTCAACCGTAGCTCTTCCTCCATTAAACTTAGCCTCCTTCTACATAAACCCTAGCTTTTACTCCTAGTTATAAGTCTTAGTTTTTAGTTCTAGTATTGTAAGTATTGTATTGTTTTTTTTTTCTAGCTTGTATTAAGCCAAATAAATGGGACATTTTTGCCCCACCAAAATTAA
Organism: Rhingia rostrata; assembly: GCA_949824845.1. NCBI lineage: Eukaryota > Metazoa > Arthropoda > Insecta > Diptera > Syrphidae > Rhingia > Rhingia rostrata. The sequence goes on along the minus strand of OX463757.1, from coordinate 16,557,939 downwards.
ATTAAAATTGAAACGTGCCCTTACCGATGAGTTCGAAATTCTTGTGGTCCTTGGAGTATCTTTGATAATGCATTACAACCATTTACCATCGATGGCTGATTACTGGAGTAAACAATTATCGTTGGGCAATGGGATGATTAAAAAAAGCATTTCTCGTGATCGTTTTACTCTATTGATGTCGAAAATGTATTTCAATGATGCTCAAAAGGATTACTATATAGCGGAAGTTGTGTCATGTATAAAAAAAACATTCCCAGCAGGACGAAGTGAAAGTAGTGCCCAATCCATAGATGAATGTATGGCAAAATTCAAAAGTAGCTCGAGTTTGAAGCAGTATATGCCTCTGAAACCAATAAAACGAGGGATTAAATTATGGTTGCGTTGTGATGCCGAAACAGGATATACATATGATTTAAATGTTTATACCGGTAAAGAGACATCTCCGTCAATCGGTACTCTTGGAGAAAGAATTGTTCGCAGTTTAACATCATCTATTCGAGAAGAAAATGCTGTCCTGGCTTTCGATAGATTTTTCACATCAATAACATTGCTAAACACTTTATCGTACCCGGCTATCGGTACATACATAAGAACTCGCAAAGGAACTCCTGCGTTCAATGGTGCCTTGAAACGTTCACAAAGTCAATTTCAAATACAGGCCGACGGAATAATGGCCGCGCGTTGTGTGGATTCAAAAGAGGTCCTTCTTGCATCAAATTGTCATATGCCTACCATAACAAAGGTCCAAAGAAATCAGAAAGATGGCTCAAAGTTAGAAGTGGATTGCCCTTTGGCTATTGCAGATTATAATCGTATAATGGGAGGCGTGGATTTGGCAGATCAGAAGGCAGCCATATACGATATAAATCGAAAGTCACAAAAGTGGTGGAAAAAAGTATTTTTCAAAATTTTGATGTTAGCCGTAGTAAACTCGTGGATTATATTCGCACAATCACAACGTCGTAAGACACCACTCATTCAATTTATTGTACCCCTGGCCGAAAAATTGATAGCTGAAGGTATGAAACACAAAAAACTCACAACTCGTCAATTTGATGGAAGGCCAGCAAAGAAATCACGCACAGAGCGTTTGAATATTGGTGACCATTTACCAATTGAACAGTCTTCTCCTCGTCGGTGCGTGCATTGCACTTTCCAAAAAAAAAAGGAAACTCGGACCAAGTACGTATGTTCTGAATGCAACAATGCCTTATGTTACAAATGCTTTGCCCCTTCTCACAACCATTCATGTGTGCGAGTCTACTTCTTAACACGATGGCGGGACCCCCTGTTTTAAACCGACTCCGAACGGCAAATTTGAAATAAGCTTTTCTTGACAATTGATACTTTTCGGATGATTTGTCAGATCATCGCGAATTCACAACATTACAAAAAAATACAATTTTTCGCCGCAACAGGCTCGTTAATACCCAAGGCTGAGCTTTCTCACAACCATTCATGTGTGAGTGTATACTTCTAGCACTATGGAGGGACCTCCTGTTTTATACCGACTCCGAACGGCAAATTTGAGATAATCTTTTCTTGATGATTTGTCAGATCATCACGAGAGGAGGGCCAGTGAGACATCATTTAGGTGTTGCTACGGCTGGAAATCGAACCCAGACCTTCTGCGCGGCAGTTCATCGGACCAACCATCGCGCCCCTGAGCCCATTACTTCACGAAAATAAATCTTGAGCAGTGAAAAATAAAAATTGATTATCTGCGAAAACTATAATTAAAAAATTTACCAGTTTTGGATAAGCATGTTCTAAAATTCATAACCTTTGTTTTGACACCAACTTGCCAATGATTGAATTTATAAAAAAAAAGCCGCAAGAGGTAATTTAAAATTTGAAAACCCGCATTTTTCAATGCTAGCTATAACTGGGCCCTTAATGATGAATTTGATGTTCTAAATTTGAAATTCGCACAAATTTTAATTTACTAGCTGACTAAATAGACGCACACCTTACAATTATTCCTCTATGAGGCAATAAAATTTAATTTCCACAAGAAATTATTTCTGTAGGCCTTATGTAGTACTTGTGCGCGTAGGTTGAGCATTTTTGCAGTCGACTGTTTAAAAGCCTGTTTAAGATTTTATGCAAGAAAATTCACAAGCATAAACATAGTTATGATAGTATAACCTCTGTAAGAGTGTTTAGATGGAGATGTATGTACATACGTTATGATGTTTGCCAAATATAAGACTTAAGACTTAATGCAGGTAATATTGCTAATTAGGAAATAGCTTCGATAGAGCTTTTCCGCAACGAGAGTGGTTCCTTCTGCGTTTGAATGGGAATTCGGAGACTCTGCAAGCCGAAGTATTGGTGTCCATTCAACCCAACCCGTTCTAAGCCATCATTTCGTCATTTCGTCAAATGCTGAAATTTTGGGACTGGGGGTATGTCTCGTATACCTCGTAGTTTAATCTCCGTCTACATAGTCCGTCCGATTATATTTCGAAGAATTTTTGTCTCAAAACAACCAAGGATTTCTTAATACGTTTTTGAGACGGTCCATAATTTAGCAGCGCCGTAGAGCAAGACTGGGATGAACAAGGTCTTGTATAAGATCACCTCAGTTGTTCGAGGGTGGGTCTTAATACTGAATTGCCATCTCAGCAGGGAAGAAACAGCGATTACTTACTTACTTAAGTGCCGCTACAGTCCGGAATGAACCTGGGCTTCAACCAACATGTCTCTCCAACTAGCCTGTATCTTAGCTAACTGCCTCTAGTTGCGCACTCCATGTTGGTTGAGGTCAGTTTCTACTTGTGCGCGCCACTTATGGCGAGGTCTTCCTCTACTGCGTCCAACGTCTCGCTGGGAATCGAAGACTCTACGAGCTGAGGTATTGGTGTCGATTCGTGCTACATGTGCTAGCCATCTTAAACGCCCAATGCAGAGCTTTTCGACCAGGGCCATGTCGTTGTACAGTTCGTATAGTTCTTGGTTGAATCTTCCTCTCCATAGCCCGTCAACGCAAATGGGACCGAAGATTTTCCGAAGAATTTTCCTCTCGAATCGTCCAAGGATTTCTTCATCCAATTTTGAGACGGTCCATGCTTCAGAGCCGTAGAGCAGGACTGGGATGATCAGGGTCTTGTATAGGATCTCCTTAGTAGTTCGAGTGAAGACATTACTACTGAATTGCCACCTTAGCTCGAAGAAACAGCTGCTGGTAAGAGTAATTCTATGTTTAATTTCCAACGATATGTTCTTGTCAGAGTTAATAGCGCAGCCAAGGTAGACAAAGTTCCGTACAACCTCAATTCGTCGAAAGGACAAACAACTCCTTTCGTCTTGACTGCATATACTTAGTCTTACCCTCATTTACTGCTAAACCCATTTTTGCAGCTTCCTTCTCTCTATACTAACAAACGTGGGTATGACATCACGTTGAGTCCTACCAATGATGTCGATATCGTTGGCGTACGCTATAGTTGCACCAATTTTTGGAAAATGGTGCCTCTGGTGTTGGCTCGGGAGTTTTTCACAATCTTCTCAAGAATCAAATTGAAGAAATTTGTGTATTGAATGTGTCAGTGAGGTCGTTTCCAACCCTGATAGAGCTGCGATAGTTCTCCATTGTCATCGTACGCAAACTGAAGAGTTTGGGCGGTATACCAAAACTAGACATGGCACTGTATAGTTCGTCTCGGTAAATGCTGTCTTATACGGCTTTAAAATCGATGAATAGGTGGTGGGTATCGATTTGGACTTCTTGGGTTTTTTCCACGATCTGCCGAAGTGTGAAAATTTGATCGGTTGTGGACTTTCCTGGCCTAAAACCACACTGATAAGGACCGATAAGGTTGTTGGTAAACGGTTCCAGGCGTTCACATATTACGGCAGATAGGATCTTGTAGGTGATGTTGAAAAGACGTAGGCCTCTGAAGTTGGCGCAGTTTAGATGGTCTCATTTTTAGTGGATCGAGCAAACGATGTTGATGTTCCATTCTTCAGGTACATTTTCATCCGACAAATTTAGATTATGAGTTGGTGAATGACTCATTTCCACCATAGCTGTATCAAGGTCGGAGGGAAGGCTGTCACTTTCGATATCTTTGTAAAACTTGAGTGTAGACATTATTTTCCTCACTTCACTTTGGTCGGTTGGTTGGTGTTTTCGTTGTCTACGTCCATATCAAATGGTTCGTTTTACCTGATAGAGGAATATTGTTCAGCATCGCTGCTTAACAGTTTGCAGAAGTGGTTCTTCCATATTCCCATTATCGACAGGGTTTCAACTACGATATTTTCTTGTTCGTCTCCACAGGATTCTGTTTAACCCTTTTATCCTAGGATTCGTCGTTTTATACTTTTGTCGAACTTGCGAGTATATTCCCTGGATTGGCACTGCTCTACACTGCCTATAAAAATCCGGTTTCTTCCATTTTTCTCTGTCTATAGAGCTCAAACGCAGCTCTCTTCTTCAACTGCAGAAGGCTTCGCTACGACCATCTGTCGGCATTCCTCAGCAAACCAAGACTTTCTTGCTGGTGGGCTCGAGAAACCTACCACATTAGTTGCGGCTGATCTGATGGCCTGTTTTCATCGTTACCATTGTTTTTTCACATTCGATGCTGGCTGTATGGTGTTAACGGAGTGATTAAGGGATACGCGTTCCGTGAAGGACTTGGCGGTCTCTTTCGATTTTAGTCTCACGACATTAAATCTTTTTTCAGTATGTGTTTCTTATTTCTTGTGGCATAGTGGATATCCGCGTTCTTACCTTGGTTGCAACAAATTAGTGGTCCTAGTAGATTTTATCCCCTCGGAATGTTCCGACATCTTAAATACTAGATATGTGCCTCTTGTCTACCGGCATGGGATCAAGTTGATTGATCGTTCATTGATCTTGAAACCTCTGTATGCTCATGTATGCTTGTATTGTAATACACATCTGACAGTATAATCTATTTAAGTACCTCAAGTACAATTTTAATTAACTTATTCATCTTCTAAGTAATTTAAGAAGGTTCTCATTTCAATTGAAATTTTGAATTGCTTTACCTAAAAGTGGGTAATTATGTAGGACTGCTGTATTTCAAGTTTTTAAAAAAGGGCCCTAAGCCATAGACAAGTCAGCAAATTTAGTACAAATGTTCCCTACTATTGTATTAAAGTGGTTACGTTTCTCGGCAACACACATTCTAAAAAAAATTAAAAAAAACAATTCTGCTCATTGGATTATCTCCACAGGTATGCACAATACATAGAGGACAGCTGATTTGATTTGGAATTTTATTTGAATCCACAACTATTCAGTTCGGTATCCAACCAAATCCACTATGGCACTATCCATCGAATGGAATTGAAACACACCGGTTTCAAAAACGGTTTCCCGCTTTGATGAATAGTTGGCCGTGTTTTATTCAATTTTGCTCTTTCTTGTGCTTGAGAGGCGGTAGGTAGTGTGTGTTTGTGTTGTGTAGATAATCTTCTTTTCGCAATTTCTCAGTTCATAAGCAAAACGAAAAAAATGCGCCTGGCGCCTCGCAAAACTGTAGTAAACAGATGTTTTTTCGATTAAATTTCTCTTCAAACATTTTCTCTTTGAAATTGATGCTGATCGCGCTCTTAAAAAAATAATTTTTCATCAAATCTTACAGTTACTTGCAGCTGCCTTTAGGTGTGGCTGAGTACCTTGAGATGCTTAGACATATTCTCACTGAATTATAAAGCTGGAGTAGAAGATTGAATGAAGGGTTTGGATAAGCTCATTCCATGTTATTTATATAAAATAAATAATGTCGACTGCAATGAATTAAATAGTTAAACTCAGGTCAACTTGTTTTATTATAACTACTAAATGTATGCAACAAAATGCCATCAAATTGAATTTCGTTAGCATCATACGTGATAAAAAGAATTGCATATTGTTAGGCGAATGTGGATTATGTGGAACATATTCCAAATAATCAGGATTGTATTTCCGGTGTAATTCAATTTATTTAGGTATTAGGTAAGACATAAAGGGCCATAATGCGTATCTGTTGCTGGTACAAGGTGGCGCAAAAGTAATCCTCCTATCAGAAAATGCTATAAATTTTGCGATTGGCCCCTAATGTCAGTTCTGTTTTGACATTTGTGTAGTAAACACAAGTGAAATACCACGTTAATAAACAATGTTACGCTACACTGCTCCAGAACGCGGAATATTGGTGATAATTTGATTTGAGCAATAATCGGTCGGTGACTTTGGCACAACGTGAATTTCGTCGCACTTTTCCTAGCCGTCCAACGCCTACTGGTGAAACACTGCGACGTTTAGCCGCTCGCCTCGAAGAGACTGGCACAACACGAGATGCTGCCAGGCGTGGCAGACCCCGGAGTAGCCGTTCTGCAGAGAATATTGCTGCTGTAGCCGAAGATGTCATGGAAGCGCCGTCGACATCGACCAGATGACGTGCCACGCAAATGGGTATCAGTCGACGGTCTTTACAGCGAATTTTGGTACAAAATTTGAAGATGCTTCCGTACAAAGTCCGGACGGTGCATCAGCTGTTAGCTGCTGACCGCCAATCGTGTCTAACATACGCTCAAGCCATCCTTAATCACCACCAAGAGGAAGATGATTTTTCATCAAAAATGATCATGAGTGATGAGGCCCATTTCCATCTTAGCGGGCACGTAAATAAGCAAAATTTACGCTTCTGGGGCACTGAAAATCCGCGTGTAACCCACGAAGAGCCATTACACCCGCTCAAAGTCACTGTATGGTGTGCTGTTTTCGCTGGAGGACCGATGACACCTTTATTCTTCGAAGACGTCGCGGGCCAATCGGTTACTGTGAATGGTCAGCGCTACAGAGCAATGATCAACGAGTTCTCTTTGCTGCAACTTGATGAATTGGGATTGGAAAACATGTGGTTCCAACAGGACGGTGCAACGGCACACACTGCACGTGCCACAACCGATATGCTGAAGGATGCATTTCCCGAGCGCCTAATCTCCCGTTTTGGCGATTTGCACAGGCCAGCAAGATCGCCTGATTTGACCGCTCCAGACTTCTTTTTGTGCGGGGCTTTTTGAAGTCGCGGGTTTATGTCAACAAGCCTCAGACTCTTGCAGCTCTTAAAGACAATATCCGTCAAGAATGTGAGGACCTATCGCCGGAAGTTTTGGCCAAAGTGATGGAAAATGCCATAAAAAGGGCTCAAATGACAATCAACTGTGGCGGCGGCCCTTTACATGACACCATATTCTCGACTTGATGTAAAAAAAATTAAAAGACCAAATAAAAATAATCCACAAGAAGAATCAAAGTTTTTCATTTTTTACAGCCAAAAAACATCGGAAGGTTATTTTTGCGCCACCTTGTATCTTGTATCGCTGTCAAAAGAGAGATATACATATTTCTAGTATGAAGTTGCCCTCCTTTCAACTTCAAGCTGCAGATTCAAGAAGATACACATTGTGTAAGCTTGCCCTGTTTTTAACTTCTGACTCAGCTACAAGCGTCGTATACAGGATATGCATTCTGAGTGGCCCTTCAATTTTTGACCCCTAAATCCCCTTAATGATTCCTATTTTCGGATAGTCTGCGAAGCTTATATTATACATTTCTTAGCTCTAGCTTGATATATGAACCGAAAGTTCGGTCTTACATGTCGCCCCAAACTGAAGGCTTGGATTCGAAGATTAATGGTTTGCATCCACATTTTGGTATAGCTGGAGTGCTAGTTCCAATTTATTAGATTAACCCCAGGACACTCACACAGGACAGTCGATATCTATTAATGTACTGTTGTGTGCCGATGGCTCATCCGCCTTCAATAATCTTCAAGGAAAATCATTAGTGTGAGGCCAGGTCTGGTCAACATCTTACACGAAATTTTGCTGCTTGGTCGATTTTTAGGGGGCTTGCAGGGTAGATCGAAAACTTGTTGGTTTTGTCGAGATGCACTGGTTTGTTTCCCATGTTGTGGTCGCCTTTTTGCAGGGGAAAATTGGACGACAGTTCGAACTCTTTTGCAGCGGGACTTTGAAAAAATCCAGAGATATTGTGATGACTGAAAGTTGAAAATCAACTTTAGAAATCTGAAACTATCTTGTTTAGGGCACCGTTGCCTGAAGCTTCTAGGAATACGAGTAGAATTGGCGCAAGCTGTTCATAGTTGCACCAAACGGACAGCCACTGGCCAGTAAAAGTGAATTAAAATAGCTTGGCATCTGGCTGGGTCAGTATTTATATTTCGGAAGGCATGTAGATGCTGCTTTGACGTGAGCTAGGGGAGTTTTCGCCCTGACAAGATGATTATTTTATAGCAGCCTTCTTGACAGCAGGGTGAAGGTGGTTTGCCTATGGGTGCCCGGTGTAGTTCAACGTTGACCCATCTCAAATGGAAAAGATACGGGTGTTTGAGATACAGTTTTCGAGAAGTTGCATTTGACTTCACAGAACACCAGTATCTGACTACACAAAATATTTTAATCCAAACAGGTATTAATCGGGTTTTTCAACAGGGACGCTACAAAAGTTGAGCGACAGGGACAGCAAACGACGCCATATTTCTTGCCGCTCTTTTGACATTTCTCTTCAGTAAGGTTTGCCATTTTATGACGGAAAGATATACAATCCAACAACGATTCAAAATTATTAAAATTTACAACCGAAATTTGGAGTCAGTGGCCTCAACGTTAAGAGCGCTAGATCCCATTTATGGTCGTCATAATCGTCCTAGCAGATCAACAATTGAGCGTCTAGTGGAAAAATTTGAATCCACAGGCACAGTACAAAATATTTCCGTGCCAGTGAAGCAAAGAAGTGCCCGTAGTGTCGAGAATGTTGCTGCCGCTGAGGCTTCAGTTGAAGAAAGCCCAAATGTGTCTCTCACACATCGTTCTCAAGCGTTGGGAATCTCTGTGACGTCGTTGTGGCGAATTTTGCGAAAAGATCTTGGCCTACATCCTTGACCACCATAAGCGTCGTATGTTTGTGAATTGGGCTGAGCAGCAACTTGAAAATGATTCGGATTTTCATCGAAAAATCATCTTCAGCGATGAGGCTCATTTCTGGCCGAATGGCTTCGTCAATAAACAAAATATGCGGTATTGGCCAGGCAGCAATCAACACGTACTCCATGAGTCATCATTGCATCCCGAAAAAATGACGGTTTGGTGTGGTTTATGGGCCGGCGGCATCATTGGGCCGTACTTCTTCCGTGATGATCAAGACCGGCACGTTACTGCGAATGGGAATCGCTGCCGTTCAATGATAACCGAATATTTTTGGCCCCAATTGGATGATATCGACTTGGAGGACATGTGGTTCCAACAGGACGGCGCCACAAGCCACAAACAATCAATTTATTGGAAACCAAGTTTGGAGAACGTGTTATCTCACAAAATGGTCCCATCGCTTGGCCGCTTCGGTCGTGCGATTTGACGCCGTTAGACTATTTCCTGTGGGGCTACGTCAAGTCTATGGTCTATGCCAACAAACCAGCGACGATTGATGAACTTCGTACGAATATCGAACGTGAAATTGCAGGAGTATCGGCCGATTTATGCTTGAAAACCGTCGAAAATTGGGTTCAGCGTCAGGACTTCTGCAAGCGTGCCAGTGGTGGCCATGCAAAAGAAACCGAGTTCCATACATAATGGCATCGAACGTACTTTCACAGGAATAAAGAATTTCATTGATATCCAAAACAGTTTTTGTTTTATTAAAAAAAAAACTTTTGTTGCGCTCTTATTGAAAAACGTGATACAACGGAGCCAACACAAACAGAAAAGACAATTCTCTGGTGAAAACTTATTCGGTATCACGTTGCAAGAGGGATGACCTCAAGCTATAGTCCCATCTTTGAGGCCTTCTGGATATTTTTGGATATTTTGAAAGTGCGTGTTTAAGCGGCTTCATTCAGCCTAAAGCTTTCCTACATTTGGATAGTAGTTCCATCTAAAATAGAGATGCAATCCTTTGATTCCCAAACCGGCAGACGGCTTTTCGCAACGCTATGTAATCTTTGTAAAAAACAGTTGTAAATCTTTTTGGATATGAATTCATTCAGGCCGATAAGAGCGCCTGCGGTTCCTCAGGAGTGTGTTCAATTGGCACCATTGTTGTCACTTCCTATTATCAAATTCTTGCAGGTGCCTGTTACTTTTAAGCTCATTTTTTATTTACTTAAAATATTAACTTACTACTAGACAAAAATGCTTAAATCTAACTTATCAATAACTGGTTTACTTAATCTAACTTATCGGCCCTTATTGGGCGCTGTAAGCTTATATATAGCTGTTTTATTTTGCCTTTAGGCTTAGATTTGTCGGTTTTTTTGTTTAATATTTAATTTTAATTTACAAAGAAAAAATTGAAAACTTTGTTTAGTGACTTTTTTTCGTTTTATATAAAAGCTTATTCTAGATTATATATAACTTAAAACTACTTAAACTACTTAAGCCTAACTTAAGACTACTTAAACCTAACTTAAGACTACTTAACTACTTAAACCTAACTTAATTATAATCGGGGTGGCGAGCCCTCGTTGCGCATGCCCCGAGGGGTCGCCATCCTGATTGCGTCTTTCGGTCCCACGGCAGCCTGCGTTCAACCATATTGTACGCCAATATGGTGCACAAGCCCCGCCCCAGACCTTGTTCCTAATTTAAAATCTTACCTATGGAGTTGGACTAAAAGTCCGCAAAGTCCTGAGGAAGTGCAGAATCACCTTCCTCATATAGCCATCAGAATTCAGTGCGCTGTTTTGCGGCATCGATCCTATCGCGATCCGATACCGCCGTGCTAAAGCGAAGGAGCTCCGGCGCATTATCGACGTAACCGTCGCGGATTAGCCGTTTGTCCCGCGCGTCACGATAGCGGTGGTATAAAATCGGGATACTGTTCCTGTCTTGTACTAACCCTAACGAATCGATGTAAATGAATGCCTCTGGTGGAATAAAGCCTGATATGAGCGTGCTCTCCATGTATAAATCATTGGGATAATAAGCCCCAAAGATCAGGCTGTTGTCGCTAGCCATCGCCCTTGCAGCGTGCCTTCGAGTCACCTTAATTAGGAAATTGTCAATTCTATTCATTGTATAGAACCTCGTTGCGATAATATTTTATGTACTCGGAGTCCGGCGTTCGGTACAATCCTAAGCAGGATCGGAGACAACGTCTCTCAAACAGCCGTATCCTTTCCATGTAGGATGGTGATACATTGAACCACACGGGACAACCGTAAGCGGTGATCGGTCTTATGAGGACCATGTAGCAAATGACTTTCACCCTTGAATCAAGTTGACTGCTATGAAACAATCATCTTGTCAGAGCATAAGCCCCCCTAGCCCTGGCCAGACAAGCATCCACATTTTTATTAAAATACAGAAACTTGTCAAGCCAGATGCCAAGGTATTTGACTTCACTTCTCACCGCCAACGGCCGTCCATGCTGTCCCATGATACAAAAATTTTTCTGGTATCGTAAGAAGCCCTCTGCACTGGGGTCCTGAACAGAATTGTTTCGGTTTTTTGGAAATTGATCCTCAATTTCCAATCATCGCAATATCCCTTAATATGATCGAAGTCACGTTGCAAAAGTGTGTTGATGACCTCGATTTTCGGACCTGATCTGTACGCCACTAGATCATCTGCGTACGCTATAGCGTGTCTGAGAGAACCTTCAGTGTCGAATAAATCTTTCGCCTTGCAGGTGCCTGTATAAAAAATCATCTATCCTCACTACTAAATCAATATATTTGATAACAATCGACGCTTATTTTAATTTTTTTTTATATTCAATTTCTGTTCATGATAAACAGCAATACCCACCTGTGAGGTCAGCAAAGCAAATTTACTTGTTGACCACTGTACAGAGTTCTTAAATCAACAACGCTTTGTTTACATTGGGGTACATACCAACATATATATAAATTATTGTTGTCAAAATAATATGATGAAATAAAACACTTTTTTTATAACGTTGAGAAGAGCGGGTCGTTTTAATTTACGGATTTTGGTAATTTACAGCATTAAGAAAAGCGGTGCAACTTGAAACAAAGAAGTTAACCCTTGCCATAATTTTTTTTTTCCTTTGTTCAACGCCCGAACAATTTCAATAAAATGATTGGTTTAACGTATCACTTTTGAGTTGGTCGATGTTTATTGAAAATTCAATGTTTAACGTTAAACTTTATACCAGAAGCGTTTGCTCGTATGACACTCTCTGCAGTTCTTGGCAAATTGAGATAGAGTCAGTGTATGTAAGATTCCGGGAAAAAAATCAAGCAATTGACAACAGAAAAATTTTAAATTAATTTTAAATGGATTTTTTATTTAAATTTCTCGTTTCTTAATTTTTATTCCTTTTCTCAAGAGATTGCTACAAATGTCAATTCCATCATGTTTTTCTGTTCCTATGAAGTTGCTCAATGATAGCTATTACTGCACCATTAAATCTCTTAAACTGAGATCCCTAAAAACCGAAATCCCCATAATATAAAATCCCCGAATCCAAAAAGCGTTAATCCCTAATCCCTAATCCCCTTAATTAATTTTTTTTTTAATGCTAATGAATTTCTTTTTATGATGGTAGGGTGTTGTAGAACGAGGGTAGACTCTGATTTGCTTTAACTTGGCAATGCCCAGTGTTGTAACTCTGACTACACATCAAGTGCTTGAGCGGAAACCTACATCTTTGGATTCAAATTTGAGACACACAGCTTCGCTAAAACGCATTTATGACCCCAAAGGAAGCCAGTACCATCGATCAGCTGTCGTTTCAACATTCAGAGGGAAATAACCATTTTAGCCACCTACATGATACCAAATGTCACATCCATACATCTAGCAAATTTCGTTTGATTCCAATCAAGAATGGATTTTGCTTTCTTGGACTCAAATATGAGTTTCATAATCAATAATTGAATTCAGAAATGAGTCACTAAAAAAATACCTTACAGGCCTAACAAATGATGCTAGTACTGACTACTCGCTCTGGAAGGCAACAAAGAAAATGAACAGGCCAACAGCTCACATCCCACCAGTGAAAACCAGAGAAGGAAACTGGGCAAAAAAGCAGTCAAAAAAAAGCAAATACTTTTGCTGAGCATCTTGAAGGCGTCTTCCAACCATATGAAGATAAAGACTATCAAGGAATGGAAGAAACGTGCCAGGAAGATGTACCAATTCGACCGGTTACGTCTAAAGAACTTGCCAAAGAAATAAAAGAAGTTATAAACATAAAAAAGGCCCCAGGGCTTGATTTAATAACGGGGGAAATTTTAAAACAATTCTCAAAAAAAATACTGAAACATCTAGCGCAGATCATAAACGCTGTGTTTAGATTAATAGTGCTTACACACCGAATCATAAACTGAGTTTTTGGCAAAAAGTTTACGTAAACCACTAGATGCTTTCACACCGAACTCTGACCAGGTTTCGTTTGACATTTCAATCAGCTGTCAATTGTGTTTTGATACTAGCTGCAACATTTGTGTGTGAGAGCTTCTTCTTTCTGTTTTTTTTTTCTTTTCCAAATCCATTTTATTTTAATTATTCAATCCTGTGAAAATGAAATGAAATATAATATGAAGAAAAAAAACATTTGTTTTGACAGCGAGTTCATCAGCTGTTTTGTGGGACGTGTGGAACACGTGTAGAATCTATGAAAAGGTGTGTTCGTTCCAACAACCTTTAACGAGATGACGTCTGCGAAGTGGTTTTGAGATGGTTACGCCATAACCTACTTGTTTTTGAGAACTGAAAACGTATGGGAAAACTCGGTTTATGATGAAGGTTTCAGGTGTTTTTGCGTAAACTCAGTTTTTGGTTCGGTGTGAATGCCCTATTAAGATACGTGCCAAACATATGGAAGGTCGCGGAGGTTATAATGATTCCAAAACCAGGTAAACCACCTAGCGAAATAACCTCATATAGGCCCATATCGATACTACCAATGTTGTCCAAGCTATTCGAAAAGATGGTGGTAAAACGCCTGCAAAATATTATTGTAGACAAATCGCTAGTACCGAGCCATCAATTTGGGTTCAAGAATAAACACTCAACAATTGACCAAGTGCATAGAATCACTGATAAAATTGAAAATGCTTTTGAAGAGAAAAAAGTATGCTCTACAGTATTTCTTGATATACGTATCACAAGCTTTCGACAAACTATGGCACAAAGGATTGATCCATAAATTACAAAAGCAACTGCCGAAGCAGTATTCAAAAATACTGGAGTCGTATATTCTATAGTCCGTACCAAAACAGTTGGCCAACGGTCGATTGCGCAGAGAGAGGATTTAAGAGAACAAAAATGACGCGAAAGAGATTTAATCACTAAGCGTTTTTGCCTGTAATTTACAATGCGTAACCCAACTTTACAGTGCTTAGAACTAAAATGCTGTTGAATATCTAAATAAATTTAATTTTTTATTATGAGGTCGACTTTTATACATTTCTACCTAGAAGTCCGATTGTATTTGAAAGGGTTCCCAACCCTTTTTATGGTTGAACATTTCGTGGTTTAGCGCTGGGTACCTGTATGGGTGGTGTGCTTGGTTAGCATTAATTTTATGATGTTTGATTTTACCTGTTTGACTTAAGTTTAAAAGTTTTACGACATGATTAGTGTTTGCATTTGGTTACCTGTAGGGGCAAGGAATAAATTTGTTGCCTGGTTTTTTATAGTTTATTTTTAGATTTTTTTTTTAGAGTTTTTTTATTTTAAGATAACGCATATATATTATGGATTTCCTATTTGGAATTCACTTTCACGAAAACAAAAGCATTGCTAGGACATAAGTTTATTAAAATAAAATAAATTGTCATGGATCTTTCAAGAAAAGGAAAACCAATAGGAAGTCTAGGACGTAAGATCGTTGTTAGGATATATTACAAAACAAATTGAAGAAGCTAGGAATTTATGTATAGATAATCCCATCACATACGCAAATTCACAGACAGAGGAGTTTACGGGAATTTCGGCCCGAACAATAAGAAGGATAATTAAAGAATATGAGAAGAAAGGCGCTATTGAATCTCCAACTAAAAGAGTACCACATACAAAATGGAAAACTGGATTGGACGAATTTGATATCACAGCTGTTCGGCGAATTATATACAACTTCCACATTGAAGAAAAAATGATGATAACATTAAAAATGTTAAGACAACGGGTGCAGGAAGATTTGGAGCTGAACCTAAGCAAAATGTCGCTACATAGGATTTAAAAAAGAAATCGATTTTCTTATAGGAAAACGGAGAACAACCGTAAATTTCTTTGCGAAAGAAATGAAATCAAACTTTTACGAGTGAAATATCTGAGGAAGGTGCGGGAGTACAGGTCAGAAGGATATGGGATTATTTATTTGGACGAGAGCTATATTCACAGCTCTCACACAAGGCCAAGGGCATGGACTGACGGCACCAGTCAAGGTTTAAAGGCGCCAATTTCAAAAGGCCAAAGGCTGATAATGGCGCATGCAGGTGGAGCGAAGGGCTTCGTGAATAATGCCTTGCTTTTATTTAAATCTGGGTCGAAAACAGGAGATTATCACGATGAGATGAATTTTGAAAATTTCTCCAAATGGATGAAGGATCAAGTTTTAAATAACCTAGAGGAACCATCGGTTTTTTACCTACCTCGCCCAAATTCAATGATATAAACAAAAAAAAATTGGTGTGACACTGCAATTTACTGTACTTTGCGTGCCAATATCAGTACCTACATGATCAATATGCACGACACAATTAATAATGATCAACGAAAGCATAATGAGCAAATAGGGTTTAAATCTAAAACCGCACACCTTCATACAGACACAGTCACACAATCAATTCATGTGCAATGTTTTGCTTAATCTATCCGACCGTGATCACATCATACTCCTACAAAGAACCGACAAGACAAAAAACGAAACAAAATATTTTCCTCCAAGTAAAGTTGACATATAATTGTCTATATTTTTCCTCCGCTCCTAATTTCAGTATAAAAGAAGGAAAATGAAGAAACCACCCTCAGTGAGATCGCGACAGCGATCTTGAACACAAGGCAGGGTATACGTCGTTTTTTATTATGGCTCCGCCCATTTTAGTCTCTTTATGCTTGTTTTTGCAATTTTAAGAGATTGTAAAACTCATTTTAAGAGACCTGCGCAGTAGAATGGCCAACTGTTTTGGTACGCGGTATACAGCGATTTTTCAGAATTAAACAAGAAACAACGTACTCAACATTAAGAGACATTAAGGCTGGTGTACCTCAAGGCATTGCTTTAGGTCCAGTACTATATCTCCTAATCACAAGTGATCTACCAGAAAGTGACGAAATCACTCTAGCTACCTTTGCAGATGATACTGCTAAATACTGCTACTCGAAATAGCTACAAAAAAGCTTCAAAAGGCAGTAAACAATATCTCAGAATGGACTAAAAATTGGCAGATCAGATTAAATGACCTGAAGTCAGTTCATATAAATTTTACGTTAAAAAATGTACCACACATTCCAGTGTACATAAATAGTAACATAGTGGAATATACAAATACAGCTAAATATTTAGGGATGACTCTAGACGCCAAACTGCGCTGGAAGGCACATGTAAAGAAAAAAAGAGATGAGTTAAACATCCGCTACAGTAAAATGTATTGGCTTATTGGGAGATACTCACCCTTATCCAACTACGATAAATTATTGCTATATAAGCAAATTCTTAAACCAGTATGGCCCTATGGGCTCCAGCTGTGGGCATGCACATGCAAGACAAACTTACTAAAATTACAAACCTTTCAAAACAAAGTACTACGGAGCATAGTTAACGCACCGTGGTACATACGTAACACCGATCTACATAGAGATCTATATATTGAAATGGTTGAAGATGAAGCTGAAAAAGTATCTCTAAGACACAGAGATAGGCTTCTCAGCCATGTTAATTTAGAAATAGCACAGCTTTTAAGAACCGACAATATAGTCAGGAGATTAAGACGGGTTAAACCCCTTAACCTATGTAGCTAAAGATATATATATATAAAAAAAAGAAATACTGAAATTTAAGTACAATTTCAAACAAAACTCATAGAAATCCGACCAACGTCGGAATTTCTTTTAAAATTTATATTTTTATAAAATATAATACATGTGAAAAATAAATTGCTGAATCTAACGACTAGGTGCGGTTCCTTGAAGACATACAAAAGTCAGTCTTCGGGAGGTTTTTTAGATCGGGTTAAAGTCCCTCACTATTGCAGAAGGTTCCCTCGCGATAAAACCTCTGCAATGTCTTTCGATGATTTTTCCTTCCAGCGAACCCCCACAAAAAAAATGTTTCATAATTAGATCTTGCCCATACACAATACCACGAACCCAAATTTACTTATCGACAGACACCACACTTTCTTGGTGCATACCGGTGCACCAACGGCCTTTCTCCAATCTACAATTTCCCAGAGGTAGTAAAAACTTTTGGTCATTTGTTAAAAACATAAAAAATTCGGCATCAGCATCAATTACGACGCTCATTCACAATGACATTCCAGCTGTCAGCTCTTTAGACAAAGCCAATCTGCTTGCTGCACATTTCGCAGCCAATTCTACATTGCCAGATTGTGTACAGTCTCCTCCAGTACTTGAGAACGTAGATCATTCTATGGGACAAATTCACTTTCGTACTCGTACAGTTGCAAGAGTTTTATTTGATCTTGAAATACATAAATCCGCTGGTCCAGATGGTATATCCCCCATCATTCTGAAGAGGTGTTCTTCTACGCTAGCAAAACCACTGCGTAAGCTTTTCTATCTATCCTACACATCAGGACTCTTTCCGAGTAGATGGAAAACAGCATTTGTCCAGCCTGTACCAAAAAAGGCGAATCTTCTTCTCTCTCCAACTACCGACCAATTGCACTTACGTCCCTTCTTTCCAAGGTCATGGAAACGCTGATAAATCGTCAGCTTATGAAATATCTCGAAACACGAAAACTTCTAAATGACCGGCAGTATGGTTTTCACAGCAACAGATCTACTGGTGATCTGATGACATATCTCACCGAAAAGTGGAACCAATCAATCCACCATGGTGGCGAAAGCAAGATTGTTGCGCTTGATATTTCAAAGGCATTTGACAGGGTTTGGCATCAAGCCCTTTTGTCGAAAATGCGTGCATTTGGAATCGGCGAAAAACTTCTTCTATGGATTAGACATTATCTTTCGAAACGTTCAATTCAAGTTGTTTTGGATGGTTTCAAGTCTGTAGCTCACCAAATAAACGCTGGTGTCCCTCAAGGCTCAGTTTTGTCTCCGACTCTCTTTCTCATTTTTAGAAATGATCTCCTTTCTGTAACTTCTAATCCAATTCATTCCTTCGCTGATGACAGTACCCTCAGCTTCTGATATTCGTTTACAGGTCCTCGTCCCTCACCTTCGAACGTGGACTCTAAACGCCAAAAAATGTTAAGCTCATTGAATTCCGACCTTGACAGCATTATCAAATGGGGTAAATCTAATAGAGTGGAATTCAATGCTTCCAAAACACAATGCTGTCTTCTGTCATTAAAGCATAACCAAAATCTAGAGCCATTATCCATGAATGGCACTTACGTCGAAGAAACCGAAAAGCTTTCCATGCTAGGTATGTGTGTTAGTAACGACTTACGTTGGAACGACCACATATTCGAAGTCGCTAAAAACGCAGCGAAATGTCTAGGTTTCCTAAATCGATGTAAGAAATATTTCACCCCCTCTGATCTGGCCATAATATATAAAGCGTTTATACGCCCAAAACTTGAATTCAACGCCCACGTCTGGTCAGGTGCACCAAAATCAACATTGCACCTACTAGATAGGATTCAAACACGTGCGAAAAAACTTATAGGAGCCATAAGAATAGCGAACTCCTTAGTTTCGCTTGAACACCGTCGAAACATCTCCTGCCTTACCTTGTTTTATCGCTATTTTAACAACCAATGTTCAAATGAAATAGCCAGCTGCATTCCTCCCATTCAACAATTCAGCCGCAATACCCGTTACGCAATGAATGCAAATCAGTTTACCCTCAAGCCTATCTTCGGACGTACGCTGAAATATAGAGATTCGTACATAAACCGAACAACACGAATGTGGAATGCTCTACCAAACTCTGTTTTTCCTTTCCATTATAACTTTCAGACATTTAAAGCCAATGTGCATCGGTATCTCCTTTCTTCTTATCCCTAATTTCCTTAACGCCCGCACAGTGCTAAAACATATAAAGGGTACTCATAACCCCTTGAGTGCGCGCAAATTATAAAAAAAAAAAAAAAAACGTGCCAGCACGAAACCCCATCCCTTTTTTGCACACCAACGTATGGTTTTTCCTGTGTTTCCAGGTACACATAGGACATCCGTTCAGTACATACGATCAAGCAGCCACACAACTGCCGTCCAAAATAAGTTTCATTTCAAACCAACAAAATGAACAAACTGCACGCGATCACCGAAATAATGCACCGTCTGTTGTGGTTAGTAGTTAAGTTAAATGGAGGACCATATCAGAACGCCGTAGTTGTTGGCGTCGTGATGTTTTTATCGTTTCATAAATCATAAAATCCAATTCACATCGTCCCAAAAGATGTTTCACTTCAAAAAGCGACCCTACGGTCGTTCATGGTTTTAGCATCTGCTAACAGCAGCTACAAAAATGGTGAAAATGATTGAAGTCTTCGCTTAATCTATCACACTCCACAACCCTCTCAGAAAATAAATCAAAAAACGAAAACACTGATATTTTGAAATTCACACGTTTTCCAACATTTGCTTTGGACCATCGGGCTTTACAGGAGCTTGACGTGTAGAGTTTACGTTTTTCAAATTAAAGTTGAACGGCAACGCCAGCAAAGCGAATTTTAATTTAATATGTCTGAACTGGGTGCGGTGTTATGGCCATTATTCCTGAAACGTTTGACGAAAATCGGTGTCAACCAAACCTCACTTGAATTATTCTCAGTTCATTACAATTTTTGGACAAACATCATAACCAAAATAATATGAAAAATAATTCCAATAAAGTAAAATAATTTTAAAAACAAAATCATACCCCTGTAGCTTATCTCCCAAGGAAGTGCAAGCCCCCTTAAACGTCACCTCATTCTTAATCTTCAATGCATACCATTCCGGTGGCACTGATAATAGATTGTTCTCCACGCGATGTACGCACTACGAGCACACCACTTGAACTTTACGGCCCCGAAAAAAAAATTAATGTTTGCTTACACTTCAGCTACGTATACGTCATCCGAAGAGGTCAATCAAAATCATCCAGGAAAAGAAATCTTCGCTATATGGAAAAGGTCGAACCTATAAAAACAGAAAAATATTCTTCTACTCTCGGAACACACATCACGTGGTAAGTAATTCGTCGTCGCGTGGCACTATCGTCATTTTTGATAAGCAAAGTCAAGATCACCCGAGACACATCTCTCGAAACGCTGGACAGCGACAACTTATTTTTTTCTAAAGCCATCATCGACCATTCTGCACTAACGTGAGTCAAGTAGAACTTGATAACGAAATAAAGTGCACGACGCGGTAGTATGTAACTTTTTCTTTCAATTCGAGATAGTGGTGAACTATTTGCTTGTTCATCAGGTTACTGTACAACATAATCAATAATTATAATAAAATCGATAAAAATATAACAGAACGACGTTCGTATATGGACCTGCACCTGGAATGTGAGAACATTAAGCAGGAAAGGTGCAAGCGAACAACTAGCGGAAGCCCTAAACTGCTACAAAGCAGACATTACTGCCATCCAGGAAATACGATGGGATGGGCCGGGCAAAAAGAGGATGAAAAACTGTGACATCTACTACGGACTGTGCTCTAGTGAACAGAAACAGCGACTATTCGGATGCGGATTTGTTAAAAATGCCAGACTTAGGCAAGTCTTATGTTTCCAAGACATAAGCGAACGCATCGTTACGATCCGCATCAAGGCCAAATTCGCCAACACTAGCCTTATATGCGCTCACGCCCCAACGGAGGAAAAAGATGATATAGCTAAGGACTGCTTCTATGAGCTCCTTGACAAAACCTATGAGCGACTACCGAAGTACGATGTCAAAATCGTGCTGGGAGATTTTAACGCAAAGGTAGGAAGAGAAGACATCTGTAGCAGTATTGTCGGAAACCATAGCCTACACGACAACACGTCTGGCAACGGACTTACGCTAGTTGACTTCGCTACGGAACGAAATGCCACTATAGCCAACACACGGTTTCCTCACAACGATATCAAATAGGGGGGCATGGCGGTCTCCAGATCAAATTTGATAACATTGCGATAGACAAGAGGCACGCATCCAGTATTTTGGATGTCCGGACACTCCGAGTACCTAACATCAACTCGGGCCACTACCTTGTTGCAGCCAAGGTAAGAATGCGGATATCCACCACGCCAGAACAATCCAGAAATACTGAGAAAAAATTTGATGTGGAAAAACTGCAATCGCAAGAGACCGCCAAAACCTCCACGCAACGCGTATCCCTTAACCTCTCGATAAACACCATACCACCAGCATCGAATGTCGAAGAACAATGACAACGATGCCAACAAGCCTTATATCAGCCGCAACTGATGTGTTAGGTTTCTCGCGCCCACCAGCGAGAAACCCCGGGTTTTATGAGGAATGACGACAGGTGATCGCAGCCAAGAACGAGGCCTACAAAGTTAAGCTGCATGTGATGATGAGAGCTGCCGTTGAGCTCTATAGGCAGAGAAGAAGGGAAGAACACCGGCTTTTCAGAAAGAAAAAAAAAGAGCAAGAAAAGTGCGCGATCTAGGATATAGAGAGGTGCCACTCCAGGAACGATGTCCGCAATTTTTACCAAAGTGCAAAACGTCAAAGTCCTGGATACAAGGCTCGAACAGAATCCTGTCGACATGAACAAGGAAATATCGTAGTTGAGACATAGTCGATGCTGAGGATATGGAAGAACCACTTCTGCAGACTGTTAAACGGCGATGACGAACAACATTCCGCTGTCAGGCAGGACGAATCATTCAATATTGGCAACGAAAACTGCCGACCACCTGACCTGAGTGAAGTAAGGATAGCAATATCTAAACTCAAGCTTAACAAGGCTTCCGGAAATGACTGCCTCCCCGCTGAGCTTTACAAAACCGACGGAGATGACTTTTTTAAGTAACATCTACCAACGCATAAGCCAAATCTTGTCGGATAAAAGTATGCCGAAAGAATGCAACCTCAGAATCGTTTGCCCGATGCACAAAAAAAGGAGACCCCTTAAACTGCGCCAACTATAGAGGCATAAGTCTCCTCAACATCGCCTACAAGATCCTATCTGCCGTAATATGTGAACGCCTGAAACCGTTTACCGACAACCTGATCGGACCTTATCGGTGTGGTTTTAGGCCAGGAAAGTCCACAAAAGATCAAATCTTCACACTTCGGCAGATCCTGGAAAAAACCCAACAAGTCCAAATCGATACCCAACACCTATTCATCGATTTCAAAGCCGCATACGACAGCATTTATAGAGACGAACTATACAGAGCCATGTCTAGTTTTGGTATACCGCTCAAACTCGTCCGTTTGTGTAGGATGACGATGGAGAATTCTCGATGCCCCATCAGGGTCGGAAGCGACCTCACCGACACATTCGATACCAAAAAAGGATTTAGGCAAGGCGATGCGCTTTCATGTGACTTCTTCGATTTGATTCATGAGAGGATTGTGAAAAACTCACGAGCCAACACCAGAGGCACAATCTTCCAAAAATCTGTAAAACTACTAGCATACGCCGACGATATTGACACCATTGGTAGGACCAAAGATTATAATGTCATACAGATGACGCACTGCATACAAGGAAAATTGTTCTATGGCGGGTCTCACTGGAACGGCCCGCCATATATTTGGATCTCGTTTTTCATGTGTGCTCGTGCACAACGCCCGCCCTTAAAGCTGGTGAGCAAAATTTTCCGTATTTTGTTAATCCGTCATCTGTATGGCTTGGTAATCTTTAGTAGGACCCAACGTGATGTCATAGCCAAGTTTGCTAGTATAGAGAAGGAAGCGGCAAAATGAGTTCAGCAGTAATTGAGGGCAAGACTAAGTATATGCTGTCAACACGAAAGGACACACAACATCGACGAATTGGATAGAACGTCACCATTGACAGATATAACTTTGAGGTAGTACGGACTTTATCTATCTCGGCTCCGCTATTGACTCTGACAACAACATCGCGTCAGAAATTAAACGAAGAATTACTCTTGCCAACCGCTGTTTCTTCGGGCTGAGAAGGCAATTCAGTGGTAAAGCCCTCACTCTTACTACTAAGGAGATCCTATATAAGACCCTGATAATCCTAGTCCTGCTCTACGGCGCTGACGACCTTGGTCGATTCGAGAGGAAAATTCTTCGAAAAATCTTCGGTCCCGTTGCGTTGACGGGCTATGGAGACGAAGATTCAACCAAGAACTATACGAGCTCTACAGCGACATGCCCCTGGTCAAAAAACTCCGCATTGGAGGTTTAAGATGGCTAGGACATGTAGAACGGATGGACACCAATACTCCGGCTCGATTCCCAGCCAGATGTCGGATGCAGTAGAAGAAGACCTCACCGGGCTAATTGGAGAGGCATGTTGGTTGAGACGCAGGTTCTTTCCGGACTGTAGCGCCACTTTAGAAGAAGAAGAAGTCTGAGTGGTATCTCCATTAAGCTTTCCAATTTGTTATTGAAGCCCCCAGGTACGATTTTTACATAGTATTCCGGGCAGGTTCCTTAAGAGCAGCCTTGTGTGTCAACTGTAATAAAATAATGTCGCATGTTTTCGTTTATGTATTGCGTATTATCTGGATCGCGATAATGTCTGCATTGTACCGCTTAAGCAAAGATTGAATTTTTGGAGTAGCACCTTCGGTGTATGGCGCGGCGTGCGCTCGTTCCAGGTACATTTTATAAGTCGTTGTCCGTGGACGTTCCGGGTCTGGTTTATATATGAAGGGATCTTTTATCCAAAGCTGTTGTTGTCTGTCTCATAGGTTAGGTTTAATGGTCTGATGATGCTGAGGTGAGTTTGTCTCATAACTAGCTTTTTTTTTTCTTGATAAGAATGTTAAGCTGATAGCACAATCCCCAAACTGGAGGGCTATTTCCTAGCACAAGGTGCCATCAGTATCCTGCCATGTTCAAGGGGATTGATTTAACCTTGAGATGTTTGCTCTTTTGATTATATTTCCTGAGTACACATTTTATTACTTGAAAAGGATGTTAACCCAATAGTACAACCCCTAGAACACATGGCGATCAGTATCCACTAAGGGATATCGAGCACTTCTATTTCCCTAAGGGCTCATCCGGTACAATTTTTCTTCAAAGTGCCTGACTAACAGTTAAGAGTGGTGCATGTAAATCGAAGCTGGAACTGTAGACGTCAAATTCACTCCATCTTGGGAATTCTTTCGCTATAAGGACTCGATTTGATACAGCAGGTCAAATCCTATATATGGTCGAGATACTAGGCACCCAGCTTTTATCACGTGGATGCTTAGAGTAAAAGGCATTAAATTATTCAAAAACCCATGCGATTTCTTCTTTAATTGTTGGATAAATTTATTGGTGCTAGTGGGCCTAAGTAATGTTTAATGAAGTCATGAGACCCAGTCGTAAACTAAACCAGGTGTTGCTTAGTTACCCATTTTTTCTACCAAGGGTGATATGCCTAATTAAAAACAAACACAAAAAAAAGTATGCAAGCCATTTATCGGTCCAATTTTACGAATGACCCATTACATTATATACAATCTCCATTTACGCCCATTTACGCCAGCTATTGATTAGCTCAACACAATTTTAATCAGGAACCTATAATCAATGTATCTACGTCACAAACAAAAAAAAAAATAAAAAGACGCAGAAGCATATCCTACAGAGAAATCATTATCATATCAGACATTCTGCGGCACTAACATCTAATAACACAAAACAATAACTCTGCCATGTCAATCTTTATAACAATTGGTCTGACAATAAAACCGCTCCTTCACCGACAATGTAGGTAATTCTTGTTTTTTTTTTTTAGAAAAAGTAGCCAAAATAGATTCTGAAACTTTAAGCACTCATTTATGCTGCCTACGATAAACTTTATCAACCGTTAAGATAAGACCGCGATCATTTAAGTGATTTTCCCGATAAGGCTCTTAATATAGTGGTTGCAGACAAAAACAACTGTAAGCCATTAAAAACATTCTCAAGAAATTTTGTTTTCTTTTTTTTTCATTAACTAAACGCATGTCCCACGATCACAATTCTGATCTCGATTCCGATGTGATCGCGACCTACTTCTTGGTTCTTGTCAACAAGTGACAGAAAGTCGAAGTAAAACTGATAACACTAATCACATCATGCGATGGTTCACTTTAACCCCTAACCTAACCCTGATTGTAGCTTGCAAGTTTGATGAATTTAAGTTTGAAAAGAGTGAAAAATATTTCTGATCACTTACATTTCAAGAATTGACGATTGGATTTAGTAAAAAATATTCAAAGATGGAGGTCTGATAAAAAACGGAGAAAAACTTACTGAAATTTCGCCTTTTTACCCTACAGAGGAGGATGTGAAAATTTGTATGCAGTACTCTACAAGAAATAACGAAATAATAAACCTTCAGGTGTACATCGTCAAGACAATATTTTTCCATAGCCTGTATTGTGTGTTAGTCTAGTAGACGGCTTTGGAAAAACCTCCAACCGCAACCTTCTAGGGAAAGTTAAAAATTTACTTGCATATGCAACTTGCTCGAAGAAACATCCCCTTCATAGCCCTTGATATCTATCCTACATCTAGTGGCCCTACTTATTTATGGTAAACAGATCCCAGCTTTTGCAGCTGTGAGATATAACGGGTGATCCAAGTAGAGATACTTTTTTCAATAGCCTTTTTTGACAGATCACGTGTGAGTCGTGTCATGCTGTCATGTTATTTTTGTTTAGTATTGCTTGGCATTTCATAATGGAAAGACTTACGCGTGAACAACGTTTACAAATTGTTCAACTTTATTATGAAAATTCACGTTCTGTGAGGAATGTGTTTGGTGCACTTCGCTCAACTTATGGTCAACATAATCGGCCTACTGAGCGTACTATTCGCAGCACCATCACACAATTTGAGACCCAGCATTCATTATTGGATAATATTCGACCGAATAGACCACGTCCAGCACGCTGTGAAGAAAATATAGCGGCCGTAGCTGACACGAAGACCGTAGAGAGTCGATTCGGCGCCGTTCGCAGCAACTCGGACTGACGTATGGAACCACTTGGCGCATTTTACGTCAAGAACTTAAATTGAAAGCGTACAAAATACAGCTTTTGCAACAACTGAAGCCGCTCGACCTTCCCAAGCGACATCGCTTCGCTCTATGGGCTCTTGAAAAGTTCCAAGAAGATCCGACGTTTTCGAGGCAAATTTTGTTTAGCGATGAGGCCCATTTCTGGCTCAATGGGTATGTAAACAAACAAAATTTCCGCATTTGGGACGAAGAGCAACCTGAAGAGATTGAAGAACTGCCACTTCATCCAGAAAAAACAACGGTTTGGTGTGGTTTGTGGGCCGGTGGAATCATCGGTCCATATTTCCTTAAAAATTATGCCGGTGCGAACGTAACCGTCAATGGCGACCGTTATCGTGCCATGATAACCGACTATTTGATTCCTGAAATTGAAGCTCGTGATCTCGGCGACATTTGGTTTCAGCAAGACGGCGCCACTTCCCACACATCGCATCAATCAATGGACTTATTGAGAGAACATTTCGGTGAGCACATAATTTCACGTTTTGGGCCGGTCGATTGGCCACCAAGATCGTGTGATATCACACCGTTAGGCTTTTTCCTGTGGGGATATGTAAAGTCAAAAGCTTATGCCGACAAACCCGCTTCGATTCAGGCCTTGGAGGAAAACATCACGCGTGTCATTCGCCAGTTACCAGTCGAAATGCTCGAACGAGTGATCGAAAATTGGACTCAACGGATGGACCATCTGCAACGTAGCAACGGCCAACATTTGATAGACATAATCTTCAAAAACTAAATGCCAAAGAATATTCTTTCAAATGATAATAAACATATTCTCCATTAAATTTGAATTTTCTGTGTTTTTTTCTTTAAAAAAGTAGGGAACCTTGAAATGGATCACCCTTTACAATGGACACCCACTCAAGATGAGCATGAAAAGTGTTACCGAATCACCTTAACATTACAGAAACACCGACCACATCACTATCCAACTCAGTTTTGAGTATAACTTCAAGCTAACCATTCTCAGTCGCCTCGAATGGGAGTCGGATATGATTGGCGACAATAACTCGAATCTGAATCGGGTGAAGGTGTTTTCTCCGATATGCTTGACTTAGTTAAATCTTTTCACTTTCCCAATCATTGTTGCGTTTTCCAGCCGCAATTAAAGAAGTCATGTCCTGTGTGAGGCAACCAAACAGCAATCAATTCCCTGGGGTCAATCTCATTTACACCAAAATCAGCCTTCGAATACCGACTACCTCTTGATGGGATTGCAGAGCACTCTACCATTCAACTCTTCTGGGTACCGCGTCACAGAGATATGCCAGAAAAGGCGGATGAGCCTTCTAGACATGGCACTACCCTTGAAATTCTATCGCCATAAAATTTTCCCATTGCTTCATGTAAATCATTAATCGAACTGGTTGCGATCAAGAAAGCTAACCGCAGATGGAACAACGTGTCTAATATCCTGGAAACTTTGGCCAAATTATAACCTGAAACGCCCTCTATGCTTAATAATGCTGAACATATTAAACATTAGTACCATCGTCCATACAGGACACTGTAATCTATGTAACAGTGAAGTACCCCCACGAAAAAAAGCCTCATGGGTCTTAACTCCCAAAAATAGGAAATAGCCCCTGAGGGGCTTATTTCTTTTTGGAAATGGAAATAAGTCCAGCGGCTGTTAATGCCTTTTGCTTACAGGGTTTATTTCCTTTCCATGCATCCAAACTCGCACACATCCCAAATTCAACAATATACCCAAGCGGGGGGTTGCAGGGCGGCAGCATGCCCCCTACTCACATTCAAACTCTGCATGCATCAAGCCTGAATAGAATTCCAATTCCAAATGGCAATAACACCCGCAGGGGTTGATGCTTTTTCGTGACAGGGTTTGTTTCCAATTATATAAAAAGAAAAATTTATTGCGCAACAGGCTCGTTAGTACCCAGGGCCTAGCTTTTTTTCTCACAAACATTCATGCGTGTGTGTGTACTTCTTAGCACGATGGCGGAACCTCCTGTTTTTTGCCGAATCCGAACGGCTAAGTTGAGATAAGCTTTTCATGACAATTGATACTACTCGGATGATTTGTCAGATCATCACGCGAGGAGGGCCAGTGAAAAATCATTTAGGTGCTGCTACGGGTGGGAATCGCACCGAGACATTCTCCACGGCAGTTCATCGCACTAACCATCGCGCCACTGAGCCCAATTAAACCCAATTAATCCCTGTTGGGGCTATTTATTTTTTTATTTGGGAATTCAGACCCATGAGGCTCCTAGGTCCCTTCATTTTTGAAGCTGCATGGACGAGGAGGAGTAGTAGAAGAAGGAGGACGTGGAGGAAGAGGGGGAGAAGTAGTGTATTCCTCACCTTCTCTGCGCTTGTCACAGCTCTCTTCAACAAATGAAAACTCCATTTAGGAGACTACTTGTTTGACTTCCTGCGCTTTGTAGTAAGCCCGGAATGATCCACTTAGACAAAAGAATATTAGAAAAAGTCGACGGATCCACGTGGACCTTTTCTGGTTTAAGTGTGACATATGTGCAGCAACCATAACTAAACCAAACACTTCGGCTGGTGCCCTTCAGACACGAGCATTGACCGAGGTGATGAGAGATCAGCTTCAGGAGGCACTAATGGATGGGAACTATTCAAATGGGAATTCTATAGCCGAGGCGTGGGGAAAGATTGATGCCAAGCTTTCCGACATGGTGATAGATCTCCCAAACTTTGATTCCGTCGAGGTCGTGAGGGGATATAGGTAATCCTAAGCGAGTGCGTTGTTAAGGTTAGCCACGCCTGTGATGGCTTAAAAGACAATTTTATCCCAGCTAAGGATATCCCAAGGAGACCCACGGCCGCATTTGGTTGCCCAATATGAAGACAGAAAGAGAAAGGCTCATCTAATTTCCTTAACTCCAGAACCTGGTGGTTCCAATGGATAACTGTTCACTGTTCAGTCATCAAGGAGGGGGAACCGCACAAAGACACAAAGTACTTCCTGCTATTGATAAAAAGCGAGTGCCTGGTGGCTCTCGAGAAGGCAGATAACAAACTCAGGTTTAGAATAAGGCATGTCAAGCTTAAGATATTCCCCTCATCTGGTCTTGAAGATGATGTTGACATCGTCGAAACCGAAAAGCTGTTGGAGGACCTCATGATCGGGGAAAAAATTCCAACAAAGGAAAATGCTGAAAGTCATTCAGATTAACCTGAGGCACTCTAGGTGTGCCTCCAATAAACTACGGCATTATCCAGGAGCCGTAGGTGAGAGACTTGTCCATAAAGAGACTCCATGACAATCAATCCAACCAGTTTTACAAACAGTGCCAAAGTAGAGGAGAGATGATGCCGCCCTGTGGCGTTCCTCTTTGGGAAAATTTGGTAAAATGACTGTTTGCATGTTGTTGCCTACATAATTCTTGTTCCGAGCATGGAGACTATCCATTGGCTAGTAGATTCCTCTATACCCAGCTCGATGAGAGATTCAAGAATAGCTCCAGTGAGGACTTTGTTGAAAGCTCCCTCTATGTCTAAGTAGGAGGCTAGAGTGTTTTCTTTTTAGTTAATGGATTTTTCGAATGTCCGCACTACCTTGTGGGGAGTCGCGTCCGTGGATCTGCTCTTGAGGTAGGCGTGCTTCCCTAGAAAACTTCGCATGTGTATGTGTTGAACACGCTCTAAGTTTTTATTACAAAGGAGGTTACACTGATTGGTCTGAAGACCTACCTTCGGTGTAAGCAACACTCGAGCACTTAAGCAACACTTAAGCAGCTTCTCAAAATTGACGTCAACCATGGTACTTTTACATAGGTCTCGCCTTCTATGTAGCATAACTGGCAGTATGCCGTCAGTTCCCATAGATGGTTTCCTCGGAAATCATTGAAGTGATATAGCTGTGTTGTGCAGTTTGTACTTGCCGAGATCTCCCATGTTCCGTACTAGTATCACTGCATCCGGAAAGTGTGTGTTTTAGAGGAGTTCCAGAGTGTCCGCGGAGGATTTTGTACACCCTCCATCTGACCTTCTCAAAAAATAAGGATTGAATTGTTCCATAGACAGAATTTAGCTTAGCCTGGCGGAGTCCTTGAGGGTTTTTATAGAATGACAGCTATCCATCCATCCGTACAAGTAACACAGCATCCGGAAAGTGTGTGTTTTAGAGGAGTTCCAGAGTCTCTTTTTGCAGGATTCTGTCCACCCTCCATCTAACCTTCTCAGAAAGGAAGGGTTGGAGTATTCCTTAGATATAGTTATACCTAACCTGGCGGAGTCCTTGAGGGTCCCAATTGAATGGCAATAATCCATCCATGCCTGCATTTTGGATTTTTTTATGGCTTTCTTATACATTCTCTCCACCCTCCATCTGACCTTCTCAGAAAAGAAGGGTTGGAGTATTCCTTAGATATAATATTGCCTTACCTGTCGGAGTTCTTGAGGGTCTCAATCGAATAGCAAAAATCCATCCATGCCTGCATTTTGGATGTTTTTTATGGCTTTGCTATACAGACTTCAACAGTCCTCGTAAGGCTGACAGAAGTTGTATTTAAGGCAGCTATTGAAGATTGATCTGGACATCTGTCTCATCTGAGATTAGAGAGATCTTCATTCCACCAGGGGGGAAGTTTTGCTTAACTGGGCACGAGATTCGATCGTATCCTCAAAAGTCTGTACTTTTGCTTCAAGTTCAAGGGTTTTTGTTTGTGTTGTGGTTTTCAGTTTTGTCCGAAGCAAGTGGGCAAACATGGTCCAAGCTGCAGAGAACAGTAAGTATAGGCATCGCGGGTGGATAAGGTCGTGGCCAACAGATGCCCTTACTGTGCTTTTGAATCTCTTGTTTCTGGACGTACATATTACAGATACCGCACTATGCATAGTTAGACTCGAGGACTCCTTGCTGGACTGCAATGTGGTATGGCCACTGTTGTATCCTGGCCTCGTTAGCAAATGGCATGGTCACGTTACCAACTGAGTACATCACACCCACACTAAGCTTCAAGATAGGCTTCCATGTAAGTTCTCCTACCAGGCATCAGTTGAAGAGAAATGAAGTAGTAAGGGATTACGACACGATCGTCTACACCGACGAATCTAAGATGTACTGTGGAGTCTACTCGGAATCACAGAAAACACCGGTATCATTCCGCCTACCGGATTTTGCCAGCGTATTCCAGGCGGAACTATATTCTATCCGCAATAGCAAGAGCCAGATCGCGTGAATTCGACCAACAATTCTTCGACAGATTTCGCGAGCAAAAGCATCGTGCAAGTGCGGTGCGGCTTAATTTCCAACAAAAAGGAAATATCCCCTGAGGGGCTTATTTATTTTTGGAAATAAGTCACGCAGCCGTTAATGCCTTTTGCTTGTGGGGTTTATTTCCTTTTCATGCATCCAAACTCGCACATATCCCAGATCCAACAGCAAATCCCAGCAGGGGGTTGCAGGGGGCAGCACGTCCCCCCACTCATGTTCAAACTTTGCATACACCAAAGTTGAATAGAATTCCGATTTCAGATGGCAATAACACCTGCAGGGGATAATGCTTTTTCGTGGCAGGGCTTGTTTCCGTTTCGAAAAGGAAATAATCACTGTTTGGGCTATTTGAGAAAAAAGTCCCACCCAGGTGTTATTTCACTGCACCTGCATGTGCATCGCATGCAGCCAATATAATATAACGAAACCTAACCTAAATAATCACTGTTTGGGCTATTTGAGAAAAAAGTCCCATGGGAGTTATTTCACTGCACCTGCATGTGCATCGCATGCAGCCAATATAACCTAACGAAACCTTACCTATGGGCATTCTCTTATGATTGCAGTTTTCTAGAATTTTTTGTCCTAGTATTATAAGCGTTCGCTATATGAAGTAAGGTAGTCGAATCTAGTAGTCATCAGCAAGGAGAAAATTCGAAGTTTCATATAAACGCATAGCCAACCATATGACCAACTTTTAGTCCCTTTTAGCTGCCGAAGTTTATAACTGAAAACCACAGGTGCCAGCATGCTCATATTTTCTGCCGACCACGATTTTTCTATCCCTGCGACAGAAAATTGAACGTGTGCGGCTAGCCTTACTTTCATCGCGCGGACGGGACTTGAAAGTCCGAATTCCGTCATTCCGTCTTCCTAATCAGTTAAATTTTTGGCTGATTAGATTTTTTTTTGGCGATTTGATGCGGTGCCGTAAATGTGGTAACCTTGACATAGAGGGAGTGAAAGACAGATACAAATGGTTCGAACTAATGGATTGTTTGTCCAAGACGTGTCAACAAACAATCGTTTTTCAAAGCTTCATCAAACTTACGAATAAGTCGCGTCGTTGACCCTTTTGACTGTAGAAAGGCCATTGGGATAGAATGGATAAATATGGATCACCTTTTGTGCTTCAAGAATATGAAACTGTTGTACAACATGCATACATATTACAGCCATGATTTCCGGAGTTAAGTCTTCAGTATCGTCATACATGACATGTGGTGACCAGAGTTTTGAAAATTCTTAAATCCGAGTCGGTAAGACGATTTCTTCTATCGATGAGCCTTAACCTGGATAAACCTCCAAGTACATCTGCTGGCCAATAAGACAGGCAACCTGAAACAAAGTACTTACGTTTAATTAACAAAATGCGGTTACAACGATTAACAACTATCTACACCGCAAGTGGATACTTTTGAGATCTTAGAATCGAGCCGCTTATTCCACGTGCTAAAACATTCAACTACGAACGAAAGCAATTTTTCTTCATAGTTGCTAGTCAATCATTTAAATGAAAAGAAAAACCGCATCGTGCGACAACAACAAACCGCATGACAGAACCATAGTATCTAGAAACACTCTTGAAGCACGCCATTCAGTTCTGCTTACTATACAGTCCGACTTCGAGTATCTGTGAGGCATTTTAATATTCTCCACTTAGTAAGCTCGGTAAACTGAAAGGCACTCTCCAACAGCACTCTAGTGCGGAATATGACATAGGAAAACACAGACGATTGAGTTTTTGACTGCAAACAAATGCACAACAGCGATGAAACGTCGGCCTTATCAATGTTACATCAGATCAATTAAAATTATTATTGTGCAACGAATTAAGTGCTCTGTTGCCAGATTGGGAATGTTTTTTGTTTGCTTGTTGGCTTATCATTCATAACAACACACACACACACACACTTGACAGCGAGGCGGCTTATCAAAATTATTGAACTGATTTCGTTCTGGAATAAGCTCGTGCACGGGGTGACCGTTGCAGCGATACCGAGAGGTGAAAAAACGAAAAAAAGACACCAAACATGATATAAGACATCCCAGTTGTGTGTTTATGATTAACTGGGAATGACAAATCCGGATGATAGCAATCGCAGGTTTTCATTTCTTTTTTTTTTTTTCAAGGAATGCACACAGCATGTGATTAGGTTGCAAGCTACTTCGAGACTTTGGCTTCTGTAGATAGCAACGTATTTCGTAGTTTGAATTTTTTTTAAAATGCCACCTTTGAGCGGGTTGGGATGCTTTTTGCTGAAATTTGTATAAACTTGTCGGTTGCTTTCCATATCAAGGCCAAACTCGCCAACATAAGCCTTATATGCACATTCCCTCTCCGGCGGAGAGTGACTTCATGTGACTCCTTTGATCTTATACTTGAGAGGATTATACAAGGTGTTCCAAAAGAGATCACCCTATCGGAAGATGTTCTAATTTTTGCAAATGGCCTCCAATGTCAAATCTGTTTTGACATTTGTGGACTAGACATACGTAGAATACAAGTAAACAAGCCATAGAGCGATACACTCCCCAAGAAGGCGGAATAATCGTGTCTATTTTTTTGCGTCACAATTCGTCTGTAGTGTTGGCGCAGCGCGAATTCTGTCGCCGATTCCCCTGCCGTCCGACACCGACTGCTTAAATACTGCACTGTTTGCCCACAAACCTTGAAGAGGACCACACGAGACGTTGCCAAAAGTGGCTGGCCCCGATGCACCCGTTGCGCCGAGAAATATCGCCGCTGTTGCCGAGGATGTCGGTCTGTCGCCGGAAGCATCGATCAGACGCCGTGCCTCGCAATTAGCCATCAGCCGATCGTCCCTAAGAAGAATTTCGATCAAAGACTTGCGCATGTTCCCGTACAAAGTCCAGTCTGCCAGGCTGCCTGTCGACTGCCAAACGCGTGTAGCCTACGCCCAAGCCATCTCCAAACTCGAGGACGAAGTGGACGATTTTTCGACCAAAATCATAATGAGGCTCATTTCCACCTCAACGAGTACGTGAACAAGCAAAACTATCGCTTCTGGAGTAACGAAAATCCACGTATAATGTACGAGGAACCATTACAACCGCTCAAAGTGACTGCATGGTGCGCTGTTCTCGCTGGAGGAGCCATCGGGCCATTTTTTTCGAGAACACCCTTGGTCGAACGACAACAGTGAACGATGCGCGCTATAGGGCCATGTTAAACAAGTTTTTTTCTGCCGCAATTGGACGAATAAGGACCAGAAGATATGTGGTTCCATCAGGACGGAGCAACGGCATACACTGGCGAGCTACAACCGATAAAAATGAGAGCCAAACAACTCCAGATATCACTTTGCGATGTAGGAAAACGATGCCATTGCTAAGAACCGTATTTACGACCTACTGGACAAAACTTATGAGCTACTACGGAAGCACGATGTTCAAATCTTCCTAGGAAAATTTACCAACAAATTAGGAACGGAGAACATCTCCAGTAATATTGTCGATAAGCACTAACACCTTGTCTGGCAACGGACTAAGGCTAATTAACTTAGCAGCGGAACAAAATCGCACTATAGCCAGCGCATGGTAGTTCATCTTGATATCCATAAATGGATAGGGCTGTCCCTGGACCAAGAGAAGGTCAATGAAATTGACTGTATTTTGGAACTCTGACCAACGACTTGCTATTATTGACTCGGAACACTGTCTTGTTGCAGCCAATGTATTACATAATGCGGATATCCACCAAGCAACAACAAATGTGAAATACTGTGAAAAAATTGTCGAAAGACTCCTTGTTTGATGAAAAATGGGACAGATCCTCGCTGCCAAGGCAGGCACAGCTGCATGTGAAGACGAGAGCTGCCATTGACCAAGATGGAGGAAAAAATACCGGCTATTCAGAGGGCAGAAAAATAGCAAGAAATTCGCGCGATAGAGAATATATAGAGGATAAGTTCTGCTCCATTAGGGTCAGTTAAGACCTAACCCAAACATTCGATACCAAAAAAGGTTTTAGGCATGGCGATACATGTGACTTCTTTAACATCATTCTAGAGAAGACTCTGCAAAACTCCCTAGCCAACACCTGAGGCACAATCTTCCATAAATGAACGAATTAGACTGAACGTCACCATTGACAGATATAACTTTGTGGTAGTACGAGGCTTTGCACATTTCGGCTCCGCTAGTAATTCTGACAACAATATCCCGTCAGAAATTAAATGGCAACTCTTGTCACCGCTATTTCTTATGATCATCCCAGTCCTGCTCTACGGCGCTGACGCATGGCCCGTATCAAAAGTGGATGAAGAAATCCTTGGTCGATTGAGAGGAAAATTCGGTTCCATTTGCGTTAACAGGCTATGAAGACAAAGATTCAACCAAAAACTATACGAGCTGAAGGCAAGCCCTGGACGTATAAGATATGTTCTACATGTCGAACATATGAACACCAATACTCCGGCTCGCAGAGTCTCGATTTCCAGCCCGAAGTTGTACGCGGTAGATGAGGACCTCGCCTTCAGTGGCGCGCACAAGTAAAAACCAACATCAACGATCTTGGAGTGTGTAACTGGATTCAGTTAGCAAGGATCGGGATTATTGGAGAGTCATATTGGTTGAGACCCAGGTTCATTACGGACTGTAGCGCCTCTCAAATAAGTAAGTAAGTCGAAAGGCTGAGCTATAATAGAAGATGGTTGCGGACGAACACTTCCGTAACTGAGCGAAAACATGTCATTCGTATTGTACGACCATAATAGCTTTTCGCTTCGATTCGTTAAGTTTTCGTTCACTTTTGCTCACTTGCGGAAAAGCGAATTCATTCAATCTTTCTCTTTCTTTTGTTCTTTTATACAAAAATTTGACATTTCACTTCAACAGCTGTGTTCATTAAATTTTGGCAAAACGTCAACCACTCTGACAATCGCCTCCAATCACAAAAGTCTATTATGGACAACTTCAGTAATTGACAGTAGATACTGAAGACAACTTAACGTAGAATTTTGAAATTAGCTTCTCACTATTAGAGTTCAGCCTTAATTCTGAAGATAGAAGCCCTCTAACCATATTGCATCCGTGAATGCATTCTGGCTTCGAGCCGGCACTAATAATGTCATGGCCCTTCTTGAAACCAAGCTGTGCCGCTGGTATTAGCTTATTAGTCTCAGTCCACTTGAACAGAGCCCAACTGAGAGTTTTTTTTTTTTTTTGAATACCTTGCTGATAGGCAACTTTTTGACTGATTATTTGCTTGAATGGAGTTGCCCCTAACTGGTCCTGGATAATATAAATTATTATGACCTTTGTCCACAGCTTCTTATTGGATACACCATCGACTCTGGATGACTTCTTTTTCTTTAATGAATCAAAGAAGACCAGGAGTTCCACTTTCGAGATTAACAGTGGACTAGACCCACTTATCTCGGCGATGTTGGCGTTTCGTCATATATAATTCTTCGTTTAATTTCTGACGAGATGGTGTTGTAAGAGTTAATAGCGGAGCCGAGA
This sequence comes from Rhingia rostrata, assembly GCA_949824845.1. Classification (NCBI taxonomy): domain Eukaryota; kingdom Metazoa; phylum Arthropoda; class Insecta; order Diptera; family Syrphidae; genus Rhingia; species Rhingia rostrata. The sequence goes on along the minus strand of OX463757.1, from coordinate 16,520,924 downwards.
TGGACAAAGTCCTTTACTACCTCAAAGTTATATCTGTCAATGATGACCTTCTGTCCAATTCGTCGATGTTGTCCGCCATTTCGTGTTAACTGAACATAATTAGTCTTACACTCCCTTTTTGCCGTTTCCTTGCGTATACAAGCAAACGTGGCTATGACATCACATTGAGTCCTACCAAAGATTACAAAGCCATACAGATGACGCATTAACAAAAAACAGAAAATTTTGCTCACCAGCTTTAAGGGCGGGCGTTGTGCACGAGCACACATGAAAAACGAGATCCAAATATATGGCGGACCGTGCCAGTGAGACCCGCCATAGAACAATTTTCCTTGTAAGCAGTGCGTCATCTGTATGGCATTATAATCTTTGGTCCTACCAATGATGTCAATATCGTCGGCGTATGCTAGTAGTTGCACCGATTTTTGGAAAATTGTGCCTCTGGTGTTGGCTCGTGAGTTTTGCACAATCCTCTCAAGAATCAGATTGAAGAAGTCACATGACAGCGCATCGCCTTGCCTAAATCGTTTTTGGTATCGAATGTGTCGGTGAGATCGTTCTCGACCCTGATGGAGCAGCGAGAATTCTCAATCGGCATCCTACGCAAACGAACGAGTTTGGGCGGTATACCAAAACTAGACATGGCTCTGTATAGTTCGTCTCTATAAATGCTGTCGTATGCGGCTTTGAAATCGATGAATAGGTGGTGGGTATCGATTTGGACTTCTTTGTTTTTTTTTCCAGGATCTGCCAAAGTGTGAAGATTTGATCGGTTGTGGACTTTCCTGGCCTAAAACCATACTGATAAGGGCCGATCAGGTTGTCGGTAAACGGTTTCAGGCGATCACATATTACGGCAGATAGGATCTTGTAGGCGATGTTGAGGAGACTTATGCCTCTGTAGTTTGCTCAGTTCAGAGGGTCTCCTTTTTTGTGGATCGGACAAACGATGCTGAGGTTCCATTCTTCAGGCATACTTTCTTCCGACCAGATTTGGCTTATGAGTTTGTGGATGTTACTTACCAAGTCATCTCCGCCGGTTTTATAAAGCTCAACGGGAAGGCCGTCATTTCCGGAAGCCTTGTTAAGCTTGAGTTTAGATATTGCTATCCTCACTTCACTCAGGTCAGGTGGTCGGCAGTTTTCGATGTCGTTGCCAATATTTAACGGTTCGTCCTGCCTGACAGCGGAATGTTGTTCGTCATCGCCGCTTAACAGTCCGCAGAAGTGATTCTTCCAAATCCTCAGCATCGACTGTGTCTCAACTACGAAATTTCCTTCTTCATCTCGACAGAATTCTGTGCGAGCCTTGTATCCTTGACTTTGACGTTTTACACTTTGGTAAAACATGCGAACATCGTTCCTGGAGTGGCACCTCTCTATATCCTCGATCGCGCACTTTTCTTGCTCTTTTTTTTTCTTTCTGAAAAGCCGGTGTTCTTCCCTTCTTCTCTGCCTATAGAGCTCAACGGCAGCTCTCTTCATCACCTGCAGCTTAGCCTTGTAGGCATCGTTCTTGGCTGCGAGCATCTGGCGGCATTCCTCATCAAACCAAGGGTATCTTGCTGGTGTGCGCGAGAAACCTAGCACATCAGTTGCGGCTGATCTAACGGCTTGTTGGCATTGTTGCCATTGTTCTTCGACATTCGGTTCTGGTGGTATGATGTTAATCGAGAGTTTTAGGGATACGCGTTGCGCGAAGGTATTGGCGGTCTCTTGCGATTGCACTCTTTCGACATTAAATTTTTTCACAGTATTTTTGGATTGTTAAGGCATGGTGGATATCCGGATTATTACCTTGGCTGCAACAAGATAGAGGTCCGAGTCGATGTAAACTACTCGGAATGTTTGGACATCCAAAATACTGGATGCGTTCCTCTTATCTATCACAATGTGATCAATTTGATCGACTGTTCGTTGATCTGGAGACCGCCATGTCCCCTTCTGGATATCGAGGTGAGGAAACCGTGTGCTGGCTATAGTGGCATTTCGTTCCGTAGCGAAGTCAATTAGCCTAAGTCCGTTACCATACGTGTTGTCGTGTAGGCTATGTTTTCTGACAATACAGCTAAAGATGTCTTCTCTTCCTACCTTTGCGTTAAAATCTCCCAGCACGATTCTAACATCGTACTTCGGTAGTCGCTCATAGGTTTTGTCAAGGAGCTCATAGAAGCAGTCCTTAGCTATCATCTTTTTCCTCCCTTAGGGCGTGAGCGCATAAAAGGCTTATTTTGACGAATTTGGCTTGATGCGGATTGTTACAATGCGTTCGCTAATGTCTTGGAAACATAAGACTTCTTGCCTAAGTCTGGCACTTATAACAAATCCGCATCCGAATAGCCGCTGTTTCTGCTCACTATAACACGGTCCGTAGTAGATGTCACAGTTTTTCATCCTCTTTTTGTCCGGCCCATCCCATCGTATTTCCTGGATGGCAGTAATATCTGCTTTGTAGCAGTTTAGGGATTCCGCTAGTTGTTCACTTGCACCTTCCTGTTTAATGTTCTTACATTCTAGGTGCTGATACGAACGTCGTTTTCCTTTTTTCGTTTAGCAGGGTCGTCAACAATAAAATCAGTCCTTTCCGAGGCTATTGGTTGCTTCGCAACCGTTAGTTTTTTCCATGGTTGGGTAGTCAACCCAAAGCACAACCCCCAACCTGGAGGGCCAGTTCCAATTTATTAGACAGCCCTAGGACATGGGGCCATCCGTGTATCCGCTACGGGATTGAGAGCTGCGGTGGACTTGGGACCTGACTAACCATTGAAATTCCTAGACAACCTGTTGTCCGAATATGTCGAAACAGCTTGTCTAGGTTCGCCTGGGGCAGCAGGAAGGTTATTCATTCCGTGTCATTCTGACCTGGCTGTTTATAGTGTTGAATGAGACCAGTACCCGATGGTTACCAATTGGAGGTAAAAAATAACCACTTGATGTGTAGTCAGAGTTACAACCACTGGGCATTGCCAAGTTAAAGCCAATCAGAGTCTAACCTCGTTCTACAACACCCAAAAATATGATTATATAGCGTTTCCTTTCATTTTGTCAAAACAATACTCAACAAGAATTTAAAGTTGATGGCGTACGTTGTTGGACAATAGGACGTGTACGTCAAAACAATTCTTAAGCAAAATGGTGCTTGAATTTTATGGAAAATTAGACGTAAATTCCAAATTTTGGCGTTTACCTCAAAACAATAAAAGAAGTTGATGAATTTGATGGATATACGTCAAAACGATTCTATATATCTTTGCAATGGAAATATAGAGCATATTAAATTAATTTCATCAAAAGCAATAAAACCTGTCACCAGATTATCGCAATAATAAATAATTGTCCACAACACCCACAAACGTTTAAAAAAAAAAGAAAGGCGCCCTTAAAAACAATGTTTACGAAACATTTTACGTTTTTTTTTTTAATCCGCATCCTCTCACATGTCGCATTTATTTATTTTTAACCTTATCTCACCTACATACGGAATTTCTATATTACAAATTCAAAACGTCGCGACATTTCATATTTTTTATGACATTCGATTTATACCGGTAGCGGAAACTACGTTTTCCAAAATACGTGTGAAACTACGTTTTCCAAAATACGGCACCATTTAGGCCTCACTGGTTTGGAATAGAGTGAGAGTTCAGAATTCCATCTGACAGTAGTTGTCATTTGCCCTTTGATGACACATGGTTTGGTCAGCGTATCGCGCCCCCCAAACACAAGTCATTATCATACACCTACACATTCTTGCACACACAACCCCCTATTTTCGAAGAGCTTACATACATACCAGTGCAAAACAAACAAAATAATCGGAAAGCTCACCGACACTTATCGTGGGTGCTTCGCAAAACAACTGCCCGCACCGATTCAACCCCCCCATCGATAAATTACACCCAACACAGGCTTACAAGTGTACAGCAGAACCTATGGTGCAACGGCAATTTGCCATTATTGCGCCGCACGTATTATGTCATGCCAAGTTTTGTGCGGCTATGCCTGTGTATGCACGAACGGTATACTCGCTGATATTGTAATACTACTGTTACACCATCCAACAATCATGTGGTCGCGCGAGTGCTTAATGTTTTGCTGTGCTGCCAGAATATGTCTGTCTTTCTCACACCAATCCATACACACACATACTGTATACGCAGCCCCCCTTTAATACTAACACAATGTGCTAATCAAATCAAATTGAACACGACACGGTGCCACTTCTAAGGTGGACTAGTGTGTGTGTGTGTGAAAACATTTTGCGCTAATGTTAGCTTTTTTGTAACAAACAACACAAACACACACATACAATGTTGCGTTGCTTGTGAATTTTGACACAACAGCGCGTCGTTCATCGTGATGTCAGCATGGCGGAGCTTTGTACGTCAAAACCACGTGGTTGCCAGTAAGTTTTTTTTTTTTTTTATCTTGAGCGTCACATTTTTGCCGTGTAATTCCAGAACTCAATTTCGGCCCATGAATGCGTGTAGAGACGAATGATACTATAGTCAGGGATGAAGGCACGCTGTGTATGACATCTAACTGACAAATTAATCCAAGAACGCCAACTGAGCACTGAAGGGGACGGGACGGACAATCTTGTCCAAGATATGAGATATTTACATTTTGTTGTTGTTTTTAGAGGCAGAGAGGCTTTATAGCTTCGGGTTTGTCTTTTATTTTCAATTTTGTGGTTACACTGAGATTTTTTTTTGAGGGTTTGTTTGGGGAATGGAGTCAAGGGGCTGTCTTGATGATGATAAAATGCTTGGTTTGATGTGTGTGCCTGCCTATGTGGATATATCTCATTCACGTGACTTAAATTAGAGCTGCACGACACCATTAAATAAACTTCAGTGATAAAGCTGGTAGTTTAAGAGTATCGCGGGTAGGTATATCATGACTGCATGTTATCGCAATTAGATTGGAGCCAGCGAGTGTTGCCAATGGGGACGTTTTTTTTCAGTCAGTTTTTTTTAAACTGTCATTTCATCGTCATATTTTGTTGCTTATGGTCCAGGGATAGCTGTCATCGAAGAGCATTTTTTTTTAAATAAAAATCATTGGAAACTTTGTGTTAAGGCAAAGCTTATGAATTTTAAAACAAGTTTATTGAAAAATGTTTGGATTTTATATTAAAATTTTAGAAAAAAATAAATTTTTGGTTTTCAATGATAAAAAGGTGTGTGAAGTAATGTTTATCATTCCACGCAAATCAAGCACATACGTTCCAATGATGTTTGTTAACTTCTTCGGTTGTTTCAATATATCATTAATCACTTCTTTGTTCGTCATAAAACTCACCACACTATGTGCAGATTTTATTGACAGATTTTTATAATGATTGGTAGATATAACTAACTTCTCAAGTAAATTTCCGTTCTATCGTTTTTTGCTTTTCAATTAACCGTACCCTTACAAAAAAGAAGTCTGTTTCTGTACAAATTGCCACCAACTGTCATTATTGTCAAAAAGAGCAAAAAACTATCAAGAAGACGTTTAAGAGATATTGGTAAAGGGTGATCCATTTCGAGATTCCCTACTTTTTTAAAGAAAAAAAAACACAGAAAATTCAAATTTAATGGAGAATATGTTTATTATCATTTGAAAGAACATTCTTTGGCATTTATTTTTTGAAGATTATGTCTATCAAATGTTGGCCGTTGCTACGTCGCAGATGGTCCATCCGTTGAGTCCAATTTTCGATCACTCGTTCGAGCATTTCGACTGGTAACTGGCGAATGACACGCGTGATGTTTTCCTCCAAGGCCTGAATCGAAGCTGGTTTGTCGGCATAAGCTTTTGACTTTACATATCACACCGTTAGACTTTTTCCTGTGGGGAACCACTTAACAATAGTAGGACTCAGCTGCAGCTCACAAATCGACTCATCACCTACAGTGGCTGCAAGGGAATGTTGCTGAATTCATCAGAGGATTAGATTGGTCTTCAGACTAGCTTAGATCACAATTTGTACTGGATGTTATTATTTGACAGATTTTATACCAGACAGAACCCATTAGGTTGATGAAGAATGCCGGCAAATTCGCAGCCAAGAATGAGGCTTATAAGGCTCAACTGCAGGTGAAGAAGAGAGTTGAGGGTAGAACACCGGCTTCTCAGAAAGAAAAAAAAAAAAAACAGAAAAAAACTCGCGATCCAATCGAGGATAGAGGAGGGTGTCCCTAAAGAAAACATATTCCTAAGTTATACGAAGGTGTGAAACGTCAAAGCCAGGGATACAAGGTGCGAACAGACTCCTGTCGAGATGAACAAGAAATATCGTAGTTGAGACACAGTCGATGCTGAGGATTTGAAAGAACCACTTCTGCAGACTGTTAAACGGCGATGACGAACAACATTCCGTATTCAATATTGGTATGTTGGTTGAACCATTCAATATTGGCAACGAAAATTGCTTACCACCCGACCTAAGTGAAGTGGGGATAGCAATATCTTAACTCAAGCTTAACAATGCTAGAAATGACAGTGAAAATTATTTTTTAAGTAAAATTCACAAAACTTGATCCGATATGAGAGTATGACTGACGAATGGAAACTCAGCATCGGTTGCCCGATCCACAAAAAGGAGACACTCTGAACTGTGACAACTACAGAAGCATAAGTCTTCGCAACATCTCCTTTAAGATCCTAACTGCCTTAATATGTGAACGCATGAACCCATTTACCAACATTGATCGGCCGTTATCAGTGTGATCTTAGCGTGATCAGCAGGAAAGCTGATCAAGTCTACACATTTATCCAGATCCTGAAAGAAACCCAGTACGCCAAAATCGACCACCTATTCGTCGATTTCAAAACAAGATACGACAGCAATGACAGAGGCATGTCTAGTTTATGTTTACCAGCAAAAACTCGTCCGTCAGTGCAGGATGACGATGCAAAATTCTCGCTGCTCCATCAGGGTCGGAAACGACCTCACCGACACATTTGATACTAAAAAAGGACAAAGCGAAGCTCTGTCATGTGACTTCCTTAATCTCATGTTTGAGTGGATTTTAACTTCCGAGAAAACACCAGAGACACATTATTCCACAAATCGGTGAAAAGCCGAAGATACACCACAATCGAAATGACACAGGAACATCAAGGAGGAAAACCACATTTTGTACAGACGACCCATTTTATGACTCGTGGATAAAACTTCAAAAACGTCGACTCACTTACTTACTTAAGTGGCGCTGAAGTCCGGATTGAACCTGGGCTTCAACCAACATGCCTCTTCAAAGAGCCCGGTCCTTAGCTAACTGCCTCCAGTTGCGCACTCCAACTTGGTTGAGGTCGGTTTCTACTTGTGCGCGCCACTTAAGGCGAGGTCTTCCTCTACTGCGTCCGACGTCTAGCTGGAAATCGAAGACTCTGCAAGCCGGAGTATTGGCATCCATTTGTTCTACATGTCCTAGCCATCTTAAGAGTCCAATGCGGAGTTTTTTTACCAGGGGCATGCCGCTTTACAGCTCGTATAGTTCTTGGTTGAATCTTCGTCTCCATAGCCCGTCAACGCGTACGGGAGCGAAGATTTTTCGAAGAATTTTCCTCTCGAATCTACCAAGGTTTTCTTCGTCCGCTTTTGATACGGTCCATGCTTCAGCGCCATGGAGTAGGGCTGGGATGATCATGGTCTTATATAGGATTTTCTTATTAGTTCGAGTGACGGCTTTACTACTTATCCCAACTTGCCTTCTTAGCCAGAAGAAACAGCGGTTGGCAAGAGTAATTCTTCGTTTAATTTCTGACGAGATGTTGTTGTCAGAGTTAAAAGCGGAGCCGAGGTAGACAAAGTCCCGTTTTACCTAAAAGTTATATCTGTCAATGATGACCTTCTGTCCAATTCGTCGATGTTGTCCGCCATTTCGTGTTAACTGAACATAATTAGTCTTACACTCCCTTTTTGCCGTTTCCTTGCGTATACAAGCAAACGTGGCTATGACATCACATTGAGTCCTAACAAAGATTACAAAGCCATACAGATGACGCATTAACAAAAAACAGAAAATTTTGCTCACCAACTTTAAGGGCGGGCGTTGTGCACGAGCACACATGCAAAACGAGATCCAAATATATGGCGGGCCGTGCCAGTAAGACCCGCCATAGAACAATTTTCTTTGTATGCAGTGCGTCATCTGTATGGCTTTATAATCGTTGGTCCTGCCAATGATGTCAATATCGTCGGCGTATGCTAGTAGTTGCACCGATTTTTGGAAAATTATGCCTTTGGTGTTGGCTCGTGAGTTTTGCACAATCCTCTCAAGAATCAGATTGAAGAAGTCACATGACAGCGCATCGCCCTGCCTAAATTCTTTTTTGCTATCGAATGTGTCGGTGAGGTCGTTTCCGACCCTGATGGGGCATCGAGAATTCTCCATCGTTATCTTATACAAATGGACGAATTTTAGTGACCAAATCTAGACAAGGCTCCGTATAGATCGTCTTTATAAATGCTGTCGTATGCGGGTTTGAAATCGATGAATAGGTGTTGGGTAACGATTTGGACTTTTTTGTGGTTTTCGAGGATCTGCCGAAGTGTGACAATTTGATCGGTTCTAGACTTCCCTAGCCTAAAACCACACTGATAAGTTCCGATCAGGTTGTTGGTAAACGGTTTCAGGAGACTTATGCCTCTGTAGTTGGCGCAGCTGAGAGGGTCTCCATTTTTGTAGATCGGACTAAATATGCTGAGGTTCCATACAGTCATACTTTCTTCCGAAAAGATTTGGCTTATGGGTTGGTAGATGTTACTTACCAAGTCATCTCCGCCGGCTTTATAAAGCTCGGCGGGAAAACTTCTTCCATATCCTCAGCATCGACTGTGGCTCAACAACGACATTTCCTTGTTTCTCGGCAGGATTCTGTTTGCGCTTTGTATCCTTGGCTTTGACTATTAACACTTAGGTAAAACTTGCGAACATCGTTCCTGGAGTGGCACCTCTCTATATACTCGATCGCGCGCTTCTCTTTCTTCTTTCTGAAAAGCCGGTGTTCTTTCCTTCTTCTCTACCTATAGAGGTCACTGGCAGCTCTCATCTTCACCTGCAGCTTAGCCTTGTAGACCTCGGTCTTGGCTGCGAGCATCCGTCGGCATTCCTCATCAAACCCGGGGTTTCTTGTTGGTGGGCTCGAGAAACCTAGCACATCAGTTGCGGCTGATCTAATGTCAATATTTCTTAAATGGAAATAGTTTCGGTAGTGTTTTATCGTAGCAAAATTGTAAGTTGGGTCGTTTCAGCCTTTAGAATTATTTTGGCTTTAAGAATCCATCGTCTTCAAATCATACCAACTATCTACTTACCATAATTACCTTTGGGATTGATATAAAACTCTCGACATTTTCGAGCTTTCAATCTCTTTTCGCAGTGAAATACCCGTGTTTGTAGTGAAATTTTTAATCTGTTTACATCTCTCGCTCCCCCTGGTTTTGATTTTTTCGAACAACTTACGAGTTTCTATCATTTTGAGGTACAGAAACATTTATTTAATCATACCACTGGCTATAGCTGCCAGATATCCACCTGAAAAATAGGAAAAGTTGAACTAACCACTAGTATGTTGAATAAATGCATTCATGGAAGTGGTCCCTAATTTTATAAGTGGTAGGGGCGGAGACCACTCAGAAGTCATAACACTTGTGAGCGCTAGTTTATCTCCACTAAGATTCGTTGGTGCATACCAGTCTAGCATCCATTGGTTTATTTTCACCCACCCTGGGTATTCCTGTATCGCTTCATTGGCACACTAAGCTGTCCCTCACAAGATCGCTTCCAGCAGGCATTTCCAAGATCATGGATTTTTCAATGCTCACGTGTTTGTTTTGAAACATACACTACCGTACGAGAAAAAAAGGGTCATTACACTCGTGTTAGTATCGTATATCACTTTTATTGTACCGCAAGTGTTATGACGACAGATTGCGTTGACAACTCACATACTTACAGATATGCGTGCATCAAGCGACAAGCGATCCTTTGTTCTCATCACATGGGGTTTTCTAAGTGGAAGCCGTCAGCGTCACTGTCGATCATGGACGGTATGATGTCCATGTGTATTGTGTATCTTCAGTGCAGGGGTTTTCCAACAAAAAGGCAAATACACGTGTTTCGTGTGTAAGAATATCTAAATATTGAAACCACGTTGCGGTTATCAGTATTTGATTAACTTCGGATTTTGATATCCGTGTTGGTGATGTTTTGAGTTCAAATTATCAACTGGCGCCATTGTTAATTTGACGTACACCGTGGTAAACTATTACTTCTGATTGACAAGTGATAAGTGGAGTCGAAATTGTGATGTCAGTATGCCTAAATGACATTGGTGGCGGCCATTTATCAAAACATGTGACCTCATCAGCATTCTATTTAGTTAAGTGGAGCTACAGTCCGGAACAAATCTGGGCATCAACCAATTTTTAGTAGTTCGAGAGAGGGCCTTACTACCAAATTGCTTTTAGCAGTTAGGAAGAGCGATTCTTGTTTTAATTCCTGCGAGAGTTTGTTGGCAGAGTTAATAGCTTAGCCAAGTCAGACAAAGTTGCACAGTGCACACTACCTCAAAGCTATATCTGCCATTCTATTCAATCCGTCGATGTTGTGTGTCCTTTCGTGTTGAGCATAAACTTGGTCTTGCTTTTATTTACTTCAAAACCCAATTTTTCCGCTTTTTTCTCTATACTAGCAAACGTGGCTATAATACCACATTGAGTCCGACCAATGATGCCAATATCACCGGCGTATGCTAGCAGTTGTACCGATTTATCGTGCCTTTGGTATTGGCTTGGCAGAATGGAACAATCCTTTCAAGAATCAAATTAAAGAACGCATCACCTTGCCTAAATCCTTTTTTCGTATCGAATATGTCGGTGAGGTAGTTTCCGACCCTGATAGAGTGGCGAGAATTCTCCGTCGTCATCCTGCACACATGGATGAATTCGGGCGGTATATAGTATTGCAGCCGAATGCGGCTTTGAAATCGATCGACTGTCGCGATCGACTGTTTCACGATCTGTCGAAGTGCGAACACCAAATATCGAACAGTTCTGGTCTTTCTTGACCTTAACCACACTGATTAGGGACGATAAGGTTCTTGGTAAACATTTTCAGGCGTTCACATATTACGGCAGATAGGATCTTGTAGGCGATATTGGCAAGAGGGGCTCCTTTTTTGTCGATTGGGCAAACTATGCTGAGGTTACATTCTCATGGCATACCTTCATCCGACCAAATTTTGCTTATAACTTGTTGAATGTTACTTACCAAATCATTTGCACAGGCTTTATAAAGATCAGGGGGAAGGCCGTCATTTACGGCAGCCTGGTTATGTTTAAGTCTGTACATTGGTAACCTCTCTTCACTTTGGTCGGGTGATTAGCAGTTTTCTGTGTCGTCACCAAAATGTCGTTTTACCTGACAGCAGTATCTTGTTCGTCATCGCCGTTTAACAGTTTGCATGAGAAGTTCTTGTATATCATCTCCATTGGCTATGTCTCAACTGCGACCTATCCTTGTTCATTTCGACAGAATTCTGTTTGCGTTTTGTATCCCCCTATCTTTGACATTTTACACTTTCGTAAAACTTGCAAGAACCCTTTATGAATAGATATCGAGGTGAGAAAACCGTGTGCTGGATATAGTTGCCTTTCTATCCACAGCGACTTCGATTAGCCTAAGTCCGTTACCCGACGTGTTTTCGTGTAGGTTTTTGCCGACAATACTGCAAACGATTTTAACATTGTACGTCGGTAGTCACACTTCCCTTTTTTCCAGAAGCTCCTAGAAGCAGTCTTTCGCTATAGATAGATATCATCATCATCATCATCATTTGCCTGGCCAATTCCATCGTATTTCCTGTATGACAGTAATGTCTGCTCTGAAGCAGCTAGCTGTTCGGCGTCACCACTCCCATGTTCTCACATTTGAGGAGCAAATGAAAACGTCGTTTTCCTTTTTTTGTAGCACGGTAATCAACAATCAAATCAGTAATTTCTAAGGTTCTTGGCTGCTTCGTAATAACAATTTTTATCGTGAGTGGATAGCTAACGCAAAGTATTTACAAACTTCAACCTGGAGGGCCTGCTCGAATTTATTAGATACAAAACGGAGCCATCAGAATCTAATACGGGAGTGAGCGATGCAATTGGTGTCTTAGCTATTCTGCCATATCTGTTCAAGGGACCTGACTTACCCTTGAGATTCCTAGATGACCTGTTGTCCGAATGTGTCCGAGCAGCTTGCATTAGTTGTTTACTTTGTCAACCTTAATCGCCACCGCTAACTCTACCTTGCGAATTATTCCGCTGGCGCCTGGGCAGTTTTTTTTTTTTTGTATGGGACCCTACTCCTAGCTAGTTTTGGTCCACTGAATTTACAACCTACCCAGCATACCTGCAAAAGATTTTCCTATTATGCCAACCGATGACGCTATACCCACTATATGAGAGTAGTAGCTCCACTTGCAAATATCACCAAAGATCTTTGGACGGAATACAACGGTGGCGGCTTAGAGTGATAATACGCCCCAACCTAATTGGTAAGTACTACCAAATATTATAAAATCATACAGTTGACGCATTGAGAACAAAAAAACAGAAACTTTTGCTGACCAGCTTCAAGGTAAGGGCGGGCGGTATGCACGTTGAAACGAGATCCAAACATATGGAGGGCTGTACCTTTACGACCCTCCATAGAATATTTTTTCTTGTATGCAGTGCATCATCGGTATGACTTTATAATTTTCGGTACTACAGAGGTTGAGGTGCATGCATCACTTGTGCAGGAAATGTCCTGAAGTTGAAGTTGGTATCACAGACCTTCTGTGTCACTGCACTATGATTAGTAAGAGCGAAAGAATATTACTAAGCAGTCCTACTTAGTCCTACGTCAGATGCCCGCAGCCAAGAACGAGGCCTACAAGGTTAAGCTGCAGGTGAAGACGAGAGCTTCCCTTGAGCTCTACAGGCAGAGAAGAAGGGAATAACACCGGCTTTTCAGAAAGAAGAAAAAAGAGCAAGAGAAGCGCGCGATCGAGGATATAGAAAGGTGCCACTCCAGGAACGATGTTCGCAAGTTTTACCAAAGTGTAAAACGTCAAAGTCAAGGATACAAGGCTCGAACAGAATTCTGCCGAGATGAACAAGGAAATATCGTAGTTGAGACACAGTCGATGTTGGGGATATGGAAGAACCACTTCTGCAGACTGTTAAACGGCGATAACGAACAACGTTCCGCTGTCAGACAGGACGAACCATTCAATATTGGCAATGTCAGCGAAAACCAACCACCCGACCAGAGTGAAGTGAGGATAGCAACATCTAAACTCGGGCTCAATAAGGCTGCCGGAAATGACTGCCCTCCCGCTGAGCTTTATAAAACCGGCGGAGATGACTTGGTAAGTAACATCCACAAACTCATTAGCCAAATCTGGTCGGATGAAAGTATGCCTAAAAAAATCAAACCTCAGCATCGTTTGTTCGATCCACAAAAAAGGAGACCCTCTGAGCTGAGCAAACTTAAGAGGCATAAGTCCCCTCAACATCACCTACAAGATCCTATTTTCCGTAATATGTGAACGCCTGAAACCGTTTACCAAAAACCTGATCGGCCCTTAGCAGTGTGGTCTTAGGCCAGTAAAGTCCACAACCGATCAAATTTTCACACTTCGGCAGATCCTGGAAGAAACCCAAGGAGTCCAAATCGATACCCATCACCCACTCATCGATTTCAAAGCCGCATACGACAGCATTTATAGAAACGAACTATACAGAGCCATGTCTAGTTTTGGTATACCGCTCAAGCTCGTCCGTTTGTTTAGGAAGACGATGGAGAATTCCCGCTGCTCCATCAGGGTCGGAAACGACCTCACCGACACATATGATACCATAAAAATATTTAGGCAAGGCGATGCGCTGTCATGTGACTTCTCCAATCTGATTCTTGAGAGGATTGTACAAAACTCACGAGCCAACACCAGAGGGACAATTATCCAAAAATCGGTACAACTGTTAGCATACGCCAACGATATTGAGATCATTGATCGGACGCATCGTGATGTCATAGCCACGTTTGCTAGGATAGAGAAAGAAGCGGCAAAAATGGGTTTAGCAGTAAATGAGGGTAAGACTAAGTATATGCTGTCAATACGAAAGGATTTTCTTGCGTATTGTCCAGCACTTTGCACAGTAAACTAGGACTTGTAGGATTTATCCGGTAGAGCAAACATTTGAACATTCGGGGTCAGTCTTAGTCATATAATTCGTTTACTTAGATTAAGTATATGCTGTCGACACGAAAGGAGACACAACATCGACGAATCCGACAGAATGTCACCATTGGCAGATATAACTTTGAGGTAGTACGGGACTTTGTCTACCTCGGCTCTGCTTTTAACTCTGACAACAACATCTCGTCAGAAATTAAACGAAGAATTACTCTTGCCAACCGCTGTTTCTTCTGTCTAAGAAGGCAAAGTTGGGCTAAGTAGTAAAGCCGTCACTCGAACTAATAAGAAAATCCTATATAAGACCATGATCATCCCAGCCCTGCTCCATGGCGCTGAAGCTTGGACCGTATCAAAAGCGGACGAAGAAATCCTTGGAAGATTCGAGAGGAAAATTGTTCGAAAAATCTTCGCTCCCGTTTGCGTTGACGGGCTATGGAGACGAAGATCCAACCAAGAACTATACGAGCTGTAAAGCGACATGCCCCTGGCCAAAAAACCTCCGCATTGGACGCTTAAGATGGCTAGGACATGTAGAACAAATGGATGCCAATACTCCGGCTTGCAGAGTCTTTGATTCCCAGCCAGACGTCGGACGCCGTAGAGGAAGACCTCGCCTTAAGTGGCGCGAAGAAGTAGAAGCCGACCTCAAACAACTTGGAGTGCGCAACTGGACGCGGTTAGCTAAGGACCGGGTAATTGGAGAGGCATGTTGGTTGAGGCCCAGGTTAAATCCGGACTGTAGCGCCACTTAAGTAAGTAAGTAATTAAGTAAGAAAGAATATTACTTCTCAGTCCTACTTAGCCAAGTGCTCAGTGGCGCGATGCGCGATGTAGAGCGATGAACTGCCGCGCAGAAGGGTGGGTTCGATTCCCAGCCGTAGCAACACCTAAATGATCTTTCGTTGGCCGTCCTCTTGTAATGATCTGACATTTCATCCGAGTAGTATCAATTGTCAAGAAAAGTTTATCTCAAATTCGCGGTTCGGAGTCGGCATAAAGCAGAAGGCCCCACCATCGTACAAGAAGTACACACGCACACATGAATGGTTGTGAGAGAGCTCGGTCCTGGGTACTAACGAGGCTGTTGCGACAAAAATTTGTATTTTTTGTAGTGCTACTACAAATATCTACAGGGTATGGTTAACATCCCTATGGTCCAGATTATACTTTTCTGCACCGGATCGGGCTGGAGTGACTCTCACCCGCAGCACCACACCATAATCCCCCTCCACTACATCCAAAATCTTTCCTATCCTCTCTTTCTTCCCCTTCTCTAAAGCTCGTACTATGGTAACATATAAAAGGGTATTCATAACCCCTTGAGTACGTGTAAATTATAAAAAAAAAAAATATATCACTACACCCGTTAATCAAAATCTTTTCTATTCAGTAGTTTTGCTAAGGCCCAATGCAGGCCTATGCTATTTATCACGTCTCATCCGATCACCGAATACCCATAAAACCTAAATGGCGCCCTCTCACAAACAGCCCCAAAATGCACCATCTCACTAAAACACACCCCGCTGGCAACACTTCCCCATCTGTAACCATTCTGCGCCTTTTGCCCCCAATCTTCCCCTGGTCAAAAATTCAACATCGCCAACAACTGTCTGTTCAGTTCGGTCTTTACAAATTTTCCTCTGTCCACATGCATAGAATTACTCACAAACATAGCCACATGCTTCTTACACCCATTCAGTTCAGCCGAAGCCAATGACTATGAGTGATAATAGACTTCACGTTAAAAGTCCCTCCACTATTTAAGATTCTAGTCTCTCAATCTTTTTTTTTTGTATTTAACTTGGCATTAGACATTTGGCTTCGTCTTATCTGGCCTGTTCTCTGTCTATTTATATTTACACCATATATAGGTGTACTTCATCCCAAATTATATATTACATTCATAATGACAAATGAGGCCAAAAGTAACTAAATGACAAAAAAAAAACAATCCTCGTCCACTTTTGACATTCAAAGATACTCAGATACAAAAAAAAAATCCGAACTAGATCCTCTCATAGGAACACCGCACCAATATCCAACCAACAACAGAATAGAAATGAAGTAGAAAAGTTCTAATTTAAAAATACCCACAAGAAGGAACCTCCAATCTTGTATTTTGTTGTTGTTGTTGTACCCCATTAGAACGGCGAGAAATGGAAAAATAGTATCTATCTCTAGCTCGCTAAAGAAAAACTGAAAAAAGGAAAAAAAAAACACACTTTCGGATTAGAAGCATACTATCGCACATCGACCAAACGACCAAACGACTGACACTACTCTATGCCAGTGACAGTGCTGCTAGAGTGCCAGTCCCAGTAGTACCAAGTGCTGTTCTGCTTCTGCATGTGTGAATTTTTGGTTTTGTTTCTATAGGCAATCTATACCTACAACTATAATAAAATATTCATCGATGTATAGTGTTTTCGAGATACATTTACATTTGTATCTGTAAAAATTAAAGCTGTATGAACGGTGTGGATTTTTTTTTTCGTATTTTCGCTTTTTCTTCGATTCTTGTTATTTCGTACGTTTTTATGTTTTATTTGTGTTTTTTTTTTATTGTATTTTACTTGAACTTTTGGCTGACAGAAAAGCGACGAAGCACGAGTTCTGTCTAAGTACCTAACAGGCATAGTTGGTTCGTCATCGTCGGATAAGAAGATCGGGTTTTGTGCTTTTTTTTTTGAAAGAAAAATAAAAAAAATATCGAGCGGGCGCGCACGTTGTACAATTAAAAAAAATTATTAAGTGAAAAATAAAATAATTCAAATGAAAATTTTTAAAAATTAAAAAAAAATAAACGTGGTCAAAAAAAAAACACATCGACGTTGACAGTGATGGTTATCATCCCCATGGTTCTTTGAATTCACGCAAAAAGAAAAAAAAAATTCCCCAACGCAACTGCGTAAATTGTCAGATTGCTGTTAAATGTTTGAAAAAGGATACCCCCATAGTGCACTCGGTGAATTCAAAAGCTTCAAAGAATTTTACTTCTAACACACTGCCAAAAGTGTTAAGTGGGTGATGTTCAGGATGTCTAGCAACTAACTCACACCACCTAATACTTGAGTGACACCAAAAAAATATAAAAAAAAACAACCTCTCTATACCAAAACAAAAACAAACCAAAAAAAAGGACTCCAAAACAATCGTAAATTACATCGTCTATGCCAACAGGAAGGATTGTTCTTCTTAAGTAATTTTGTTCAAATTTATTCGTTTTTTTTTTGCACTCAATTCTCAAGTGTATCTAAATAGTGCAAACTATATCCTGGTGCTGAATAAAATTTATTTTTCCCCAACTAAAACATTCGAAGAGAAAAAAATCTACTCCGCTGCCAGTAGAAGTTTTACACTCTCCAACACAAACTACCAAATACTACGCACACTCCCTCACACATTATCTATTATCATCACGTCGCTTCTGGTGATACTCTTCGTTTGCCCATCAAATGATTCCTCGTCGGAAGGGTAGTGAACGTTTATTTTGCCGTATTTTGATTTTCAATTTTGGATAAACCTTACAAATATCAAAAAGTTAAATTGTGTCCCAAAAAAAAACAACAAGTTTCAGGAGTTTTCGTCAAAAGTAAAAAAGGATTCCCCAACAGTGCACATGTTACAGGAAAATTGATTTTCTTTGAATAATTTTTTTTTTCCAACATCACTTTTTTTTTTCGTCCTGTGTGCAATATTTTTATAAAAAAAAAAAACCAAATCCACCTCCACCAATCAAGTTGAAAGAGTAAAGCACACAAACTAACTCTGTCTCACTCACTATTGCCTACTCTAGCCACACTCATAGTCCAGAGGACTTCTTGTTCGAAATCATATTGCTCATCGTTCTCGTTCTCGTTCTCGTTGTCGTCCTTCTTCGTCAGGATACAAAACAAAAAAAAAATATTTTTATTTTCCAACGATTAAACAGTTAAGACTTTAACTAAAAGAGTTAACAATTCTACCCCCCCTCCAACAAGAGGCTATTAGTTCCGGTGTTTTGCAAATTTGTATATAAAAAAAATTAAAATATCTTACTAACCAGAAAAAAGTATCTATATATATAATTAAAGTTTTTTTTTCGGTTCATAGCCCAAGTTTTGATGTTGTACACCCTCGAAATCGTAGTGAAAAACAAATAAATAAATTTAAAATCAACAGTGGTGCTGTTAATAACACTTAAAAAAAAATTTAAATAGAATTATAAAGTTCTTTAAAAACGTAGTGCTAGTGCTGTTATTGTTGACTGTTGTTAAATTAAAAAAAAAGGAAATTTTTAATTTTTCCTTACACAAAAATCTCTCTTTCTCTCTCGTTTTAAAATAGTTAATTTGTTATTGTTATCAAAGAGCAAAGCTCTACGCGTGCTGTGTTGTTAAATTGAAAACAAAAAAAAAACACAAAAAGTTTCTTTGTAAATAAAAAAAAATACAACTCCTAAAACAAAACAAAAAATATTCTCTCAAAACCAGTAATATAGTATTAAATGAATTTGCGGTGCCTTTATTTATAGCAAGAAAAAAATAAATAAAATATATTTATATATCTACAACGCTTAAAAAAAATTTTAAAATAAATTATCAATCGTTAATTGTTAAAGTTACACAAAAATAGAAAGAAAAAAAAATACAATTAAAAATTGTATTTTGAAGTGCAAAAGCTAAAAAAAAAATATTTTTTATAATTTTTTGTGATATAAAAGTTTTAATATAAATTGTTTATGAAAAAATGAGTGACAGGGAGCGATCGTCCCCAACTCTGATCGAATCCGGATTAAAAAATTTAATTGGCGGACGGGATAGTAATTATCCATTAATCAGCGGTATTAATGGTAAGTATTTAACATAAGTAATTAATTTTTCTAAAAAAAATTTTTAAAATTATTTAAAACTGGCACAATGTAAATATTTAAAAAAAGCACCTCATTATCATTATACCAAAACTATTTTTTTTTCTTACATACAAGACAATTTTTTTTTTTAAGAAATTCATGATATTGGAATATTATTATCAAGATGATAATTTATCTTTTTCTCATGGGGGGTGATGAGAAAGAAGGGGTGTTGGAATTCTTAGAACGCATGCTTTTTATTTCGATGTCGAAATTCGAAGTTGAGATATGCGCAGGGTTTTTATGAAAACTTTTCGTCTCTTTGGTTTTGCCTCATTTTGTTATTACTTGGTGTTACTTTGTTGTTGTTGTTTGTAATACTGTCATAGCAAAATACCCATCAAAACATTAAAAAATGATTAAATGGGTTGGATTTTTTTTTTGTAAGGGATAATAGGCTTTTCATTTCAAATGGTCACACTGTTTAGACTTGACAATTGGTGGAGCTTATGTAGTTGAGTTTTTGTTAAATTTTTTTTTCCCAAAGTTAATTTGTAAACGTAGGGAGATTAAAATAGTCTGTCATGTGGTTCGGGATTATTATCTTTTTCTTATCGAGAGTATGACTGGTGGTATCTGTTTACGTTATTTACGCATGAGATTTGACAGATACGACAGGTAACTGGGTAATGTCGTCACAATATTATGCAGATGGATGGCAGCGACGATTAGAGTTAGAAATGACATAGACGGTTAAAATTGAAACCGGAATATTGAATTTTGAACTATGTTTGTGAATTAAATAAATCGGAGCTTCATGGCTTTTATCTTTTATTGTTGAATGGAACTTGTTTTGGTTTCTATTTCTGTTGAAGTAGATTTAGACACTCATTATGGTATGAGGTTTTAAATGTTATTTACCATGACAGATGCAATTGTTGATTTTATCACATTTGAATTTGTATTTGAAC
Organism: Rhingia rostrata; assembly: GCA_949824845.1. Classification (NCBI taxonomy): domain Eukaryota; kingdom Metazoa; phylum Arthropoda; class Insecta; order Diptera; family Syrphidae; genus Rhingia; species Rhingia rostrata. The sequence goes on along the minus strand of OX463757.1, from coordinate 16,500,893 downwards.
AACACGAACAAAGTGTGAATTCAGAAGCATTCGAAGTGATAATATCTAGCGGAATTGACAAAAATTGACTGACGGTAACTCTTTTTGGCTGAATGGATTCATTACCAACTGCATTCGAAGTGTGAATTTAAAATTTAGAAGCCAAATTGACAAAAATTGCATGAAGATAACTCTTTTTGGCTGAATAGATTCATTACCAACTGCATTCGAAGTGTGAATTTAAAATTAAGAAGCCAAATTGACAAAAAGATTATTTATGGTAACTCTTTTTTGGCTGAATGGATTCATTATCAAATGCATTCGAAGTGTCAAAAATATAGTAGCTAAATTGACAAAAATTGCTTGAAGGTAACTCTTTTTTGCCTGAATGGATTCATTACCAACTGCATTCGAAGTGTGAATTTAAAATTTAGAAGCCAAATTGCCAAAAATTGCATGAAGATAACTCTCTTGGCTGAATAGATTCATTACCAACTGCATTCGAATTGTGAATTTAAAATTTAGAAGCCAAATTGACAAAAAATTATTGATGGTAACTCTTTTTTGGCTGACTGGATTCATTACCAACAGCATTCGAAGTGTGAATTTAAAATTAAGAAGCCAAATTGACAAAAATTGCTTGGATATAACTCTTTTTGGCTGAATGGATTCATTACCAACTGCATTCGAAGTGTGAATTTAAAATTAAGAAGCCAATTGACAAAAAATTATTTATGGTAACTCTCTTTTGGCTGAATGGATTCATTATCAACTGCATTCGAAGTGTCAAAAATATAGTAGCTAAATTGACAAAAATTGCTTGAAGGTAACTCTCCTTTGCCTGAATGGATTCATTACCAACTGCATTCGAAGTGTGAATTTAAAGTTTAGAAGCCAAATTGACAAAAATTGCATGAAGATAACTCTCTTGGCTGAATAGATTCATTACCAACTGCATTCGAATTGTGAATTTAAAATTTAGAAGCCAAATTGACAAAAATTGCTTGGAGATAACTTTTTTTGGCTGAATAGATTCATTACCAACAGCATTCGAAATGTGAATTTAAAATTTAGAAGCCAAATTGGCAAAAATTTATTGATGGTAACTCTTTTTTGGCTGAATAGATTCATTATCAACTGCATTCGAAGTTTCAAAAATTTAGAAGAAATTGACAAAAATTGCTTGAAGGTAACTCTTTTTTGCCTGAATGGATTCATTGCCAACTGCATTCGAAGTGTGAATTTACAATTTAGAAGCCAAATTGACAAAAATTGCTTGAATTTAACTCTTTTTGGCTGAATGGATTCATTACCAACTTCATTCAAAGTGTGAATTTAAATTTTAGGAGCCAACGTATTAATAATATCCAGCAACATTACCGTAATATGTAAAAATATGTAGCGATGGCACATCTTTTTAGTTGAATGGATTCATTGCCAGCCGTCATTTAATTTTTTTTTATAATCTTTTTTCAGGTAAGGTGTAACGCCTCAAGAGCACTCTGAGATGCTGCCTTAAGATGTTTATTGTCACTGCGAGTTTTTGTAGATTGTAATTCGTGGAAACACGGCTTCCGGAAGTTTATTCCATAGTTTGCTTGTCCTTAAAAAAAGGTTTTTTTGTTCGAGTCGTTGTTAGATAGACTATATGCTTATGAGATCAATCTGCGTGTGTTGTAGGTTGCTAATATCGTTTTTGACGTTGTTCATGTAGTTTAAGGTGTAATCTGGGTGTCTTGTTTGTAGCTCTACTCAGTTTTGACAGAAAAAATTGAGTTTGCAGTTATTGGCCTTCGACGAAGGATTAATATTTCTTTTTCGAATTATAAATAGACACAATACAAGTGAAACTTATATTTTTAATCAATAATATGGCCAAATTCAAAAGAAATTAAATTGTTGGAAATTTATTTTTAACAGACGCGAAAGATTTAATCTTTGCTTTCATAAAGCTGTCAAAGGCTTTTATAAACAAATTTTAGCTCGAAATTGAGATTTAAAAAAAAAACTTCTTCATGAAATAAAACCACCGATTTATTAGGCGTGTTTTACTTATGGATCCTTCCGATATCATCGAAATTTTCATGACTTGAATGCGGTTTTCACTTGGCAAAGCGGAGAGTTTCGGAAATTTTCTGAGACTAAATTTCGCTGGGTTCGTCTCCCTACCCTTAAAGAGTACAGCTGGTTATTTTGTATATATCATGTGTATTCATCAATGTTATAAGCTACGAAGTAAGGAAACTAATTTTTGATAGAAGAAGTTCCCCTTTGCTGAGAATGTTTATCCAATGAATAAAAATTATCAGCAGAGGAGGAAGATCTCTGTGGGATCTGTAAGTGGAACACGCTTTTTGTCTTCAACTTAATTCCTCACTTAATTCCATTAATTCCAAGCGAAGAGTTTCTGCAATTTGCTGGGACTAAATTTTGCTGGGTTCTTCTTCTGGTTATTTTGTATGTATCATATGTATTCATCATTGTTACAAAGCTGCGAAATAAGAAAACTAATTTTTTGACAGAACTATTTCCCCTTTGGTAAGAATACTTTTCGACTGAATAAATAAATCTAAAATAATAAATCTAATCTCACTTGTGGTTATGTATCATGTGACGAATTCATGATTTTTATAGGCTGCAGATTAAGAAAACCAATTTTTTGATGGAAGAAGTTCCCATTTGCTGGGTGTTATTGGGTATTTTTGATTCCGCGTCAGTTTCAAGGTCTTTCGTCTTTGGCTTGCGAAAATGAACGCTGTTGAGGATCTTCTTCTACGCGTACCGAAATCTCCCTTTATATTTTTAAGTCTTCTTGGCTGTCGCTTTCTAGACAATAATGCCTTTCTCAAATGTCATATCTCACAATAAAAAAGCCTGCCAATATCAGAAACAGTAGGGTAATTGATTTTTTTAAAAAATCCAATTTCAACACGGTTGATGAGTGCCTAGAAATTTCCTTGCGAAATGGCTGTCTGAATGACCTGCCAATATTGAATAATTCAAATTGGTCGTTAAACGTTTGTGGCTCATTTTTCATTGTTGGACCTGACAACAATTCAAATACCATATAATTGTCTTGACATACCTGAACCGTATGTCCACATTGCGAAGCCTGTCTTGCCAAAGAGGAAGAGTACCAAACAAACGTCAATATCCACAAGATCAATAGGTGCCTGACAATCGTCAGGTGGTCGTCTGACAATATTGACAAACCAAAATTGGCAGTTCACACCCTAGTTAGACGTTTGGGGCTCATTTTGCATTAGTTGTCTTGAAAAATAAGTCTGAACTTATCAGAACTATATGTCCATATTGCAATTACGAGGCACATCCTGCAAGTTTAATTTTTTACAAATATTTTTTTAACATCTGGGCTTGTATGCTGGCTTTCAATGATTTATGCATTTCCCGTACCCCATATAGTGCACTGGTAGAAAGAGTTCCCGAGGTTATTTGTTTCATTGTCTGCATTGTTAGTTGGACTGTATGTCGATGTTTAAACTTGATCATCTCTAAATGGAAATTGGTGTGTCTAGAAATCAACAAATTTATCTATCCAATGGATCCAATTGACTAGTTCGCAGTTTTTATTGGCCCCACAACTATCTTCTGGATCACGATTTCTACAAATTTCTACATAAGTTTTTTGTATTACAGAATATTGACTTCGAAAATATTACTCAGCAAGTCTAACGTTGTTTTGGCGCTCACCTTAAATTTATAATATTTAACAAATAAAACTGCCAACAAGTTTGACAGTTACCACAACTTAAAAATTGACGTTTGTACCATCTGTCATTATAACTCATGCAATGTCTCATTTTCATAAGGTTTTCATGGGTGCATTTCTCCAATCACATTCAATTCCTTTCCCATAGCAACAACTCTGCAAAGACTTACCATTTCTAATTCAATAACTGCAATGAAAAAGAAAATCTCTCACTAAATACCTCCCACCCAGACGTGGGGTGGGTGTAAAAAAAAAACAGTATTAAATCAAATTGGAACTAAAACGGCTTTAACAGCCTGCTGTGTAGCACAACTGGGGGGTAAATATACAAGAAGCCATAACATTAAATAATACTTCATCAGCTGTCATAAGAATTATACAATTGTCGCATGCACGTAGAGAATCTCACCACGGAAGTGCATCAAATTGTTGAACAAATTTCCTGTCATTACGAGAGAATAAAGGTAATCTGGTGATTTATTAAATGTCATATAACAAGTGTGGTAATACCTCTTCAAGCATCATTTATTTGACAACTAAATAGCTTAATTGTAAAATGGAGATATTTTGTTTGATAAAAAGTTATTTCTTTCATAAGATTGTTATATTATATTGTTACTTTTAAACTCATTTTTTATTTCCTTAAAATATTAACTTAATACTAGACAAAAATGCTTAAATCTAACTTATCAATAACATATTTACTTAAACTAAATTATGGCCCTTAGCGGGCGCTGTAAGCTTACTATATTATATTGTTATGGATATTAAGTGACAGTACGTTTTTGACAGATGCGTGTGAATTAGTATCTAATTGAATTTGACTTAATACTACGTTCTCAGTGGAGTTCAAATGAGCTCATTCTTATTCTCACTAAATCCGGCATTACGTTTGACAGCTGTCTATATTCCCGAATTTACCGTGACAGTTGACGTTTGTATTGCAAACAAATAAAATAAAAAGTCCAAAAATTCTAAATCCAAAATTGTAACTTGTGGTCTACTCAATCGGATAAATATTTTTACAACAATTTTGTCAAAAGAGTGCTAATTATATGGCAAATTATATTATGTACCTAATTATAAGATTCGTCGGGAAAAATAGAGGAATCGGATTATGAAAAAAATCGGTTGCGGATTCATTTGTTTTTGACATTAAAATGCAATATTCCGAGGATGTTCTGAACAAATGTATGAACATATTTACTTAAATGATAGCCGCAAAAACAGATCAATAGTTGTACCATCAATCGTTGTATAATGCAGACTTGAAAGAAACATTTGTTTGGGAGAAATAACTCCGAAATTGGATTAAATTTTTAGCATTCAGTTTGACTTGAATGCGTACAATATACATTCTTAGGAAAGTCGCGTTTCGCCACATAAATTTCAATTTGACATTTAAGCTATTCCATTCTATTAAAATTAGGTTTGTTCGACTGTTGGATCGATTGTTATACCATACCAAATGTGATGGCATTACCATTACTTACTGAAGTTCGATCGTTTTTGCGAATTTACTACTAAAATGGGCGTATTTTCTCAACGAGAACGTAGTATTATTAAAGATGTCAAAATGAATGATGTCACGGGTGGACGTAATGTGTATTGTTAAGATAAGACATTTGACAGCTGATCACAGTGCCAATTGTGCTTATAACACAAAATTACCTATTATTTCAATATTCAAAATTATCTACGTTTGAAGCCATTTAATTCGTGCGTAGATGCTCGATTGCATCATTTTTATTTTGTTTGTTTTGAAGTCATTTACCGCGATCTGTCACACCTGCGTCATAATATCATGGCTGTCATGGTGATTCTAATGTCCACTTTACCACTTATAATTATCTTATATAAAAATTTGGAATATATTTGTGGAAAAAATTGATTTTCCCGATATTATCTGGTTCTTGTCAAACTTTGACAGATGGAGTACCGGTTTTGGTTTACAACATCTGCAATTTAAAAATAGAGAATGTAAATTGGCGCGAATATTGTAAAAAGATGGACGAAGCAACGGTTTAGTTTCATTAGTTTTTTTCTCAATTTGTTTCATCCTGATTTTCAACTGGTTAGAAAAACAAACTCTGCCAAAGGATTACAGCCGAAAAGTTTGACAGAAACCAACAAAATAAAATAATTCTTCTTGTTATCCAAATGCTTATGTTCTGTAGGTTTATTGTACAGGCCATGTGTCAGTTGCTTTAAAATGCGGGATAAATTTTATGCACTGGCTAATTTTGACATTTTTGCAGGAGTAAAAACAAATTGGCTTTTTGCTGTGTCAATTTGATTAAATGGGATTTTATTTGAATACTATTCTCAATAATTTCCCAAACGAATTGGTCAAAAAAAATCCTCCATATTTTCTTGTTTTAAATAAAACGTAAAAGATTTCAGAGAAATCATCAAAAATCCCTTAATTACTTATCATTTATCAATAACAAAAATATTGTTGTGTTTGATTTGTGTGCATGATTAAGGTTGTCCATTCTACTTTGTTCATTCTAAGCATGTTCCGCAAATAAAACATAGCGAAACGATTGAAATCACAACATTTTTGTAATCATCCGTTTTCAAAAACCGATTTGTAATTTATTTTAAAACGGTAATTACACTTTCGTGAAAAAAAAAGAAAGTTTTTTACTGATTTTTTTATTTTTTAATCTGAATGATGTGTTTTTTTCCCCCCACATGTGAACACTGGTAATGACGATTAATCCACAAGTATACTTTCCAACTCCCTCAGTCCTCAGCAGGTGTACCAAGTGATGTCAAATATTAGCAACTGGATACATTTTAGCGAGCTATTGAGCAGGCTCATTTTTTGAAGTCTTTATTCACCACACTAATGTCAAAAATTATCCACAGGCTAAAGTTTTGACGCATTTGATAGACGTCGTTATTTCCTTAAAACAATGATGTACCGAATATAAAAGCAAGATTGACATTAAACTACCTGCCAGAGCTTTCCATTTATTTCATAAGGGCACCATTAAACAGTCAGGAAACTGATCCCCTTTGAAATAAGATCTGTCAAAGTGAATCATACCCAGTTCCGTGTATGGTAGCACATTTCAAATTCAAACAGAAATTATTATTTACAAAATTAATCATCGCTCGTGATGTCAAAAATTAAAACCAAACCAATTTATGATGATCCATTTTTGGTGCAAAATGACAAATGGGCACAAGCCCATTTTTGTCTTTCTATACCCGCGTTCAGTTTGGATTTAGACAACAATTTTATACACTTAAATGTCGGTTGACTAAGTGGTTTACTTTCACTGACAAGCTGAACTTATTTGCATAGTATCGAGTTTTTTATGCTTTCGGAGTGCTTAATACCTTTGATGTAAAGAGAGGTTCCGCCGGTCGCATTTTCCGAAGGATCACTGTAAACTTTTATTTTTCGCAAAGGGTGCATGCGCATAATATCTTTGATGTAAAGACAGGTTCCGCCGGTCGCATTTTCCGAAGGATCACTATAAACTTTTATTTTTCGCGCAGTGTGCTTGCGCCACTTTCGAGTATGATCTTTCACTAAACAATTCCGGTTTTTCCTTAAAACTTGTGACAGCGACTGTCTGTGGCGCAATTTTTGTTGCCTTAATCGTTTTCGTCCTTTGTTCAGTCTTTGTTTAGCGGTTTTAGGACCTTGTAAGCGTGTTCAGGGTTCATAAAATGTCGCGTCTTTTTGTAATTCTTTTGCGATTGTGGTTTTTCATGGAATTGACGCAGACCGCTATGACCTGCTTGATATTGTTGCACTGTACAGAGATATTAAACCAAAGAGGAGCAAAAGCAGAAGGCCGTGATTGACAACGGTATCTTTGTCTCCTTTCGTATATTGCTGTTAATCTTGATAATATTCACAGCGTCAAGAATTTTGAAGCCTTGGGCTTGCACGTCTTCCATAATGTCTACTTTTACGCAAGATGGGTTGAGTCCTCTAACGATGACATACTTTGAATATTCTCTTCGTTTAATATAGGAGACTCGTGCTCGTTAAGAAGCTGAGTCATATACGTTTCTTTGCCATCAGCGTGTTTCTGAGAGGATTATGAATTTTCCCGTAGTCTTCTATGTCAATTATATTTATTTATTGTAGGTTGAGGTTTTGCCTATTAAAGTACTGCGAGTTTATCTTTTTTTCTCTTACACTTTTTGCTAGGCCTTTCTCTAGAGGCCGAATTTTGGGGCAAGTTCTTCCTCTTCCATAAAATATTCGCACGGCACACAAAGGATTTTGAGATCCTCGATTTTCTTTTTTCGCAGAGACTGTACTTCCTTAAGTTCATGAAAGATTTGCTCCACATCATTGAGTCTACCATGTAAATCCTTGTTCCCTTTTACGAAGCATTTCATTTTCACTGAGTCCGGATTAACCGGCGGATTTTTTGTTCCGGAGACAAATGATCCAGTTGGCGATCGATTTATCTTTGTTCTTGCTTCAGAGGGATTTATCGGCATTATCGATGAAATGGGCTTAGCGCTTATGGTGGTGATCTTAGCATATTTTTTCCGCTCTGAAAGGGTCTTTCAGGAGTAGTAGTTGATGGTCTCTCCTCCCGAGATACCGACCCCCATAGAGGGTCGGTTTTCCAGTGTTACTTTTCTTATGGTGTTTTCCATTGGTTATTTCAGATTTTTTATCTGAAATTTGACTTTTTTCGTTGCCAATGGAACACGATTTCAGATTTTTTTTTTTACCCTTGAATCAAAGTAATATCGTGAAGTTAGTGTCGATGTAGCTGTCAAGTTTCCAGTCACACAGACTGTTTGTTTTTTATTTAAATAATATTTCGTTTAGAACTGCTTTAATTTTTATGATTATTAATGATTTTTCACAACCGAAACAATAATAAATCAAAACAAAAATCACTCTTGTCAAAATGACGTCTATAAATTGTAAAAATTGTTAGTGCTAGAATGGGTAGATCTACCACACCATTCAGATGTGCAAAACTTATATGAGATCAAAAGTATGTTTGCAATTTGGAACACAACAACTGTCAAAATCAGTCTATTGACAGGTCTTCTTTGACAGATCAAAGAAGTATTATTTGTTTTACATGTGGAAATCACCATTACTGTTTGTATAAAACTGATAGTTTTATAGCAGTTCTTATATGCATGCCAATGGTACTAAAATTTTAAACTGAATACGACCTTAATCACTTCTACTACTTTTTGACTTTTCGCTCGGTACCTTTTTTTAGAGTTCAGACTTAGGGGTTACATTTGATTATGATATTCAAAATATCATTCATCATGCTTTTGGTTTACTTTGACACTGCGATAAGTGTTGTTTTCTATATTTTTTTAATATTTTTTTTATGAATGTATGAATTATTATTTTATGGTTACGACTATGCTCGAATATAATTGCTATTGCTCAACTGGTCTAATGATTACCAATTTAACAATAGCGGTAGCCACTTATATTGTAATGTTAAACGTTATGACTTAATATCGAAACTAGTTGGGCTACTTAAAAAACAGGCAGTCAGTGGTCAATTCAAAATGAAGGCTACGTAGTAAATGAACCCATTAAATAATGATATCAACTATAAAAAAAAATGTCGGGGTGTAAAAGTGATCTGATATCGAAATTGGAGGGGAAACTTTAAGTTATACTTGATAGAAAAACTAAATACCTTTCATAAGTACACTGAAACGATTAACAGATTAGCCAGACAAATAGAGATAAAAAACACTTACTATCGATTCGATATTTCTAGGACGCGATCAAAAAATCACCCACTGATAATCACACGATCTTACATTGTAAATATTCGTAAAAAAAAAAAAGAAAGCAAATATATTTTATTTGTCACAACTACATATGGATATCGGTGCATTTTCTCTCTAATCAGCAGCATTTTCTATTTTATGGTGAATAGAAGTTTATCATTTCGCTATTTTTACTACCGGAATAGATTAGGTATCTACAATGTTGAGAACGCGTTATTGGATATGCCGTGTGCAAGTTATTATTGCGACAGAACCGCCTATAAGTGGGACTTCTTGATGTGTAATTTCATGAAGTTCGCACTTAAGTCAAAAGTATTTTCTTATACTTGAGATCCACTTTACGATTTCGTTGAATATGGGTTTGATATGCTATCACCGTCATAAATACGTAGGAAATGGGCTTGTTCGATAAAAATTCCGTCAAATTGATGATTGTAGAGCTTATAAAACTATAGACAGTAGACACCTACAAATTTAAAAAAATCCGTTCAAAGTGATCGAGAAACAAATCATTTCTGGAATAGGTAGACCTTGTAGTAACTGCTTGATTGTAGTATTTGAAATTTAATTCACTCGTTTATTGTAGTGCGTCAGTGATTGGCAAAACTGCTCCAAATCCTAAAAATAAGAACACCTACAATATTCCCACCGATCTATTGCTTGCGAAAGACATTTGAGAGTACGAAACTATCTTATTGTGCTCCTCGAATTTGAGTTAAACTGTGGATCCCTTGAATGACTAAAGATGTCATGGTTGGTTTCTGTCATCTAATGGCCAATATTAGATATTATTGATTTGAAATTACTGCCAATAATTATCAAGTATTTGTCAGTTTTCAATTAAAATTTTAAATTTTACTTATCTAGTGAAAATATTTTGCAAAGATGTTATCAAATTTAACATTTTTTATTCGTCCATTGATTGATTTGATCCATTGTTGATAAATACTTTATAAATCCAAATAAAAATCTCGCTTCGATAAAGCACTATCGAAGCTATAACCATCCCAGCAATATTACCTGAATGAATTATGAAGGAAAAACATTTGGATCTTTTTAGGAAGCTATTTACTTCTATAACATGGTAACATATAAGGGGTATTCATAATCCCTTGAGTACGTGTAAATTATAAAAAAAACTTCTATAAAACTTCTTTAAATACTCATGAAAAGCCTTACAGAAAAAAAAATTGTTTTCTTATAAAAGGCCTTATAGAAGCAAATTATAGGCATTGCAAGAAGTTTTTCCGAAAATATTTGCAAGCCTTCTCGAAGTCGAAAAATGACATCATTGTGTGGCCGTGGTCGTTGTTGATTGGTCGGGTAGTGGGAAGGCTTTCAATTTTGGAGGAAGAAGAAAACTCGCTGAGTGAAAAAAAAACTTGTTCTCCTCTCTACCACATGTATCCTGAATCGCAGTATCCGTTCAAAAAGGTAGGTTGTCAAGTATATGTAACCGCATTTTTATTATTTTCTCTTTCACACATTTTTATTATTTTCTTTTATTGATTTCAAAATCCTTTGTGTTTATTAATACCCAATTCGTTATTGAGAAAATATGAAATTTAATGCAATTAAAAATATAAAAACTCTTATCTACCTGGCATTCGAACCCGCATTCTCTCGCACGGTAGTCCAACACGCTTTTTTTTTTTACTTTTAAATTCATTTTTTATTTCCTTAAAATATTAAATTAATACTAGACAAAAATGCTTAAATCTAACTTATCAATAACATATTTACTTAAACTAAATTATGGCCCTTAGCGGGCAGTCCAACACGCTATCCACTAGGCTGTATTATGGAACATGAAAGACCATTAAGTACAACGAAGTAATTGAATCGTGTTGACTCATTCTCCGGTAGGTTCCTGATCTCTTCACATATATCCCGATCTTTTCACCTTTTATCCGATCTTTGCACATTTTCCCGATCTTTTCACCTTAGCTTTTTTAAGCCTTCATTAGTAAGCTGTATACATGCTACGCTTCGAATTAACATCGTGCGAAGTTCTACCGAAACATCTTAACGTAAGGTATATGTACATACATCTCCGGAAGCTTAAAAACAACTTTACAGCGGTTATACCATCATGACTTCGGTTATGCTTATGAATTATCCTGCATAATGTCTTAAACAGACTTCTACCCACCATCATGACTTCGGTTATGCTTATGAATTTTCCTGCATAATGTCTTAAACAGACTTCTACCCAAACAATAGACTGCCAAAATTCTCAACCTGCGCGCACAAGTACTATATAAGGCCTACAGAAATAATTACTTGTGGAAAATAAATTTGTTTGCCTTATAGAGGAAATAATTGTTAGTTGGGCTTACCTATGTTGTGTTGTGAAATTTAACTATATTTTGTCCTAAAAATGCTTCAACACATAGGTACAGCTGTGTCAATTTTGAAGTCAAGAAGTGGTGCACTTAGTGTGTTACAGCTTAGAATATTTCAGAACATGACACATGAAAAACGAGATTCGAATATATGGCGGACTGTTCCAGTACGAACCGCCATAGAACAATTTGTCTTATTTGCAGTGCGTCATCTGTATGACTTTATAATCTTTGGTAAAATAAAATGCCCTCCAAAAAGGAGCAAGACAAGACATATTTAAAAATGCCCTTCTACAGAAAAAGAAGAAACTTATCTTCAAATTTCAAGCCTCTATGTCCTGAGATTCGCCCAGGACATTGTAGAATTAGCGGATTTACCCCTTAAAAACCTATTGAAAAGTCATTTCGATTTGATATTTAAAAAAAAGTTCCAACCATATGAAAGTGATAACATTTTCGAAAATGTTCCGAATCTATTCATATTATATATTTTAAGATCTATGCCAGGTTTTCACTGATCTTTAAAAAAAATACAGTTTGACACTTCAAAAGTTTGGCTTTGTTGGACACAGTTACGAATTCATCGGCACCTCCGTGTTAAATTGAAACAAATTTGTATGTTTTGTCAAAGACGAACATATTGTTACAGATTACCTTCTTTGTTAAAATAAATACCGCCTTGCGTTTGCATGGTTGTTTTTCGAAACTGACGGGCATTATCAATTAAGTTATTTTCCCAGTTGTCAAAGTCGTCCATAGATTTCTGTGTTGAGCAGGTAATGTCAAAGAGCAGACTTGTCAAAGTCGTCCATAGATTTCTGTGTTGGGCAGATAAAGCAAAAAGTAGTTTCCTCTATTTGTAATCTTTTTTCGAAAACAAATCTTTTTTCGAAGTTAACAAGAAAATACTTTTACAGATTAACTACTTTGCCAATTTTAATACCGCCTTGCATTTGCAAGGTTGTTTCGCAACTGTCGTTTATTATCAATCAAGCTTTTTTCCCAGTTGTCAAAGTCGTCCATAGATTTCTGTGTTGGACAGATAAAGCAAAAAGTAATTTCCTCTATTTGTAATCTTTTTTCGAAAACAAATCTTTTTTCGAAGTTAACAAGAAAATATTTTTACAGATTAACCTCATTGCCAATTTTAATACCGCCTTGCATTTGCATGGTTGTTTCGAAACTGACGTTTATTATCAATCAAGCTTTTTTCCCAGCTGTCAAAGTCGTCCATAGATTTCTGTGTTGAGAAGATAAAGCAAAAAGTAGTTTCCTCTATTTGTAATCTTTTTTCGAAAACAAATCTTTTTTCGAAGTTAACAAGAAAATATTTTTACAGATTAACTACTTTGCCAATTTTAATACCGCCTTGCATTTGCATGGTTGTTTCGAAACTGACGTTTATTATCAATCAAGCTTTTTTCCCAGCTGTCAAAGTCGTCCATAGATTTCTGTGTTGAGCAGATAAAGCAATCTTTTTTCGAATACAAATCTTTTTGTCGAAGTTAACAAGAAAATGTTCATAATTTATTTTATTTCGAAATATATATTTTTTTATTTTAAAGTCGTTAACATTAATAATTTTATTTATATCGAATTAGAATGTAGGTAGGTTTATTCTTTGAACCGAATAGAGTACGTAGACGGAAACTACATCACACATAAGTGTGTTATTTCTTTCATTAAAACGTCAATATAATATGTTGGAAAACAATGATGTGTTCTATAGATTTGTTGCTGTAAAACATGAAAATATATATTTTGTTTAAAATGGAACACAATTATAAATACATAAAAATATAGTGTAAACAAAAAAGGGTGAAATTGATAAGCAGTTTTATGCAATGTCTGAACGTAAATCCGATTTTGAAGTTCTACTTATCTCAAGCTACATGTATTCATTTTATTTATAACTTGCTCAGTTCTTATTTTGCAAAATCATAATTTAAAATAAAATACCCCCCGACTCCCGTCAACGAAATCGCCACCATACAAATTTCAAAATTATTCTTATTTGACATTTGCGTCAACAATTTTTCCGAAGTTGTTCGACTATGAATTGCTGCGGAATCAAACAAACGCGATTGTATGCTTTTTTGTGTTGTTTTGCAATGGGTAACTTGTAAGACAATTGAGTTCTGGTTGGAACTAACTTTTGTTTCGAAAATTAGTCTTGACGGATACCTCGATAGGGGTGATTGTCTTGAATTTCCCATTTTTCTTTATGCTAGTACATTATGAAAACAATTTAAACCGAGCTGTGGCTCTGAGTTGGCAAAGCTAAATTCAGATTTTTAAAAACTATTTTCTTTATCATTTAAAGATAAAATGATATTTCGTTTGTCATTAAGGTATTTCCAAATTTCTTTCAATGTGATTGTCTTTAAAATCAAAGGCAGCAAATTCATTGATATTTCTACTGACCATTTAATAAAATGAGATTTTCATCAGCTCATCAGTTATCAAATTGACTTTACTATGAGCTTGCACATGGAATGTGGACGCAGAGTTGCCAAAACGATAGACTTAAGTCCACAAAATGTCTGTATAATTGCACCTTTATTAGAACTCGCTAAAACGCATCTGAACGGTCGTACTTATGCAGCCTTATGCCTGAAACACACGTGCAGAATTCCCCTTGCAGAAAAGTTAAAACAAACATTTTTCAATGGGAACGAAAACATGTAAAACAAGCAAGCGTTGCAGTTCTGCAAGTAGTCTCTTTTTCTAAATCCACTGCTGTAAGCACCACAACACAAAAAAAGTAATTTTAAGATATTTGGCAGCATTGAACTATGACGTTTACTCCGCATAAAAAAAAACAAATAAATGCCAAAAATAAGTTTCAACAATGAAAGAGTGACTTTTTTCCCACTCAACCAAAACATTTACTTTGCGTATTTACTTCAGAATGCCCTTAGTACGAACGACATCCGGATTTTTTAAAATGTGCTGTGTGCCTAATTTCAAGACGCAGGCAACACCAATTTTTAAAAGTGTAACACACCTGATCGAAGTTTTATTTCCTACGGGTGGGGCTCGTTTTGGGAAAAACTCAACATTTTCGAATGTGATGACAAATGAGTTATCCATTGTTTTGACCAATATCCTCAATGGCCCTGGCAATTCATTATTCTGCACATTCCATGACAGAAGCATTGCATAGACATCATGCACTCCTGCATAGTGTTCACGCACAGTGTGAAGCAATCGAATATAGATAAGTGAACTATTATGTGTCCCTCTCGTTGATCGGATGGGTCCAACAATTGCGAGGCATATGGTTCAGCCAAACCAATTAGAAATGTCATTATGCATCTACCACTCAAATTTGAACTGTTTTGTACTCAATTTGGTTGCGGCTTCCTTTGGTTAAATCCCTTGGAGATATCTATATCCAACCACAGATACATAATGGCCAATTGATTCTCTTATACGATATTTTTAATTGTTTATCCCAAGTATTTGTTGTACCTTAGCTGCGCATCGAATTTGTGAAACAAATATGCGGTCCATACCGTCTTGGAACTGGCACCTTCATGCCTTTTCAAATAAACTTGCATCGGGAATTATTTGCAATCGTTTGGCGTTACCCTTTTGTGATCAAAAAAGGTTTTGATCCTCCAACACAACATAGGTTCAATGATTTCATTTAGTGTCCGAATTTCGAGCAGTATATCCAGCAATTGCAATGGCAATGCCACATCACATATCCAGCAATTACAATGGCAATGTTATGACTGAAGCCATTATTGCACTGCATGCATATCAAACTAAAAATTCTGCAGAACCACTGCACGTGTGTTTCGGGCATTAGTCGCACAAATTCCTATTCATAAAATATTTTCCCATTCATAATAGTTTTACAGTTTTATCAAATATAATACCAACAAACTCAGTCTTTCCTCTCCATTACAATTTACAAAGATTTAAAACCAATGCACATCGGTATCTCCTCTTTTCTTCTCCTCAATTTCCTTAATGCCCGCGCTGTGTCCAAACACTATAAGGGTATTCATAAACCCTTTAGCGCGTGCTAATTATAAAAAAAAAACAAGAGGAAAACCTATTAAAATCAGCAGAGTTACCAAAGGATATTTTTTTTATGGTTGCAAAACTTACGGCGACTTCTTTGTTACCTTCAATTTTATAACATTTTGGTGACATAATTATGTTGAATCAATTACACTAAGAGGTCTGTAGATAAAGAGCAATTTTGCATTTCTATAAAAAAAACAGCGAAAAATAACAGCAAAAATACAAAAATTACCGTTTTTACTTCGGCACGATTTCTTTGTGGACTGAAAATTGTGTCATTGGTAACCCTGAAGTTCAACCATTTATGACAAAAAGAGACAAAATTATTAAAACACTCTTATGCAGGTAAATTTAACCATCAGACGCGTTTAGGCTATGCACCCTCTATTCATCGTTGTATAAGTTTTATGAATACATCAACGATCTGATTACTCATTGTTAGGATTGTATAAAGTTATGTACTCATTAAAATGTCTCTAAACGACAATTTAGAGGTATTTAAGAAATACATAACTTTATACAATCCTAACAATGAGTAATCAGATCGTTGATGAAGGTATATGTTGAATTAGGGCGTTGATGTATATTTACCGGATGAGCATTTTTGAACCTAAACTGTCAACTCTCAAATCACGTTATCTCTGCCAAGCGTTAATGATTAGTCAAATAATCTGACTTATCAAACAAGTTGGAAAAACGTAACTTTTCAGGAAGATACACATAAATGACTCTAACAAATTTATAATTATTTTCAATGGCATAATCCGAGCTTACCACTTTCCCTGCCAATCATGTTATAAAATTCCTCTATGTAGTCTGAATCATAAAAAAATGACTCCCTACTGGAAATCCAGTCCGCACTTGAATTCCAAAGAATTGTAAACAATTCTGCGTAGCAATGCAATATAAATAACCCGTAATGATATTGCATATTTTTTTTTTATCACAGTACACATAAAATGGGGGTCATCTTGTGAAAAAAAATTCCCCCCGTCTGAAAACGCAGCACAGATTATTGCTGCCCCGATGAACCGCATTAATTTGTAATGTGCTACTGCACCTGCACCTTTACAGCACCAATGGTTGTGTTCAACCCGACAAACGTCACAAATAAAATGTACTTTGTGTCTTTTTTTTTTTTATAAAATCACGTATTGTACATTTGCCAAATACAGTCATGACATGAACAAGATAAAATACTGGCGCAAGTACAGACAAAATATTTTTTTTTATTTTTTTTATGTACTCGTATTTTTACGAAGGGAACGAGACCAATCGACCCCACATTGTTGTACGCCCAAATGGGCATTCGTGTCGTCAAGAAAGAGAGCGCAATGGTGTATACCAATGACGATGGTTTTCTACGATATGCACGCTTGTATATTTCAATTGACATTGACAGCGGTATACGAGTATAGGAAGAAATTGTATGATACCTGTCAAAGTGCGCTAGTGTGTAGAAGTAAAGTTGTATGATTGTCGATTGCCGCGCGCCGGGTTTTTTCGTCATTGAATTGATCACATGGTTTTGTATCAGCATTAGAGCTTCGGCATAGGGTGAAGTAGAGGGAAGGCTTCTCCAAATAGCCAAGCACTTGATTTATTCAGTTTTTTTTTTTTTTTAATATTTATGAAACAATTTACAACTTTGTGTACACTGATCGCGCTATTAATAATCGTCGCCGCCATCGTGTGAGTTCAAAAGTTACAAATTATCCACCCATTTTTTTACGAACGCATCCGAATGTGTGTCAATTGGTCAGCCGCCATTTGTGTGTCAGTTTAATCATTGAATCACACTTTTGACATTCTCATGTTTTATGCGGCTGCATGTGACATTAGAGACATGCTGGCAGGAGGAGGTTCGATTAATTTTCTGGGTAGTTTACCGGCATCATTGATGCGAAGGTTATTCATTTCGAAAAAAAGAGCTTTTTCGTACGGGGGTGCATAATTATTGTCGAAATGAGCGAGCATGCGCCATGCAGTTGTGTGCATTTTGTTCGAATTGCGAACTGGAGTTCGATTTTTTATTTTGTTGTTGTTATGACACTGGATGTTGGTATACTTACCTTTTTGCCTTCGAAAATCCGGCTTTTATAATGTAACCTATAAAAGATTGCGTGAGATTGGGTGAGTGTGTAGTTAACAATTTCAGCGAAATATGAAATATGCTGAAATATTTATAGAATGACTGATGATGACAGATAATGGAGGCTAATTTTCATTTCATGTATTGAAGCTGTTATTAGTTGACTAATGATATCCATCTCTACAGGGTGTGCATAAATGATGATCAATTTTGGAAAATGTTAATTTTTGGGAACTTTTCTTTTCGTGATTTAATGCAAGTTGGTTATAATTGGAGTTAATTTTAATACTCTCAGGAATTTTAAATTAATTTGTTATCAATAGAATGTCAGTATCACTGAAGTCACGTAAATATTGAATTAATTTTTTTAACATTATCTGCAACGGTTGTTCTATTGATAACTTGTCATAGAATAATCTATGCTGGAAAATCAAATCGAAAACGAAAGTTCATTATTTTGTTTATAGACTTATTCGTATAGATTAGAAGTTACGGAAGATGTATGCAAATGTATCCTAAATATTTCCACTCGTTAATTCGGGTTTCACTCTGAACTGGAAACTTAGTTTTTGACATGAGGTTTGCAAAAACTACTTCACGCTTTGGACACCGACCTGTTTTTTTTTTTAATTTCAAAAAATTATAAAGCATAATAATTACGAATTGATTAATTCGGGTATAACTCTGAACTGGAAACTTAATTTTCAACATGAGGTTTGCAAAAACTTCTTCACGCTTTCGACACCGACCATATTTTTTTTTTAAAACGTTAAGGTCATTTAAAAAATTATTATTTTTCTTAATCATTTTGTGGCTAATAGATAAAATGATTAATTTATTTTGATGCAAGTTTAGCTCTGTTTCCGTAGAAATAATTTTTCCCAAATTTTACTTACAAACATCCCTGTACATAATTTTGTAGTGTAAATCTTTTTTTTTCTGTAAAATCAGTAACGGCGATTTCCATAGGTCAAAATATCTTTAAATAGACCGATTTTGACAGTAGTTGTGTTCCATTGGGCAAAAAAATAGATTTTTTTATTTCAGATAAAATTTGCAAATCTGGATTTACCGGCAGATGATAGCTGTCAGTTTGACAAGAGTGATTTTCGTTTTGATTAAATGTAAATGCAACGTCGTTAAGTCATCATAAACGTTGCAAACGTGAAAGAATTACGACGTGATAAATGAACTGTCAAAATTTGTATGGGAAATCTTTTCCAACAATATCGAAATTTTCTGACAGGAAATGGGTGTATAAACTGAGATGGTAAACGTTGTAAAATTTTTGAAATGCTTTTTTGACATTTAATCATTCACTTTCACACATCAAACGTATGCATTAAACTAAAAAAAAATATGGAGAACGGAAAGAGAACAATAGGAACAAAATTCTATCAATAAATAAATAAATAAATTGAGTCAGACATGGTGTTCTAATAATTTATTTGTTTTGAAATTGTTGTGCTTGAATCCGGGAATCATTTTTTTTACAGTCCTAGGTCTTGCAAACATTTGACAATAACCCAAGTTATTGACATTTTTAAAGTAAACGTAGATAAATATTGAGTCATTAAATAAACTGAAATTCCAAACTGAAGTAACTATAAGCCTTCCACTTCCACTTCCATTCGTGTTCTTAATAATTCCTAACGATTTGTCATCGATTCTTGTTTCATACTTAACTGTCAATAAGCTGTCAAAGTGCATATAAAAGAATCATTTTTAATCCTTGGCTTAAATTTATAGCAGGTCACAAAAGATATTTTTTTTTATGGAAAATTTTATAAAAGTGTATTTAATTTAACCTAGATAAAAAGTTTAAAAACCTCAAACAATTTATTGTAATATCCACATTGAAAGAATAGGTTTATTCCAGACTTTAGCGGCACAACAGAAAATGCGAGCATTAGGTATGGTTTTTGATGATAGAGTTGTTCATGAAACTATCTCCCTCACAAGTGCGTTGTCTATTTTTGGAGGAAAACAATGAGATATTTTAAATGTTGCATGAAACTTCTCCCTCACACGTGTGTTGTCTCTTTCATAAAATGTCAAAATCGCTTGGAAGAAAACAATAACACGGCGGGAGTGTTGTTTTATGGTGTTATTGCAATAAAAACATAAATACAAAAGTTGTTAACTCATAAATCACAAATTATTAACTCATAGAAATACAAAAGGAGTATGTGTTACCTAAATCATAAAATTGATATAAAAGGAATGGAACTCATGACCAGTATCATTGCAATTTCAATGAGAAATATAAAAAGTATTCCTTGCAAAAGTTTGTATCGAAGTTGGTTTTTTATAAAGATGATGTAAGTTTATCATTTGACAGTTTGATACTGAAGTTGTCCTGAACAACTCGACTGGGTGACTGTTGTCAAAATAACGGCGTTTTTGATTTCTAAGAAAACATGTTATCGAAGGCATTTTTTCCATCTGAAATGAAAACCAGAAGCAAAATTCTTTTCCATTGTAACCGATAACATATTTATTTACCGACGGAAACGCCATTGCTCTAAGATTTAAACGTCAGTTGTTGATTCGTTATGACTTAACCACGAAATAATACAAGACTTAGTCCAATAATTGGCCACCGTTTTAATAAACGCTGAGTAGCTAATCAGTGATTAACTTTTGACATTTGCGCAAGTATTTCTTTTGCCATAAGGGAAACTCGCGCATATGTCAAGCTGTCATGTTAATTTTAGTCATTAATATCAGTTTATCATCGTTTATTAATACAGGGGTGGATGGTTTGCTTTTTGACAGGATGTTTTTGTTTCCGATGATTAGTTTCGAAGTTCACCGAAGTCTTTGAAAATGCAATTTATTGTGCAAAATCCCAAGATAATTGTTAATTATTTATTTCTCTACGATTTACAACAACAGATTTGTAAATGCATTTGTGAGCCAAAAAATTAAATAGTATCCTGACCGATTTCTATTACATATATTCAAAAAAGAGTGTTGATAAATTTCTGTCAAACTGAATAGAAATATTTGAAATATTTAGAAATTTTTTTGTGCATTGTAATGCATTTTTAAAAATCTGCTTGTAATTGTCCCACCCTGTAGATACTCTCTCAAAGGGGCCAGTTACACCAATCAGGAATAAGTTTCGGAAAAAAATAGTTCAGCATTTTTAATTATTTAAAAGACATAAAGGGTTTTTTAATAAGAGCGCTACAAAAGTTTTTTTTAAAGAAAACAAAAACGGTTTTGGATATCAATGAAATTCTTTATTCCTGTGACAGTACGTTCGATGCCATTATGTATGGAACTCGATATCTTTTGCATTGCCACCACGGGCACGCTTGCAGAAGTCCAGACGCTGGACCCAATTTTCGACGGTTTTCAAGCATAAATCGGCCGATACTGCTGCAATTTCACGTTCGATATTCGTACGAAGTTCATCAATCGTTGGCATAGACCATAGACTTGACGTAGCCCCACAGGAAATAGTCTAACGGCGTCAAATCGCACGACCGAGGCTGCCAATTGACTGGACCATTTCGTGAGATAACACGTTCTCCAAACTTGGTTTCCAATAAATTGATTGTGGCATTCGCTGTGTGGCTTGTGGCGCCGTCCTGTTGGAACCACATGTCCTCCAAGTCCATATCATCCAATTGGGACCAAAAATATATGGTTATCATTGAACGGTAGCGATTCCCATTCACAGTAACGTGCCGGTGTTGATCATCACGGAAGAAGTACGGCCCAATGACGCCGCCGGCCCATAAACCCCAACAAACCGTAATTTTTTCGGGATGCAATGATGACTCATTGAGTACGTGTGGATTGCTGCCTGGCCAATACCGCAGATTTTGTTTATTGACGAAGCCACTCAGCCAGAAATGAGCCTTATCGCTGAAGATGATTTTTCGATGAACATCCAAATCATTTTCAAGTTGTTGCTCAGCCCAATTCACGAAGATACGACGCTTCTGGTGGTCAAGCGGCTTCAGTTCTTGCGTCAATTCAATCTTGTAAGGATATAGGCCAAGATCTTTTCGCAAAATTCGCCACAACGACGTCACAGAGATGCCCAGCGCTTTAGAACGACGTGTGACAGACACATTTGGGCTTTCTTCAACTGAAGCCTCAGCGGCAACAATATTCTCGACACTACGGGCACTTCTTTGTCTCACTGGCACGGGAACATTTTGTACTGTTCCTGTGGATTCGAATTTGTCCACTAGACGCTTAATTGTTGATCTGCTAGGACGATTATGACGACCATAAATTGGACGTAGGCCACTGACTCCGAATTTCGGTTGTAAATTTTAATAATTTCGACTCGTTGTTGGATCGTATATCTTTCCATCATGAAATGGCAAACCTTACTAAAGAGAAATGTCAAAAGAGCGGCAAGAAATATGGCGTCGTTTGCTGTCCCTGTCGCTCAACTTTTGTAGCGTCCCTGTTGGAAAACCGATACATAAATTCCATGTTACTGTGTAAATGTTACTTAAAATGTCAAAGAAGCCGGAGTTTTTTTTTGTTTTCTGTTTTTGCATTTGACATCTTATTTTAGGGTCGTTCATGTCAAAAGTGAGAATGCCAATTTAATTCTCCCATTACATAAAATTGATGCACTCATTCCATATCCAAAAATATGCAACCTTTGGTTGGATGAAATATTTAAAATGAACACACATTGTAGCAAAACCAATCTGTCACTGTCAATTGACTTCTAAATTGTATTCAACATTTTAAGGTGGTCCAACTTATTCATAGCTATTTAAAATTGCAGCAAACAATTCACTTAGACAATCGGACGGGCCATTCTTCTGGTCCAATTCCAATATGCGATGTTTGTAATTCTGCCCATCTAACTGTCCCGTAGCTAAAAATGTCGAACACATTGTGTATTCGACAAAAAGACGTTTGCCAGCCAGCATGGCTATACCATTGCAATCTTCTGCAATATTAGATAAATTCTCTTAAACTAAATTGAGCAGGCAATCGAGTTCTTTTTTTGGCACTTGGTGCAACAATAAATTCGCTCAATTACCGAAAAAATGTTTTCAAATTTTTCATCATCACAAGACAAACTGTGATGTGGGCGCAGCCAAAGACAACAGCACGGCGCGCAACTATCTAGCCCGTAAAATCTGACCAACATAATCTGTCAGCAGCCGTCGAAGAGGGAATTCGAATTTTTGATGAATTTCAGCATGTGACACAAATTAAGTGCGTCAATTTACGTTTGATGATGGCCGGCGTCGGCAACGGTGCGCGGTGCACAGCTTTACCGGCTGCTGGTGGATTTTTGTTGGTTTGATTTTGATGAGGGCCGCCGCACATATTTGATTGTACGATTGTGTCGAGTGACATTCGTTTGCATGTAAACATCTAATTGAGCGTGACCAATTAAAATTTTTAATAATTGCCCAGCCCTGGGTGAGAGGAAATCGTTCTGAAGTGCGGTACCCACTTGAAGTTGGAAAATTCACATCAGGAGAATGCGACATGTACGAGTGCTGGGTGTAATAATATAGAAAACTAGAAACTGCTAGTGCTGGTTGCTTATTTCTGCAACCAAAGTAGCGCACTTGGAGAGGAGGGATGCAAAAGTGGTTCGCACTGTGTGTGAAAAATGAGACCTAATTTGCTGTCGTTGCACTGCCTACGTACATTTTCTGTGAGAGTGTCATGTACGCATTTTGAAAGTATCTACACGACTGTGGGGATGTGTTTTGATTCTGAAAAAAAAAAAATAATAATAATAATCGTGTATCACATCAGGCCGAGGGTGATTTGGTACTAACTCTGCATCAACGTGCTGCCGATGCTTCAATTGAGAGATTTTTTTTTATTCAAAATTTGGCGCCAAAAGTGAGAAGTGCGTATGCGGTTGGGGTGCTTTCGTGAATGTGTGCTACGGATTATCCGGAGGCGGGCGCATGATACGCTACAGTGCACAGTGCGACTAAATAAATTATCTTGATCGAAATTAATGAAAACAAGTGAAGGTATTAGTACGCGTATGCTAATTGCGTCGGTGTGGTTCTAAAAACGCACAACAAAGTGTAAAATTTGGCATAACTTCTATCACTTGCAGGTGCCGTGATTGAGAAGATTTTTTTTTTGTTATCTGTTTATTTATGGAACCGGGGGGATTAAGCTTTTAATCATTTGGCATGGCCGGTTTGTTGTATGGCGCATATTTGTTAATGTTTTGTCGGTCGTTGCGGTGTCAGAAATAAGGTGGAGATCGCAGTGAAATTGTTTTACCTAAACAGAAGATAGGAAAACCGTTGTAATAACTTTTATAAGGATGGATTCTTTAAGGAAACCACAAACACCAAAAAAAAAAAAAATATTTAATTTGATAACCGAAATAGCAGATATGCAATTGTAAATGGACTTTCGAAATCATTTTTTTTTAAATGTGGAAATTTTACAAAAACGTTTTCGATAATTCCTTCATCACCGTATCAATCGAGTATGCCCGAGCTTGCCTCCTCCTGGTCATCGCTGGATTTTTTCTTTTGTTCATTAAAATGTTGCAGATACGCACATGGTCGCCCAAAAGTTATCACCCGGTGTTCTGTGGCTGTGATTTTTTTTTTTCGCGAAATATTAAGTCGAAAAATTCATATCGACTTAGTGACCGCCATTAGAATTGATGACCATTCGGGCCCGATTTATAGCATTTCACATCACTGATGACAGAACTTACCACGAAATGTCCTCGCATTCTTGTTAGATATTCTCTTGGCGGGCTTCAAGAGTATGCGGCTTGTTGACAAATACATCAAAACATCCCACATATAGACTAAGTGACCGCCACCAGAATTGATGACCATTCAGGCCCGATTCATAGCATTTTACATCATTCATGGCAGAACTTCCCACGATATGTCTTCGCATTCTAGATGGATATTCTCTTGGCGGGATTCAAGAGTCTGTGGCTTGACAAAGACTTCAAAACACAGCAAAATAAACAAAGGCTGGGTCAGTGGCCCAAAACACATCACGAAAAGGTAAAATCAGATGTGCAGAACGCCAAAACGTGAAGTTAGGCGACACATATATACAGCTTACAGAATTTTGGTTTAAGCTCGTGCATTATTCGTTGCTCCATGATGTTAGAACCACTTGTTATCCAGCCTCAATTCATCCTATTGAGAAGGAGAAAGTCGTTGAACATCGCTCTGTTATGCGGCGTTTTCGCAAATTATAAAGCCAACACACCCATTTTGTAGCTTTGAATGGCTTTTTGTGAGCTAAACTCCGAAAAGCCGCGTTCTGCACACGAAGAGCTCCAGAAGCGATCAACTTGCTTCTTCACATAGCAAAAGAAATAGAAATGGGCATCACCGCTTATGATGATTTTTGGTGAACAGTTTTCTCCCTCGTGCTCAAGATACAGTATAGCTTGAGCGTGGATTACACGCGCTTGGTGGTCAACGGATAACAGCTGTTCCACTGTCCCCACTCTGTCCTCTGTAAAAACCGTGAAAATTTTTTATAAAGAACGCCCAACTACGTGGCAGGTATCGGTTGTGTGATATTCTGAAGGTTCTCTGTGGCAACTTCAACCACAGCTGTATCATTCGTAGCATAATGGCCGGCCTGACCTGGCGGGAGCTCATTTTTTCCCATACTCTTCTAGGCGAGCGGCAAAGCTCCGTAATGTTTGCCCAGTTAATATCAGACGACTAAGAAAGCTGAGCCGAAATTCATCACCAGAAATTATTCCGCGATTCATATCTTATTCACTTGTATTTGTATCTGGTTACTTCACAAATGAAAAAAATGAAAACATCATCCGATAGAGTGACGACTTTTGTCGACGTTACAAAAGCAGTTTTAAGCACAAACTTGGCAGTCCCAGATAATATCGGTTCAAAGAGTTTCACCTAAACATAACAGGAATTCCCGATAACAACACTTACCATCTATGTTGCGAGATAACTTTCAGGCTACCATTCCAGGTCGTCTCGAATTACTGTCGGACTCAGTTGGAAACGACAACTCATTTCACATATAAACGGAAAGGACTACAACTGGCCTAGTTAAGGCTAGAGGCGTCTTCTTCGTAATGATTGTCCTGATTGAAGCATGAAAAACTGCCCAAAACTACAACTGGCTTAGGTAGGGCTAGACGCGTCTTCTTTGTGATGACTTTCTTGAGAAAAACCATTCGCCTTCAGAAATCATGTTAGTTACAGAACCCATGTCCTGGTTGAAGTGTAACGTGATATCAGTCAAGAATACCTGTGTTTCCAGCCAAGCGGTAATCAAAAATCTGGGATTTATTTTCTTTACATCAAAAACAGCCCACAGTTAATGACTATCCCCTTAGGAAGAGAAAGATATTTCCAGGAAGTGTAAATCTAATGAGCTTGCTAGACAGGGCGCCACCTTTGACATTCTATTTCAAAAAAAATGTTTGGGTAAAAAAATGTCTACTATTTAAGTAAATTTAGCTTAATGAGTTTTAAACTCTCTCAACATGCTCAAGGAATGGTCTCCAGTAACGGTAGAGGTGTGACCGTTTTCTTCGAAGAAGTAGGGCCCGACAATGCAGCGCCATCGTGATGAAATTGCACACCACACTGCTGTGACACGAAGTGGATGCAATTCCGTCTCATGGAGTATCTGTGGGTTGGAAGCACACCATAATCGACAATTTTGTTTGTTCATGTTGCCTTTTAAATCGAAATGGGCATCGTCAGATATAAAAAGACAGTTCAACACATTTTCCGTCCTCTTCCACCATTTGAAGCATCTTTTGGCAAAATTTCAAGCGGATCGGCAAGTCTGCTGCGTTTAGTTTGGTGGCCAATTGAATTTTACATGGGAATAAGTCCAAATCATTGTGCATAATTGACTGCAATGACTGTCTGCTTATACCCATTTGAGCAAATAAGCTTTTTGTCGAAACTCTTGGATTGTTTTGTATGGCAGCGCCTATAGCAGCGATTGTCCGAACTGAAGGGTTTCATTGCTAAAATTGTTAACACGTCTCATTATCTTCCATTTGATTAGGGGATTGCCGCCAAACGTGCGCCTATACTCTTTTTGAACCGAAACTTTGGACTCCAGTGCGTGATAGAAGCGGATAAGTGTCAGAGTTGTCCATTTCGGTTAAATCTAACAAACAATCTGCAAAATAAAAAAAACAGATTTATCAAATAGAAAAAAAAATTGTTTGGTAGCCACCCTGTTATTTCAAAATCAAATTTCCCACTATAAGTACAGATTTCAGTATAAATCAGGGTGTTATAATCTGAAAGGAGAATTAAAGTTATCAGCTGCAAAACAATGACTTAATTTGTAATCCTGTCCAGGATATGGCAAGTAGACTTAATAAGCTTCTGCAAGCATAATATCGGACAGCGTTAAAGGTTCGTCTCACCTGAGAAGTATGCTTTTATGCCGGTGATGGATATTTTTGCTGTCAATAAGATGATATCTAGACAAAATACAAGAAAATCTCAGAGACCTCATCCATAAAATCTTGCCCATATTTAAGTGTGAATTTATAAGCGAATTTTATTTTTAAATTGAATAAGACAATAAAATTTGCAAGAAATATTGAAATTTTTTTATTGTTATCGATAAAAAGGCTTTCGACATTTACGATTTGAAGAAAACTTTATGTAAATGTTGTCCTTGGCTTGTTTTCAAATGGTCCATGCGGAAGGTCCAATTTTGCTTCACATTTTCCAGCATTTCGGCTAATATTCCACGAATTACGCGTGTTATGTTATCCTGTAATTCTTCAATCATGTTCGGCTTGTCCACATAGACTATCGACTTTACATAACCCCACAAGAAATGATCAAGAGGCGTTAAATCGCATGATCATTGCGGCCAACTCACAGGGCCATTTCGAGAGATGAGCTGCTCACCAAATACATTCTTCAACATTTTCATTGTTTCACGAGCTGTGCGGCATGTGGCACCGTCTTGATGAAACCAAGTTCAACTCAGCCAACTGCGCCAAAGAAAAAGTCGCGTAACATGGCTCGATATCGTTCGCCGTTGACGGTAACGTTTCTTCCACGGTCGTCTTTGAAGAAAAATGGACCGATGATGCCACCAGCCCATAACCCACACCAAACTGTGTGGCATGTGGCACCGTCTTGATGAAACCACATATCAACCAAGTTCAACTCAGCCAACTGCGCCAAAGAAAAAGTCGCGTCTCATGGCTCGATATCGTTCGCCGTTGACGGTAACGTTTCTTCCACGGTCGTCTTTGAAGAAAAATGGACCGATGATGCCACCAGCCCATAACCCACACCAAACTGTGTGGCATGTGGCACCGTCTTGATGAAACCACATATCAACCAAGTTCAACTCAGCCAAATGGGGGAAAAAAAGTCGCGTCTCATGGCTCGATATCGTTCGCCGTTGACGGTAACGTTTCTTCCACGGTCGTCTTTGAAGAAAAATGGACCGATGATGCCACCAGCCCATAACCCACACCAAACTGTGTGGCATGTGGCACCGTCTTGATGAAACCACATATCAACCAAGTTCAACTCAGCCAACTGCGCCAAAGAAAAAGTCGCGTCTCATGGCTCGATATCGTTCGCCGTTGACGGTAACGTTTCTTCCACGGTCGTCTTTGAAGAAAAATGGACCGATGATGCCACCAGCCCATAACCCACACCAAACTGTGTGGCATGTGGCACCGTCTTGATGAAACCACATATCAACCAAGTTCAACTCAGCCAAATGGGGGAAAAAAAGTCGCGTCTCATGGCTCGATATCGTTCGCCGTTGACGGTAACGTTTCTTCCACGGTCGTCTTTGAAGAAAAATGGAGCGGTGATGCCAACAGCCAATAACCACACCAAACTGTGTGGCATGTGGCACCGTCTTGATGAAACCACATGTCAACCAAGTTCAACTCACCCAAATGGGGGGACAAAAAGTCGCGTCTCATGGCTCGATATCGTTCGCCGTTGACGGTAACGTCTCTTCCACGGTCGTCTTTGAAGAAAAATGGACCGATGATGCCACCAGCCCATAAACCACATCAAACTGTGTGGCATGTGGCACCGTCTTGATGAAACCACATGTCAACCAAGTTCAACTCACCCAAATGGGGGGACAAAAAGTCGCGTCTCATGGCTCGATATCGTTCGCCGTTGACGGTAACGTTTCTTCCATGGTCGTCTTTGAAGAAAAATGGACCGATGATGCCACCAGCCCATAACCCACACCAAACTGGGTGGCATGTGGCACCGTCTTGATGAAAACACATGTCAACCAAGTTCAACTCACCCAAATGGGGGGACAAAAAGTCGCGTCTCATGGCTCGATATCGTTCGCTGTTGACGGTAACGTTTCTTCCACGGTCGTCTTTGAAGAAAAATGGAGCGGTGATGCCAACAGCCAATAACCACACCAAACTGTCGTTTTTTCGGGTTGCATCGGTAATTTTTGTATGGCATGGTGGCTGTTCATCACTCCAGATGCGAAAGTTTTGCTTATTGACGTATCCGTTGAGTTAGAAATAAGCCTTATCGCTGAACACAATTTTTCGATAAAACAGCAGATATTCATGGAGCTGTTCAAAGGCCCATTCAGTAAAAATTAGACGTTGTGCTAGGTCATTCAACTTCAATTTGCATTTTATAGGCTTTCAAACCCAAATCGACTCGTAAAAATTTTCCATGTGGTTGAGTTACACATGCCCAAATGCTGAAAACGCCGAGGAATTGACATTCCACGATCGTCATTAACATTGAACGCTACGACTGCAATATTCTCTTCGGTACGCACTGTACGCATACAAGTCGATGGTTTAATGTCCAACAAAGTAAATTTGGTGATACCAGCACGAATTGTTGATTCACCAGGTCGATTATGACGACCATAATATGGTCGTAACATACTGTGCACATTTTTCACAGAGCACGAATTTTGATAGCAAACTTCAATAATTTGCAATCGTTGCTCGTCTATAAGTCTTTCCATGATTAAATGGCAGAGTGTAATGAAAACTTTTAACATTGACAGATGACATTTGGACGCCATTACTAACCAGTGCTGCCAACCTGAAAAACTTAACTCATAAAAAATCACGCGTTATTATCCAAAAACGGACACCTTTCCCTTGAGCTTTGGACACCTATACATGTTTTTAAGAAGTCACGTCATTATGTGTTGTTTTATCAACAAATACCAAATGACCATAAAACACTTATACCACAAAGTTCAACCAACAACCTCATCAACATTTTCCCCAAAAAAAAAAAATGTTTGTTTAGGAATAATTGCACTCATATGTATCTACATCAACACTGCCCCAATTAGATCTATCAAAACACCCCCGGGAAAGCAACATGCAATGAATGCCATAAAATAAAATATTTTCCCATTGAAATGATGAATATCCAATTCGATATTGAAATCCAAATACATTTGTAAACTATTTTCCTATTAGTGCTCTAAAAATAGATGTTTTAGAGATACAAGTTTTTTTTTCCCACAGACAGACCTTTTGCACACTCATTGGCACGATTTTCAAAAAGACCACTGACATTTCAAATAGTCCACTCTCCGCGCATATAGTGCTCAGAGCCACCCAACCAGTCCAACCAGTGGAATAGACATTTCCGCAACGACCCGTTCCCGACCAAAACCTAATTGAATTTAGAAATGCGCTTAAGATATTAAAAATATTCTAACAACAATAAAAAAAAACGGAATGCCTGTTTACTTAAGGCCTTGACTAGACCGAAGAACCATGACAAACGAGAAACGAATGCAAATGCATTTCGAGTGCCGCCATTTATTTGCCATGGTGGATTCGATTTGGGTTTGGTGTGGTCTTTTGTTTATTTGAGTTTGGGAGTAGGGCAAGGGGGTTTTTTCGTCATAGTTTCGAAAGCGGAAGATAGAATTTTCAAACAGCCATTGATTACTTATACCTATCGACATGAAAGAAGTCATAAAATGTCAGAGTATCGTAAATTCGGCAAAATGAAAAAGACCTGATAGCATGCAATTCTAAGTTAAGGAGTAGAACAACTTTTTTGTATTTTATGGATACAGATACTATTGGCATAAGGGAAATGATTGTTTCATTCAATGGGAGTTTGGAGATATTTACGCTAGATACATTCGTACATGCATAAGTGAATGGGAATTTTACACGCATGATTGTGTGTATGAATATGGATGGTAGATACATATAAATTGCGCCTTCGTGGTGCTTATCTAAATTAGTTTATTTGGGCCTTATGGTATGTGAGTGGATAAATCACCTTTTCAAATAGTTTGCATGCAATATATAACTTACTATCTATGTCAACGGTGATTGGGTTGATTCTTGAAAAATGTGTTTTTGTTGTTTGGAAAATGCGTTTGGTGTAAACATTTGCTGATAATGGACTTGGAGTTGGCGCTGCAGAGGATATGTTTGTGCGGCAGATGGGTTAAGGCAAACCAAGAAGGATATCATTGTTTATTTTTCAAAAAAAAAATACATCGTGCGCCATTTTATGCTGGCATGTAAAGGGAGAATAACTTTGACATTTATCAAGTGATTCACTTGAGCAGACATGTTTTTAAAACGTCAATTCAGTAACATTTCAAACAAAAATCGCTTTTCCCAAAAACGAAGGTGCACATTGCAAATAGTGGTTCAGTCGTGTGAACTCAACATGCATATCGTCAAAAATATCGTGACCAACAAGCATCTCCAAGGCATGTTTTGTTTGGAAGAGTAATTGAAAAGCATACTCACCCCTATCGAGGTATCCGTTCGGAACAAAATTTTCTCCGATTTGTTCGATATCGGCAAATTTTGTACCAAGGTATCCGTTCGGATTTGCGTTTCAATTAGATCTTCCGACGAAATGCAACGTACATAATCGCGCGACGGCTTAATATGTTCGATATCGGCAAATTTTGTACCAAGGTATCCGTTCGGATTTGCGTTTCAATTAGATCTTCCGACGAAATGCAACGCACATAATCGCGCGACGGCTTAATGCGTCAAGTCCGATTTGTTCGATATCGGAAAATTTTGTACCAAGGTATTCGTTCGGATTTGCGTTTCAATTAGATCTTTCGACGAAATGCAACGTACATAATCGCGCGACGGCTTAATATGTTCGATATCGGCAAATTTTGTACCAAGGTATCCGTTCGGATTTGCGTTTCAATTAGATCTTCCGACGAAATGCAACGCACATAATCGCGCGACGGCTTAATGTGTTAAGTCCGATTTGTTCGATATCGGCAAATTTTGTACCAAGGTATCCGTTCGGATTTGCGTTTCAATTTGATATTCCGACGAAATGAAACGCACATAATCGCGCGACGGCTTAATGCGTTAAGTCAGTAATTTTTGACAGCTACGAGTTGAATTTCTTTGGAAGTTCTCCGACGAAAAACTGTTGCGGAATTCTTAAGGAAATGGAAATCAACCAAAAATTGTAAGTATCGGGTTTTTCAACAGGGACGCTACAAAAGTTGAGCGACAGGGACAGCAAACGACGCCATATTTCTTGCCGCTCTTTTGACATTTCTCTTCAGTAAGGTTTGCCATTTCTTTTTTGAGGTATAGAATTTCGAATTGAAATAAAACTCAAGAAAATCGCTTTGATGTCAACCAATTTGACTTTATTGGAAGGATAATTTTATGTCATTAATGTCTAAATATAATTTTGGGCATATGGCCACCGCGGCTGGTTCGAATAAAGCCAAATCTAGAGTTCCAATTTTCAACCACTTTTTGGAGCATTTGGGGCCGTATGTCGGCAATAACGCCACGAATGTTGGCTTCCAAGTCTCCTTACGTTCCTGGTTTGTTGGCGTAGACGAGTGACTTCACATAACCCCAAAGAAAGCTATCCAATGGTGTCAAATCACACGATCTTGGTGGCCAATTGATAGGTCCATTCGGCGAAATTATGCGCTCATCGAATGTTTCCTTCCATAAATCGATTGTGACGTGCGCTGTGTGGCATGTAGCGCAGTCTTGTTGGAAGCACATCTCATTCATGCCATCGATTCGATAACAAAATAGTCGGTTATCATGGCTCTATACCGGTCTCCCTTAACAGTAACTGACTCTCCAGCATCATTTCGGAAGAGTTATGGCCCAATGACTCCACCAGCCGATATAGCACACCAAATAGTCAGTTTTTGTGGATGCAATAGCGTCTCAATGGTCTCATGTGAATTCTCTTCACTCCAAATGCGCGAACTGTGCTTGTTGACATAGCCGTTCAATCAAAAATTAGCCTCATCACTGAGCAAAATTTTGCGATGAAAATCAGCATCAATCTCATTTTTGGCCTATACACCAAAATCACGACGCATTGTATGGTACCGCGGCTTTAATTCTTTCACAAACTGGATCTTGTAATGTCGTAAGCCAAGATCTTCGGGCAAAATCTATCATAAAGTTGGTGGACAAAGCTCCAATTGCTGTGCATAGTGGCGAATCGATTCATTCGTCTTCGGTGCGCACTGTTCGATGTCTCTGCGGATGCGTTTTATCACTTAGAGTAAACGTAGTGCGAAAACGATCCATGGTTAACCGAATTAATTGCCCTGATGGACGATTATGTCGACCATAAAATGGACGGAGCTTGCGGTAATCTTCGCAACCTGTACCATTATTTTCGAAATAAATTTGCACGATTTGCAAGAGTTGTTCATTTGTCAATCTGTTCATGATGAAATGACAAACCAAACTGAACATAAATGATGTTTGAGTTGCCCGATTTGACCACAAAATGTCAGTTTTATCTCTATTCGAAAATCCAACCCTTGAAAAAAACACCCGTTATTGTTAAATAAATTTAAATAAAAATATCTAAACCCATACTAAATAAAAAATATTTGTATAAGTGAGGTCCCCCGTGCACAGGTTTCTAGGAACCAATAAATTAATTTTATTTATACATTATAAATTTAAATGAAAATTAACTCCATAATGTAGTAAAAAACCGATGTAAACCACATTTTAACACATCCCCTCTAAAATTGTCCGCATAGTCAATTCGGAAATTCGTGCTCTTGCATTTTATGTCACAATTATCGTTTCACGTGATGAACTATTTCCCATTCAAGTGTTAATTATTTTATTCCACACCGCTAGGGTGTTTCGAAAAAAAAATGTTCCTTCCAAATTTTCAACCACCGAATATCATCTCAACTTTACATCGTTCCTCTTTATGCTCCCGCAATCATACCTCAAAAAAAAAAAACTTAACTAAACAAACAATTTTCACGTTTGGTTTTTTCGATGTTATTTGTTTAAACAATCACACAAAAGCGCAACCATTTAACACAACTAATTGGAAAATAATTTATATCTACCACTAATTTTCATTGCCGGCCATTAACATCAATTTGGTGTAGGAATTAAATTTATCGCCACTTAATACGAAATTCTTTCTGTCGAACAAAAAGATCGAGCTCTGGCCGAAAACATTTTATTCAAAAATCGACGCGTAAATGTGCGAATTGTTTGTATGAAGGCAATTAAGTAAATTTTTTTTTTTCAAAAATACCACGAAATAGTGATAAAAATTGCAACTTATTAGTTTTTCTTGTTTAAGTCTAAAGGTTAATTTTAAAAATAAAAATTTATCATTTTTGGATGTAAAAATTTTCGACACGGCATTTCGAAAATATTCAAATTATCTTTTGGGTCATAATTTTAGTCATTAAAAAAAGTTTTTTTTATATTTTTTTCAAGAATATAAGAGAAAAACCAATTTAACTTGACACTTGCGCCCTCATGTCCTCCCTGCACTTCATTTCTTCGATGTTGAATTTTCTTTTTTTTCGACTGCAAATCGTCTTTCTACTGAAAAAGTTTACAAAACGACTTGCGACGTCTGGCTGGGGGAGGATAGTGCGCGGTCTAGAAATATTGGCATATAACCAAAAGTTCTCTGCAAACTATTATTCTTGAGTCGTTTGGTTTTTTTTTGTACGATTTTTAGGATTGCCTTCTTCGGCCGGGTTTCTCGTGTGCTGGGGGTGTGGTGTAGGTAGCCTGTCCTATTAAGTATTAAGGTATATTGCACATTTTATTTCTTGTATGGAATAAGTTTGTAAATGCAATGAAGTCTAAGGGAAGTGCCATCCATGCAGATTTTTTTTTTTATTTTGCTTGGGGCGAGAGCAAAGTGAGGGTGGTTTTCCTTTTTATATGTGGTTTGGAAAAAAATGTCAGTTGGAAGTGAAGACCGCTTTATTTCGCCACGTGAACATTTAAGAATTGAAAGGATATCATTTGGGTTGATTGGAGGATAAATTTATAGTTCTTGACGTATGAGTCAGTGGATGGCTATGATGGTATTCGTTTTGCGACTTGGACGTGGTGAAAAGGAATCGGTTTTTGTAGAGGAGGCATTTTTGAATACGATGTTGATGTAGATAATTTTCTGGCATTCAATTTATTATTGGAACTGTAGAGGAAGTAGAAGCGAACAACTTTGAAGAAATTCGAGGGAAGTAATTTTAAAGGTCACACATGGTTGACCATGGAATTTACTTTACGAGTTAATGTGGCGAAAGCGTATAAAGTGAAAGTAAAAGACTTTTACTTAAAAATCGCTCTGTTTAGTTTGTTTTTCATATATTAAATCAATTTCATTGCTTTCTCAACAAAAATCTATCAATGTTCATAAAAATAAAACGAGAAACTAATTTGGATCTCCCCGTCCGCGATCGTTTGATTAGGAGGATTTGGTGTTATTCCCAATTCGGGAATAATTCGGTGGCTTAATACTTAAACTGGAAGTTGTCTTCTGAACTTCCAGTTTAAGTATTAAGCCACCGAATTCCCTATATTTGACTTTTCAAAGGATTCGAAGCATAACACTTAAAAATCATACAGAAAAACTAAAATATACTTTTCAGCCACGATCGCTTGATCATTAAAGTTCGGTCTACTTTGTGTTCTCAAAACTCGCCGTCTTAACCATGGAGGCAATGATTCAAAGACTCATCATTCAGGAGAAAAAGAACAAAGAGCAGAGAGCTATGATTAAAAGATTATATCTGTAGAAAACTCGCATAATCAACCAAAATGACACAGAAAACCTAACATGGATTACGCCATCTGCGATCGCATGGTTATAAACCAGAGTTCTACGTTGTCTTGTCTATTATGGGGCTATCATTCGAGTTTTTTGATAGTAAATTTGCTGGAAAGAAACACTCATAATCACGAAATTCTAAAAAAAAAACCTCAACTCATCATTCGCGATCACTTGATCATTAAGCCAGATGTCTTTTCAAAAATGATGGCTAGGATTCAAAAATGAAAAATCCAGCGAAAACTTTACAGAAAAACGTCAATCGCGATCACTTGATCATTTAATTCAAGGCTTAGCTATTTTTCAAGGCTAGCATTTGAAGGATAATTTCAAATTTTCTACGCAAAGCCATCAAAAAACATCGCAAATCTAATAATCACGAAATTCTAAAAAAAAAACCTCAGCACATCATTCGCGATCACTTGATCATTAAGCCAGATGTCTTTTCAAAAATGATGGCTAGGATTGAAAAATCCAGCGAAAAGTTTACAGAAAAACGTCAATCGCGATCACTTGATCATTTAATTCAAGGCTTAGCTATTTTTCAAGGCTAGCATTTGAAGGATAATTTTAAATTTTCTGCGCAAAGCCATCAAAAAACATCGCAAATCTAAAATGGTTCGAGTCGAGTTATCGCGTGATCCCTTAACCGGAGGTTCAGTCTTCGTCTCTTTTTTGAACATGGAGTCTACGATCCGGATATTCTCCGCGAGAAACCCGAAAAATCCCTCAAGATCATTCCGAAAATAGTTGAAACTGATTTTCAAGGCTAGCATTTTAAGGTTCATTTTTAATTTTATGCGCAGAGTCATAAAAAAAAACATCGCAAATCTAAAATGGTTCTAGTCATCAGTGATCCCTAAACCGGAGGTTCAGTCTTCGTCTCTGTTGCGAACATTGAGTCTGGGATCCGAATATGAATATTAAATTCTCTGCGGGAAACCCCAAAAATGCCTCAAGATCATACCGAAAACGATTGAAACTGATAATCCTAGATCAGTAGATTTTCAAAGTGGTTCGGTTCACCTTTTCAAATATGATGTCTGCGATGTAAAGATTATTATTGCCTTCTCTATCGAAAGCGCTCGAAATCCATCTTAAATTCTTGAAACATTACAAGGACTTGCCATATTGTAGAAATGCAGTCTATTTTCGAAAGTCAGTCCTTGCTTTATTTGCTTTCCATAAGTGATCTTCGATGAACAGATAATGATTTTCGACCTAAATTCTCGGGACATTACCGGGACCTGTCTTGGGAACTTTGCTTCCTTTAGATAGTCATGCGAGTATGAAATATACAAGAACTGACGTACAAACTTTGTCTGCGATATTTAGCAGGGTCATGCTTTTTAAACTGCAGAGAATCATAGGATCGTACTTACTATCTATAGATGGGAGTAAATGAAAATGATAATGCAATCACGGCATATTTTTCCCCATCTATACTTTTTTTTACATGTAGACAAAGGATTCGAAGAGTTCTGCGGGTAGCCCATTAGATCCTGTGACCAAGCTGTTCTTCAGCTTATTGATAATCCGGTTGGCTGACCTATATTGGTAGGAAGGTATGTTCTTCTGCCTTATACGTTCGACATATTCTTCATTAAGCTTCTGTTAGCTGTGCTGCTTCAAAATATCTGCAATTTGCTGCTCACCTGTGACTTGGTTAACATCATTACCCCTTTGCCGGTCGCTCTCTTATAGAACTGTCAGCTGTTTTTCTTGTGGCAAGACTGCCTTGACGGGCTCAGTGGTTCGATGGTTAGTACGATGAACTGCAGCGCAGAAGGACTCGGTTTGATTCCCAGCCGTAGCAACACCTAAATGATTTTTTACTGGGCCTCCTCTCGTGATGATCCGACAAATCCTCCGAGTAGTATCAATTGTTAAGAAAATTTTATCTCAATTTCGCTGTTCGGAGTCGGCATAAAACAAGAGGTCCCACCATCGTGCAAGAAGTACGCACGCAAGAAGTTAGAAAGCTCGGCTCTGTGTACTAACGAGCCTGTTGCTGCATTAATTTGTATTTTTTTTTTAAACTGCCTTGACTGCCTTGGGATCACCTATTTTAGAAGTGGGCAAGGTAAGCTCCCTATCGAATTCTTCAAATAATATCCATACAAGAAATATGTCCTGAAAACATCTTCAATTCTCTGTGATACGAAGGCTAGATAGGCATTGCTCTTTCGTAAAGACAAAGTCCAAGTTTTAAAGCCAGCTATCCGTTCAGCTGAGAGGCTATGTGATCTCATTTTATTTTGAGCAGATAAGTTCTCCAGTCTCTTTTTCAATCGGCATAGGAGGTTTGGTTTTATATATTATGCCAGATAGATAGTGCTATCTGCCTCCAGCTGGATGGTAAGCTATCGTTTCACTGTGAATGAACAGTGGAAAGCCTTTTATTCAACGGCTATGTGCAGTCTTTCTATATCAGCTTCTTGGATAGTCAAGCTCCAAATTTGGCAGTAGCAAGTAAAGGATCATAGTTAACGTTTGCTTCTCCGATGGTTTTTTATTATTATTTGCGATACATGGTTGATCCATGGAGAATTCCAACAGAAGCAGAAGGCAACTAGTTAGGGAAAATAAAGCGAATGTAGTAGATCTAGTCAATACACCTAAACTATCAGACGCAAACGTGCGTCGCTTGGTTTGTGTCATTGTCTACTTGAATTCATTCGATTGCTCAGCAGGATGCTAAATAAATGCGTGCCTACAATCTATAAGTCGATTGCGGATCGCTGAACCAAACCTTGGCCAACCGTGCCCCATAGCAATACCCGTTGGGGTAAGAAGGGATAGAGGACTAAGAGAGGTACTTGCTCCATACCGAAGTTTTGGCCCAACGTGTCCCATAGCAATACCCATTGGAGCAAGAACTGGTAGAGGAGTTACTTGCTCCATACCGAAGTTTTTGAGAAGCTGATCGGCAGTTTCTAAAGGTCCTCGTAGTAAAGCCTGTAAAGAAGTTTCCAGTGATTGCTTTTGATCTCTTGGCAGTGGTATAATACCGATGTCTGATAGTGTCTGATACCGGATAGTTGGTGTGGGCCAGTTTTCCTGGGGTGCCTACTTATATCGTGACGATTCTAAATATCAAAAAAATCCTTTTGTATGTCCTTGAGTACAGCCAAAGATTATAAAGTCATACAGATGACGCATTGAGAACAAAAAAACAGAAACTTTTGCTCACCAGCTTCATGATAACGAGATATGAGATCTAAATATATTGCGGTCTTTGCCAGTAAGACCCGCGATAGAACAAATTTTCATGTATACAGTGCGTCATCTGTATGACTTTATAATCTTTGGTACAGCTCTCAAAAATGTTCATACAAATCGAGTCAAGACGGCTAAATAAAACACGCTCTTATGAAGCGATTACTTTGGTGTGAGTGAAAAATACAACCCCTACTTCAACTCACCCAAAATGCAGACGCACCTTCAAATACTTATCAAGCTCGTACAATGGTTAAACATATTAAAGGAATAACGCCTTGAGTGCGTGTAAATTATAAAAAAAAAAAACCTAATGCAGCGCTAAAATAGCTTACACCCATTAATTTCACGGCTATTGTCCAACATCCTCATCAAACCATAAAATACGACTGCAACCGCCTTGGCAAAGTCCGTCTAAGTCAGACGTCCGAGTAGTCCGCTCCTCTTACCATGACTCATTACATGAACAACATTGTCCTCTTCATCGGCATTCCTTCCGAGACCAATTGGTCTCGCTCACACATAAACTCTTCCGCTCAATTGAACAGTTTCGCAATAAAAAGAATGCTTGATGTGATTTTAATATTATAGACATCCCCCTTAAGTCGTCACATAAATTCGGATAAAAGCAAACGTCACCCGCACCATCTGGACACGTCTAAAAGAAGAAGCCAGGTCTTATGACCCATCCGTTTGCTGAAACCCTCGTGAGTGGTATGCGCTGTATATTTGCATTTGAGGAAAATATTGGATTGCCGCCAATTTGGAACTATTTTCGAAAATTTCAATTTTTATGTGTGTGCACAGTGCGCCGTAAAACAATTTCAATTGCAGGTAGACCCCATCCAATCCGCAGCGTAAAATCTGAAAATTCATCTGTTTCCCTCATACCATTGCAGACACCGATCTTTATGCCACCGAAAGACAACCTTCACTGAGGAGGCGCACACAAATATTTCATAAATTATTTCATAAATCATTTCTCAAGTGTATTCACATAAAATTTCAGTATAGAGTTGGATGAACATCTATAGATGGGGAGGAGAGAAGAAATTTATTTTTCTATTCGCTCGGTCAGTCGGTCTAATTTAAATGTCACGATCGAAAAGTAATTTCATTATGAACACAAGCACCCACCGAATACACACACATACAAACACTGACGCGGTCTTTCAGGCAAACACCTTAATTCATTTAATTAACACCAACACCATGCTCGATGGGACGACGGATACCATCAGTTTGAGTAGACACTCACGGCGCGCATACATCAATTCAAGCGTTCCTACTATCCGATCCAATTTGTTGTTAGGTTTGGTTTCCTCATGTTAGACCCTCCTGGTCGGCAGTAGCCGTTTGGTTAGATCTTTATAGATACTCGTACAATTTTTCACATATCTACACTAATTGCTCCCAAATCGATGCAATCCTTCCTCGACAATTGCTTTTCACCTATTTCACGAAGCCACCACCCTCGGCAATAAAAGATTTCAGATGGCAGTATCTAACAGATAGATAGATACCTACGCACAGAATGCGATAAGCGCTTTATAGTACAGAGTACACACATATAGCACTGCACTGTCTCGTATTCGTATCTATGACAATTGCTTGAACGAAATAGAGATTTATTCTATTGCCATTCGATTAACCTCAACCCTTTTGTTTGTGGGTTGAGAGCTGTGCAGCGGCAGGGGGGACTGTAACGACGTGCCGAAGAGGGATGAGCGCTGTTGTTCGTTGTATCTCTGGGTGTATTTCTAAATCTCTGACAAGTATACCGACCGACGCGACGTTCCTCGGCTATTGTATTTGAGAGATTTGGGATTTTGTGTTTTTTTTTTGTTTGCTGATGTAAAAATCCATCTCACTTGAAGTGAGATGCATGTATTTGTACTCGAGTAATTGTATCTATAAATGCGATTTAATTGATTTCAAACAATGGTTGAATAATTTTTCAATCCAATAGATATGCGGAACATGCTCGGATTCGGATACATCCAAACAGAGTGGGAGAATTCGGATATCGGTTAAAGTCATGTGCTTCATAGTAGATAGCTAGCATGTGCTAATGGGATTATGTGTACTTATAGATACGATTAATCAAATTTAATGATACAGAGCTGTGTTGTATATATGGATACAGCGGGAGATGCTTTGTTCGATAGCATGAGATACATTTATTCGATGATTCACGAATCGATTGTTATATTAATTAGCAAGTAATATGCAACAATTTGCAAGTAACTCGTAACTAATCGCATTAGCAAATAGGGACTAAATTCGTTGGTAAACACTTACCTGTCTATAAGTATCTAGATATGATGAAATTACTTCAAAGCGTATGTTGCTTAATCTTGCAAAAAAAAAACTTGTTTTGTGAAGTTTTGTTGGTTACTTTTCATTACAAGGTCGAAAGTATCTCTGGTGTCAATTTTTAGGAACAAGTTGCGATACAAGAAACAACTTGATGACGAGAGAATTTTGCTAGCCAAATGGGAGAAAAAAAAAAAAAACCTGCTACCATTGGCACATGGTTATAAGTCTACTTTTCAATTCGTGATCAAAATTTGAATTGTAAATTCGGGTTGTCATGGGTAGGTAACTATGAGTCTTTTATTGGCCCTCATGATCAATATTTGCTTGCCATTTATTGGCGCCTTAATGTTTCAGACAAGATATCGATTGTACCTGCAAATATAGATACATATTAGCTGTTTGGTGTAGCGGTGTTCTTTTTGAGATTTTGTAGATGTACCTGTCTTGTTTGTAGGTGGCATGGGATTTGGCATACGGATACGGATACGGTTCTGTTGTTGATGCCAATAATATATCATGGACACACGAATGGCTGCGTCTTGAGAAAATACGTCGGAAGTGAATCAGGCGAGATTGCGCTAATAATTGTAATTTGTTCGAAAAAATTACGTTTACAGTGAATTTTACAAATTTCTTAATGATCCATTCGACTGGCTAGCAGCCCAATATATTCAGACTGATTGAATATAAGCTTAAGGGGCATTTGTGACCAGTCTTACATC
Source organism: Rhingia rostrata (assembly GCA_949824845.1). Taxonomy (NCBI): domain Eukaryota; kingdom Metazoa; phylum Arthropoda; class Insecta; order Diptera; family Syrphidae; genus Rhingia; species Rhingia rostrata. Next base: position 16,458,636 of record OX463757.1, on the reverse strand, counting down.
ATGAAGGTACAATGGACTTAAGCGTTAGACCTAGGTTGTCTGTTGACAGTTCAATTTAACATGCCAAACTTATGTTGTCAGACCGTTGACAGTTCTATAAAATACTCTATAGACGGTTAACAGTTCCTAACACCAACAGAATATTTCACTGGCTGTAACCCGAGTTGTAAAAATTTTAATGAAAGACTTATCTCAACTCAGCCGTTCGGATTCGGCATAAAATAGGAGATCCCGAAATCGTTGTCGTTTTCGTTTTTTTGCAGTTTTACGGAATTTACCAGAACACGCCAACCCCTCCGTAGATATGGATTAAACTGTTAGAAAAATGTACCCAAGTCCAAGTTTAGACTAAGTAGATACCAATCCGACCTTAAAAATACTAATATCGCATCTCCATATCCATATCAACTCGATTGTCTGTATTTGCCGACATCATCGGATGGTCCAAGTCAATGAAACTTTTGTTCAGGTTGGTCCTCCAATTAAGTTGACTTAGACTATTGCCACCTCAAGCAACTTTAAGTGCGCAACTGGAGGCACATTCTTATAATGATGGTAACAGAGTACAAGGCGGAAAATATTTCAACACGGTTCGAGCGAAACTTTTGAGTTTGCCACGTTTAAGCCTCCTCAACGTTTTACCTCACGCTTTTGTAAAACATGTTGAAGGTAAAATTCTTAGAACAACAGGCTCGTTAGTACCGAGGGCCGATCTCTTTCACAACCATTCAGGTGTGTGCTTGTATTTCTAAGCACGATGGCGGGGCCTCCGGTTTTATGCCGACTCCGAACGGCGAATTTGAGATAAGCTTTTCTTTACGGATGATTGGTCAGATCATCACGAGGGGAGGGCCAGTGAATAATAATTTAGGTGTTGTGCATAGTGCATCTACCATCTGGCTGGGATTCGACAAATCTTGGGTTGAGCTTTGGAGTTAATTTCACTTAATGTGATATCTTTCTATAGTGCGTCTACCGGCTGGGAATCAAACAATCTTGCGTTGAGCTTTGGAGTTAATTTCCTCTTTATGTCCTAGAAACCTTAGTCTTCCGATGAATAGTTTTTTTTTGATATATTTTGCCTTTTGCAGGTTTCATATATCTTCCAGGTCCATATCCTCAATTTCTGGCCAAAAGAAATCCGTTATCATCTCGTTATAGGGAACACCATTCACGATAACTGTTTGGCCGACCTAATTTTATAAGAAGTACGGCCCGATGACGCCGCTAGCCCATAAACCGCACCAAACAGTCAGTCTTTGTGGATGCATCGGCTTTTCAACTATCACTCGTGGATTCTAATTTACCCAAATGTGGCAATTCGGCTTGCTAACAAATCCACTGAGGTGAAAGTGTGCCTCGTCAGTGAAGATGATTTCCTTTATAAAGTCAACATTTGCTTCTGTCAGTTCAACCACCCATTCGGCGTATTAGTGACTCTTGAAATGGTCAGTAAGCTTCAGCTCTTCAGTCAATTGAACCTTGTAAGTGTGTTAATTCAAATCTTTTTTCAAAATTCGCATCAGTGATGTTTGTGAGAGGTTCAATTATTGGGCACGATGACGAGTCGAGATTGAAGGCTCTTCTGTCACACTATCGCGAACAACATAAATGTTTTCCGAAGAACGAGCTAGGCGAGCATGTACAGGTGTTTTCCTTCATTTCCCACAGACTCGGTTTGTTAAAATTTGCGCACAATTATCCCGATTATGGAGACATTTAGTCGATTATGCTGAACAAACAAATCACGAAGTGCACGAAATGCATTTTGTTTTGAATGCCCATTTTCGTAAAAGGCTTCAACAATTTTAACGCGCTGCTCAATTGCTCCTCCATGGCTAAATTTGCCAAACATATGTCAGAAATGTCAAATTAAGTTGGACAAAAAACTTTACGTTAAGGTGTGACTAACAATTTATTTTATGTAAAGTGGCATAATTACCCAACCCAAAATCGTAAAAATAATGTGGTCACGATCTTGTGCCACTAGGGCGACGAATAGATTCGAATGGAATTTCCAAAAGTGGTAAAATCACAATTTTAGTAATTAAGGTAATTTACCCCTGATGTTTTGAGCTTACTGAATGTGCTCTCGACTTTTTGAGGGTCTCTGTCTTACAGAAGACTTCGTTTCATCCTTTTCGATCCTGGGTATATTGCTTTAAGTCATTCAGTCCAAAATTCATGGCATCCGCAATCAGTTGATCCCAAAGTGATAAAATCACAACTTTTGCAATTAAGCCAATTTACCACTGTAGTTGTGAGCTTTCTGAATGAGCTCTCGACTTTTTGAGGGTCTCTTTCTGAGAGAAGACGTCATTTCATCCTCTTCGATCCTGGGTTCATTGCTTTAAGTCATTCAGTCCAAATTTCATGGAATCCGCAATCACTTGATCCCAAAGTGATAAAATCACAACTTTTGCAATTAAGCCAATTAACCACTGAAGTTGTGAGCTTTCTGAATGAGCTCGCGAATTTTCGGGAGTCTCTGTCTGAGAGAAGACGTCGTTTCATCCTCTTCGATCCTGGGTATATTGCTTTAAGTCATTCAGTCCATATTTCATGGAATCCGCAATCACTTGATCCCACAGTGATAAAACCACAACTTTTGCAATTAAGCCATTTTACCACTGAAGTTGTGAGCTTACTCAATGAGTTCGCGACTTTTTGAGGCTCTCTGTCTTAGAGAAGACGTCGTTTCATCCTCCAAGATTCGGAGTACATTGATTTCAGCCGAAATTTCATAGAATCCGCAATCACTTGATCCTTGTTACGACTCGAAGATTCTCTTAGCTTGAGCACAATGTGGCCGAGCCTATGTAGCCGACATATTTTGACCCTGCTTTGATCAGTCCAACGGATGATGTACTCAAGCTAGCGATCGAAGAAACCTCATGAAAGGGCATATGGTGCAGTGAAATAGTTCCAATGGAAATAAGCCCCATGGGGCTTAATTCGCAACAAAAGGGAAATAGCCCCTGGGGGGCTTATATTATCTTCGAAATGGAAACAAGTCCGCCACGAAAAAGCATTAACCCCTGCGGGTGTGGTGTATGCAAAGTTTGAATGTGAGCCGGGAGTCATGCTGCCCCCCTGCTTGGGCTTACTGTTGGATTTGGGATGTGTGCTATTGAGTATGGTGGCATAATTTCCCAGCCCAAAGTCGTAAAAATAATGTGGTCACGATCTTGTGTCATTAGGGCGACGAATTCACATCGTGCATTATAGTCGGACCTCCCTTTACAAAGTTTTTGCCACACCTACTTTTTGATAAATTTTTATTTAAAAAAAACGATTTTCGGTAAAATTTAAAAGGAATTCAAACAAAACGTTCGACGTAAAAACATCGATATTAACATTTGATCCATAGATCATTTTTTTGGGGCGTTTTCTTACAAAAACCATTTTTTTGTCAAACCATAAACTATTTTCATAAACTTTCGGAGCTATTTTGAAAAATTTTAGCCACGCGCATTTTTGGGGTATGCAAGGCTTAAGTATGTAATGGGATTAGGTATTTAACGAATCGCACAGCGGATTGTTTTTTTTTTATTTAGCAAAATAACGTCTGCCAGATCAGCTAGTTTGAACATATTTTTTATAAATTTATAAATTTTTTTAATAACTGTGAAAAGTCAAACAAAAAGTTTTTTTTTCTAAGGAAATTTTATCACCATATTTCATAACTTGATAATGGTCAAGATAAATGTACACGATTGTATCTTCTACTGTTTCCAAAGACAATTACTCTCCAACTCCACATTGTGCACTTGCCACCAATTTTCTTTTCATTTCACCATACTTGCGAAAATTGCTGTACACCCTTCCAAACCTTATCTATTCATAAGCTGATGCACATGAAATGTATCGCAATGCGAATATCTACGATAAGATTAGTTTAAATATTTTTAGTGTTAATAGCTCATTAGTGTCCCCAGGCCTGTCATCACTCATACAAACACAAATTTAGTATCTGAGTGAATTTTGTTCGGAATTTCAAAGTATTACGCACTTCGCAGAAATCATGTGAGTATATGCTTCAACACCCCCCCTGCTGACGTTTCTATGACGTGAGATAGTGGCGCAGAATATATGTTGTGTTATAGGTTTTTTGGTTTTATGAGTGACTGGCTGAGATCTCAGCCCCCCATCCTCAGTCTCTGCAAGACCATTAATTAGGTCTTTTCTGCTGCTGCTGCTTTCATTTATTTTATCAGATTCTTTCTTTCTACTTGCGCATTCACTATTCCAATATTTTTGTTAAGTTAATTTTAAACACGTTCTGACGTAGATGCGATTTTTTTTTTTACTAATGTGCTACCTCCTCATGGGGATAGTAATGGTGGGTCTGCAGGAAATACTATTCTTCAATGGGATTCGGAATGTTTTTGTTTTTTTTTTTTTTATAAAAATTGATTGTAGCGTAAAATTTCAACAAAAAATGTGTTTACATATAAATTTTAGGTAAAAGAATAAAATTGGGTTTTTAGTTTTTTATTCGCTGACGTAGGATGCGATGCGAATGCGTACACTTTGTGGGTGAATCGGGTGAATTTTGAGGTACAAACGTGATGGTGAGGATTAATGGGGGAAATAAATGACAAATGTATTGGGAATTAAGAAAATGATGGGAAATTTGTTTGTAAAAAACGAACACCTTTTTTTCGTTTGTTGCAAAAAGTAAGCATAAATAAATTTGGGTTGTTTATTTGAAAAATATTCTAAAACATTGAAAGACACAACTTAGTTAATTGTATCTTAAAGCTAAAGCCTTCAAAACTTTTGCGATAGAACTTGTTTTCGACGAGAAGGTACTTTTTGTGTGTACTGGTTCGTGACGCAGGCTGTATTTAGATTTTTTGTTGGGTACCCCCACGTGATTTTATTATTTTCATTTTGATTATCTCTAATAAAATAATTGTAATAAATTTGTTTGATATATGAATTGATTCGAATGGAATTTCCAAAAGTGATAAAATCACAACTTTTGCAAATAAGCCAATAAAACACTGAAGTTGTGAGCTTACTGAATGAGCTCTCGACTTTTTGGGAGTCTCTGTCCTAGAGAAAACGTCGTTTCATCCTTTTCGATCCTGTTTACATTGCTTTAAGTCATTCAGTCCAAATTTCATGGAATCCGCAATCACTTGATCGCAAAGTGAAAAAATCACAACTTTTGCAATTAAGCCAATAAACCACTGAAGTTGTAAGCTTACTGAATGAGCTCTCGACTTTTTGGGAGTCTCTGTCCTAGAGAAGACGTCGTTTAATCCTTTTCGATCCTGTTTACATTGCTTTAAGTCATTAAGTCCAAATTTCGTGGAATCCGCAATCACTTGATCCCAAAGTGATAAAATCACAACTTTTGCAATTAAGCCAATTTATTACTGAAGGTGTGAGCTTACTGAATGAGCTCTCGACTTTTTGGGGGTCTCTGTCTGACAGAAGACTTAGTTTCATCCTTTTCGATCCTGTTTACATTGCTTTAAGTCATTCAGTCCAAATTTCATGGAATTCGCAATCACTTGATCCCAAAGTGATAAAATCACAACTTTAGCAATTAAGCCAATTAACCACTGAAGTTGTGAGCTTACTGAATGAGCTCTCGAATTTTTGGCGTTTCTGTCTAAGAGAAGACGTCATTTCATATTCTTCGATCCTGGGCATATTGCTTAAGCCATTCAGTCCAAATTTTATGGAATCCGCAATCACTTGATCCCAAAGTGATAAATCACAAATTTTGCAATTAATCCAATTTACCCCTGAAGTTGTGAGCTTACTGAATGAGCTCTCGAATTTTTGGGAGTCTCTGTCCTAGAGAAGACGTCGTTTCATCCTCTTCGATTCTGTGTATATTTCTTTAAGTCATTCAATCCAAATTTCATGGAATCCGCAATCACTTGATCCCAAAGTGATAAAATCACAACTTTTGCAATTATGCCAATTTACCACTGAAGTTGCGAGCTTACTGAATGAGCTCTCGACTTTTTGAGGGTCTCTGTCTGAGAGAAACGTCGTTTCATCCTTTTCGATCCTGTTTACATTGATTGTGTTCTAGATCAGGAATGAATAATCCGCATAAAAGGGCATCTGGTGCCACGGAAATAAGCCCCAGGCTCTATTCCTTACAAAAAGGAAATAGCCCCTGAGGGGCTTATTTTCTTTTCAAAATGGAAACAAGCCCCGCCACGAAAAAGCATCAAAACTGATTTGGAAAGCATTTCGCCGAACACCAGTTATTGTAATATCGGTGATTGTCGAGTTCTTAGCTACTGAATACTTTCAGCTCCTGAAAAGGTGAATTCTTAAAGTTTTTGGATCAGATTTTCCCTGATCCATGGTGAGCAATAATTTAGTACCCTGGGGGTAATGCATGATCCAATTTTGGCAGTGAATACAAAGGAACCGATTACCTATGTATAACGTATATTTAAAAATTATTTTTTTTTGTTAAACTCTGAGATGTTGTTTGGTTTTAAAAGAGACCACAATAATACATTCATTGGAGCATTTTAAAACATATCATCTCCTCTTGTTGAAAACTTTTTTTATTTTCATTTCGATTCATTTTTGATTCCAGACAAAAGAAAAAAAACAATAAATTAGTCTCTACGCCTTAATATTTTATTAAATATCTTGTTTAATAAATTAAAAACCAAACAAGTAAATTTAATAAAAAAAACATTTATTTTCAGCTAAAAAAATTTCATGCCTCTTTTTTAAAACCTCTTGCATTTGCAAATAAATTCCCACCTTCATTTGCATCCACAATGGACAACCAAGATATATATACATATATTAAATCTTTAGCGTGGAAATCTGATATAGTAATAATTAAAAATATAAAACAAAATGAATTATAAAAATTGAAAATTTTTGACAGCACAGTCATTGTCGTTCGTTTCTCACGCTTGGAATGATTTTTATGGGTACTGACTGACTGTGACTACAAGAGGTGGTAGCCCGAATATACCGTACTAATGCTATTTTTAACAAATTCCGAAATTTCGGCTAAAACCAAAAAAAAAAAAAAAATTATTCGTTTCTCTTTGACGTTTATTTTTCTTGAAAATATGTCTTACAGAGAATTCGGGTTGATTTGAAGATGATGGAAGAATAAACATTTGACAGATTTTTGCAGTTTGTTTATAAATTCCACACACACAATGTGAATGTGTCGTGAATTTTTGTACAATGTAAAGGCGATTGGTATTTTTGAACAAATTTTAAAAATTTGTTTGAGGGAATTTGTCTTATTAATGTTATGAAAAAGATGGTGAAATTGAATTGCATACTCGATTAAATCGCAATTTTTTTTTTCAGGTTTATTTTAGAATTAACGATAAAAATTTGTGTAAAACAAATTGTTGGCTCTGCAGTGTATGCTGTTACACTTGCACAAATATATATTATTAGTTTGTCATTAAATAAATATAAGTTTGTCAAGTTTGGTAGGGAAAAAAGTAGAAATGTTAGTGATTTTTTCATCATTATGGTCGAAGATATTTCTTATATCCTCAGCGAAAATTGCCTCGACCAATGTTAAACGTCATAACGGGTGATCCAAGTAGAGATACTTTTTTCAATAGCCTTTTTTGATAGATCACGTGTGAGTCGTGTCATGCTGTCATGTTATTTTTGTTTAGTATTGTTTGGCATTTCATAATGGAAAGACTTACGCGTGAACAACGTTTACAAATTGTTCAACTTTATTATGAAAATTCACGTTCTGTGAGGAATGTGTTTCGTGCACTTCGCTCAACTTATGGTCAACATAATCGGCCTACTGAGCGTACTATTCGCAACACCATCACCCATTTTGAGACCCAGCATTCATTATTGGATAATATTCGACCGAATAGACCACGTCCAGCACGCTGTGAAGGAAATATAGCGGCCGTAGCTGAGAGTGTACACGAAGACCGTAGAGAGTCGATTCGGCGCCGTTCGCAGCAACTCGGACTGACGTATGGAACGACTTGGCGCATTTTACGTCAAGATCTTAAATTGAAAGCGTACAAAATACAGCTTGTGCAACAACTGAAGCCGCTCGACCTTCCCAAGCGACATCGCTTCGCTCTATGGGCTCTTGAAAATTTCCAAGAAGATCCGACGTTTTCGAGGCAAATTTTGTTTAGCGATGAGGCCCATTTCTGGCTCAATGGGTATGTAAACAAACAAAATTGCCGCATTTGGGACGAAGAGCAACCTGAAGAGATTGAAGAACTGCCACTTCATCCAGAAAAAACAACGGTTTGGTGTGGTTTGTGGGCCGGTGGAATCATCGGTCGAAATGCTCGAACGAGTGATCGAAATTTTGACTCAACGGATGGACCATCTGCGAAAAAGCAACGGCCAACATTTGATAGACATAATCTTCAAAAAATAAATGCCAAAGAATGTTCTTTCATATGATAATTAACATTCTTCATCAAATTTGAATTTTCTGTGTTTTTTTTTCTTTAAAAAGTAGGGAACCTCGAAGTGGATCACCCTTTACTATTAATTTATAAAATTAGTTTTCTAAACGCTGTTTTTTAGATTCATAAAACTTTGAAATGAAATAAAACAGAAGTTGATTTTTTTTTACATTGACATGCAATTACTTTATTTGAAATATAATTACAGGGTATCCGCTACCATTTTGGTAAAAAATAGTCTTGACACTTCATATTTGGCAGTCGTGTAAACACGTGGCAAATTTATTATGGGAAAATATTCGATAAACTAACGTGTTTTAATCGTTAAAACATTTTATCAAAATCAATCATCGATTACTGTGAAGATGAGAATCGTGCAATCGTAATCGTGTAGTGAATGATTTCGATGAAAGAGGGTCTGTTGGTGATAGGCCCAAGCATGGACCACAACGTACTGCAAGATCGGCTGAAAAAATTATTGCTGTTCAAGGAAGAGTTCAAAACAATCCATCAACCTCAATTCGACGCCGTGCTCAAGAGCTTGGTCTTCAAAGAACAACTTTGGTCACAATTTTGCATAAGGATTTGCATTATTGTTTCCATTTAATTTTCAGTTGACACAAGAGCTTCTTCCGTAAGATCACTTACGCCGCCGTACATATGCCAATATGATGTTACAGCTAGCCCATGACTACCCCGATTTTCATGAAAAAAAATCATAATGAGTGACGAGGCACATTTTCATTTGAATGGATACACGTGAATAAACAGAATTGTCGGTTCTGGGCAATGGAAAACCCTCAAATTAATCATCAGTCACCCTTGCATCCATTAAAAGTTACAGTGTGGTGTGCAATTTGGTCAGGAGGGGTCTTCTTTGAAAATTAAAACGGCGTAACGGTAACTGTGAATGAGGAGCGATACCGTGATATGATTGAAACCTTTTTATTGCCACAACTGCATGATTTGGGCTTGATTAACATGTGGTATCAGCAAGACGGTTCCATTGATTACAATGGAATTACTGCGAGACTTCTTTCCACTGCAAGTTTTTTTTTTTCAAGAAATGGTGATGTTGATTGGCCTCAACGCTCGCCTGATTTGATTGTTCCGGACTTCTTTTTGTGGGGATATCTGAAAAGCAAGGTTTATTAAAACAAACCAGAACAGCTTGAGCTAATCAAACAAAATATTGGTAATGAAATTAATGAAATTCTGCATGAAATGTGTGAGAATGTAATGAAAAATGTGCTCAATAGGGCTCGCATTTGTAAGACAAACAGAGGCGGACATTTACCTGATATTGTATTCCATACATAATTGCCGACATTAAATAAAACATTTTTCAATGTAAGATCCATTCTCTTTCATTTAATCAAAAATTATAAACAAACAAAGTAGTGTACCTTCCCGGCGGTCACCCTGTATCTTCTGTCATTAGATTCTTAATATGATTTCTGGCATATGGCAGCCACGGCTGACTCGGACGTAGTCTCATCTGGTGGTCCAATTTTTGTTGACTTTTTCCAACATTTGTGGTCGTATATCGGCAATAACCCGGAGAATGTTGTCCTTCAATTGGTCAATCGTTTCGGACTAGTCGGCGTAGACTACCGACTTCGAATATCCATACAGAAAAAAAAGTCAAGCAGTGCTAAATCGCACGATCTTGGAAGCCAATTCACAGGATCAAAACCAGAAATTATGCGCTCACCGAACCATTCTTTCAACAATTCATTTATGGCACGAGCTGTGTGACACGTTACGCCGTCTTGTTGAAACCACAGCTCCTGCGCATCATGGTTGTTCAACCGATGAACGAAAAAGTCAATAATCATGGGTTTATAGCGGTTACCATTGACTGTAAGTTTACGGCCATCTTCGTTTTTAAAAAGAAGTGCGGACCAATTTTTCCACCAACCCATAAAGCACACCAAACAGTTCAATTAGAATGATTCGGGTCTTTCTCTACACCACGCTCTACAGGAGAAATGACTTCTTCTGCGTATTATCATTTACATTAAACGTGATGCGAAAACGTTCCCTACAATCTAATTATTTGCTCTAATGGACGATTATGTTGACCGTAAAATAGACGTAGCGCGCAATACATATTTCGAACAGAACCATGATTTCAAAATAAATTTGCACAATTTGTAAGCGTTGTTCAGACGTCAGTCTTTTTATACCCTATCCCATTAAGTTTTTTACATAGAGAAATAATTTCGCTAGATATACCAAAGCATATGGCTCGACTCAGAATCGCTAGCTGAGTTGATCTAGCCATGCCTGTCTCTCAGTCCGTCCGTCCGTCTGTGTGTCACCGATTTTTGGGCCTTAATTTTTGAGCTAGAGTTTTGAAATTTAGTATAAAGACTCTCTATCCGACGAAGCAGAACGAGTGTAAAAAATTTTCAAATCCGCCCACTGCCACGCCCAGTTTTAAGAAAAGCGTTCTTTTTGGCAAAACGGTAAGAAATTTTGAAAAAGTTGGTGAAGAGGATATTAAGACAAAACTAATATCTATATTTCGGCTATACAAAGTTTCCTGTAGGCTATGCTTTTCCACAATACTGCTAAAGATGTCTTCTCTTCCTACCTTTGCGGTAAAATCTCCTAGCACGATTTTGACGTCGTACTTCGGTAAAACCTCTTAGGTTTTGTCAAAGAGCTAGTAGAAGCAATGCTTAACTATATCATCTTTTTCCTCGTTCGGGTCGTGAGCGCATATAATTTGTTGACGAATTTGGCCTTGATGCGGATTCTTATAATGCGTTGGCTAATGTCTTGGAAACATAAGACTTCATGCCTAAATCTGGCACTTATAACAAATCCGCATCCGAATATTCGTTGTTACTGCTCACAGTCTGTGGCAGATGTCACAGTTTTTCATCCCCTTTTTGCCCCGGCCCATCACATGGGATGGATGGCAGTAATGTCTGTTGTGTAGCAGTTTAAAGCTGTTAATGTTCTCACACTTTTTCGTTTAGCAGGGTCGTTAACAATAAAATCAGTCCTTTCCGAGGCTAGTGGCTGCTTCGTACCTAGTGGATTTTTTCCTTGGGTGGGTAGTTAACCCTAAGCACAAACCCCACCCTGGAGGGCCAGTTCCAATTTATTAGATACCCCTAGGACACGGGGCCATCAGTATCCACTTAGGGATTAAGCGCTGCCGTTGGCCCTTCGGTTCACCGGCCACGATCTCTGTTCAAGGGGAGTGACAAACCCTAGACAAGCAGCTGGTCTAGTTTCACCTGCGACAGTAGACCGGGTATTTATTCCTTGCCATTCTGAACTGGCTGTTTATGGTGTTGCTATTTTTCCATTTCCAGTGCATAATAGAGGCACAAAATCCGAAAGTCACTCGTCTCTCATCAAATCGATTTTCTTGAATCTTAATAGCAGACTATATATTTATTATAAATAAATTAATTTAGTTGCTTACTCAAAAAATAAAACTATTAACATATTTTTGGTATCGCTTTCTATCAACCACCCTGTCTTCACGTCAGAGCTTATTATTACACGTGCAAATTAGTGCTTACAACATCTGTTTCACTGGTCACACTCATTTGTTGCACTACTTAAGGCATTCCATATTTTATTATAAATTTTTAACTGCAATTCATATTTATTCTTCGATTTATTTTTATGTACAGATGCATAATGAAGTTGTTTGTTTGAATACACGAAGCGGCGCAGTTCATAAATATTTTTATTACTTTTTTTTAATTTTAGGAACCATAATATTCGTGCTTATCCATTAATTTCGATTTAAGTGTCGATCATGACTGGAAATAAGAATAATGCTTTCCTAATAGAATTTGTCATTTTTGTGAAGTTTAATGATTCAGCAAAAATTTATGAGAAATTTACAAAAAACATTTAAATTAGCATTCCTACTTTTTTCTTGCTTATTATTTAGCAGATGAAGCTTAGCGGTGTTAAAAGCAAGCTATATCCACCTTTCTTCTCTTTCTATACTTTTCTTTTTCTGGATACACTATTCGACCTCTCTTATAATTCAACTTTCGTGATTATGTTGGCTAAATGCTTGTCTAATATTTACAAAAATGTTCCAGTGAAAAAAAAATTTGCAATGTTGTTACGTTACCCTCGATATCGGGATCAAATGCATTGAGGAATATATGATGCATTATATGATCGTTTAAATCTAAAATTTCGATTTTATATTCATTCTGACCTGTTGTAAGAACTTTTTAATTGACTTGATTACGTAAGAACAAGTACTTTTGAAACTTTATCTAATTCATTGGTTAGTGGCGCCCAACGTGAGGACATTTTACCTTTTATTATTTTCAGGTGATAGAACATGATTATATGAAAAGGCTACACCTTTACTTGTTGTATCAACATCGTTATTTCAAATCCAAATTTTATTTAATGTGGACCAAATGAATGACAAGATGAACAAAATAACTTTTAGTCGTCATAATTCATTGGCGTTTAGCAAAATGACTAGCGATTCGGTAACTAACCTCTATTAAGTCTGGCTATATTCCTCATTACTTTAATTTTTTACAATCGGCATCAGACAAATTCCAAGATCGAATCAGCGGCTAGAGATGAGGCTACAGTCGTTATATAAAATGTATGACCTGGTTTGTTCACACAGTCTTACATTAAGTCTTCAAAATGATGTTACAAAAAATGGCGCCCAACGTAAGGACCTTTTTGATTAGGATTGCATAGTAAATTGCTTTGGAAGTTCTAGACTTTGAGTGTTTGTTAGAGTTTTACTTTGCAACCAACTAGCTATCGCTGGATGCACTCTTGTTATGATTTCTATGAGCGGCTAGAGATGAAGCTACAGTGTGAGTTCATTGTATAAAATGGTTTTTCCTGGTTTGTTCACACAGTCTAACATTAAGTCTTCGAAATGATGTTACCAAAAATGGCGCCCAACCTAAGGACCTTTTCGATTGGTAAATTCGAATTTCTAGACTTCAAAGGTTTGTCAGAGACTGACTTTGCAACAAACTAGCTCTCGCTGTATGCACTCTTGTAATGATTTTTATGAGCGGCTAGAGATGAAGCTACAGTGTGAGGCCATTATATAAAATTGTTTTTCCTGGTTTGTTCACACAGTCTTACATTAAGTCTTCAAAATGATGTTACAAAAAATGGCGCCCAACGTAAGGACCTTTTTGATTAGGATTGCATGGTAAATTGCATTGGAAGTTCTAGACTTCGAGTGTTTGTTAGAGTTTTACTTTGCAACCAATTAGTTCTCGCTGGATGCACTCTTGTTATGATTTCTATGAGCGGCTAGAGATGAAGCTACAGTGTGAGGCCAATATATAAAATGGTTTTTCCTGGTTTGTTCACACAGTCTAATATTAAGTCTTCGAAATGATGTTACCAAAAATGGCGCCCAACCTAAGGACCTTTTCGATTGGTAAATTCGAATTTCTAGACTTCAAAGGTTTGTCAGAGACTGACTTTGCAACAAACTAGCTCTCGCTGTATGCACTCTTGTAATGATTTTTATGAGCGGCTAGAGATGAAGCTACAGTGTGAGGCCATTATATAAAATTGTTTTTCCTGGTTTGTTCACACAGTCTTACATTAAGTCTTCAAAATGATGTTACCAAAAATGGCGCCCAACCTAAGGACCTTTTTGATTAGGATTGCATGGTAAATTGCTTTGGAAGTTCTAGACTTCGAGTGTTTGTAAGAGTTTTACTTTGCAACCAACTAGCTATCGCTGGATGCACTCTTGTTATGATTTCTATGAGCGGCTAGAGATGAAGCTACAGTGTGAGGCCATTATATAAAATGGTTTTTCCTGGTTTGTTCACACAGTTTAATATTAAGTGTTCGAAATGATGTTACCAAAAATGGCGCAGAACCTAAGGACCTTTTTGATTGGTAAATTCGAATTTCTAGACTTCAAAGGTTTGTCAGAGACTTACTTTGCAACCAACTAGCTCTCGCTGTATGCCCTCTTGTAATGATTTTTATGAGCGGCTAGAGATGAGGCTACAATCTGAAGGCATTATATCAAATGCCTTTCCTTGTTTTTTCACACAGTCTAACATTAAGTCTTCGAAATGACGTTACCGAAAATGGCGCCCAACCTAAGGATCTTTTTGATTGCCAAATTGTTTTCGAATTTCTAGACTTCGAGTGTTCGCAGACTTCAAACACACCATCTGATGCAACATTCTTCCTTAGAAAATAGTTTAAGGAAATCTAGTTCGTATTTTGTGTAAAAGCTTCAAGTAGTTTTCGAAAAAATGTCTGCGGAATATTCAGTTTTCGATTCGGTGACTTGGAAACAAATTGTATCATACATTTAGATACTCATCACCATCCCCAAATCCAATCCAATAACAAAAATCTGCAACGACAATAATTAAAACCAAAATAAGCTGCTGAAAATTTAGCAGTCACATGTTTGCACAAATTTTGTCAAAAAACTTATATGTTCGCACATGTTTTCTGTTTCGTGCCTCCGCTGTTCGAGATCAATTAACCTGAAAATACAGACTAATACTTCGTGATAGTTTTTAGATTTACGCATAGTTAACTCTGCACGATCGCTATGCAGCTTCTGGCTATAGATTCACTCTATTTTACAGATACATTAGAACAATTGTCGTGCTGGTATAAAAATAACCAAACCGAACAGATACGCCAAACAATGCGGTGTTGATTGAGATATTTTTGTGAATTTTATTTTCAACTATTTTTGCTGTTTTTTGTTTTTGTTTTACTGCCTCTTAAGATGAAACCCCTTAGAATGATCTCACAACTAACAAGTGCGATAATTTAGCTTACATGTTGACGTAGGTATGATTATTGTTGTTCTCCTTTGTTTTTGTATCTTTAGTACGGATGTTTAGATATTTGTTTGGGAATTTATTTCGCTTTGAATGTACTTTTTTCTCGCCTTCTTAATTGCCTCGTGGCGTTTGATGTATGTACCTGCTTTGTTCTGTCAATATTCACCTATCCATCATTATTTTCTATTTTATTTAAGTTTAACACTTTTTTAGTCAATAAGCAATGCAAATCTTAAATGAACATCGTTGAAGATGTTATACATGATTTCTATGGGGAAGACGTTTGGATGCGACTCTATGAACCGGAAAAATCTTGTTGGCCGTATCTGCCGACATTTGCCGTGCGATGAAAATTAAACGGCGGATGGAATTTATTAAAAGCTTACAAACGATATGAATTCGTTTTTTTTTTTTTTTTCAAAGCGAACAAGCGGCAGAATAGTTACAGATACATAAATACTCTGCACATTTATTTGTTTTGTGTCTTATAGTCATGCTGGGTAGTGTTCTATAATATTTGTCGAATGTGGAACACAAACGGCACACAGGGTCATGTGAAGGGGAAAGTTCTACATGAGTTTCGAAATTAGTTAAGAGATGATATGTGAGTGTATTCTCATCTGCGATGGAATATCAGATACACTATTCATTTCAAGGGTAGATATTTTGTAACGAATCAATGAACAATTTGTCACAATTCTGTCGAGTGAAAGTCATTCACACATCAAATAGCCTTCACATCTGCAAATGCCTACTTAAATGATCATTAATATGAGAAAAATTAAAATTAAAAAAAAATAAATAAAAGCCGCACAGATATAGATACTTATTTATTTTTAATTGAGGAATCTTATAGCTATAAATAGGAACCAAATGTATGTATACAAAAATTTAATAAAACTGAACAGGGTGATTCGTGGTGGAATGCATTTCGGGACGTAGGCAAATTGATGTCTACAGCGTCAATAAGGCATGTCATGTGATTGATGGAAATCCTCGATAGTAGTTTGGTGAGTGTCCAAACTAGAAAAATTGTATTTTTACATTTTTCATTTTTTTGGAGGAAATTTAAATTAAGAAAATAGATTTCAAAGAAATCCAATCTCATTTAGATGTCAACTGAATATTCTTTGAAATGTTTCCATCATTCTTAACATACACACATTACAAATCCTGTCATTACCCAAACCAAAAAAAACTCCCCAACCTTCGTAGTCTATTATGTACAAATTTATCTCAAAGCATTAACTTCCTCATTGGCAAAAATATTTGACATATCCAACGGGTGTAGATGTCGCAAAATCCACTGTCGACAATCTGTCATTTGTGTTTCACATTGAAAATATTTGTTTATTTAATTTTTCGAAAATGTGCACAATAACAGATGTCTCCATGGGGGAACAAAAATTCAATTCCTGAAAAATATCTCCTTTTCTCTCGATTTTCTTTTCAATGATTTATTTTTGTGTATTTATTTGTTTCGTCCAATCATGATTAATCAGAAGACAATAAATTAAAAAAAAAACAACAACGAAAAAATTAAATATTAAGTTTAGATTTACATACACATATGTATAGAAAATTTACTAAACAATAAATTATGATTCATTACCGAGAGTAGAAATTAAAAATAGCTTATAGGTGCGTTGAATTTATATTAATTTGTTTGTTTAATTTTAACATAAATATACAAATTGGTAAATTTGCATTTTTTATTTCTTTTCTGAAGTGCGAGGTAAGAAAAAACTTAAAGAATTTGTAATTGCTTCCTTCATAAAAAAATACAAAGAACACAAATTAATTTCTCCTTTAGTTGAAAATGTTTTTTTTTTAAATAAACAAATAAATATTAAAACAAATCGGGTAAACTATTGTACATCGGGATTTACATGTAGTAAAATTTGAAATTGAACTCAAATATTTATTTCCTCAATGTAGAGGATTCAGTATTACAATAATTATTGCGTAAAGTTTTTAATTTCGAAAAATGTAAGAATCGGTAAGTTTAGTAAAATCTTTAAATGTGTGGAATGAATCTCACAAGAAAAAAGTGAATCCCAACAAGACTCAGGATCACAGCGATGGCTCATATTTAAAAAATTCTTGTTTGACAAAAAACAGACAATGTTTTTTTGGCATTTTATAGTCTATTGTAACAACATAAAGCCCTTGGACGGCGGGCAGCGAACATTTCCGCAATGAGCTGATCTAAAAGAACATAAATAATTTTAGGTACGACCTGAGTGATTAGAGATAAGACTGCTTTTTTTACCTCATGTAGAAATTGCCATACCTAGAAATTGCCGCTTCTAAAAGTTATTTAATGAGACCTGCGTAGTGAACTGTCTAAGTGAGTTGGTTTGCACCAGGAATCTATCCTGTGTGAACACAGATATATTTTTTCTAGATCATGTACACCGCGATCTTGTTTCCTTTTCGAAATGAAAATAAGCCGTGCCCCAAATAGGCATTAACACCCGCGGCTTTTATTGCCATTTTGACAGAAAAAAAAGTAATAATTCAAACCCAACCAACAGTGTGCCCAAGCAGGGGGCTGCAGGAGGTAACATTCTGTCCCAATGCATATTCAAACTTTGCATACACTAAAAAAAAATCAAACAGTGAGCCCAAGCAGGGGGTTCCAGGGGGCTATCTACCCCCAATGCATATTCAAACTTTGCATGCATCCCATTTCGCACCCATCCCAAATCCAACAGTGAGCCCAAGCAGGGGGTTTCAGGTGACAACATGCTTCCCCAATTCATATTCAAACTTTGCATACATCCAATTTTGCACCCATCCCAAAGAAGCAGGAAGGTAGTTGCATACATATTCAAACTTTGTGTACATCGAACTTCGCATGCAAACCAAATCCAGTAAGCCCAAGCAGGGGGTTCATAATATGCATAGAACGCATGAGAGTTTGGGTGTTTGAAATTTGAAAATGCATGAAGGGGTAGGTAGGTTTGAGTATCCCCCCCGACCCTCTGCAACCCCTCTGCTTGGGCTCACTGTTGGATTTCGGATGGGTGCAAAATTAAATGTATGCAAAGTTTGAATATGAATTTCTGGAGCATGTTGCTCTCTTAAACCCCCCTGCCTACGCTCACTGTTGGATTTGGGATGGGTGCAAAATTGGATGTTTATAAAGTTTGAATGCGTATTCCGTGGTGACGGTTAATGTAATTAATCAAAATGATTCTATCTGACTTTGTAGAGGCCTACTAAAATAGCCATGCTCAAGTGGTATGTGTAAGAATGAATCATCAAAGATTCGCTGTCAAGTAACTCAGTTAAAAATGTCAGTTTGACAAGATCTGACAGATTAAAAAAAAAACAGTTCTGAATTCCTATCATACCCAAGGTATTCTAGCTGTCAATTCCGGTACCCTCGTCTATTTTACCTTTTCCTTGCAATTAAAATAAAAGCCTGCAATCGTTAAGAATGCAGATGGATTCAAATTGGCTAACATAGCGAAACGTTAAGAAATTTTAAATCTTTGGCCTCATTTAGGATGTTCCAGCATTTTTTTTAATAATGTTGAATCATGTTTTTCTAAGATTACAAAACGGGCTCATTGGCGTGATGGTTGGTGCCACGGAAGGTCTGAGTCCGATTCCCAACCGTATAGCAACACCTAAATGATTTTTCACTTGCCCTTCTCTCGAGATGATCTGACAAATCATCCGAATAGTATCAATTGTCAAGGAAAACTTATCTCAAATTTGCGGTTCGGATTCGCCATAAAACAGAAGGTCCCGCCATCATGCTAGAAGTACACACGCACATATGAATGGTTGTGAGAAAGCTCGACCCTGGGTACTTACTAGCCTGTTGCGACAAAATACTTTTTTTTGGCCTAGTGGTAAGTGCGTTTTACTATTAAGCGAGGGTTCCCTGTTTTAAATCCCGGAAGTAACAACATATTTGTTTTGTTTCTACCCAACCTCTTGCAAATGAAAGGATAGGTAGGTATGAGTCACTGCAATGTTCATGCCAGGTATTTAGTTTTTTGTTTGAATTTTTTTTTCAGTGGCACAGAGTATAGATCAGGATTTGATTCTCTACTGTTCTATAACGAAAATTTTGTTTTTCCTTATCCTTTGAAAAGCTTATCTCAAATTTGCCGTTCAGAGTCGGCATAAAACAGGAGGTCCCGCCATCGTGCTTAGAAGTACACACGCACACATGAATGGTTGTACTAGGTACTAACGAGCCTGTTGCGCCAAAATTTTTGTTTGTGTATTTGTACCATAATATGGGCGTAGTATAATTTTGCTCGCCAATAGCAATTATAGAAAAATACTCCAGAAATTTGAGGAAATCAATAATAAAAGGAATATCCCATGAAAAAAGGAAAAAAGCTGAAAAAATATTCTAAGATTATGTTTCAAAAACTACATTCTTAGGAGATATTAAATAAGATGAACAGTCAAAGCCTGGCCTCATAATCGGACTCGAAATGTCTCTCCTAGTTAGCCTTTTGAGACAAGTGTCATTTGTATTGTGATAAGGTTGGCATGAACCTGCGTGGATACACAGACTATATAGTTAGAAACATCTTTCTGCTATGGTCTGCTAAATTTTCAAAATATAAAATGTCTAGATACTAGCTTGGTTTCCTATAATTGTTCATCAAAAGTATCAGTAATACATCATACATTCGTACCCATGCAAATAGCTCCAAAAATGATCTCAATGAAAACCCACACCTACCTCGTTTTTCTTCTTAGAAATCTTCAACATTGAAAAAAAAATTGCTAAGCATTATTCCCCATCTAGGTTCCTATTCGCAAACAATAATTCAATTCACTCAAGTAACTCCGTCCTATATTTGTAATCTGTTTCGACTTTGAAAAGATGTCGAAATAGCTTTCCACATACACTCCACGTCCATTAAAATAACAAACAAACACATTTTGGCATGGAATCCTCTAAGTGAATAATGTCCTCCGGCATTAATTTCCATTTTTATTCCTTGTAATGGAAAAATAAAATACCCAAGCAAAAAAAAAACACAAAAATCTATCACG
The DNA here is from genome assembly GCA_949824845.1 of Rhingia rostrata. Taxonomy (NCBI): domain Eukaryota; kingdom Metazoa; phylum Arthropoda; class Insecta; order Diptera; family Syrphidae; genus Rhingia; species Rhingia rostrata. The sequence goes on along the minus strand of OX463757.1, from coordinate 16,438,373 downwards.
GTAAATCGAAATTGCTTTGTCGAAAACAACTTCGAACACTCTTTTTAATGGCAACTGAAAAGAATGACTGAAACTGCTTTCGCCGCAAGTCACGGCAATAAAATTCGGTTATCATGCGTCACATATAGGGATACTTTTATGAAACCCTTAAACTACCGAATAATATTGATTTTGTAATAAACGGATGACATACGGTTAAACGAAGGTGGAGCTCATCCTTACCATATGCAACGGATTTGATGGCGGCTGTGAGGACAATTGGAGGATACAAATCTGAAAAAAAAAGTTATAGACTCCCCCGCACCATTATAACATTTTTAAATTATTTTTTATTTTATTTGTGAAAGGGTTTATGAGCTGTAAGTTGTAAACAGGGAACGTTTCCAATGGGCAATAACATCCAAATGTGTATTTTTTTATATTTGGCGGTGGCGTGTCTTGCTTAAAGTGTTTTGGATTTTAAGAAAACGGATTTGGGAATTTTTTACATCCCAAAATTAAATAGATTTTTGTAGGGGGTTACTACAGAGAGCTGTGGCGTGGGGTGTTAACATTTTTTTAAAGATGGAAAGCCAAAATTTCCTTTTGTTTTTCGACTCAGAAAAATAACAATAAGGTTGTTAATATCTGAAATAAAAAGAATTTTTCGACTCAGAAAAATAACAAAATGGTTGTTAATATCTGAAATTGATTCGGAGACAATATAGAGTCTTTGGGTTCTTCACATTTAATGAGTCCCAGACTACAAAACAATTAAATTCAGCAATTGGAGAAACTTAGCGTACAACAGCAAAAGGCATTGACAACAATTCTTATCAAATCCATTCAAAATATCTTCAAAGTGGTTCTGTCATTTTCAGATAACGCAATTTGGCTTCATTAACAAATTAACTGTGGTCTTCTCGTCAAAGGTACTATTAACTTAACATCAAGTTAATTTCGATAATATTTTCGAAAAGAAACTATAGCTTCGTCTACGAAGCCTTAACTAAAGTAAAATATATCACATTACATGCTTTAAAATCAGTTACTGCTTTTATGCTTTTATTTTATGTAGTGAGCCTCAGGGCAATCTTTCATTTTGACATCTGAAAAATCCACAAAATTCCTGTTGTCTAAAGAGGTGCCAGTTGGAATGTCATAGACAATAAAATGAGCATCATGATGTCTGAAGAGGACTTCAATTAACGCACCGACTTTCACTGATTGACAAGCCGAATCGTTTGTGGTGAATATGGATCAAATTGACGATGATTTTCGTAAAAAAACAAACGTGGCACTATGACTGTTAAATCTGAAATTCATCTATAAAGAATCATGAAAAGCGCTTTTTTTCGAAGACGATGCTGGTGCAGCGATAAACATCAAGGCGAAGCCATGATTGACGATGATTTTCGTAAAAAAAAACAAACGTGGCACTATGACTGTAAAATCTGAAATTCATCCATAAAGAATCATGGAAACGCTTTTTTTCGAAGACGATGCTGGTGCAGCCATAAACATCAAGACGAAGCCATGATAACAGATTTTTATATGCCTATCCTTCGCGATAAATCCATAAAGATCTTCGGGATCCAACAGGACCCTGCCTCAGCTCATACAGCCAGTTTCTTGTGTAATTTATTCCTCAAATCATTAATTTCGAAAAAAAAAATGTTAACTTTGACTAACACCTGCGGTCTCTGATTAAACACCTCCGATAAACACCTGAAAATACAGTAGCTGAACATGACATGAGATGAGATGAGAAAAGATGATTTTTGGCAAAAACATTACCATTAATAATTGTAAGCCAATGATAACCCTTAATCAACATTTGACTGATTTAATTAACATTTTGGCGGAAGGAATCATTAAAACTATCTTTTACGAAAACGATGGTAAGGCACGTAACTATCAACGAAGAGGAATGACAACGGATTCCCAATGCTAATTCTAACTGAAAAACTTTCGTTTCTTACTAAACAGACAGTGCCACGATTATCCTATCTTTTATTCTGTTCCTTGGACGCTTAATTTCGAAAAAAAATTATTTTGTCACGATCACCCAACTTAACGCCGCCAAGGCCCGGAATACTTGGAAAAGTGATATGAAATGCCGAAAAACGAACACGATACGCTATTCTGGATCTGGATGAATGGTCGTTTCAAAAAAAAATACTTTCTGCTCAACGAGTTTTAAAATGTTGTTTTGAGAGATTGAACTTTGCTGAGATACAGGTATAGTCGAGAGGTCACTGAAAATGGCTACAAATGCGTAGTAGCAACAGCAACCGGGAAAACTGGATGTGCATTTTTTTGAAGGCACTTATTCATCCCAGACCTCTTATTTTACTTCTTCCCTAAAAAGTGATTCTATTGTTATTAACATCTCTCAAGACACCCCACCAAATGGTTCCACGTAAAAATCTTTTTTTTTTTGTGTGCGGATGTTAAGCTATGTGAATTGACTTAATCTGTCCATAAACACTTGAGATAGTTTCCAATATCTCATTCTTAATGTCCCATTAAAGTATTCCCAAAGTCCCTCGACATGCCACTTTACCACTTCTAAATGAAAAGGATAAAAATAAATGAGTTCGTTTAATTTTCGAAAAAAATACTTCTCACATCTAGATGGTGGTGACAATATTGATTTTTATTTTTAAAACTCATGAAAAATAGAAAACACTTTAAAGTCATTTAACATGATTTACATCTCTTCCCTTTATGTATAAAATTCGTCTTAGGAAGTGACATTTATGAATGTCACGCTAGTAGAAGTATTGTCCTCGACACATGCATTTGCCCTGCCGATCGATCATCATCGGTTCAAGCTTCACCCAGCTAGTACTTAGACCCTACCATTGATTTAGGCATTACACATTGTTCCTAATGGACGTGGCATGAAATAAATTTTGCCAGCTACAGCAATGCTTTTGTCAAAAAAAAATTTTTTTTTAATATAGAAAGCAGCTCTCCTTGAGGACCAAATTGTTATTTTTTCCTACTCTTCCATTCTCGTTGGGGTTTTTCTTTGCTTCCCTTTCATGTTTGATTGGAGCAGGCATTTGTGAATTTGTGTGCGGTGCGTATCCACACAATGAATAGAAATAACTCTTGTGCTCATTGAGAACACTACGACAACGACAAAAAGTAACAAAAGCACACTTTTTTGTTGGTGTGGTTATTTTCGCTGACACAAGCATATGCGATGTATGTGTACGAGTTGACGAATATATCCATTTAAGCGACCTTCGGAAACCTTTTGGCTGGTTGGGGGTCGGGTGGGTGATCATCGTCGGACATCTTTCCTAATGGCACTTTGGCGAGTCTTAAATCACTTTTTTTCGAACATGACTGCTGGTAGAAGTTTACGAAGGGATTGTGTATGTTTACTGTCGAAATGTTGTGTCAAATCTTATTTATGTTGAATTTTTGGACATTTGAGATGAACGATATTATTTTTGGCAAATTCGCAAGTATGCGTTTTGGTGCGTTGTTGTCTCGAATCATTGCGGATACTCGTGCACTTATTTTTAGTGGATGTGAGTGATATGCATTGATGAAAACCACATGCAAAGTTCGTTGGTAGATGAATGGATGAGCGCATTTGGCGCATCGCAAACAAATGAGACAACGACCGACCGACGTTGGAACAGGTGGGAATGATTTGTTTTAATTTGATTGAGATACAGCAGTCATTGAAAAGTTTCATTGAAAATTTTCATTGGATAACACAAAACGTGATGGAACTGGAAATTTAGTTGTTTAGGGTTGTTATAGAAATGATGGGAAAATTCCATTTCTCCATACTTTGATTGAAATACCCCAACAAGTGAATATATAACATTCGAACGAATTAATTTTGACATTGACATTGAAATCACAGTACTTCGCACATGAATGCAACGAACTACAGACACGTATCAGCACTGGTGACTGTGGCCATCGGCTAGGACAGACCAGAACATTAATACAACAGAAAGAGACAGATAGACATAGTAGGAAAGACATATAACATAACAAAAAAAAAAGTATTTTCTTCGAAATTTCGAATTAAAATAAATTTTCAATAAATAAATAAATACTGCAACACGTAAAGATAAATTTTAATAATGGATTTCAATGATGGCCAAGCCTAGTGTCTTTGTTATGACCGACAATCATAATTGAAAAACAAAACATCATGGAACTGAATTTCGTTCAAAATCGCGAGAATTGCAAAATTCTTCTCGGCCACAAAAAAAATTTATCAAAATGTACACCTCACGTTAAATCGTGCCTTCTGACCCCTTTGCTTACACATTTAACTAAATGCCTCGTTAGACAACGTCTGGATTTTGTCGAATTTTTAATGAGGAAATGTGCCGTGACATATGGCCAAGCGTTATAAGGCCAAATTTATAAATGTGGCCTTATGCCGCTTTATAAAAGTGACACAAGCATTTGGCATTATGACACTTCGAAAAAGCGACTTTAGGTCGAAGGTGAAAAGTGACATAAAGCCAAATGGATCTCAAATCAAATTGTATATACACTTATCAGGGAAGCAAATATAATATGCAATCGAAATTGCCATAAAGCCGAGTTGGTCTTTTGAAGCATCTTTAAAGTGTCATTACATCAAATGCTAGAACGCTTTGTGAATGTGACATAAGATTTACAAAGCGTCATAAGACCAAATTGGTCTTCTATCGCGGCACACGAGGAAACTATTTTTCGTTCGTTACACTGATTGTAGGTTAAACTTTGTTGTGTGACATAATACCGTCAGATTTGAATCGCTTATAACTATGAGACTAATAACGTGAGATCCGTGGTTGAGCACACATTCGATAGACTATACATGTACGTTTTAGTCGTGTGGTATTTGTTTTACCTTCGGCATATTGATACTTTTATGAGAGCATTTCCGTCATCAGTAAGAATAAGCTTTGTGTTAAGTCTTAAAATTGTGTGGAAACTAGTTTTGAACGTATATTTGGAAATTTTCGTGAAGGGGTCTCGGAGCATTACATGAACCTAAAGTAATGCAGCAAAAGTTTTCGGTGAAATCTAAGTATGTAAACATTAAAATTACAAAATAATTAGCAGTTTCATCCAAAATGGATCGTGAATATGTTCTAATTTACTGAAAACTCAAGTCAGAGGCATGTGCACGTCGAGGGGAATGCTAAAAAATCTGACATTTGATAGCGACTGTCGTGTTTTGTTACGAGGGGTGGGTAGGCTAATCCTCATCCAGCGATCTTCATCGGCTTTCGGCTAGTTCTTCATTCGTATTTCTTTGCGATGTTTTATTCTTGCAACAAAAAATTGGAGCTCTTGTTGAACGCTGAATCGAAAGGGTAGATTTGAAAAGTGTCTCACTATACTTTCACACTCTTGAATGTTTATCAAACTTAGGGGTAATGATCAAAAGACACGGGCTCATCAATGTCTACAACAGGTTTTAGCTCTAAGGTTGATCTTTTGGTTCATTCGCTACCATCTCTACTCAAGGGTCCGATTCGTTGATGTTGTGAGTCGTTTCGTGTTAGCGGAATATACTAAGTCTTACCCTCATTTACTGCCGAACCCATTATTGCATAACTAACTCATGAAATTCGCTTATGGAATGCTGTTCGAATATGTCAGAGCAGCTCTTGAAGACAGTGATTGTTGACATCTTGGGAATTCTGGAGTTTTTTTTTTATTTGATCATGATGGACATCACCATGAGCATTCTACAATGAATGACTTGCAGGTTCCTGAGGGAGATTGGCAAGAACACAATTCCCGCAGAAACACCAAATGCAACAACTTTTTGATTACCGGAACCTTGGTTTTTGCTCGAAGCATTGCATTTGCCAAGTCATCAGGACTCATGTTCTTGAACTCTTCTCCATTAAAGTCCCTCGACTATATGGACAAAAATTAATCTTATCAACTTGGAAATAATCGATAATTTATCGATTTTGGACCTTTCCTTGATAATTTTGGTCTCGCATTCGTATGTTCTCCCTCAACTACCCTACTATTCATATATATAGAACGTTCTACTATTCGCCAGGTGAAGGCACTCATGATAAGATACTAGCAACTCCACACGGATGCTTATCTTACTTACTTACTTACTTAAGTGGCGCTACAGTCCGGAACGAACCTGGGCCTCAACCGACATGCCACTCCAATTAGCCCGACCCTTAGCTTACTGCCTCCAGTTGCGCACTCCAAGTTGGTTGAGTTCGGTTTATACTTGTGTGCGCCACGAAAGGCAAGGTTTTCCTCTACTGCGTCTGACGTCTGGCTGGGAATCGAAGACTCTGTGAGCCGGAATATTGGTGTCCATTAGTTCTACAGTTCGAAGAAATTTTCTTCCAAAACGACGAAGGATTTCCTCATCCACTTTTGAGACGGTCCATGCTTAAGCGCTGTAGAGCAGGACTATGATGATCAGGGTCATATATAGGATCTCTTAGAAGTTCGAGTGAGGGCTTTATTACTGAATTGCCTTCTTAGCCCGAAGAAACATTGGTTGGCAAGAGTAATTCTTCGTTTAATTTCTGACGAGATGTTGTTGTCAGAGTTAATATCGGAGCCGAGGTAGACAGAGTCCAGTACAACCTCAAAGTTATATCTGTCAATGGTGACGTTCCGTCCGATTCGTTGATGTTGTGTGCCGTTTTGTGTTGAGAGCACATACTTAGTCTTACCCTCAGTTACTGCCGAACCCATTATTGCCGCGTCTTCTATTTACAAGCAAAAGGGGCTACGACATCACGTTGAGTCCTACCAATGATGTCAATATCGTCGGCGTATGTTATTAATTTCACCGATTTTTGGAAATTGTGCTTCTGGTGTTGTCTCGGGAGTTTTACACAATCCTCTCAAGAATCAAATTGAAGAAATCACATGACGGCGCATCGCCTTGCCTAAATCTTTTTTTGGTATCGAATGTGTTGGTGAGGTGTTTCCGACCCTGATGGAGCATTGAGAATCCTCCATCGTCATTCTACACATGGGCGGTATACCAAAACTAGACATGGCTCTGTATAGGTCGTCTATATAAATGATGTCGCTTGCGGCTTTGAAATCGATGAATAGATGATGGATATGGACTTGGACTTCTTCTGCCATCTGCCAAAGTGTGCAAATTTGATCAGTTGTCGACTTTCTTGGCCTAAAACATTACTGATAAGGGCCGATCAGGTTGTTGGTAAATAGTCGATGAATAGATGATGGGTATGGATTTGGACTTCTTCTGCCATCTGCCAAAGTGTGCAAATTTGATCAGTTGTCGACTTTCTTGGCCTAAAACCTCACTGATAAGGGCCGATCAGGTTGTTGGTAAATAGTCGATGAATAGATGATGGGTATGGACTTGGACTTCTTCTGCCATCTGCCAAAGTGTGCAAATTTGATCAGTTGTCGACTTTCTTGGCCTAAAACCTCACTGATAAGGGCCGACCAGGTTGTTGGTAAATAGTTTCAGGCATTCACATATTGCGGCAGATGGGATCTTGCTTGCGTCTCCCTTCTTTTTTGAATTTTTTTTTTTACACTCGTGATTAAAAGTTAAGGAAGGTACATCTGCTTGGATGCGAGCAGTATATCTTTAAGAAGTTCTGAAAAGTTCATGAAGGTATGGTGTTGAGGAAACAGTAAGAAAGCACACATGTTAAGGGTTCATCATTGAAAATCCTCATTGGGGGGTTAATTTTACTTCTTGTGGCTTTAAGTCCATAGGCGCTTCATTCATTCACAATAAGACTGTCATCTTCAAATCTCGTCACATTGCCATAGCAAATGTACCTTTTGTTAACGTGACAGAAAATTTTCAGTTTTCCCAAGAATGCTTTGAAAACGCTGTTTGACTTTAAATTAAAAAAAAAATACATAGCTGCGTAATTATTAAATGGTAATCGGTGTTTGTGGAATGTTGCTTCAAAAATCTATAAGCCCTCTACCACCAGGGGTAAGTTTAAAATATTTTGGAAATATGTGAACAACATTTTAGAATATGTTAGCATTAATGACGATTTGGAACATCGAGCAGCATGGAATCTTTTTCTACTTTCCAAAGTTCGCTATTAGCTTGGTCATCAATCTCATTCAAGTTAATCCCGACACGCATCCCTATAGTGACCACGATTTCCTCTTCAATCTTCAAGTAATCCACTCATTACCCAGAAAACCCCGATCTCATTTCTAATTGATTGGAAAATCGTAACGCACAACAATCTCCTTAACAATATGGGTCGGCTCTTGAATTATTTGTCAATCGGCTGTTTAATGACGTCTGGCTCGTTAATTTCGAAATTATATACATTTCGGTGTTTCATTTTTTTTCGTTGTCAAAAATGGTTGTTGTCATTATGTTATTATAAAATTAACATTATGCGGTTATACCACAGAGATTGTGCGATTCCGAAACAGTAGGCATGATATTTATTGCCCGCCGTTAAAGTTTAATTGGATGAGGGTTTGGTTTTCATAAAATTATGCGGCTTGCCATCTCAATTATGCGTCATTGTCATTTTCATTTAAATTAAAATTTTGTTTGAATTTTTTTTTGTTGTTTTCATTCCTTTTGACGTGTTTAGTTTTAGTATTGAATATCACAAGACCATAAAGCTGCCAGCTATTAACAATTGTACATCATCCATTTGCGGGGAACAAAAATAAATTCCACATTCGAAAAAATGCGATTGGAAAATATTTGAAAATCGAAATGTTTACTCATTCCTTTGTGGATATTGAAAAACGGTTTTTTTTTTGTGAAATGGAGAAAATTCTTGACAGCCAGGTCACAAGTAAAACTATTTGTATGTTCTGCTGGATTGGACTGATGGATATGCCTTTTCAAAAGTAAATTCAATGTTTGCCTTGACAAAGAATTTTCGAAGAGAAAAATTAAAAATTAATTTTTTTTTCGAAAATAGAAATTTTTTGTTTAAAAGGACTGGGAAATATGTTTACTACATTTTTTTGTAGTTTAAATGAAATGTCATGTCATCGGGTCTCAATGCCAAGTGGTTTTATTTAATTGTATCCGTTAGACATATGTCAGAATGATGGGAGAAGTAGGATGTAAGATGTCAAAGTTGAGTAGATGAAAGTAACAGTAAAGGCTGAACTATAATAGGAAGTAATCGGAACCTAGTGTCAAAATTCTACGTTAAGTTTTCTTCAGTACTGTCAATTACTCAAGTTGCCCAGAATAGAATTTCGTGTATGGAAGCGAATGTCAGAGTGGAAGTCATTTTGCCAAAAAAGTTTCACAAATTTAAATGTACACAGCTGTTGAAGCGAAATGTCAATTTTTTGTATGAAATAACAAAAGAAAGAGAAAGAGCGAATGAATTCACTTTTTCGCAAGTGAGCAAAAGTGAACGAATCGAAGCGAACAGCTGTTATGGTCGTACAAATCACAGTTTGCGTGTGTTCCCAAAGTTACGGAAGGGGTCGTTAGCAACCATCTTCTATTATAGTTCAGCCTTAAGGAGTATTTGTTCATATTTTAGGTATGACATTGTAAGTACTAAATAAGACGTAGGTTTAGGCATGTAATACATTGTTATATCTGTTAATCCTTCAGGGTTTTAATGATACTATAAGGAGATCTACATAATCAGGGGTTGAAAGGGTTATCCAATTTGTGAGACATTCCCCCTTTTACGGCTGAAAAATAATTTTATATATTTTAATTTCATTTTTTTATTTTATAAATTTATTTAATTAGCAATAAAAAAAAGGAAACTTTAAACTTAAACTTTTTTTTGTTAATTTTATTGTAATGAAAAAAATATTTGTTCCTGAAATCCATTCTGAATGTTTAATAGGGATAAGTACAAATAAATTTTTTTTGGCGCAACAGGCTCGTTAGACCGAGCCTTCTCACAGCCATTCGTGTGTGCCTGTGTATTTCTTGTAAGATGGCGGGACCTCCTATTTTATTCCGACTCCGAACGGCGAAGATGACATGAGCTCTTCTTGACAGTTGATACTACTCAGATGATTGTTCAAACATCACGAGATGAGGGCCAGTGAAAAATCATTTTAGGTGTTGCTACAGCTGGTAATCGAACCCAGACCTATTGCGCGGCAATTCGTCGCACTTACCATCGCGCCACTGAGCCCGTAGGGATAAATAGTGAAAAAAAATTAACTGCAAGCACTATTTGCATATATTTTCTAATTACTTACGTGAATGGCTCTACAGTTAGGAATAAACCTGTACTTCAGACAAAATGACTCTCCAATAAGCCAGGTGGCACTTTCTGCTTCCAGTTGAATCCTTCAACTTGGTTGAGGTCGGTTTCTATTCGTATGCTACACTTAAGGTGAGCTCTTCCTCTATTTCGTCCGAAGAGTGACTGTAAATCGAAGATTCTGCGAGCCACAGTATTGGTTTCCATTCGCTGTACATGTCCTATCCATCGTAAACGTCCTATACGGAGTTTTTCGAGCATTCCTACGTCTTTGTATAGCTCTTATAATTCTTTAATGAATCTCTGTCTCTCTAGACCGTCAATGCAAAGACCAATGATGCCAATATTGTCGGCGTATTCTAAAAGTTGCACCTCTGGTGTTCGCTCGAGTGTCTTCTTTTATACAATCAGCGTTGCGAGATTTTTTTTCGGCAAAGCGGGATTTTAAAACCTTTTGATTTAAAAAGCGGGATTTTTACGTCGAAAACGGGACTTAGAAAACAAAAACATCTACATTGTCAGTAATTTTTTATTACTTAGAATTTTAGTTGAAATAATGTAAACTTCCGATAATTGTAAGTCATGTTCATCTAATGTATCCCAAAGTACCTCTGTTATTTGGTCGGCTGTTTCACCATTACTTTCTACAAAACCTAATAACACAAAACCTTCGATTATCCATCTCCCGACTAACCGTCACAAAGGTTTGGCATGACGAATAATCGAAGTTTCACTGTAATTTGTTTTGTATGCCTTTCTCAAAACTGAAATATTGCAGACATTTGAAAATATTTTCCGGTTTCCTTATTGCTGGCATGCGTGGAAATCCAAAAAAGGAATGTTCCTTAAAATTTTGTATTGAATCCTTAAAAACTTCTTGTTATCCTACCACATCCTACCACATTTAACATTCTTAGCTGCCATGAATGCTGCTCTTTGAATGAGAGGAATGACCATGTGTTGAAAGCGGGACTGTGCCTGTCCTGCGCGGGACATTTACGTTTGGGCCAAAAACGTCCCGAATTATTCGGGACGTCTGGAAGAGCTTTATACAATCCTCTCAAGAATGATGTTAAAAAAGTCCTGGCAGTGCGTCACCATGTATTGGTTATGCGTATCGATTAGGGCTTCTTAAGTTTTTTCCAAGGTCCGCCGGGGCGTCTGGAAGAGCTTTATACAATCCTCTCAAGAATGATGTTAAAAAAGTCCTGGCAGTGCGTCACCATGAAATGGTTATGCGTATCGATTAGGGCTTCTTTAGTTTTTTCCATGGTCCGCCGGGGCGTCTGGAAGAGCTTTATACAATCCTCTCAAGAATGATGTTAAAAAAGTCCTGGCAGTGCGCCACCATGAAATAGTTGTGCGTATCGATTTGGGCTTCTTAAGTTTTTTCCCAAGATCCGCCGAAATTTGAAAGTCCGCTGTGAAATTTCCCGGCCTTAAACAACATTGAGAAATGCCGATCAAGTTGTCCGTTAAACTGTTTCAGGCGTTCGTATATTACGGCAGATAGGATCTTGCGGGCGAAGTTCAGGAGACTAATGCCTCTGCATTTGGCGCAGTTTAGTTGGTTTCCTTCGTTTGGGTAATCGAATCTGAGGTTCCATTCTCCAGGCATGATTTCATTCTTCAAAATTTTGCTTATGAGATAGATTACCAAATCATCTCCACCGGCTTTATATAGCTCGACTGGAAGGCCGTCATTTCCGGGGAGTCGATGCTGAGGTTCCATTCTCCAGGTATGATTTCACTCTTCCAAATTTTGCTAATGAGATTGATTACCAAATTAACTCCACCGGCTTTATATAGCTCGACTGGAAGGCCGTCATTTCCGGGTAGTTGATCCTCGAGTTCCATTCTCCAGGTATGATTTCATTCTTCCAAATTGTGCTAATGAGATTGATAACCAAATCATCTTCACCGTTTTTTTATAGCTCGGCTTGAAGGTCGTAACTTCCAGCAGCATCTTGATCTTATGATTATATTTTGCTATTCCTATTTCATTTAGGTTGGGTGTGTGGTAGTTACCATTTCCATCCTCCTTTGCCCCAATTTTTTTTTTTTAGCTCAGCCCATCCCATTGTATTTCCTAGATGGTAGTAATGTCGGCCTTGTAGCAGCTTAGTGATTCGGCTTAACTTCTTCTATTTGAAGTTCCCACATTTCAGATACATACATAAACTCCGTTTTCCTTTCTCTCGTTTAGCATGGTCGTCCTAAGAAAATCAGTCCTTGCCGAGTTTCCCAAAAGCCCACCCCCCAACATGGAGGACCAGGCACAAATATTCACATGAAAACATTTGGCCTAATAAAGGTTCTTAGTTTTGTTATTACTCGCACTTATAAGCTTAGCAAGTCTAACCCGCTTGTATAAGATCAATATCCGATCGTTACAACTGTTAGTTGAAAAAAACACAATTGATGTGCAGTCAAAGTTACAATGACAAGGCTATGTCAAGTTAACGCCGATCAGGGTTCGTCCTCGGTCTATAACATCCAACCATATGATAGCTCTTGACCACCGATAATCTTTTATATTCCGAATAAAAGTAATGTTGCTCAAGTGGCCTCATTTGCACTCATAATTTAGTTTGAAGCCCGATATAGCACCACTGTTCTGGAACTTTTGTTAGACATAGGGTTCTTTGAATCTGGGGTGTATTCCTCCGGTGTAGAGGCTGGAACCGGAGTAATTTTGCTTTCGAAAGAACAACAATTTTTTCATCTGACTTTAACAATGTAACGCTAAACCATGCTGTTAGGATATTTTTCAGGATCTTATCGGATGTTAATGCTTAGGCTTCACTTAAAAACTTTCTTCAAGAAAACAAATTTAAAGACTTATCCTTCGGTGCCGTTATTAGAATTAATTTGCGTTATGCTTATTTTATACTTAATTTGCCAAATTTATAAGATAAGAATGGACAACACCCTCTCAGAAGCTCTGCCTTAGTACATTAAAAAATTCTGGAGTTCGTTGCTCACGTTGCTCCAGTACCTTTTTCATAGCGACGATAAGGAGTGCACAGACGTTCACATACACTCTGCTTCACTGCATTCAAATTTGACTGGGTAAGACTGGCTACGTTGTTGAACCTAAACTTCCTAAACCTTAAAATAAATAAAAGTTTTTAACGCAACAGGCTCGGTAGTAGCCAGGGCCGAGCTTTCTCACAACCAATCATGTTTGCGTGTGTACTTCCTGCACGATGGCGGGACCTCCTGTGTTATGCCAAATCCAAACAGCGAATTTGAGATAAGCTGTTATTGACAATTTATACTACTCGGATAATTTGTCAGATCATCACGAGAGGAGGGCCTGGGAAAAATCATTTAAGCTGGCTACATATACCCATTTTTTACTGTCCGGTTAGCCTGTTCAGGCCGCCTGTTCAATTTTACCGGACCGCCATATCGCATTCACACGCTCCGGTAAATATGTGAGACCAATCAGTTTGTGTGTTTTTTTCGTTCGATAAACATGGCATCTACCGTCTCCGCACATGTAAATTTCACTTTAAACTGACGGCCTGAATGCCTGATGCTACACACGCTCCGGTTTTTCTAATAACAGGCGGACTGGCAAAACGATTGAATTTTCGATTTTTCACGATCATACACACGTTCAGTTATAACTGCGCAGGCGGTCAGAACAGGCAAACCGGACAGTTAAAACTGCTTGTGTGTAGACGGCCTTAGGTGTTGCTACGGCTTGGAATTGAACCCAGACCTTCGAACTAACCATCGCGCCACTGAGCCCGTCAAACTTAAACCTAAACTTTACTTGAAAATAATCAGAATGGTGTTCACTCGTTACCATATAGGCAGAGCGATCGTCATAATGGCAGCTTTACAGGATGATGACAAGCCATCATGCATCTTGCTGTTTAGAATCATCTGACAACTCTTGGAGCCTTTCCATAATGGTTGGGTCCATCCATATTGCTAGTGAGAGTGATGTTTTATGTAAAATTGTGCTTTTTTCAACAAGCACTGTCGTAAACAGCCATACCTTCGAAGGAGACATGGCATATAGCAGTGGCGTGAGGTGACAGTTTTTAAAGGGAAGCCGTATTTCCTTATCGGCTTGGCCTGCACCTTTTTCTTCATCTCTCAGTGAAGTGCATCTATATCATCAGGGATATTTTTAATTTGTTAAAATATAAACCAAATACCATCCTAAGCTCTAAACTTACACAGCTTTAAGTTAAACATTATATTAGTCGGCTTATTAATCCAACAATTATAAATAAATTTTATAAAAAAAAAGTTCGTTAAGCAAGAGGTAAGCTGGGATTATTGAAATGGCGACACTGAAAAATATTTTATGCCACCATTTGTAATTATTTTAATTTTAAGAAACTTCACATTTCGCTCGTCATTCTATTTATATTTTTTCTGGAAATGTTTTTTTACATTTAAACAAGTTTTAGCGTATTTTTACTAACTAGAAAAACACTTTTTTTAAAAAAAAAAATCAACCACTTCGGCACCCCTAAATGCAAACAAACATTTTTTCAACGCACGACCTCCAAAATGCCCTCAAAACAAAAAACTTAAAAAAAAAATCCCAGCCATAATGATTATTTGCAAATAAAAAAAAAACTTTCCACACCCAATTTGTAAGTGTTGATACTATTGACGAAAAAAAAAAAAAAAACTCCAGTCATTTACCATAAAAATAAATAAAATTGACAAATTCTAACAACAACAACAACTGTGTGAATAGAAACAAATAACAATTCATCATCATTTCAGCTTCTAACTAGACCCGCTTATCTATGGTCTATGAAATGTAGATTGCAACCATACGATATTTTATTATTGAAGTGATAATCCATTATAGCATTATAAGTTAAAAAAAAAAAACTAAACACATTTCAAAGTTCAAGAAAACTAATAACGCATAGAAACAATATCTGAATGAGTGAAGTCATTAAAAAATTCAAGTTTTTTCTGAATTTTTTAATCGACAGGGTTTTTTTTTTTCTTTAAAAGCTTTATAATTACAAAATGATTATTGACTTCTCTCTCGAAAATATTACGCTAATCTAAAATCCCGTCATTAGCCAAGCACTACTTATAACCATGCGAATTTAATCGTAATGACATTTTTTTTTAACCTCTCAGACCTTCAAGATGTATCTTGTACCTTAGTGAATATTAATCTATCTGAAATCTGACATAAACATCATAAAAACATTTGAAAACAAACTTTTACCGGAAGTGAAGAAAACTTCAACGAAAGCTTTACGTTCAGTGCCATCTGTTATCAAGTGGCCAACACTCAAAAGGGAAGCCCATATTTTTTAAGCTCTTGTCATAGAGAATAACAAACTGTGCTGTCAGAAGTGTCACCTACGCTATGTATAGGTGTAAATATTTAAATGCGCATTTAGTCTAATCGGGTCTTTTGCTTTTAAAGTTGGAATGGTGAATGTATGTGAATGGCGATACACCTAGTAGATGTAAATGTTATTTGGGGAGGTAAACACGTGCTTGGGGATTAAGCTTCCATTGACAGCAGGTCGTATTATATTCAGATAGGGTAGATTACATTTGATTCATGAGTTAATAAGCAACAACTCTAGATATTATTGGTGACATAAATTTTAATTTATTGGTATAAAAAAGCATTTGTCAAAGGTTTTTATCTTGTCAGGTAGGTACTATTTTGTGAACAATAAATGGTTTTGTTAATGATCGAAATTACAGCAACAACTTGTATACAGACAAAACTATTTTGGTTAGAATTAAAGCTTTTTCGGACATTACCATCAGATTCCTTCTAATAGTTCCGCTAATTGTTCGTTCAGTTCCCTGTTTGATTATTTGAAACAATTTTTATTCCCTAACCGGGGATTGAACTTGTAACCTCGTGCCTAGTCAGATCAGTGCCTACCACTTGGGCCACTGAGGTATTGGTTTCCGTCAAGTTGGGAACAAACTGGAAATTACGCATAGAGTGCTAGAAATATTTTAACTGGTTTATTGCAATTATTAATTGATTTAGTCTCAGATCAGTCTAGTCGCCAAATCTCACATTTCGTAAGATCATTTTCAATCGAAAGCACCACGAGTAAATACGAATTACATGAAAATTGCAACAACTAGTCCAACTAGGAACTAGCTAAGCCGAGAAAATGTTGTTAGTTAAAAGTAAGACCTGATAAATAATAGTTGTACCAAACTATTATTTTTTGTGTTATCGATAACTTGTATGGAAAGTAATGCATAATCCGAGGTCATCTTTCTCATCGATGACAACAGTATAGAAATATTCGTTTATATTTAAAACTCCATTAACTATTTGTGGTTACATTTAATTGGTATTTTTTCTGGCACTGATAGCTGGTCAAACTTTCCTCTGTGACAAAATACCGTCAGATCTTAATCGCTAGTAACTTCGAGACTAATAACGTGAAAATAATGTTTGAGCAATTAGCAGATCGATTATGTATCTACGTGTTAATTGCGTGGTAATTGTTTCATTTGTGACGTCATCGTACTAATGGAGCAATCAGATTAAACTTTTTTAGCTGTAAAGTTTGAATTCGTGTATGTAAACGCGTTAGGCTGGGATATTCATTTGAATGTCAGATAAAAGGTCACCAGAAGAGCATGGACATGGACCGTGGCCTTAAAGTAATAAAATAAAATTATTAACCGAAAATACAGAAAACGCAAGTCAGAGAAAAACTAGCATCGAGGAATGCAATAACCCTTAAAAAAAATCCCTTCAGAGTAAATCCGAGAAATGATTCAAAACGAAATTCTTACGTTAAGTCTATGGCGCAGGCTGGAACTACGTTCTTATGGATCACATGTTTGCAAAAAATAAAAGTCTGCTCAAAAGTGGAAACTTCAACTTAAACAGAATCAGTGCTTAGTTAAAATTCTTTGACCACATTTTGTTCGTTCTAATCGTCCAACTATTCATTAAATCAAAAATTTATCAAAAAATTTCGAACCAATTGTTTAACAAACAGAGTGCATAGAGCCTGTAATATTGAGAATATTGCTGCTGTAGCAAAGAGTGTTAGTAAGGACCTTGATCCATCGATTCATCGCCATTCACAATCTCTTATGAAAATTTTGTGGTGTATTTTGAAGCTTGATTTTGGTTTAAAAACATATAAAATACAACTCGTTCAATGGAAGCTGGCAGACTTTGGTTTACGTTTTAATTTCGGTTTGTGGTTATTGACTCTTGGGACATCTTCAAATTGATTAATTTTTTTAATCGACAAATGATTTATAGCGACGAAGCTCATTTTTATTTAAACCTCAAATTTGTCATATTTGAGCAACCCCAATCATCATTGGACCGTATTTCCTTAAAAATGCGGAAGGAGCGAATGTTACTGTCAATGTAGGTGGCTACAGAGCAATGATTATTGAAGTTTTGCTACCGAAAATTTAGGATATTAGCGTAGCTGACTATTGCTTTCAACATGATAGTGCTACATCGAATCAATAGCTTTATTGAGGAAAACGTACGATGAAATCATCATCTCACAAAATGGTCCTATCAATTGGCCACCAAGATCTTATAATTTGACACCATTGGATTACTTTCTATCAAGATATGTGAAATCTCTTGCTAAACGTAGATAAACCCGAAACGTTGAAGCCTTAAAAACCAACATTACTCATGCTATTCATAAAATACCAGCCGATATGCTTGAAAGAGTGGTCTGAATGACCATTTAACAGTTAGTAGTCGTGGGCAAAATTTGAAGGAAATTATCTTTAAACATTAAACGGCATGAACCAAACTTAACCCTTAAAAAAATGTAGGATGCTCTTACTGGACCATTCTTTATAATTATTTCTAATATAAAAATGTTGGAAACAAATTGGCGATTTCAAGGACTGAATTTTCTAATGGTTGCTGTATAAGGGTCCAGTTATAGCTATCATTGAAGAGCCTTATTGGAAAATGTCTTTTGGTTCTTTCGACTTTTTTATTTATTCAATCATTTTTAAAACAAGATTATCCAAAAGTGTTTTAATTTTTATTAATAATTTTCGCAGAAAAACACTTTTTGTTTTTCAATGATCAAGATTTGTTTTTGTGAAATAGTGTTTGTCATTTCACCGAAATGAAATGGAATTTTCCAATGATTCCAATAACCAAGGTAAAATTTCAATTCTTACCTGTATTATGTTCCAATTGTTCAATGATAGCTATAATTGCACCCTAAAACTTGTCAAATAAAATTCCAATACCATCATGTTTTGAGTTCCAATTATGTTTTTGATTGATAGCTACAACTGGGCCCTTATTAGTGTAAAATTATGCCCTCTCATTGATATTTTTCAAAACTATGTCTTATACGCACCACTGTGTCTTATACGCACCACAAATTCATGCATGCACATGCAAATTAAAAAAAAATCGAGTGTAATTTCACACGTGGTAGAAGTGACTCTTTTTCGTTACACTTTTTCGTTTCATTAAATCCAATTCCACCGTCCAAAAAGAAGTTTCACGTAAAAAAAGAAGAAATAAATTCACTCATTCCACGTGCCACTATCAGAGCACGTGCAACCACTTTCTTGTGTATACAGGAATGTCTTGTGTATGGACTCTGTTAGTATATGCCAGCTGACATTTTAAGGCGCTTTACTTTTAACATGTACATCTTCCTGCCGGCAGATACTCCTGCTCTTGCACACAAGTAGATGGAAGTAAATGAAAGCATTCGTTGTAAAACATTTGCTCGAAGGTCAAAAAGGACTATCAGGACACAAAAATATAAAAATTACGTTCATGGCAATGACATTCATTGACATTTTAAAAGAAGTTACAATAATGAGTTGACATTTCCACTAAGAAACAGTTAAATTGTATTTAAGGCTTATTTTTCTGGATTTTTGTAAACGTTTTGCTTAAAATGTGATGACAAATAACTCAAAAATAGGCTTGTGTCGGAAATGGTTATAATCTTGTTTAACAATTTGATGTACGAAATGAGCGCATTTGCCCTAACGAGAAAGTGTGCCAACGCAGCACTAGTACTATGAATTCGAATAGAAAAATCTTGATTTTGGCCGGCATTCACATCTAATTCGCAATTCTTAACTGAGATCAAAGGTGGGATCTATTTCATTCCATTGAGCTTAAATTTTCAGTACCATGCGATTGGTTTAGTGTTTTAACGAAAAACCCCTTCGAAAATTGAGCGTGACTAAAATATATTTTGGAAATACAGACAGCAAAACTATCTAAATATGTTGTTTAGAAACTTTATTTAATACTTCCTAACGGTTTGACCAAAAAAGACGCTCTAAAAAAAAATGCCGTGGCAGTGGGCAGATTTTGAAAACGATTAGGTACTGTGTGGGAAATCTAACATACCATTCTGGGATAGATTGTAAAAATTAGTGTGTAATACGGTTTACATACTGAAACAAGAACTGAGTTTTTTTACACTGCATACCGATCAGGAATTTTTTGATATTTTACCAAAGAATAAATAATGGAGTTTTACATTGGTAAAAAAATCAGAAAAAGAACATTTTGACAGCTGTGGTCCATTGGGCAAGAAAATTTATTTTTTTTTTATCTCAGATCAGTTTTGCAGATCTAAATTTTTCGGCAGATTTACCCCTCCTTGCACTAACACTTAAGGCCCAGTTATAGTTGCATTGAAAACACTCATTAGAAAGTTTCTTTTACTTCTTGCAGCGTTTTTATAAATTCTAACCTTCAACCAGTTGGTGTCAAAACGAAACTTATGAATTTTAGAACATGATTAATCAAAAATATTTGAATTTTGAACTACGGTTTTCGCAGAAAATCGCTGCTTATTTTTCTTTGATCAAAATTGATTTTAGTAACGTAATGATTGCCATTCCACCGAACTTAAACGGAATTTTCCAATAATTCCTATAAGAAGCTATGGAGGTGACATTTCAATTCCATCAGAAGTTGTATTCCAATCAAGTTGTTCAACGATAGCTATAACTGGGCCCTCATACAAATGATAGCTGTCAGACTGACTGAAGTGATTTTCGGTTTGATTCAATATTATTTCGGTTGTTTAAATCTATTACTATCTATAAAAACTGTATCACTTCAATGTGAAACATAAATTATCACACAAAAACAAAAAACCTGTGTTACTAGAAACATGACAGCTACACCGACACTAACTTCACAGACAGGAAATTACAACAATACAACGACAAAACAAAATCCATCTGAAATCGTGTTCCATTGGTAACAAAAAAGATCGAATTTCAGATCAAAATCCAGATTTACCAATCGAAAACGACTTAAGCATTATTTATTATATATGGACCAACTTCACGCATGTTCCAAAACTACATACATGGCACTGTTTCACTGCGGAAAACTAAGTAAGCAAAAAAAAAAAAAAAACGTTTGCATCATCACAATAAATGTACAAAACTTGTTCAGTTTTTGGGTCAATAAGTAAAGAAATGTATTGTCATTGCAGAATTTATTCGAAATCACTTTTTTGTAGTTTTCCATCATTTGAACAGATGACGTTACATGTCGCTTTGGGAATGAATATCTTGGCACAAGATGTCGCTCTTTTTTTAGAATGGTACTTAATTTAAGCTTGACGGCGGCATGTGCTTTTTTGCTAATCCGCAGTGAAACAACGGAGCCTGTGCTGTTTTGGAACACATTTTCTCGCAGAAGCGTATGAAAATGACATTTCACAAGCAGTCCATATATAATAAGTCAATGGACGATTGGAAAAGTTCAAATGCGACACCTAGTGACAAAAAAGAAGAATGTATGTAGTGCTATACAATTTGAGAGCTACTGCTATTTGTGAAAAATTTCCATAAGGAGTGCGATAATTTACAGATAAATAAATTAAGGATTTTGTGTGTAAAAAGTAACTACGACCACTCATGGGAGACAAATTTTCCGTCGTTATAAGCGGATGTCGCTACATCCAATTGAAATTTTTTTTTAATATCTAAATATGTTATGTCATATGCATTTTAATTTTATTTGCATAAAAATCCAAGCTTTAAATTTTTATTAGTTATACAGACAAAATTCATAGACGGAAATTTTAATTTTTAAAATAAAAATTTAAAATTCAGTTCTTTTGAAAAAATCTGTGATAGTTGACTGTTTGTTTATTTTTAAGGTAGAGAGGTTCTATTTTTTTCTATTTCCATTACATTTTTGCTAATCCTGGTATTGTGTTTGACACAAGGGCTTGTTTTGATAAAAGGACCGTCATCGTCATCCTCAAGAACTGATTTTTCCACAGCAGCAGCACTCAATATTTCTTCTTAGTTTGGATCATCTGAAGTTAAAATATCATCATCATTGTAATCCCATGCTGTTCTTAAAGCGAAGATGCTTGAATTGTTCATCATGACAATCCATTCAGATTGGGGCCAATAATTTTTTTTCTTCAAACTGGTCTTTTTTTCCAGAGTTATTGAAAGACTGCAAGCCAGCATGCTTAAAATAGTAGCAATTGTACTGCTGTTAACACGATAACAAACTGTGGCCACCATGCGGACAGGGTCCAGCTTCTTGATCTCAAATAATTTTGAACACAAGGTTTTTGCGGCAATTGCTTTTAAGTCTTCTTTGGCTGAAATATCGATGTTGTATTAGGCGAAAGGAAAGCTAGTTTTATGGAAGTATGGTTTTGAGTCTTAGGATGTAATCGGCAGTTATCGACATGCAACAAAATTTTCTTTTTCTTTGTCTTTCGTAAGTCAACCAATCCTATTTGTTTACTGTGTATTAAACAGGCAAGCACTTGGTACCTATGAAACAGCTTGGATTTTTTGAATAGCAACAACAAGAAGTTTTTTATTGCCCCGATCCATCCATGTTTGCACCAACGAGCGTGGTTACTCTTTCTTTTGATATTTTTCAACCTGTGCTCGTTTAAATTTCAACTTTTTGTCAGGTCTTAACTTGTAAAAAATTCCGGCTTTGTTCACAATAAAAATTTAACAGAGTCGGTTCTCTCCTCGAACTATTGGCCATACCTTTTGTAAACCCTCATCGCATTGCTCTGGCTGAACGCTGTTAGCTTCTTCCGAAATCTTACCATGCACAATGTGGTTTCGCATGGGAAAATGGTAGACCCAACATTCAGAACATTGAAAATTATTTCCAAGAAGCTGTCCAATTTCGATTGCTTTGGTTTGCAATATTGGCCCTATAATGGGCTCATTATTGCTCCTTTGAATCTTAAACCTTTTCAATAATGAATCTCCAATGTCCGAATTTTCAGGGAGCATTTTCGTTTATATATTTTGATTTCGGTTGTTATATCTGAATTTCATGACGAACATTTCCTGACAGAATGGTCGTTTTAACCGAAATGGTCGCTACAGCCGAAGTGCTTTATACCGAATGATATTATTCACTATTTAATGCGAAACCAAACTTTAGCTTTAAGTTTCGTCGTTATAACCGCAATGTCGTTATAACCAAAGTCACTATATGCGAATTCAACCGAAATTGCATATAAAATAAATTGAATTTCTAAATCTATGGTCTGATTATTCGACATAATGTATTAAATCGAATTGTTTGACACGTAAAAAAAAATATTTTCAAACCATCCTTTATGCAGTATTCAATGTTCACAAAAACTGCTGAAAGATACATTTTTATCGTTATTTTTACCCATTCGAAGAACGATCGCTTAATTAATCCTTCTGCAGTAAAAACATATGTACCTATAAAAATTGTAATATAACTTTCAAATTAAGAGCAAAATCTTTGGAAATCACTTCGTCAATTTTCGAAGACTTAAGACTTTGTAGTTATATATTTTTTTGTACAATCGTCAATTGAATTCAGCTTTAATAAAATTATCCAATAATTACAATCCAATCCAATAATTATACTCAATTATTATTATTATTTATTATTTTTTCCTTATTTTAATTATTCACTTGAGGATTTCCTATACAAAAATGCGTTAGCTTTCAAAATGCATTGCACTTAGTCGATGCGAAAATTTGCCACCAGGTGTTTGCCTTCAGTCGTAAATTATGAAAATTTAAGCTTGACGGCGGAATGTGTTTCTGTGCTTATCCGCAGTGAAACAACGGACTCTATGCTGTTTTGGAACATATTTTCTCCCAGAAGCGTATGAAAATGACATTTCACTAGCAGTCCATATGTAACAAGTCAATGGCCATAAGGCTTGTCACCTAGAAAAAATTAACTTCAAACCATCTGTCATTAAAATGCCAAACATTTCCCAAATCGCTTTTTTTCACCCGCCACCCTCTAACATCCGTTCCACATTTGCAATCCTCCAGCTGTTTTGTCGTAATTTCACAAATTTCTCAAGACATCGCAAATCCGTTATCAATCCAAAAAAAAAACTCTTGCTAGTCACGAATTCGCAATTCCGTTTGTTCGCATAAAATTGTAATAAAATATTCCAATGTATACAATTCAGCTTTTGACAACCAGCTGATATCGCGTAATAAAAAAAAAGCTTTACGCTGCATCTATCCACCGCCAGAGTGCGGACAACCACTTGTCAAGCTTTTTGTTTTTTGCTCTCATTCTTTATTACACTCTCCCAATCGCATTTGCAGGCGATGCGAATGCGACTCACATAGTTAGACACATGTGTGCCTTGAGATGGTGTGTGTGCACATTTTCCATCGTCTCATTTCGTAATCACACTCTCAAGTGGCGCACGTGGTACAAAAACGTGATATCAAAATGACATCCAAAACAAACGAATGTATATCTATCTATGTGCATAGAACACTTGCTTGTGCTGCTGCTCTTGTATGTATCTATCTCTCTATACAATTCGAATGGAGGATTGTATTTATTTTTTTCGACTCGTATCTTTTTTATTTCGGGGGGAATTTATGATGACTTTATCAATATAAGACGAATCCGGGACTTCTCCAGAAGCAACTGGTGGGTGGTGGATAAAGGGCGGTCAACCCGATATAAAGGTGGATGCTATCCACCATCCTGATTGTTTAAAAGTTCCAAAAGTGTGTAAATCTATCTGTGTCGAACAATTGTTTGCACGTTGGGGGGGTGTGTTAAAGGTGCCAACCTTTCCGAATTGAATTGATTGGCTTGGCTCGACTTAGACCAGTTGCCATCTGAACCGAACCCCTTTGGGGTGAATGAATATTTGATCCATCCGCTCAGAAATGCTTTTATTCATTTGTTACATGGGGAAGACAAAAAACAAAAAACACAAAGTAAGAAAATAATGACCACCACCATCATCCGTACAGATTAACACGATGATGGGGCACATCACACAGCTCCGAGCGAAAGAGACCAACTCATTCGGAACCTCTGTGCAAACGAGTATATCAGAGGCGGCAGGTTTAGCTATGTGTGGCTATCCACGTGCTTAGAACGTTACTAGACAGTAGGTTCCAGGTCATACTGAGATCCGCGTGACTTATAAAAGCCCCAGTGCAAGTTTTCCAGTATGCATTTCACATTTTGCGCTCTTGTGTTTGTATATTGCGATACACTGGTGAATTTGTATGTGGGGTGGCTAGAGAGAACCACAACACAACCCAACACACCGCACTTCTAGAGTGAGAGAGCGAGGACGACGAACGGGTGGCGGCAAAGCCCCCCCGTCTAGGGAATGTATACATTCAGTACTCGGTAGATTTGGAAAACTCCACCCCATTTAGAAAAGACTTGTTGTGTTTTAACCATATTCTATTATACAAATTGCCACTTACACATTGGCATACAACGAAGATAGTCTTTATTATTATTCTCCTTCTAAAAAAAAAATTAAATACAAATAATAATATTAGATTGCAAAATCAAATCTATTGAAATCGGGGTTGAGAGAGAAGCGCGCATTTGCGGAAAATTCCCTTATTAAATAAATAATAACAAAAAAAAAAAACCCTTTATTTTATTTGTTAAATAATAATTTGCAAAAAAAAAAAAGTTGTTCGTTTGTTTTTTGTTCGTCATACGTTCCGCGTTGTCCTACCCTTTTGATGTACCATCTAGTTGTACCGACAATCGTCGTCGCCGTTGTCGTAGCCATATATACCTACAACCATACGTAGATACAACTGGTGGCTCGTGTGGCTCTCTGCTGGGTTCTATGTGCAATTTAGAAATATAGATTTCCTTCCAGTTCGGTTTGTATCTTCTCAACTTGAAGATCTATAATCGTCGTTTAACGGAATATCGGGCGCGCAAGATTTCAAAAAAAAAAAAATAACAAACAAAGTTTTAAAAAAAAATTCTGCTATAAGAGTTAGTTAATAATACATAAATTAAAAGTGAAGTTAAAATCTTTTTTTTTATATTTTAGTGAGATCGTTAAAAAAAATTCATATATCTGTGTGTGTGCATGAAAAGAGAATTCATAGTAAATGATAATTTAAATCAGTGCTTAGTATGCTAATTTTCAATACAAAAAAAAAAAAACAAAATTGGAAAACATACAACTGCGAAAAATCATAACGGATTAAGATATTTTCAATCTGTTTAAGCTATGGATTTGTGTTAAAATTAAATATTTGATTTTTTTTTCAATATAAATATTTACACGATAAGGTATTAAGTGAGACCGGACAGAGACGGATCAGACAAGGATTTACTAAAAATTTTACAAATTTCAATTAAAAAAAAAAACAATTGACAAAAAAACAAATGACAAAAAAAAACATGAGTTTCAAAACTATGATTAAAAATTAAATTTTCAAATTTTTGTAGAAAATGTTTTGTAAATTTTGTTTGGTCGCTTTAATACGATGTCATTTCCAATACGAATAGAAGGCTTTCATATTGAATTGGTGCTTGCAAAGTATTTTTCATTCAACACTTTTTACAGTTTTAAGCTGCGGTTTCAATCTATATAGAACGAGAGAGAGAGAGAGAGAGAGAGATTTAGAAAATATGAGAATGAAGGATCAGAAATGGAAAAACAAAAACATGCGATTTTTATTACAGCTGTTGCCAAAGGCTGTATATATCAGGATGGGGATTTGTTGTGCTGAAGTGACTCAGGCTATGGTTGACCCCTCAAAATCTTATTTAACAAAAGCCGAAAGAAATTATTAAACAAAATTGTTGGTTTTATTTTTTTTTTCAATTTATTCGCTCCTAGAAATGTTATATATTTCTATGCTTAATTATTTGTATAGTGATCTACCAGATCTGTACATGTTTGAGATCATTCCTGTTTGGGTTACAAGAGCGTTTATAACGATTATATACCATATCAATACAAGTTTGAGATCATTCCTGTTAGGGTTACAAAACAGCTTATAGCGATTATATTCTTCACTTTCATTTTTAGATGAGTGAGAGTTACTATTTTTTTTTTAAGAAAATCGTTATTTTTTCTATTTTTACAAGATCGGCGTTGCTGCGACATTGTATTCAAAGCTTTTAGTCCTTTTTTAACAATCTAATAGAAAGAGTTTTCATTTTTAAAGATTTTACAAGATCAGTTTGAGCTAAGACATTGAATTGTACGTTAGTCATCAAAAAACGCAAACAAAGAAAATCGTTATTTTTTCTATTTTTACAAGATCGGCGTTGCTGCGCCATTGTATTCAAAGCTTTTAGTCCTTTTTTAACAATCTGATAGAAAGAGTTTTAATTTTTAAAGATTTTACAAGATCTGTTTGAGCTAAGACAATGAATTGTACGTTAGTCATCAAAAAACGCAAAAAAAAGTTTTTTTTTAATTTTTAAACATGATCGTCATTTTTAAACCATTGAAAGGCTATACTAGATCAGTTTTGGCTGTAAAAAATAGATGCAAAGGATTTATCAATTTAAAAGGTTGTAACTATGACAATGGATTGTAAGTCTTTAGTCATAAAAGTACCCTTAAAATACTTTTTAATTTATATACATGAACAGTTTTGGGTGTAAAAAAGTATGCAAAGGATTAACTAGTTTTAAAAAAATTTACTTAATATTTACGCGAGATCATTCTGTTTTTCGGACAAAAGATTCTCAAGATCAATTTGTGCTATGAGCACTTTTTACATATCTTTTTAGGAAACCAACATTTTCTAGAAAAACCTTAAAATTTTATACTTATCGTCAATTTTAAGCAACAAACGACAAGTCCAACAATTTTTCATGATCAGTGATTGCTACAATGAAGTATGCAAGGAAATTATAAATTTAAAGAAAAGTGATTTAATCTTTACAAAAGATCTTAATACAAACGCAAGATAATTCTTTTTTACTGACAAGAGATTCTCAAGATCAGTTTGTGCTATGACGATGTATTATAAGTCTATTCAGTAACCAAAAATGCTCAAAAAACCCACTTTTAACGTTAAGACTTATCTCCAATTTTAGCCAACTGACTAAGCCAATTTTGGTTGTAAAAAAGTATACAAAGGATTTATCAATTTAAAAAAAATAGTAAATTTATCGACCTTATCGAACTAATCGTTTTTACTGTACCAATAAACAATTTTTCATGATCAGTGATCGCTGGAATAAAGTATGCAAGAGATTTAAATTTTTAAAGAAAAATGACTTTATATTTACTGAAGAAAAGTGACTTCATATACGCAAGATCTTTCATTTTTCTACCAACAAAAGTATTTCAAAATCAGTTTTTGGCAGCAACAAAGCATTTTAATTCAATTTTTTAAAAATTTCTTACATTGAAGTAAAATTCTTATATTCATACCAACAGTAGGATGTATTTTTGTAAAGTCTTAACAGTCGTATTTAGACAAAAAAAAAATTATATCGACAGCTACTGTCGTTAATATCGGAAGCGAAGGGCTGCAGTGAGTACATGTTGCAAATCCAGAGATTCCAAAACATTTTTTTATGAACTTTCATTCATTAATGTTGGATGACTTTGTCGTTAATATCGGCAGCGAAGGTCTGCAGTGGAATCATGTTGCAAATCCAGATATTCCAAAAAAAATTTTATGAACTTTTATTCATTGATGTTAGATGACTTTGTCGTTAATATCGGCAGCGAAGGGCTGCAGTGGATACATGTTGCAAATCCAGAGATTCCAAAACATTTTTTATGAACTTTTATTCATTAATGTGGGATAACTTTGTTGTTAATATCGGCAGCGAAGGTCTGCAGTGGAATAATGTTGCAAATCCAGTGATTGCAAAACATTATTCATTATTCAATCATTCAATTATGTTGGATTGCTTTGTTTTTATACCCTATCCCATAGTGGTATATAATTTTATTTCTTTTTATTTGCAAACAAGCAACATAAAGCGCAAGATAATTAAAAATCGAAAAATATACAAATTTAGTATATTTTGTAAAATCATTTTATTTAGTCATAAGAAGACAAGCCATGGGAATAGGCCGACCACACGTCCTCTTTAAAGAGGACATGTCCTCTAAACACTGATTCAGAAATTGGTATGAACACGACTTTTGTATTTTTGTACCTAATTCCAATCACTTCTGAACACAACGCCATTTTTTTATACCTACCCTGTCCCATAGGTGTTTATTAGTCTTGACAATAATTTTGTAACAAAGCGACGCGCAAACAAATTTTGGTAGATATACTTCAAAATATATACTCGACTCAGAATCCCTAGCTAAGTGCATCTAGCAATGTCTGTATGTCCGTCCGTGCGTCCATTAGCGTGTTACCGATTTTTGGGGCTTAAATTTGACCAAACGGTAACCATTTTTGAAAAAGCCTCTGCATAATATATTAAAACAATCCCAATGTCGTTATTTCTCCTTTGCCACTCCCACTTTTCGAGGGCGTTTTTATTAAAAAATGTTTTTTTAGTCAAATTTTAAAGTATTCGAAAAAAAAGCATTCGATGCAGAATAATTGGTACATAATGTGAATAAATAATTTTAGTCAATAGATTAACACTTCTTGGGGGCGTTAAATTTTTTTTTTATTTTGGTTGCTATTTTTTGTTCTTCAACTTTTCATTTGAGATGGTGTCCTCTTTTTCGTCGTCCTGGATCGGGTCACCCTACATGTAAGAGACCCTGACAAGATTTATAGATTTTTTTGTTTGTTCTGGAATGTCAGTTTGGTTGATATATTAGCACCAATATTTGAAAACAAAAGCGCTGCTTGTTATGTTACACTGAATAGTTCCTTTGTGCAACAGTTAACACATTTCACAAAAAAAAAAACACGCCTGATAAAGTGCCAAAGAAACGTGAATTTCAATCACTTAAAATCCTTCGTCAACTGTGAATTCCCCAAAAAAACTTGGTTGAGTTAGCTCTGGATTCAATGATCAGATGTTTTCGGCGAATAGCTGAGATTTATTTAATTTCAATTTTATTTAATGCAGATGAACATTCAGACTTCAGTGGCTTTAAGTTATTCGATCTAGAAACATAAGCTAAACGTTTTTGATGATGTCAGCTTAAGAGCTCGGCCGCCCCCCTTTTTTGTTCACTCAAATTTTATGGTTGTAAATCCTCGTTTTTATAAAAAAAAAAGATTTTTTAAATCTCTCAACTGTCTTGACATTCTAATACGCACATGCTTTCGTTATTTTAGCAGACTTAGTCACAGCAACGCATGTCAGGATAGAGACAGTTTTCTCTGCCACTGTTATTCATTTTGTCGGTAGAGAACCGATAAATTTGATATCTTTTTGAGAGGCAGACAAAATACAAAAATATACATTTTTGGCGCAACATGATCATGAGCACCCAGGACTGAACTGCCTCAGACAGACAGACGGACAAAATGCATAAATCGGCAGTTTTACCACCTTAAATCCCTACTCATGTGGTTAAATTTATTTCTGCAGGGAAAAATGTTCTACGAAATCAAAATTTATTTTAAACAAGAGTCAGTGAACTCAGGTTGAACTCGGAGTTTACTTGAAACTTTTGAACACCAACCAAAAGAGCGATACCTAGTTCTTAACGAGAGCGGTATTTGGTTACCCACAAGAGATCAATCCAGAGCACATTGGATGCTTATGATAAACAAGAGTTAATGAACTCTGGTTTAACTCGGAAATTATTTAAAACCTATAAATGAGACCTAAAAGAGCGATTTCTAGTTCTAGGTAATACCTGGGTATTTGGTTACCCACAAGAGATCAATCCAGAGCACATTCGACTATTCGAAATCAATTGGAAATCTAAAAAGGAATTTCGGATTTTCATAACAAAAAATTACACGCTGAGTCAGTCGCAATCTGCAATGGCCAATCCTCGCTCTGGGTGAACCGCTTTCATGATCACTGCAGCCCCTAGAAATTTTTCGAAACAATTTTCAATAGTAGTTGCTTAATTAACGGCCTCCCGAAGATCCTCCTTAAAAATTCCTACTGAGACAAGTCTGTCTTCCATGCTCTTTCGATCCTGGGTGGATTGCTTCCAGTCGTTCAATTCAAGCGCCTAGTATCCGCGATCAAAGTACAAATACCAACTTTTGGCGCAGCAGGCTCGTTAGTGTCCAGGGCTGAGCCTTCTCGCAACCATTTATGTGGGCATGTGTACCTCTTGTACGATGGCGGGACCTCCTGTTTTATGCCGAATTCGAAAGGAGAATTTGAGATAAGCTTTTCGTGACAATTGATACTACTCGGATGATTTGTCAGATCATCACGAGAGGAGGGCCAGTGAAAATGTCATTTAGGTGTTAGTACGGCTGCGAATCAAACCCAAACCTTCTGCGCGGTAGTTCATCGCACTAATTTTCGCCCTACTGAGCCCCGTATCCGCGATCACTTGATCGTTAATGCTGAAGTTCGGTCTTTTTGTTCGTCTAGAAATTGTTGGTACGAATTTCTTTTACCAGGAGCATTACTCATATATTCATCGATCTAGTCGAAAAGATTTTGCCTTTAGTTCTATATCTACATCATGGCGGGGTCGAAGGTCGAGTTCTTATTTTTTCCTCTCATTCATCTTTCGCAGATAACCGACCAAAGTTCAACGAAGAATTTTAAGTTAGAAAGCGCTTAATACTTGCACTACTTTTATACTTACTAAGTAGAACTCAACGCCGTAAATTAGGACTGATAAGATTAGAGTTCGATAGAGCAAGTATTTGTAGTATTTGCAAGTATTTGGTTGGAAGCTTTGATCTTATTTGTGTCACTGCACCTAAGTAGAAGCTGTTTCCAAGGGGCAATGCCTAATATCTACTTACACTCGATGTAAGGTAGAACTGAAATTATCAGGGGCTGGTAGATTACTTCCAAAGATAAATCTTCGTGGAGTGTACAATAAGATGTCATTCGTGGGGTCGATGTTGGCTCCGAAATGATCTCCTATAATTGTTACTTTTAACGGTAAAACTTAGATGACGTTTTTTTCTTCAAATATTAGTCACTAACATAGTATCGTCGCAATCAGCACCCGCTAGCACAGCAAAGACAACAGGGAATCATAAGAAAATATTAGAAGACCTTCTTAATGGCGGCTTATTAGGGGTGTCTTTCGTTGCGACCATGTGGCGTTCAATGAACGTAAATACCCTTCTTTTTATAAACTTTCTCACTGGTTCTAAAAATATTTTATTGATTTGACATAACGAAGCAAACTCGTGTGGTGTAGATCTCAATGGCTTAGTAAACGCGGCTTATGCCTTTTCTCCTATACTTTTTTTTGTCTGCATAAGACTAGGTAATTTAATTTATCGGAGATTCGAAATAATCGAAAAGGTTACAAATATTTTCAAAATCAAAGTCAAATATCAGTTTTCTGTTTGCCAGATCCTGGAATATATTTACTGACGACTAGTTTGGAATTTTAGTTGTGGAATTATCTATGAAACTATTTACCAGATCCCCGAATATACTCACCAACAACTAGTTTTCATTGTTTAGTTGCGGAATTATGTTCTTAAACTTATATCAGTCTAAATGCATGGTAATTTCGAAAATGAAAACACCAAACAATAGAAAATCCACCATCAAATGAAAGAGCGAAAACAAAAATATTTCACATACGCCCCCAAATATTTTTTTCGAAACAAATTTTTTTTGTTTTGATTTCGGAAAAAATATTTTTTATCTTTGTTTTCTCCATTAACTACACATATTTACCTATGAAGTCACGTTGCCCCCCACAACCCATTAGTGACACCAAATCATTCATCTCTCTCTAAAACTGCAAGCACCAATCAGTATTGTATCTCATTAAAACCATCACAAAGATACATCGCACACATTTGTGTCGCTGGTAAACTGTGATGCCAAAAACAACCTTTGTAACATCCATCAAAATTCCCCAGATGATCTGACACAGTTGTTACTATTCGTAGAGATACTTTCAGAATACATAAAAACCGTTTAAAAAAAAAGAAAAAAAAAGAAAGACTGACACCTTTCTCGACCTGCCTGCGAAAAGGTCAAAACCAAGTGAAAACGTGAAAATTAACTCCAAGATCTTTAACAACTTGCTTCCAACCAACAGTCACATT
The DNA here is from genome assembly GCA_949824845.1 of Rhingia rostrata. Taxonomy (NCBI): domain Eukaryota; kingdom Metazoa; phylum Arthropoda; class Insecta; order Diptera; family Syrphidae; genus Rhingia; species Rhingia rostrata. Next base: position 16,405,815 of record OX463757.1, on the reverse strand, counting down.
GTCAATGATGTAAACCAAACGAAACATCAAGTAAAACAATTTATATACACGCTTCTTGTGGGGAATATTTAATTAGATTTAAAAAAAAAGAAAAGAAAACAATCTACAACCAACATGGCTTCCGAGACAAGCACATGCAACGGATTCTTTACCGATCACGGAAACTCCGCTTTGAATAATTACTTCCAACAGTTGTCATCTTCGTCGGGCGGTAGTACTGCAAGCGGTGGCACTGGAACTGCCACTACCAGTGTCAGTGCTGGCAGTGCCAGCGGTAGTGATGGCAACAATAACGATAATTCTCAGACGAACTCGAGCGGCAGCAGTACCAGTTCTGTAAGTTCGACAAACTCACGTGTACACAGTTCGAATTCAACATCATCCGGTGGTACACCGAATAACCAATGGAACGAGATACAATCCAACCAACAACATCAGCAACACCAGCAACAGCAGCAACAATTATCCCAACATCAGCATCAGCAACAGCAACAACAGTCGCACTCAACGGCGACACCAGCGACACATCACCACCCCCACCCCCATCCACATTTGTCGGCGATTAGTCACTCCCTAACGCAAAACCTACCCGCCGCCTCGAATACACACTCAATATTCGGCACGGGCAACTTCCATTACAAAACAAACAACTCATGGACAATACCCAGCTTGTCGTGCTATCAACGTATCTACAATGAGACGCATTATCAGCGCAATTTTCACCCCGCAGATGCATCTTGCAATTCGCACAGCAACACAGCAACGTCAGCGCCAGGTAATGAGAATCTGTTGAGCAATCATCATCAGCAACCGCATCATCATCATCACCAACATGGCGGCGGTGGCGGTGGCGCAGGCGGTGCTGGTGGTGGAGGTGGATCAGCCGCAAATGCAAAACGTTTTCAACCAGCGCCAACTTCAGGTTTGTAAATATATGAACATGTACTTTTAGACTAAGCTACGATCGTGTAGATCTTCATCTGTATTTAGTGTCATCCCTTGTGCGTCATAGGGCTTGCATTGTCATCTCAGTTTGAATCCAGAGCACGTTCGACTCGATTTGGTATGATTTGCATTTGAAATTATCGAGTGTATAAGGAGCTAGCTAGGGCAAGTGCAAACTGCGACTCATGAAAATTTGTAAATAGGATCGTGTATAGGTACATATCACAATGACGTCATAACCTCGGCTAACAGGCTTTTTAGTAACTTCAGCTAATGAAATATTTGACAAATAGAATTTTATTAGTTATTGGATGGCCTCCTGTTATCATAGGTCATTCAAGTGGACTTACACTAGGTACACAGGTCTTATCGATCTAGAATGATAAGGGCAATTGCAAAGTGTCACCTTAAAGGGCGGTTATCTATTAAAACTTGCTGGCACTTGGGGTTTGATGTTTTTTCTGTTTTTTTCTTTCCTGAAAGACACACGTGCCAAGAGTCTATATAGTTGATCATTCTAGAAGACGATGTATAATTTGAGGCTCTCAAAAGCTCTTAATAGCGTTTGCATATCGTGAGAGATTGGGCATGATGTTCGCATGTGATGGGGTGGTTTAAACAAAACAAATTCTCATCAAAAGTGCACTCACCTATCAATTAGCATAGGGTTGGTGTAATTATAGTTTTTGCAAAATTATAAGGCATGTGTGCCTTGAGTGGGAATAAACTGACTTTGAAAATGGGTTAACAGCTTTCATTGCACGGAATTAAGTTATCATTTGGTGGGGATGGGAAACATGGGAAAACCTTTCCCCAGGATAGTCTTTGAAATTTTTAAGATTAATGGAAAGATTGGCAAAAATCACATCTAAATTATAGACAATGCTGACAAAGCGAAATTCAAGGCTTTTCAAACAAAATTTATATGACTTGGTTACAATTGGCAATACAAATTGTCTAATAGCTTATCCTATCCAATTGTTTAACTCAAGATCACCAATGGGCACGGTGTATATTGCTCTGCAGGTAAAATGTATAAAATGTAAAATATTTTCAAAGTATTTTCTCCGAAACTAAGACAATGCTGAAATGGCGAAATTCAGGGCTTTTCTTAATAAATTATGTGACTTGGTTTCAATTTGCAGTGCAAATCGTCTAATACCATATCTTACCACATTGTTTAAATCAAGGTCCCCAATGGGCATGGTTTATATTGCTCTGTAGGTAAAATTTTTATTAAAATAATTTCAAAGTATTTTCTTCGAAACCAATTTCGAAATTCTTAAAACATTCACCAATTGGGCGTAGCTCTAAACTTTATATCGGTGAAGTATAGATGACGAAATTGTCTACATATTTCACTTAGACAGTTCTTTAAAATTTCTTGTGGTTTGGCCAGAATTTTATAATCCCAGCTCATTTTTTTAGGAGCTTCAAAATAGGTCCATAATATTAGTGCGCCTTTTTGAAGGTATTTTTTTAAATGACCTTCAAACTGTGGGCATGGTTCATGTTCTGTAACAAATTATATTTGGAAGTATTTTTTTCGAAATTATTTTCGAATTTCTTTAAATATTCAACAAATGGGCGTAGCTCAGAACTTTATATCTATGAAGTGTAGGTAATAAAATTGTCTACATATTTCACTTAGACACTTTTTAAAAATTCCTTAAGGTTTGAACAAAATTTCATAGTTTTAGTTAAAATTTTTAGGACAATGGGAAATGGTTAATTTTATTGATAAATCCTATTTAAAAAGTGGGAGTGGCTAAAATATAATATGAGTGAAATATAGAAGGTGAAATTATCATAATATCTTGTTCAAGAACTTTTTTTAAATTTCTTACACCTTGACCAAAAACAACGATTTTAGGAAAAATAAATCTGATGGATAGTTGGCAGATTTAAAAAAATGATTACTTTTTGGTAAAACCAATAAATCTCTTGGGATAGATTATAAAAATATGTGTGTAATACGGTTTTCACACTACTAGAACTGCGTTTTCGAAAAAAAGTTATCAAAATATACTTGACTCCTGCAAACCGCACTCCGATTACGATTTGTTTGACATTTCAAATATGTGTAAGGCACCCATTTATTTATTTTTTTCACCCACATTTTAAGGCATCATTTCTAATTTCTGTTAAGAAAGCTTGAAAAAACATATTTTCTCGCAAATGTGCTCAGAAACTTTATTTTTAATTCCTTACGGTTTGACCAAAAACAACGTTTTTTTGGAAAAAAAATGGAGTGAGAGTGGGCAGATTTTAAAAATGTTTATTGTTTGTGCAAAACGAATAAATCTTTATTGGATATTTTACATATTTTTTGTAATACGGTTTGCATTTTAACCCAAGAACTGCATTTTCGAAAAAAAAGTTATCGAAAAATAATTTACCCTTGCACGCGGTGTGCGTCGTGCAGGATTTGTTTGACATTTTAAAATGAAAAACTAAGGCAGCCATTTAATTCTTTTTTTCCACATTTTAAGGCATCATAACTAATTTCTGTTTAGAACGGCTTTAATTTTAATTTTCTCGAAAATGTGAGTAAATAACTGAAACGGACATGTTCCTCGAAAAATCAATTTGTTTTGATACCAAGTATGTCTGCTTTTCTATGCCACTTGTGGAATATATCAGAAGGTTTGTTCACTTCAATAATCTCCAACAAAATGGTAGGGTCTGGGTATTAGCGGGCCCGTTGCGTCAAAGTTTGTAATTTGCGATTTGTATCTTTCATTGATTTGGTGATTAGATTTCTATCAAAGGTATATGACTATTCTTACTCATGAAGTCAGCCGGTGGTAAAATAACTTTACTGACTGCAATTACAGCAGTTGCGTGTCGTAAAGGGTGTTTTTTTAGAGGTTTAGAACTTCGAATTGAAGTTTTATTTCAAGAAAATCGTTTTAATGTCCACCAATTTGACTTTATTGGAAGAACAATTTTATGCGATTAATGCTTAAATATGATTTCGGGCATGTGGCCGTAGCGGCTGGTTCGAATAAAGCCAAGACTAGAGGTACAATTTGCAACCGCTTTTTCTATCATTTGGGACCTTATGTCGTCAATGACTCCACGAATGTTGGCTTCCAAGTGACCTAACGTATCTGGTTTGTTTGGCGTAGACGAGCGACTTTACATATCCCCAAAGAAAATAATCCAATGGTGTCAAATCACACGATCTTGGTGGCCAATTGACAGACCCATACCGCGAAATTATGCGCTCATCGAATGTTTTCTTCAATAAATCGATTGTGACGTGCGCTGTGTGGCCTTAGCGCCGTCTTGTTGGAACAACATCTCATGCCATTCAATTCGGAAACAAAATAGTCGGTTATCATGGCTCTATACTGGTCTCCATTAAAGGTAACTGACACTCCAGCATCATTGCGGAAGAAGTATGGCCCAATGATTCCACCAGCCCATAAGGCACACCAAACAGTCAGTTTTTGTGGATGTAATGGCGTCTCAAGGTTCTCATGTGGATTCTCTTAACTCCAAATGCGACAATTTTGCTTGTTGACGTAGCCATTCAACCAAAAATGAGCCTCATCTCTGAACAAAATTTTGCGATGAAAAACAGCATCGAGGTGATTCTCATTTTCGGCCCATACACAAAAATCACGACGCATTGCATGGTCTCGCGGCTTTAATTCTTGCACAAGCTGAATCTTGTAAGATCGTAAGCCAAGATCCTTGCGAAAAATCTTCCATAAAGTTGATGACAAATCGTGGCGAATCGATTCATTCGGGTCGTCTTCAACACTTTGCTCAACATCGGCAATCGTTTCTTCGGTGCGCACTGTTCGACGTCTCTGCGGATGCGTATTATCACATATCACGATCCATGGTTAACCGAACTAATTGGCTCTCATTATGTCGACTATAAAATTGACGGAGCTTGCGGTAAACTTCGCGAACTGAACCAATATTTTCGAAATAAATTTGCACGATCTGCAAGCGTTGTTAATTTGTCAACCTGTTCCTGATGAAATGGCAAACCAAAATGAACATAAATGACATTAGAGTTGCCCGTTTTGACTACAAAATGTCAGATTTATCTCTATTCGAAAAAAAACATAAAACAAAACACCCGTTACATCTAAGCCAATTTCTTTTCACTTAAAACCACCACATACAACTTTCAAACATATTCTTCAGCATCAATTCGAGAAATCTGCCAAGCAGTTTCGAGACGGCTACGAAGTACTTGTAACCCACATTTTTTCGAAAATTGAAAATGTATGGAAAAACTTTTGCTTTCGATAATAACTTCATGTGTGAACAGCCATATTAAAGGCCGTTCTCTGTATTACGTTCCGAAAGTCTATGCTTTACGTTCCGTTTTTTGTTAGGCAATGCCAGGCAACAAATTCTGTTTTCGTGTTTTTCATATTCGAAAGTTGGAAATATTATTCGGCTTCTAAAATAGGAAGTACAAAATATTCGGAAATGCTCACTATCGAACGGAAATACAGACTCGGCCCACGAGAAAACCATGTCCAAATGTCCGCTAATGGAGAATTTACATCCTACAATGGGCTCTAAGCTAAAAGACCGCGCAATCCTGTTGGAATGAAAGTTTAAATGGATACCAGATGCAGTTTACGCCACAAGCAGTTGTCGGTATCCATTTAATCCAGTTTACTCCACAAGCAGTTGATTATCATCGATCTCTTATTCGCTTGACAAATGATCCCGTCAAAACTAATTTCGATCCAAACAGTATATTGTTGGGATAAATTTGGTATCGTGTATAAAAATATATTTTTCCGCTAAACTTTTCTCTAGTAGAGAAGTGATTTTGAAATCCAATCCAATCCAATGCTAACATGTTTTTATGTTACTCGATTCGATAGTTCGATAACAGTATTAGGTTTGTAGCCCAAAAGCAAACTTCCTCATGTCGTCATCACGGCTTTGACATCCCCTTTTACGCCATCTAGTACCAAAAATGTAAACTTCATGTAAAATATCATGTTCTCCATATTGTGCTGTCATCTTTACATGAATACACTTTTGAAATTTAATTAAAACCAAACCCGATGTACAGTTTCAAAATAAATGTACTCCGATGACATTACAGATTCAATCCTTCACTATCTTGAATCAAAACAAAAACAAAAATCCCATTTATGTGTATACAAATCATGCATTTACAGCGTGACGGTGTTTTAATATTTAATCATTCAAATTACGAATGCAAATGGACAGCTTTCGTGGCGTCATTACATTTGAGTGCGGCCTATCTTTTGAATTGTCTCTTAATTATTTGTCGATACCAACCTACTCAATTTGATGTTGAGTGTCTGAATCATTTCAGAAGCTTCTGAATACTAAAAAAAACACGAGCAAACACTGTGGGTGCCTTAACAAATCACACTTGTCTGAATTTTTTTTTAGGCTAATCAAAAAGTTGTCATTGTTTTAGTACTGTACTCGAAAGCAAGTACTTTATTCAAGTTTTTGTTTTGTAATATTCATTTGAAAATATCTTAAAGCTTTTAAAAAATTGCGACACGTGTAGAAAAAGACTGTGCTATCTGTATGTCACATCGGAGTGTTTTTTTTTTCTTTTTTTTTGGATTGAATAGGTCAATAATCGCATGCTCTCTGATTTTAATTGGATAGGAGCTAAGGTGTTTTATTCGATCAAAATTGTTTTTCTGAAAATTTTCAGATTATGGTGGATATATTTTTAGATGTAATTTTTTGTTATAAATGTTTATTCTACTCAAAGTAAATGTTGTTTTTTTTAGTACATCTATTACTTTTAAATTGCCATTTTGGTAACCATGAACTCTTGTGGATTTTAATATGACAGCATATGTGAATAGGAGTTCTTTTCTTTTTATAAAAAAAAAACAAAAAACACTTGGATCTAAATTCATTGTTTTTGAACTTTACGATGGGCAGTTGTAAGCCGCCAAAGTTCATGATTAACAAAATGGCGACCAAACAAAATAATAATCGTATGCATGTTTAAATCAGTACTATTATATGAACGTCAACAGTAATGAGAAGTCAATTTTTTTTTTAAAATTGGTAGCTTGCTGTGGTCGTTAATAAAAAAAGATGGACCAACCTAGTAAAATGTGTTTTGTATCATTAGCTCTTCCTGTCATCAACTTTATTTGTCAAACAAATACGTTTTTGTCGGCCATATTGAAGTTGTCTTCTAAAGGGCCGCCAAGAACGCGTATCTGTAGCTGGTATCTTGTATCGCTGTCAAAACAGAGATCCATTTCTTGCATGAAGTTGCCCTTTATTCAACTTCAAGCAACAGATTCACGAAGATACAAATTGTGGAAGCGCTTAAGGGTTTCCTTGTTTTTAACTTCTGATTCAGCTACAAGCGTCAGCTACAGATATGCATTCTGGGTGGCCCTTTGGCTGGCTTTTTTTATTTGCAAGAAAAGGGGACAAATTGAAAACAAGTGTCCAATTGTTTCATTCTGCCCATTGTCCGTTTTTCTATTATGTCTTCTCAGGTGTAACCAATTTAAAACTCTAAAAGATCGCCCTTAGATGATGTCTGCTGATGTTGGATTTTGCATATTGGAAATACGTCTTCTAAAAGATTGTTTGTTTGGTTGTTTTGTAACAAAAAAATATTTTGTATTGCGTTGTTTGTGTCGTTGTTAGATGGACAGAATATCTATAATCTGCAACTGCGTGTCTTACGCCGTTGAAACACAAGTCAAAGGAACTTTTTTTAAGCTTTTTTGAATACTTGCCATATCCATATACCGTATAAAGAGACAGATCTCCTACAAGTCTTCGCTGAGCCAAAGGTTGTAGATTTATAGTAAGGAAAGAATCGTCTGTAAGGCAGATTTTTCATCTTTGCATAGAATCCGGTAAGTTCTGTGTATGTTTCACGGACCGAACTCAAAACATGAAAACATTATTCAAAACCTCGCCATACTCGAGCTTTATAGAAACACAAGTCCAGTAAAGAAAAAGCTAGGCTGGTGTAAAATATCTTTAAGCCTTAAAAAGGTAACTTAGCTTAGACGCTGCTGGTTTTTCAATAGATTTTATAAATTGTTACCGTTATACATTTGACCAAGTTGTGATGGCTAGAAGATGCATGGATTCTTCCGATTTGATGACTTTATTTGCCATTTGAGTTCTTAAAAATGCTGTATACTGTTGGTTCAGACTATGATGCTGGCAATTGCGGAAGCGGACTATATGACATTAATAATGGTAATGCCACACTATGATCTAACAATATTCCATGACAGCGAATGGGCTATAAGGGCAGAACCGCTCGATGTCGCCCACTTCGTCATGTCTTTTATTGCTGGTTTCTGTCCAAAAGGATACATCTGGAAAGGAGCCGATATTAAATGAAAATGATCATGTACTACAATTACAAATAGTCGAAAAATCAAAACCATATAGGGGATTAAATTTACGGACTTTTCAAATCTAGACAGCCATGTCAACCTTTAGGAAAATTGGTCAAACCATTGCAAAATGCCTTAACTCCATACTAAGACGATGCTTTTGTCAAGATGTCATCCTTATTAGGTGAAAGTCGTTGAAATGAAACTAAATCTATGGATTTATCGGCCATAATAGGGCCTCGAACCAAGCTTTTCCATTTATTGGTGTGTGTGTTACATATCTTTGACGGCAATTCTAGACTTCAAATTGTATAATTTCTAATCACAGTCTTATACAATTGAAGCTCTTAGAAGATGAAGGGGGTATGCGACTTTTTTTTTTAAATTTGCTTGCACATAATGATAATATTTTGCACATCTTGTCTTTTCAATAAAAAAAAAAAAATTACTAACATTATTAAAACTAAAGTTTTGTTTACTTTAAAATATCTGCTTATAGTTTTTATTGTTTATATCAAAAGAATTAAAGTTAAATAACTTTTAACTCTGATTACTCAAATTTTGGAAAATATCGCTTAACCCCTAAGTGCTTGGATTGGTTCTTTGTCAGCCTTTCGCAGGCGGTGAGGTGGTGAAAAGGGCTCAGTTCTTAGTTCTTAGTTCTTAGTTCTTCGGGATTTCAACCTGTCACCCAAAAGTCCAACGCACCTACTACTATGCCATTGCACCCACGTGGCACCCTTGAACATGAATCAAACTAGCGAACTTTTACAGCATGCCATAACCTTGATGTCTAAAAGGGTTCTTTCACTGGTCATAGGACTCGTAACATAATAAGAAGCACCACAACAAAATGAAACGTGACGAAGAGATGCACGAGGATATGCACACTTTCTCCTTCACTCTGCCTCTGTCACTTGAAAAATTGAACACCTGGTAACTGAACACTTGGTAACTGAACACCTGGTGCCAATACTTGCAAGGCATTCCAGAGTTTCCAAAATCGCATCCACAAGTCCACACATGCAGCTTACTTCCAAAAAAGGATAGCAATAGCTATGACCAAACAAGTGACCAAGGGCACTCTAATCTATCGATTCATAAACCTAAACTGACGCATAGAGAGATGACAGATTATATAAACACAAGGTCTAGAAAGGTATTTTACTTTCAATCTATTAACGTACAGGTAAATTTAGCTTATTGGAGGTTTCGTGGTCACCTGTGGACAGGTTGTCACCTGTTCTAGCTGAAGCTGTGGACAGATTGTGGTACACCTAACCTAATGAATAGGTAGATGGAAGGTAACATGACCACTAAGTTTAGAAAAAATTCGATTTCGATTTTAGTAGAAGGGATGTACCTAGTTGATTTAAGATGGTTTTCTTTTGTGTGCATTTGTCTTTCAAGGGAAGTAGAAGTAGATGAAAGAAGACTTGACCAGTAAATTCAGAAAGGACTTTAATTTCAATGTTGGTCACGTTTATAAACTTTTTTTTTAAATGGTTGTTTTTTTTTCACTCGTATGTAATCGTCTCCCCTAGTCACCTGTTCTAGCTATAACTATAGACTGCAATTTACTAAGCTTAACGCAATTCATAAATACACACTTAGACCATTTTGGTCCATTGTGATACCACTGGTTCTCATACCGCGAATAATCACCCGTATCGAGATATCCGTTCAGAATAAAATGTTCTCCGATTTGTTCGATATCGGAGAATTTTATACCTGGATACCTGGATAATCCGTTCGGATTTGCATTTCAAGCAGACGGCTTAATGCGTTTTATCAACAATTTTTGACAGCTACGCGTTGAATATCTTCGGAAGTTCTCCGACGAAAAATTGTTGTGGAATTTTTACAAAAATGGAACCACTCCAAAATTGTGAGTAATATAAGAAATACAAATTTTTTGTGTATATACAGAATCGTGCTTTAGAAAAAAACGACAAGTACGCAACAAGAAAAATTGGCAGAACATTTTTTTTCACTTTTTAAATTTAAAAAATTACACAGCTGACAGATTGTCAAACGTACTCGAATGTATATAAAAAAAATTAATGGCGCAACAGGCTCGTTAGTACCCAAGGCCTAGCTTTTTTCTCACAACAATTCATGTGTGCGTGTGTACTTCTTTGCACGATAGCGGGAACTCCTGTTTTATGCCGAATCCTAAGGATAAGTCGAGATAAGCTTTTCATGACAATTGATACTACTCGAATGATTTATCAGATTATAGCGAAAGGAGGGCCAGTGAAAAATCATTTAGGTATTGCTACGGCTGGGAATCGAACCCAGAGCTTCTGCGCGGCAGTTCATCGCACTAACCATCGCTCCACTCGAATGTATGGTTCATTTATTTTGTACCTCAACGGATAATTCGATGGTAAACTGAGTTCCGATCGGAACTGACTTTCGTTTCGGAAATTCTTTGAACGGATACCTCGATAGGACTGAATGGTAATGTTAGGAATGGTTAATTTTCAAATAGAATTTCAAACTTATTATGTACCACAAAAAACTGGATGCAAAAACCTAAATAAATTATTTTTGACAAATCATGTAATTACGGCTGAATTTCAAAACGTAGTATTTCTGCATTACTGCTTAATCAAGCGTTCCAAAATGCAAACGAATTACTATGATGCAATGCATACTTTTCTAAAACGCATTGTGAATGCATGAACTACACAAACAAAAAAAAACAGAGCATCGTGAATGATTATGATGCAAATGACATTTCGTCGCTTTAGAAGAAGAAGTTAAATAAGAGCGTAACTTCATTTTTTTAACGATTTTGGGCTGGGTATTCTGACAACAAATTGTGCCTCTTAGTTAAGTAGAATAGAAGTGCTTACTTCTGTATTACTGTATTTTATTCATAAATTTCAAAAAAATTAATAAATGGTTAAAAAAATCACAAAAAAAAATTATCAGATATTGACATACATTTTTGTGTCACTAAGGCGACGATTTGACATTTTAGTTTGAAATGCTTAAATGTTTATTAAGCTATTAAAAAGTATGGTTGTTACTAATTACTTAGACACTATGGCGCTTGAAAAATTTTGCGATAATTTGCATTAAATTCGTTCCAAATAGCAGCCCAAAAGCATTCATAAAAGCCGTGTGCATTCACAATGCACAAAAGCAGTGTGCATTCACAATGATCTTTTTTGTTTACTTTTTTAAATTCAGCCTACATTCTGAAAACGTTTTTTTTTTTCTTAAACTTATCTTATATCAAAAACGTTAATATTACGAATTTGTTTACTTATTCCTTATACTTTCAACCAACCAATAAAAAAACTTGAAATTCTCTCTCAAAAATGACTTCAATTACAAACAAAAATACTGGAAATGTGGTTTTCATATGATAGCTGTCTAGAATGCATAATGCTTACCAATTGCGGCTTTATTGTGGTCAACGTTTAAACATTTGTTGAATTGACACCCTATTGACTTTCTTACCTTACTCCATTGGGACGTAGTATGGAGCGCATAAGAAATTGTTACAATGTAACAGATACCACTAAAAAAGCCAACAAACTCATCTAGAACTAAACTTTGCAATGTGATTCAAATGGTTTAATCGTGGTGCATTATGTGCACGCACTATGTGACATTTGGTGGAATTAGGACTATTACCGCTTACAATTAATGATGTCTACAAAGCATATATAAGCCGATTATATATTCGGTCTCACTTACCTAACTTTTGCAAAGTGTAATCCGGCAACGTGATGTTTGTTTTTTTTTTTAATGGAATTGATATCCTTAGGTTGATCGAAATTTAAGTAGTAAACTCTGGATTTATGCCGCAGTCACTTTTTAGGGGAATTTTCGATAAAATTTAAAAAAAAAAACATCAAAAGTTTAGCGATGTCTTTTAAATTTCGTTATAAGACTAATTAAAGGCAACCTTTATATTTTAAGACATTCGCAGTAAATAAAAATGGGATAGGGTATCATCAAACACAAAAAAAAAATATTTTTTTCGAACATGCATTGAAAAAAAATTAAAATGCAATAAGTGTTTTTTTTTCATATTTGAGATATCTACGTTTTCTGCTGTCTTGATTCGATGTAAATGAAGTGCAACAACCAACGAACTCATTTTCCTGATCTGTTGCTACTAATTATGTATTAGAATGAGTTATGGATAACTGACCTCTTTAAGATTTTAGTATTTTTTCCTCAACAAAATATTTATATATGTACCAAAAAATATTTGTCTCAATTTAACTCTTTTAACTTCCACCAGCGCCACAGTTAAAATAATATCTTGCAGCTACGTCGCAAATACAAAAAAAAATACGTCGGAAATAGGTCTTCAAAAAGTCGTTTGGAAAATCAGCACAACTTTTTTTTTCTCAAAAGTGGGGAAAGTGATGTTACCTACTTATTGCATTCGGATGACGATATATATTCGTATGTTTGTTTGCCACCGATTTTCAGCCTTTACATATAGAGCAGATTAAAAAATTTGGTTAAGAAAAAATAAAATGCATAAGTTTTCAAATTTTCAAATTTTCATCAGCGAATTTCGAAACCAAGTAATTTTTTTTTTGATTTCGAAATTCGCTGATGAAAATTTGTCTTAACAGCATTTTTATAACTACCATGCCCCACATTTCTACATTTCAGAGAAGGTGTTGGAAGGTGTTTTCCTAAATTTGGAAAAAAAATTAAAACAAATGGGGTTCATGATATTTTAAAAAGTATTGTTTATGCATAAGTTTACATTTTATCCTTGGGCAGATCCAAGCCAAAGACATATATGGATATAAGTCAAACCCACTCTTTGAGGAAATTCGCATTCAACTGGAGATGGGATAGGGTAAACTATTTGTACAGCTGAATTATTTCAAAATATGTGAAGAAGTCTCTTATAGGCTTATGAAAATAACTTTCACTATAAGAGGATAAATCTGAAGAATAGACAGCAAGTATAACAAAATTTACATGCTGATTCTAGATTTTGCAGTCTCAAACTTATGAGTCTGGTTATAAACATAAAATCTACTCAAGAACGATGTTCAATGAAAATTGATTTTATTTTCTGGAGCAGGGAACATATTTTTCAACTCAATTTTCTGAACGCGTTTCCAAACGAGTTTTACCGGAAAATGTAGAGGCTGTTCTGGCGACGACATTAGAGAGGAGTGCGAAATTGCCAAGACTTGAAAGCCAAAAAGCCTTCAAACAATAATTTGTATACCCTATCCCATAGGGATATATTGATACCTGGCTTGTAACATAATGAAATAATTCAGCTTGGTATACCTCAAAGTCTATGAATCGACTCAGAATCGCTAGCTGAGTCGATTAAGCCATGTCTGTCTGTCCGCCCATCCCTCCGTCCGTCCGTTTGTAGGTAACCGGTTTTTTGGCCTTAAATTTTGAGCTAAGATAATAAATTTTGGTACATGTGATCCGTGTACGTGCTGTTCGAATAAGTGTAAAAATTTTGAAATCCGCCGACTGCCACGCCTTCTTTTTAGAAAAGCCTAATTTTAGGCCAAACCGTTAAAATTTTGAAAAAAGTGTCTGAACAACATATCTAGACTATCCTTATATATATATATATTTCGTCTATAGAGTAAAAAACATTTTTCGGGAAAATTTTTAAAATTTAAAAAAAAAATGCAATATAATTGGCTATGGTAACATAAAAATTTCTTCCATGTATTTTTTTTTACCTACGCCCACTTTTTGGAGGCGTTTTCATACAAAAACCATTTGTATACCCATATGCAGGAGAAAAACGTTGTTTTTGGTCGAACCATACAAGATTTTGGTAAACTGTTTGAGCAATATGTCGCGACAATTCAATTTTAATATTTCTTTGCAATAAAACCCACATTTAAGGGATATAAATTTTAAGGATGGGATGGGATAGGGTATAAAACGATCCACACAGTGGATTGTAGCCTTCATAATGTTTTTTAATTTTTTTTATATTGCTAAGTTAAATTCATTTTTTTCATTTTTTTCTGACTAAATAAATTGTTAAAGAGAAAAAAAACCTCAAAAATAAAAAACCAACAAAATTTGTGATTTATTTTAATGATGGTATAGCGAACCACCAGAGGGGTCCCAGGGGGTGTGCCAATGGCATGGGTGGGTCGGCCCATCCAAAGTTAGTGGGGGTCGGTCATACATTTGGACTCGATTGGGGCACTCTAAATGGGTCAAAATGGGATTTTTCAAAATTTGACCCTGCATGTTAAAAATCGGGACACCAGAATTCGTTTTAGTGGTGTGGTTCCTTGGGCAAAGTTTCTTATTTTAAACTCTAGAATGTGATTTTCCATTTCAACTGGGCGATTTTTAAATCGACCTTTCCTAATGTCCATGTTGTCATTAACTTTTTTTTAGTTTTTTACCAAAAACAAATAACTTAGCAAAATATGCAGAGCAGAGAAATGTAGGATTATCCCTTATCCATATCTTTATTCTTTACGTAAATATTTCATATAGTTAAACCTATCATATAAAATTAAAATTTTAAGGTATATTTTTCCAAGAAAATTGCATTGAAAGTTGGAAAAAAAAATTGCAGGCAGAAAAAAATGGTTTCATAAAAATTCGAATTTCTCAGGCCTGGCTGAGTGTATTCATTTTATTTATTTTTTTAAGCAAGGGTAAATATTTTCGCACAAAATAGTGGGATTAACCAGTTTGCCCTGACAATTAGTACCGCAAAAGTTATAACTACCACCGTCAAGACCGAGTTTTTTTTAAATCCGATTTTGTGAGACAAATAACTCCGAAATATTGCAAGAAAATGCATTTGGTGTATTTCTGTGCTGTAACTTGAAGTTATGTAGCACAGGCATCTTTGTTTTAGTATCTATGTTTGAGGCTACTCATAGAAGGGTTATATTATGAATTTTTTGAAATATCTTTATTTTTTTTAATTATAGATAGCCAAGAATAGAATTAAATTAAATTATATATTAAGAAAAAGAATTTATTCAAGGAAACTTCGGAAAACACATAAAATTTGTGGAAAGTTATGATTCACGACTTGAAAATTTTTATTTTTAACTTTGAAGGCTTATAAACAAGTACATGGAAAAAATATATATATATTACAAAATACTTTGAAATCATGCGCCTGGATTATCTAAGAGGTCCACAAAAAAGAATTCCCCTCAGCATCGCATACAAGATCCTATCTGTTGTATTATGTGAGAGATTAAAACCGTTTACCAACAACCTGATGATCCATTATCAGTTTGGTGTTAGGCCAGGAAAGTGCACAACCAATCAAATTTTCACACTTCGGCAGATCCTGGAAAAAACCCCAAGAAGTCCAAATCGATACCCACCATCATCGATTTCAAAAGCCACATACGACAGACAGCATTTATAGAGACGAACTATACAGAGCCATGTCTAATTTTGGTATGCCGGCCAAACTCGTTCGTTTGTGATGATGACGATGGAGTATTGTCATTGCTCCATCAGGGTCGGAAACGATCTTACCGACACATTCGATACCAAAAAGGATTTATGCAAGGCGATGCGCTGTCATGTAACTTCTTCAATTTGATTCTTGGGAGGATTGTGCAAAACTCCCAAACCAACAATAGAGGCACACTTTTCCAAAAATCGTTTTTTTTAATTGATTTTTATTTTACTTCATCTTAAAACTAACTTACATGCTAGACAAAAATTCATGAAAAACTAGCCTACTTATCAAATACTTAACCAACTTACTTACCCTATGCGGGCGCCCGAAATCAAACGATAACTAAACACTAATGACTTTCGGCCTGTTATCTAGTGAAAAAAAATCGGTACAACTACTGGCATACACGACAATATTGACATCATTGGTAGGACTCAACGTAATGTCATAGCCAAGTTTGCTAGTATAGAGAAGGAAGCGGCAAAAATGGTTTAAACAGTATATGAGGGCACGACAAAGTATATGCTGTCAGCACGAAAGGACACACAACATCAAACGTCACCATTGACAGATATAACTTTGACGTAGTATATGCTATCAGCACGAAAGGACACACAACATCAAACGGCACCATTGACAGATATAACTTTGACGTAGTACGGGACTATGTCTACCTCGGCTCCGCTATAAACTCTGACAACAACATCTCGTCAGAAATAAAACGCAGAATTCCTCATGCCAACCGCTGGTTCTTCGGGCTAAGAAGGAAACTCAGTAGTAAAGCCCTCTCTCGAACTACTAAGGAGATCCTATATAAGACTCTGATCATCCCAGTCCTGCTCTACGGCGCTGGGACATAGATTGTATCAAAAGTGGATAAAGAAATCCTTGGTTGCTTCGAGAGGAAATTTCTTCGATAAATCTCCGGTACCGTTTGCGTTGATGGGCTATGGAGCCGAAGATTCTACCAAGAACTAAACGAGCTGTACAGCGACATGCCCCTGGTCAAAAAAAAAAACTCTGCAATGGACGCTTAAGATGTCTAGGGCATGTAGAACGAATGGACACCAATACTCAGGTTCGCAGAGTCTTCGATTCCTAGCCAGACGTCGGTCGCAGTAAAGGGAGACCTCGCCTTCAGTGGCGCGCATAAGAAGAAATCGACCTCAACCAACTTGGAGTGCGCAACTGGAGGCAGTTTGCTACGGACCAGACTAATTGGAGAGGCATGTTGTTTGAGGCACAGGTTCATTCCAGACTGTATCGCCAAATAAGAAAGAAGAAAAGAGAAGTGAAACAGTATTTTGGTCTGGTTTGAGAGAATGAGATGAACACACTATGTAGGCGGTAAACAGAGTAATTGATCTCTTTTTCGTTACACTTTTTCGTTTCATAAAATCAAATTCACACCGTCCCAAAGGAAATTTCACTTCAAAAACAATTATATAGGAAACTAAAATTCGGGTTTAATTGTAATTGATCTCTTTTTCGTTACACTTTTTCGTTTCATAAAATTAAGTTCACACCGTCCCAAAGGAAATTTCATTTCAAAAACAATTATATAGGAAACTAAAATTCGGGTTTAATTGTAATTGATCTCTTTTTCGTTACACTTTTTCGTTTCATAAAATCAAATTCACACCGTCCCAAAGGAAATTTTACTTCAAAAACAATTATACTAGATTTCGCGTTTGGCGCAACAGGTTCTCACAACCATTCATGTGTGCGTGTGTTCTTCTTGCACGCTGGCGATACCTCCAGTATTATGCCGACTCCGAACGGCTTTTCTTGACAATTGTCACTACTCGGATGATTTGTCAGATTATCATGAGACGAGGGCCAGTGAAAAATCATTTTAGTTAACCAACCTTTTTCTATTAACAGATCATTAGCTACTAAATAAAAAAATATCTACACAACCAAACCATTCCTGACCCAAATGAATTGCAACTTCAATTTTCAAAATTTAATCAGAAACCTGTTTCCGGGTATATTCACCCCAATGCCATTGCTCAAAACAACTGTCACGATTCCGTCTAATGTTTCGTCCAATGTCAAGTGGAACTGGTCAATCGAAAATTTCCCAGTTCTTAGTTCTAATTCCCTTACTCGAATAATATGTGCACGGATTTATTTCTAATCAAACGCTATAATCATTTTGCACATTTCTCATTTCCGATAAAAAAAAAACCAAACACAATCAATTTATTGATAGTCGTGAAATTGCACTTACAAGGCAAATAAAATTTATAACTACGCGTTAGTTTCCTGCTACACCATTAGCTCACTTTATGACGTCACCACAGATAGAATAATCGCCTCCAAAGTCGTTGTAATTCTAATCTCACCCCTACACACACTCGAATCGAATCCGAAAATTGAAATGAGCAAGCCCACAGCCCCGGGCCCGCACCCAGAGGGAGCGAGCGAGCGAGCGAGCTAGCGAGCAAAACTAACCCTAAAACAAAGCGAAAACAATTACAAAATAGAACGCCTATATTCGCCTCCTTCATTCGTCGCATGCACAAATATGCAAAAAATTAATTTTAATTCAATTGACAGACAACAACGGCACGATAATGAAGTCGCGTATAGATATACCTGTGAGGCTGAAGTTGGGGAGAACTATTTGCGCTGACCGTCCTGAGGTGGACTCACAAAGTCACCACCACCCAAGATCGGCTTCCGATTTGTTTTCCCTTAAACGTGTGTTCTAGAAAAGATACAACCACCGAACGGATACCCAATTTATTTTTATTCATCGGCTGTCGTTCTCGGGTTGGCATCACACTGTTGTCGGTATCGGGTTCGGCTGAGATGAAGGGATATTTTTGGGTCGGAGCAAGCGGTCTATGGAAATCCGAAACACATTTCCACAAACGGGGTCGCTGTGGAAATGTGCAGCGGGTGGATCACGTGCGAAAGCTCTCAAAAAAGTTGTCGAGTGGGGGTTGACATTTAGTACTGGGAACATGTGCTCTCCTCGGGGCTGCAGGGGTCGGCGATGGATGTAGGTGGAGAGGAAAGTTTCGACAAAAAGAGAACATTTGTCCATTCAAGCATTTCAGCAATTAACTATGCAAGTGGGGTGGTTGTTCTGTTTTTTTTTCTGTGTGTGTTTGTTTTATTTGGTAGTGTGTGGTGTTGGGTGTTTGGTGTTGGGTTTGGGTTTAGGATGTTGACTTTCACGTTTTATGGTACATAAGCGGTATAGAATGCTCTTTTGGTAGGAGTTGAATGATTATCTGCAACAAGAAAAATTTCAAATGGCTACCTTTGGCATGAAATAGGATCGCTATGAATTAGGTGCCTTTTTTATGCCACTTGGATAGACTTCGTTGGCAAATCTATTTTTGAAAAGATTTTGAGTTAGAGAATTAGTTAGTTTATAAAAGTGTTACGATTTTTTGAAACGTGACGCTGACTGTAAGCAAATAACTGGACAGGTAGACACAATTCTGTCCCCCAGATGAGACAATACTCCGACTATGAGCAAACATTTACAAAACTGGTCAGGTAGACACAATTCTGTCCCTTAGATGAGACAAAACTATAACCCTGAAAGGTTGCCTCTAGGTGATGCTTTAAGATACTCTACTTGGGTTGTTGAAGATTGTATATCCCCGGTAAAACTCCGCTTCTTCTATTTCTCGCCTTTTCTGTAACAACACGATTATATATACTGTCCTGTTCGTGTCGTTGTTAGTTGGGCTTCATGACCTTTTGCTGCAGATGCTTGCTTTGTGGGTCGTTCAAGTATTAAACATTTAGTGATGTTTTCGGTTAGCTTTTCTGAATAAACGCTGTTTTTACTATAAAGAGGAGAATCTCTAACAAGCTTTTGCAGAGCTAAAGTTTGGTCTTTTACAATAGGTAAAATAAAATACAAATTTGAGGCGCAACAGGCTCGTTAGTACCAAGGGTCGAGCTTTCTCACAACCATTTATGTGTGCATGTGCACTTCTTGCACGTTGGCGGGGCCTCCTGTTTTATGCCGACTCCGAACGGCGAATTTCGAGATAAGCTAGTTCTCGGATGATTTGTCAGATCATCACAAGAGGAGGGCCAGTGAAAAATCATTTTACGTGTTTCTGCGGCTGGAAAGCGAATGAAGACCTTCTGCGCGGCAGTTCTTCGGACTAGCCATCGCACAACTGACCCCGTCACAATAAGTAGAAACGTCTATATATATGGGTCGCTATACCCTTTTATTTCTCCGCTTTGAATAGAGTTTGGTTGGACCGTTCTCAAAAAAAAGGCTAATTAGTGCGATGTGTAGGAGAAAAAGCTGGTTTATAATTTGATTCTAAAAAAAACTAATTAAGAGCCGGCTTATCAATTCAAAATCATTCTAGTTTTCGTATTAAACTCGAGCTAACTCGAGAAACTTTTTAAGTCGATTTTAATCCAGCTTTGAGTCAACTCAGAATTTTGGTTAAGTGGTCTAACCTTGGAATAAGTGATCAGATTTTTATGAAATAGCAACCAAATTATTGAGGAAATGAATACGTATATCATATATTGTGACTCAGATTTCAATGACTCAAAATTATTGAAATATTGAGTTTAACTATTTTCAGAGGAAAAAGGCGTCAAACCCATTTCATTGATATGAGGATCGCTGCTGAGAACTGAGCTGTTGCAGATTCTATACACATATTTCGTTTTCCAAAATAAATACGAGCGACTCAAATTATTTAAAATATTGAGTTGACTAGTTTCCAGAAGAAAAAAGCTTCTAAGATCCGGACAAAACCATTTTCAATGATTTGAGGAAAAGCAAACCCAGCTGCTGACAACTGAGTTGTTGCAGATTCGATTCATTTCCATACCTTGTTAAAATCGAAATCAATAAATCGTCGGTGTTACCATCTTAAAAAAAAATCTGCCTCATGAGTGAATTCTTCATTTAAATTAATCCTGAGTTAGTTACCTCTGGATTGATTTGAGGAAAAGGAAACCAAACAACGGACAACTGAGTTGTTGCAGATTCTATATATTTCGATAACTTGTTGACAGCAAAATCGATAAATCAACGGTGTTACCATACTAAAAAAAATCTGCCGCATAAGTTAACTCTAGATTTAATTTAATCCTGAGTTAGTTGACTCTGGATTAACTCAGCACTGAAAATTCGGGACGGAGTTCAACAAACGCTGCTTTATTTTATGGGGGTTGCTTGAAGGACGAATACATTTCTCTGATTCAATGAACGTGTTCTGCATTTTAATTTGCGAAACTTCTTGTGATTTTTTTTTTCTTTTTTTTGAGATTTATAGAGTTATTTCACCTGTCTATTGTAGATTTTCCTTTTATTGAATAAATTTGTTCACATCTCAGTTGGCATGTAACAGTGATTTGAAAGGATTCTAGAAAAGCCTGGAATACTCCAAAGAAATTTATGAAGTCAATAAACCCACGCTTCATTAAAATCAAAGCCAAGCTTTGATTTTACTTCAAATTCCTTAAGGATATTTTTATTGGTAGACTATGTTTACCATTTTTATGAGAGGCACACATCAAGATCATGAATTACGTAATCATAACAGGGAGCCCTATTAGGCTTAGGACTTATTTAAGCCTATTCTGCTTAGACGAGGAAGAACACATCTTCTACATTTCGGGATAATGTTCAGTGTTTTCTTCTCAGTTAACAAAACCATCGATAGTCTTGGACAGGTTTACTTTGGCAGCAGGTATAAGCAATGAAACCGGATCAACGCAATACCAAAAGTGACCAGCATTGGGCTGAGTTTTAGCCAAAACCTATGTTGGCTTTGCACAAATAGGTTGGCAATAGGCATAAGGGATATTGAGCAAAGTTTCAGTCAAACCTTAAGTTGAACTTGCACAAATAGGTTTACTCGCTGTGAAAGTGGTCTAGCTATCCTAGCTACTTATACCAAAAAGTATAGAACCGCATAGAGTACGCATCACAGCTTAACATTTTGTACCATCTGCTTTGCTGTTGTTTGATGCTGGGGTAGCAATTTGAACACTGGGGTATCAATATCAGTACCCCACATAGAAAATTTTCGTTGTATGAGATGCGCAATCTATGTAGTTCTATAATCTTTGCTCATACGCCATGTCCCAAAATCTCTATCTCTTCCTCATCACATCAGAGTTGATGCACATTTGGGATAGTAATGCGAAAAACTATTTCCATCATGGAAATATTTTTGTGAGAACGCTTAGCGATGTACTTACTTTTGTTTTCCTTCATGCCGTCAAGGTTTGATTTGTTCTTATAAACCAGTGAAGGAAAAGGAATTTTGGAACATTCGAATCTGGTGATCTTGTGGGACAAACCATCCAAAACAAACTTTTCACAGGTGTCTCTCTTCAATATCATGTTCTCAAACTCAATTTCCCAATTTTTTTTCTTCGATGTTGTTGATCTGCATTCTGTTAAGGAACGATCACTTTTCCTTTTGTAAGCGACATATCAGACAGTGACTTTATAGATCTAATGTGGACTTTTAGCGACCCAAAAGTCATCATTTCCCCCTTTACGTGAATAAAGGGGTATGATATACGTCACTTTTTTTAAATTCACAAAAAGATCATCCTAATTTTGGGCGAGGTTTAGTTTAAATATCTACAGTTGAAAGTCTTAACATAAAAGTCCTCAGAGCAACCGCGTAAAATGAGCCGGCTGTGGGAGAGACGACAGCCTCGAATATATAGATTTCCTAAAATTTAGGTATGTGTGTTAGTAAAGTAGTTCGTTGAAACGATGACACATTTAAATTGGTCAAAAGCGCCTTGCAATGTCCTCCTCCTCCTCCTTCCGATCAAAACCCCAAAAACCCCGCAATCTACAGGTTTCGATGAATATGAATACAAAAATATTTCACTCCTTCCGATCATGGCGTCAATGTATACAGCATATATACGTCTCAAATCTAGTCTGGTGCAGCAAAAACATCAATGCATCTAACTGATAGGAGACTCAAAAGTAACGAACTCGAAAGTTTCGCTCAAACATCGTAGGGGTATTTCTTCTAATGCGTCTAACGTATAATTACTTACATAGTGGACCTTCAGTCCGTAATGAACCTGGGCCTCAACCAACATGCCTCTCCAATTTGCTTGGTCCTTTGCTGAGGTCGGTTTCTACTTGTGCGCGTTACTTAAGGCGAGGTCTTCCTCTACTGCATCTAACGTATAGCTGCGAGTTAAAGAATTCCTGGGCTTTAGTATTGATGTTCATTTGCTTTACATGTCCAAGCCATCTTAGGCCTCCTTACTTACTTACTTAAGTTGTACTATAGCCCTTAATGAAGCAGGGTTTCAACCAAATGCCTCTCCAATTAACCCGGTCCTTAGCTAAATGCCTCCAGTTGCGCACTCCAAGTTGGTTGAGGTCGGTTTCTACTTATGCGCGCCATATAAGGCGAAGTCTTCTTTTACTGCGTTCGATGTCTGGCTGGGAATCTTAAACGTCAAATGCGCAGTTTATTTAAGCAAGTCTTTGTCGCTTAAGTTCTTAAAGTTCTAGCCCGAAGATTTTCTGTAGATTTTTTTTTACTCAAAATGATCTCAAAAGGATCTCAATTGATATGATCCATGCTTTAGCACGTAGGTCAGGATCTGTTTAGCATTTAGAGTGATGGCCTTATCGCCCTAAGAAATGGCGTTTGTTTAGAGTATTACTATTTCTGACAAGATATCGTTTCAGAGTTAACAACAAATATAAGTCCCTTACGGTCTAAAAGATCGCCTGAAGATGTCCAATTGCACTGCCATTGTCTGTTATTATAGATTTATTAAATGTCTGCCACATCTACTGCTTTTACGTTGAGCCAAACCACAAATTTCATAGTCACAATGGCATTAGTCCATTTCCAACATGGCAGCATCATTCCATAAGTGATGACAACACGTTGGTAAAAAAAAATAGTGATATGACAAACTAACTTCAAGATTGAAGGATTAGACTCCTACGGAATCTAGGCGTTAGATTTCGAGTACCTACTTTATTACTTGATTGCCATTACTGCCAAGATTCCATAAGTGAGTATCTCTGCTCGGAACAGCCTGCTTTTTAGCAAACAGAAGATACTATTTTTCAGGCAGTTATAGCAAGATAAGGAATCAGTCTTCTGACTTCTATAAGGTTACAATACCTATCGAAAAGTGTTGCATTCATAAAACCGCCCGTCTAACTCACAAAATCATTCCAACCATAGCACTGTCCTTCCACTTTTTTTTATTTAATTTTTTTTTGTTCCTCCTGTGACACATCGAACATCGAACTCGTTCAATTCTCTTACCAAAATTAAAAATCATTTGCAACCATTCCTTTCAACAAAAAAAAAAAAAACATCTTCCGCCTCACATTCAAAATGACTGCGCTTACTACTACTGCACATCATGCTGGGCTAACTAAAAAAAAAATCAGCAACCTACACGCTATACTTACTGGCTTTTTAAAAACAACATCTCATTAGCATTATGACTATCAACCAATCCATGTGTGATTATGTGTGTTTGTAATTCATAACCCTAGGCGAACTGGCCAACGGGCTATCCCAGACTATTCATCATTTAGCCATCACTCTCTATTCACACAATCTTTACAAACCCAACTAGATATACAAAAAAAAAAACACACATCGGTTTACTAAAAAAATATCCAATGCAATGCCAATACTGCCACCAAACCACTCTTTCACCCCCCACCAACCACCCACCACCAAGCCATATTATACGCGAATAACCCTTAGTAATGAGATACTCGTACTCGTACTCACATTGAATAGTTTTTTGGGATCACGTATGCCAATCAATTACTAAATTCATGTTAGAATAGAATTGAAAAAAAAAAAAATGAACCATCTGATAGATACAAAAACAAAAAAAACTTTCTAACAAAAAACATTTCTCATTTCTAGATGGAATCTGTTTTGTGAATTCACTTGCATACGCACGTACGTACTGATGATGTAAAACAAAAAAAAAACATAAAAACTGAATTTTACTTTTTTGTTCTGTTTTAAGTTAAAATTTCTAACAAAAAAAAAATTATTGCAATGAAATGTGTTAAAAAATATTTTAGTGAGAATTAATTATTTCGTTTTATTATAATTTTTTGTCGTTTACACCAAAGAATAGATACTTAGATACTTTTTGTTGTTTTGTTTATCGATATCGCTTGAGCAAAGGCTAATCGATCGATGCAGAGAGGAGGCGTTGCGTTTTGCCAGCATATAGCTTTTATGAGTTTTTTTTTTAAATAAAATTCAATTACAATTAATAAAACAAACAACAACAACAAAGCGATATTTTGCATGAGCTGTTGATGTTGCTTGGCGATAATTGAATAGGGTACGTGGATGCGCACGTGAGTGGTTTAAACTGCAACAAAAAAAGATACTTTTACTGGTAAATAGTCAAGTGCAAGATGATTATCATATTAATCTGACATAAACGGGTATATTTTCATTTACACCCAGGGGAATGCAGAGATGGCTATTGTTTGCAAACGTCATGTCAGCTGGAGCAATTGTTTGTAATTATAAGAGATTTCGTATGCCAGCAGTAAGGCATGACGGAATGAGTTATTCTGATTGAAAATAAAAGGGAATTGGGTAGATTTGAACTGCATTACAATGACGCAAAGGGACAGATAATATTGAAACTGGTATCGATTAAGAGCGTTTCAAAAAATTGATATTTCGAAAAAAAATATATTTCGAAAAAAAAATTGCAATTTCGAAAAAAATATTGTAATTTCGAAAAAAATAAATTTTATCGTTTTATGTTATCAAATGAAAGAACAAGAAACTCATGCTATTCGGTTAAATGATTTTTAAACTGGAAATTTATTTCTCGTTTAACACAGGAATATATTTGAAGTTAAATCGTGTATGAAGCCGAATTTATTTATCAAGACTCCTCATAAAGAGTTTTTCCGTGAATTATAAACTTGCGTGTAATGCAATCCATATCCATCAACAATAAGTGCAATAGAATATTTTGTAAAACCTGTGTTTCCAATCCCAAAATGATATTCTATCTCTGCACATCTATATTATGACGAATTATGATATCATTGCCATTATTGGAATTTCGAAAAAATACTTTTACAAACCTAAAGATGTTGTAAAAAGGAACTAATGGTATTGTGTTAAATGATTTTTTCATGAACTTTTTTTTTGTTTAACACCAGACTATATTTGAAGTTTAATTGTATAGAGCCCAATTCCTATATCGAGACTAATTCGAATACCATCATAAATAAATGCAATAGGATATCTTTTAAAACGTGGGGTCCCAATCCCGAAATGATCCTCTGTCTCTGCACATTCATGGTATGGCCAATGCTGAGACATGTATTGGATTTCCAATGCAATAATTGGAATTTCGAAAAAAATATTTTAAGACTTTAACAAACTTAAAGATGTTTGAAAAAGGAACTCATGCTATTCAGTTAAATGATTTTTTACTGGAAATTCATTTTTTGTTTAACATCAGACTATATTTTGAGTTAAATCGTATGGAGCCTAATTCCTATATCGAGGCTTTTCTAAGCGCATTTTCAGAGAAATTTCTACTTGCGTGTAGCTCGAATACCATTAAAAATAAATGCAATCAGATATTTAAAACATGGGGTCCCAATCCCAAAATGATCCTCTGTCTCTGCACATTCACGGTATGACCAATACTGATATATGATTATGTTTATATGGTAACCCCATTGCCATTATTGTAATTTCGAAAAAAATACTACAAAACTTTAACAAACCTAAACAAATTTGAACAAAAGCGCATGAGCTTCGGTTAGATGATATATATTTTGTTGTTCACCATTAGATCAAATTCTGAGCTTAGACGTATAGGCCCAAATTAATTTATATACCTCTTATTAGAGCGTTTGTTAAAGAAATATCTATTTACGGGTAATGCGAATATGTATCATTTTAAATGAGATAATGAGAATTTATAAAACCTCGGATTCGAACCCCAAAATTAACCCCTGCCTTTGCATCAATGGTATGACCAATGCCAAAGATTATAAAGTCATACGGATGACGCACTGCAAACAAGAAAAATCGTTCTATGGCGGGTCGTACTGGCACCACACATTTTTGGATCTCGTTTCTCATGTGTGCACGTGCATATCACCCGCCCGTACCATGAAGCTAGTGAGCAAAAGTTTCTGTTTTTTTGTTCCCAATGTGTCATCTGTATGACTTTATAATCTTTGCCAATATTTATGTTGGTGGCTTTAGGCAAGCAATCATAATATATTGAGAAAGATAGAAAGGACACGCATTAGCAATACGAAAACTTGAACCCTACAGCTTTAAAGGCAAAAATTCGTAACTTTCTCCTTCTAAATATTTTTTTGTGAAAGAGTTATCGGCATGCAGCAACCTTCGACTAACTCAATGTGAAGACGAATATTTCTAGCTTTCTTACTTACTTAAGTTTCCACAGTCCGGCATGAACCTGGGCCTCAACAAACATGTCTCTATAATTAGCCCGGTCTTAAGCTAACTACATCCAGTTCCGCGCTTCATGTTTGTTGAGTTTGGTTTCTACCGGTTTAGTGAAATAATTTCCAACTAAAAGAAAATAGCCCCTGAGAAGATTATTTCTATTTTGAAATGGAAATAAATCCCGCGGCTGATAATGCTTTTTGCTTATGGGGTTTATTTCATTTTCATGCATCCAGACTGTCACACATCAAAAAATCCAACAGTAAGCCCAAGCAGGGGGGTTGCACTCCAATTCAAACTTTGCATACACCAAACTTGAATAGAATTCCAATAGCAAATGGCAATAACACCCGCAGGGGTAAAAGCTTTTTCGTGGCGGTGTTTGTTTCCGTTTCGAAAAGGAAATAAGCCCTGTGGGGGCTATTTCCTTTTATAGTGCAATTTTCACTGCACCGTGCCAGCCACTTAAGGCGAGGTCTTCCTCTACTGCGTCTGATATCTGGCTGGGAGTCGAAGACGCTTTATTTTCTGATATATTATAGATATTAATGTCCTTATTAACGTCCTTTTCCTATCACAGAACAATGTTCTGTAAAAAATATAAAAGTTAAAAGACCCCCGGACTACATTGCTGTTTTGCAGTTGATAAATCAAACTATGGCCAGAGCTGACCGTAAAGCCCTTACGAAGGCGATATCCTTCTTAACTTTAATATTAAGTACCAATAGATCCAAAAGTTTAGTTTACGGATCCATCAAAGACATGATATATCTACTGCAGATATAGCTTTGCGCATATTGGGCTTATGTCATAAACCTCAATGACGTAGCATAAGCAAATACGATATCTTCATGGCAATTACTGCAGATATGGTTTTGCGCGTGTGTCATTCCTAGAACGAGACCAAAATAAAAACGCGAAGACGATATCTGTTTACTTGTGTCACTTATTCAAGATCTCCGAAAAAGTTTGATATTAAAATTTTTGGGTTCCACTCAGAAACTTTTCTTCTTAAAGCGTTCTGTCGGTTTATTTTACCATTTCATGAACGGAATTCATCTTTATTATGTGCTGTGAAGTAAGAAAATTATTGTCCAACGGAAAAAAATTTGTTGCACTTAATCAAAGCAGAGATTGATGAGATAGTGGAAACAAATCTTTTAGAGAACTGTTAGTGGAATTTGTCTAATATCTACAATAATCCACGGGCTCCGTGGTGCGATGGTTAGTGCGGTAGACTACCGCGCAGAAAGTCTTAGTTCCATTCCCAGCAGTAGCAACATCTAACTGATTTTTCACTGGCCCTCCTCTCGTGATGATCTAACAAATCATCATTACCTCAAATTCGCCGTATAAAACAGGAGGTCCCGCCAACGTGCAAGAAGTGCACACGCACACATGAAAGGTTTTGAGAAAGCTCGGACCTGGGTACTAAAGAGATTTTTGCACCAAATATTTGTATTTTTGTGTCTACAACAATCGGATTGACATTCGACACCAATTGTTAAATCTCAGGCTAAGCATTGGGATTTTTTGATTGTCTCACCTCTTGCAAAACTCTGACATCTAAGAGTATAAAACTGTCCTGAGGAGGTTTTCAAAATTGCCTGTCAGAATCAGTGTTAAAGTGTGTGCCCATTGATTGTGTCTAAATTATAACTTTGGAAAGACAAAATACGAAGGAACTAGGTTTGAGCCCCTCTATAGGTCGTTAGTGGGTATGACTTCATATGATGGGGTTTGAAGAAAAAAATAAAGAATGTGACAGATACCTACCTTACTTAACGTAAAACGGGCTCAGTACGCTGAAGGTTTCTGCCTGAGGCAGTTTTCCATTAGATATTTTATCCGGTGTACATACGTTGCTTCAGTCGTTTGATGCAAGCGCCTGGGCATCAGCAATTCGGTACCTAAACCGAATGTGTGGTCTTCCCGTTGAGTTTCTGAAGTCTGATTTCGAAGATTCACTTGACTTTAGTTCCCCAATGCGGCCTTCTGTAAAACATGAACGTCTTGATAACATTTCTTCATTCACCCTAAGTGCATACGGGTAAAAATATAGATATAGAGATAAAAATATTTAAACAATTTTGAACTAAATAGCAAAAATTATTTCTTGAGCTCGATGACGTTTTTTTTTTAATCTCTAATGTTGTCGCTCCGTACCTAATATCTAACCTACTGGAGAAACAATGAAAAATGGCGTCCAGTTAATTCTGAAATTTTGTAAAAAAAAGTTTACTTCGTCAACAGGTGAAATTAAAATAATTGCTTCATCTATATCAGATAGAAATTATCGACATCAATGATCTTCAGCCAGCCATGTTAATTTGTATGCATTGTGCTTTTATCCGCCATTTATGCTATAGCAGTAGCTCGCATGATAAATTTTTATAAAATACGTATATAGGTGGTAAGATTTTAATGAATGTATTCAATTTTTTTTTTAAATTCATAGTTTGTTTTAAAACTAGCTAAACTCAGCTGCCAAAACTTTAGTGCGATTAGTTCTGAACTTTTAGATTTTTAATAAGGCTAACCTGGCATCATTGGAAATTTTGTTGGTAAATTTTAAGCAAATTTAACCAACACTGTTGGTGTTGGTGTTTTATAGTAATTTAAATTTGATAACAAATGATGAAATTAACAGTGAAAAAACAAAAGTGTTATTTTAAGCAAATTGAAATCAAAATCAAGTTTTTTTTTGAATACAAATGTTGTATAAACATCAACATCGTTCCTCAACTGCTCTGAAAATTAAAAAAAAAAAAATTGGACGAAATTTCCAAAAATTTGGTTCTGCCGTAATCGGTAATCGGTACCCTAATATAAAAATTTTAGCATATAACTTTTTTTGGGGTCAGATATTATAACAGAAATTAATATCTTAATCCAAATGTTCAATACCCCCTAACAAGTAAATCGTTTCCAGTTACCCCTTTTCCAAATGTTACCCAAAAATTTTTCTGTCACTTTCAATTGATCAAAGACTATAAATCTAAACGTACACATACATTCACAGTTGATACCTCCTATGATATGAAAACTTAGAATTTCTTCGATCGTATCTTAGTATTTATTTCACCACTGTATGTGCGAGGAATTCAATTTAAAACACAAGATAACAAGTCATACTACTGGTGCTACAGTAGCCGATGTCTACGAGTTATCATTTTATTCAAATCTTTCACCCGAAAAAAAAAACGTATAAAACACGAAAACTAATCACAATCATGTCGTAAAAAATTCAAGTAATACATGCAATTTAGGAGACAATGATACAGTGGTGTTAAATAAATCATAGACACCTTCGTGTAGGGTTTTTATTGGAATTTCGTTGGGAGTGTTTTTTGGTTTACTTTCACTTTTTTAGGTACGCGGTAATATGGTGATGGGATAGGTAAAAAGAGAGAGGGATAGGTTTTTTTTGTAACATAAGCAGTGAAATGTGTTTGTTGGAAATTCGAGTTATTTTCTGGTTCAATTTTGGTTGCAAACGGAATGGTGAATGGCAGCATTCATCAGAAGTGGGATCTAGTGACTGTTGTCACTTTTCATATGTTGTTCCTTTCTTTAACTATTGACCTGTATAGATTATTGATATATCAGTTAGTTGGCGTATTGATGTAACCCAAAGAACTTTCCGACTGAAATGTCACTTCATGTTGACTGAATAAAATTAATAAGAAGCAAGTACCGAAAAGACTATGCCTAGGTCCGTTGTCTGTTATACTTGAAAACTAAATAGCTATTAACTTCCATATATTATTGGAGACTAATCGGAAAAAAACATTATGAACTGCTCAGTTGCGCGAAGTTTGGTGCGATGAACTGCCGCTCAGAAGGTCTGGGTTCGATTCCCAATCGTAGCAAGACCTAAATGATTTTTCGCTGGCCCTCCTCCCGTAATGGTCTGACAAATCATCAGAGTAGTATCAATCAAGAAAAGCTTATTTCAAATTCGCCGTACCAAGTCGGCATAAAACAGGAGGTCCCGTCATTGTGGTGGAAGTACAGACGCACACACAAATGGTTGTGATAAAGCTCGGCTCTGGGTATTAACGAGCCTGTTGCGTTATCCGTTTTCTTAACCTCACAGGCTGGATCTAGACACCGCAGGTATCACATCCACAACAACAATATCATAATAAAGGGCACACGAGTCGTGGTAACAAAAGGGCACATAAGTGCCAATTCTACTTTCCTACCAGTCAATTAATGCTGAATTCAAAGAACGCACTCTGATCGTGGTAGGATGAAAAAAGAAATGCACACTAAAAATTAAACCCAAACATTTAATCCTACATCTCAGGTTCTGTTCTGAACTAAAAAAGAAAAACGCATAATGCGGGGTTTCTTTTCTTCGAATATTTGTAAGTTAAGGCTTCCCTCAAGGTGTCGGTCAAACTTTGTTTCGAATATCGAACTCTGTGGATTATTTGTTACTAGATTTCCTTATCAGGGGATTGTGTCATTTATTTTTGTTTTCATATCGTTTGTGGCCGAACGCCATTCAAAGATCTTTTCTAACTCGAAGGAAAATTCCATAATTCGTTTTCATACTCTCCATTGAAAACTTACCTTAACCACTCTCTATTCATTTTTTGACTTTTTCTCTATTTACTTTTACAATTTGCAGGGATGCTAAAACTCTAAAATGCCTTAAGATAACTCAAATGATGTTTTTTTTTTGTATCGTCGTTAACGGAGGATTCGCTCTTTTTTTTCGAATATATGTTCGGACAATCTTCGAATCAAATATCAACCGAGAACTGCCTTCAAAGTCCAGTGTGTGAAAATTATTCCTAAGACAAATAAGACCTACGAGAAAATCTTAAAGCTGGAAATCCCCAGACTAAAATCCCTCGCAACAAAATCTCCAAACAGAGAATCCCCAGAGCTTAAAATTCTTATCAAAAAATATTTGAAACTAAGCAAAAGAAAATACTTTTAACCTTCGGGGATTCTACAAGTAACGATTGAATAAAAAACAACAAATAACTCCAAACGAAATAAAGACGAATTTGAAAAATTTTAGAATTTCGGAATTCGGCGTTATTTTACAACATTGATTGTGAAATAAAGCCCAACTCAGAGAGATAGTGAATCATTCTTTGCACACATCTGAGTTCCAGTTTGGGTGTATGAAAAGTCCTAATACCGGTGGAGAGCATGCTGCCCTCCTGCAACCCCCCTGATTGGGCTTACTTTTGAATTTGGATTGCGTGCGAGGTTGAATTTAGAATTCGTATATGACCCCCTGCTTGGGCTAACATTTGGTGGAAGCTTGTTTGTCAATACATCACACCTAGCACGCAACCCAAATCAAACAGTGAGCCGAAGCAGGATGTTGCAGGGGGCAGCATGCCTCCCACCCTTTTCAAAATTTGCATACACCCAAACTCGCTGTCGGGTGTATTCAAAGTATGAACCCCTTGCTTGGGCTCATTGTTTTTTAGGGATTTTGTCAAAAGGAGATATTTTTCAAAGGATTTCGTAACTCTAATTTACATTCTTACTTATCGGACTCCCGACCCGCGAGGAGTCTGTGTCTGAGACACTGGTAGCCTTCCATCTTATACGAACCCGAGTTCGCTACTTCCAGTTGTCTATACCAAGCACTCTGGCATCCGCAATGGCTCGGTCTTTGAAACGGAGGTTCGGCCTTCCTTGCCTTCTCGAACCTGGGGGCTGGGATTTGAAGATCCTCTTAGCTGTAGCATAACTGTCCAATCGCTCGATGTGGCCTAGCCAATGTAGTCGACGTGTTTTGGCTTTTTGGTCTACATCCACATCTTGGTGCAGCTCATAAGTTTGCGGTTGTATCTTCTCCTCCATTCGCCCTCCAGCAAACATGACCAAAAATCCGACGAAGTATTTTTCTCGAACTATAATTTAAATGGTCAA
This sequence comes from Rhingia rostrata, assembly GCA_949824845.1. Classification (NCBI taxonomy): domain Eukaryota; kingdom Metazoa; phylum Arthropoda; class Insecta; order Diptera; family Syrphidae; genus Rhingia; species Rhingia rostrata. The sequence continues at coordinate 16,372,729 of OX463757.1, read as the reverse complement.
AACGTAATACCAGTTTATTGCTGGAAAAATTTTATCAAAAAGTTGCTCGGCTTAAACTGAGACAAACTGCTCTATATTTATGGAACTAAGGGATGTGTTCGCATGTTATGTTTCTAATCGGTGTGACTGTAAAAATTCCGATGGTGCTAAAAACGAATCCAACAATTATTTTGATACTCATAGCTCATAGTATACTTTCTGTCCCCCTCTTCTCAATTTGCAAACGAACACCCATTGACTCGAGAGCTCATGCAATTGTACAAAGTCAATCAGGTGTCAGATTTATGGTGCTTTCAGTGACATATCCAATTATTCGAAGGAACTGTCATTTAGCGCACAGGTTTAGAGTTGAAAGTTGCGTGTTCAGGTGTCCAGTTATAAGTATCTGATAATTAAAAATGATTGATATTTCTCGGACATTTCGAATTTCGTGTATCTTACTTTTGCCATTTTTTTAATCCGCTTCCAGGTAAACGCTTTGACAAATTATTACTTCCCATTGTATATTCATGCAATCTACACTTATCTCCTTTCACAAAATCGATATCTATCCTCACTATTCATTAACTAAAATCAAAAAACCACTTCAATTAGCATTAAAAAAAAAACTTAATCTTCAACCACATGTTAATGCGTTTATTAAAATTTTCCAAAAAAAAAAAAAATGTCACTCTCCAGTAACCCACCTCCACTTCTTCAGAAGTGGTAAATGTCAACTTTCTTTATTTTATTTTATTCTTTTATTACCCACTGTGTGTGTTTTTTCCTTCTTTACCTTGTAAAAGGTTAGTTAAGTCAAATTTTTTTATACACACAAAAACTTAAAAAAAAAATCTACAACAACTTAAAATAAAATGCATACTCGTATATAAATTCGACGTCAGTCGTGTCGTGATTTATCTTCTGTCCACGCTGGTTTGTGTGTCTCTTGTCCCCACCAAAACGGAAGTAAATCTCCCGAATATGATAAAATGAACGAAATTGTATCTCAATTCGTTGGAGAGTCGTCGAGACTCCTTCTATGCGCGGTAAAAGCCAGAAAGAAAGAGCTTCAGCTTTTTTTTGTGGCTTTATTTTTACATCTCCAGGCCTCTTGGTATCTCTGTTGCAGAGTGCGAGCATATTCAACACAAAAACCAGAAACAGAAATACAATCTACCAGTACGAGGTATGAGATGCCTGCATGTCGAGTCTGCATCGCACAGGAGATACGAGAAAAAAAAATCCCTTTACCTACTTTAATGAAAGTAAAATGTTTGTTGTCCAACTGGTTTCGAATTTTATCATGAATTTTTGACGAAAATAAAATACAATTTCCATTTCATTCGTCGACAACCTCAACAACGACAAAGTCGTCGAGGTACGCGGTCGTGAGAAGAGCGCTTGCGTCTCGACGACCACCATTGTTCCGCATACACATCATCTATGTACTGCTGGAAGATTTAGGTAGGTATTCGAAAAATTACTTCTTTTTGGCTTTATCTATGGACCCAACACCGGCAGTCAGCCGAAGAAGATTGGGTGCAAAAGAGATTCGATAACATAAGGAAGTGAAAAATGAAATGGCAAAGACCAAGTCAGAAGAGAAATGCTTTCGATTTCGTTTCAAAGTGGTTTGCCTGGCTGGGTGAATGGTGGTGGTATGGTAGGTTTTATAGTGGCCTCTGCAGACAGACACTGCTTTAGGCCAACAATTAAAGAAGAATACTAAAACGACAAAAGAAATGAGAAACAAACAAAAAAAAAATTATAACACCAATCAACAGTTAGTTGGAAATATGCTTGCTTACGCAGAGTTTATTTCTTTGAATGTGGATTGTATCTATTGGAATGTATCTAGTGGGTTAATAAATTATAGTGGTGAATTTGTAATGATACGGTAAAGCTTAGGCTAGATAAACTGTCTAATGCACCTGATGGACGTATAATTTAAACAGATTACCTACAGATAGATGCAATTAGCAACAGCAAGTTGTTGTATCTTTTGTTTAATTTTCAGAACTCAATATTAATTTGCCCTGAGAGGTGAAAAGAGAAAGTCGAAGAATATATAGAACAGGGCACCTTGATGGAATTTCAATGGCTTGTGAAATAGAATGGTTGAGAGTGTGTGGTCCTAAAATATTTTCTAATTAGATTGCAGATTTGTATGACACATCGTTACGTGGTGGTATCTGGGAGACCTGTGATGGAGTTATTCAGTTTTGAGCGCTATTTGCGCTATTTGTGTTTCATACATTAAGGGCTTGAACTTTTTTAAACAACTGAAGGATGTTGGGTTCCTTCGATATCAATTTTTAGTTGGATTTCAAAATATGAACTGATTTTTGAGGAGTTGCGTAGGAATTAATCGTCCAAAATCTGCCACTCTCTGCCACCTCTGCAAATAAAGCCATTGGGGTTATTCATTACAAATGTTTCGATTATTTTTCGATGTTTTCGATTATGGTATTAAGACTTTTTTATGGTATTAAGACTTATTTTTAGAATAAAGGCGATGTATTTTTTGTTTATCACTTCTTTTTCAAAATAAATTGGCACATGGGACTAATTTAAAAAAAAACTTTGAAAATCGCTCTATTTCTACTGAAATTTAACCTGAGTAGCATTGATGAATCATTTAAAGCCGAATAAAAAATGACGTATCTTAAGCAATTCTAGGCATAATATCCATATGCTATAGTACCCCACAAAATACGTATATTTCGCAATTCCTTGTATTTTATAAAACGGAATTGTATAAAAAGAAAGTATTCCTTGTTTCCATGTTTAGAGTTCCTCCCCAATACAATTAGAAATTTTAGGAGCAACAGGCTCGTTAGTACCCAGCGTCGAGCTTTCTGACAACCATGCATATGTGCACGATGGCGTCACCTTCTGTTTTATGCCGACTCCGAACGGCGTATTTGAGATAAGTATTTCTTGACAAGAATATACTTGAATATGATACTACTCGGATGATTTGTCAGATCGTCACGAGAGGAGGCCCAGTGAAAAATCGTTAGGTGTTGATACGGCTGGGACTCGAACCCAGACCTTTTGCGCGGCAGTTCATCGCACCAAACATCCCGCCATTGAGCCCGTTGCTATACCGTTCCACTCCAATACGAACATTAAACTGGCAGAGTTGAGATTTATTCACATGCAACAACTAGGGTTGCTGCGTGAGCGTTATTACTCTGACTAAGCTGAGAGAAGTAAAAAATGTACTGGGCACTCATTCGTTAACTTTCGAAACGATAATCATTCACGAGAGTCAAAGAGACTTGCTAAGTTCGTCGCGTTTCATTTTTATATTGTGTGTGTTTTTGTGTTTACAGATTACAGATTACACGGTACATACTCAAAAAAGTCTCCTTCACTATCGTCGACGATTATCGTTTTTAATGTTAAGAACTGAGTACCTTGATAAATCTCCGAAGAATATTCCAAAGGTATTATGCGTTTCGTTTTAGTGGTGCTACAGTCAGGAATGAAGCTTGACCTCAACCAGCAGGCCCTTGGGGATGATCAGAGTATTTTATAGGACCTCCTTAGCAGCTCGAATGAAGGCCATACACTTAACTACTAAAATTCCTTCTTAGCTTGAAGAAACAGCGGTTGGCAAGAGGAATTCTTCGTTTAAACTCTGACGAGATGTTTTTGTCAGACTTAATTGCGGAGTCGAGATAAACAAAGTCCCGTACTACCTCAAAGTTATATCTGTCAATGGTGACGTTCTGTCCAATTCGTCTATGTTGCGTGTCCTTTTGTGTTGACAGCGTATAGTCTTGCCCTCATTTACTGCTAAACCCATTTTTGCCAAACATGGCTATGACATCACGTTGAGTCCTACCAATGATGTCAATATCTTCGGACTATGCTAGTATAGTTGAACCGATTTTTGGAAAAGTATGCCTCTAATGTTGGCTCGGGAGTTTTGCACAATCCTCTCAAAAATCATATTGAAGTTACATGACACTGCACCGCCTTGCCTAAATCCTTTTTTGGTATCGAATATTTCAGTGAGGACATTTCGGAGCCTAATGAAGCAGCGAGAACTCTGCATCGTCATCCTGCACAGACAAACGAGCTTAGGCGGTACACCAAAACCAGACCTGGCGCTGTATAGTTCGACTCTATAAATATTGTCATATGCGGCTTTGAAATCGATGAATAGGTTATGGTTATCGATTTGGACTTCTTGGGATTTTTCCAGCATCTACCGATGTCTTAAGATTTGATTAGTTGTGGTTTTTCCTGGCCTAAAACCACACTGATAAGCGATGATCAGGTTGTTGGTAAACGGTCTTAGGCCCTCACATACTAATGGGGATCGGATCTTTTAGGCGATGTTGAGGGGTATTATCTCGTCGTAGTTTGCGCAGTTTAGAGGGTCTCCTTTTTCATGGATCGAGCAATTGATCCTGAGGTTCCATTCTTAAGGCTTTCTTTCATCCGACCAAATTTGGCTTATGAGTTGGTGGATGTTACTTACCAAAGCATCGCCACCGGCTTTATAAAGCCGACAGCCTTGTTAAGCTTGCGTTTAGATATTGCTGTCCTCCCTTTACTTAAGTTTTCGCTGTCGTCGCCGGTATTTAAAGTTTCGTTTTGCCTGATAGCGGGAGATTGTTGGTCATCGCCGATTTACAGTCTGAAGAAGTGATTCTTATATATTATCAGCATCGACTACAATCTTTCCTTGTTCATCTCGACAGAATTCTGTTCGATTCTTGTATCACTGGCAATGCCGTTTTACTCTTTGGTTAAACTTGTAAACATCATTCCTGGAGTGGCACCTCTATATATCCTCGAAAGCTAGCTTTTCCTGCTATTTTTTCTTCTTTCTGAAGAAAAAATAAAATTCTCAAAAGCTCAATGAACTTCACCTGTAGTTTAGCCTTGTAGGCCTCATTCTTGGCTGCGAGCCTCTGTCGTCATTTTTCATCAAACAAATGATTTCTTGGTGGTTGCCATTAGAAATCCAGCACATCAGTTGCTGCTGATTTAATATTTTGTTGACATAGTTGCCATTGTTATTCGACATTAGATGCTAGTGGTATGATGTTAATGGACGGGGATACGCAATCTGCGAAGGCCTTGGAACAGGTCACCACGACCACGTCTTCCCCTGGGATTACAAGACCGCTGAATTGGGTACCTACCACAGCCTTCATCGACTTCTTTGCTAAAATTGGCTGAGCATACGATCTAAAATCATTCTCCAGTGACATCATTGAGTGGTGCGTTAAGCGAACAGGCGATAACACACACGCCACCTGGGGCTGGGGAGACGAGGATCAGCCAAAGGACGAACTAGAGCATGCATTGATCACACACAAATCAGATGATTAAATCATATTTCAACAACAAAACAAACCTGTAGTGTAGATGATGTCCTGTGTCGGCGTTCTAACCCTGCGCTACTCCTTCTTTCTATTCTATGCCAGACTGTGTTACACATCTCTCATTTTCTTTAATAATAAAATAAAAAATTCACCCACACCCCCAACTAGCAATTTCACTTCGATAAAGCACCATCGAAACTATTTCCCTCCCAGCAATATTACCGGTAAGGAATCTTTTGGAAAAAACATCGAACACTCTCACTCTCAACTTCTTTCATAGTTCTACCGAAACACTTTAATGTATGTTACATGTACACACATCTCCGGAAGCTTTAAAACAACCTTACAGAGGTAACACCATCATAACTTCAGTTATGCTTGTAAATTTTCCTGCATAATCTGCCCTAGCGAGGTATTCGTCGGAGCGGACAATTTTTCGCAACGCATGCTTCGTCGGATGTTAAAATTCCATTCAAGGTATGTGCCATCGGAACAAAAATCCCTTCACTACAATTCGTAAAATAAATTCCGTAAAGAATTTGTGTCGGAGAAAAACGGAAGACATTTTGTAACGCATCCCGGCGAATTGCATTCAGATGCATTTTTCGTGCAATTTTTGATAGTTAAGTGCAATAGCTATCAAAAATTGCACGAAAAATGTATCTGAATGCAATTCGCAGGGATGCGTTACAAAATGTCTCAGAAATATTCCGAAAAGCTTTTCAGATGAATACCTCAAAGCTAAGACCCTCAAAATCGGAGAATTTTCCGCTCCGACGGATACCTCCCTAAGGCTGAATGTCTAAAACAGGCTTCTACCCAAACAATTGACTGCAAAAATGCTCAACCTCCGCGCACAAGTACAATATAAGGCTTACAGAAATAATTGCTTGTGAAAATTAAATTGTATTGCCTTTTAGAGGAACGCTTTTTAGTTGGGACACCTGCTATTTGGTATTCTTGTTATTATCCTTTTTTTGTTTAAATCAAACATAATTTCCAATTGAATAAAAAATATCAATCTCTCAGCGATATCTTGCTTGATCAACTCTAACATCAAATGTGGGTTTTCCCTGTTGTGATTTGAATGACAAAATTTGTACAGCTATTGTTACAACAATTGTTTTAAATTAAATCTTTTAAAGCTAAAATACAACTAAGGCCTTACAACTTCTGTCCAAATAATCCCCACATCCATGTCGAAACGGAACTCTTCCATCAAATAAATTAAAAGCTCCACCATCCCCCCTACTCACATTTACAGCCTTAACAAAACCAAAGCTCACCTACAATCCCGACTTTCATTCTTCAATCACACTCTTCTGCACAAGCAACGATCCATCTGAATCGCCTAAAAGTCTACCCATCCAACTAGAGCTCCATCATCGAACATCCAACCGAGCCCCCATCGAACACTCTCACCCGACATCGAACCCAAACAAAAACCGAATTCCAAACCAAACTTATATTGCTTCCGCAAACCGGCAGGCAGTCACCTACCAGCCCAGGCACATGCAGAATACGAAACGAAGAAAAAAAAACGAAAAATTCAATAAAAATACAAAGATACGAGCTTTTTGTATCTTGTCGTAGCCGTAGTCGTAGTTTGTTGTTGTTGGTTGGAGAAGCGTTTTTTTCGTATTTTGTTTTAGTTTTTTTTTTTTTTGTTTAATGTGAAAGAAAGAAAAATGGGATTCACAATCGCAAACTATCTACTAGTTGTATTTTGACTCTCACTCTTCATTCGTATTCCGGCGGCAAAGGTTCGATTTCGGGTCCCATTCGATAAAAATATTTATTTTCTTGTGTTACCTTAATTATCTCATAACCGTCCGCGGACAATAGTGATAAAAAGATACTCACCTAATACCTGTAGATACTTTCGTTTACCAATCGAATACCGCTCGTTAGTTTGTGATTTTCATACCAAACAAATAAATCGAATAACAATTAAATTGTCGTTATCAAACACCAGTCTCTGTATGTGTATATGATTGTATCCGGATAAACAGTCAGTCACGGGTAGATCATCAAAAGCCAACCAACTGCACACGATATACATCTTGTCAGTGAGACTCAAGTGAATTCCAATAACAAAAAAAAAACACAAAACATTCCAAAACAGCTGTGATATATTAAATACGTTGTATTTACATTATCGTATATGTATTCGAGTAAATTGTATCTGTAAATTAATTTATAAAATTTATTTACACATATTGAGATACTTCTTCGCGTTAGTAATTTGAAAAAGCTTCATAGATCGTCTTTTTTTACAACAAAAAAAAAATAAACATAGTTAATCTACGCCTATTTGCACTGATGTGCAAAAAAAAATACAAAGTGTAACGGTGTGTGTATGTGTGCAGTTTTTTTTTTGCTGTAAAACTGCATTAGATAGAATTCTACTAGATTAGTGATGATCATTTGGTGAAACGCATGGAATAACACGTTCAAGGTCAAACTTTTTTCCAACCAACCACCAAACCAACCCCACAGTGTTTCATTGTCGTTGTTGTCGTCGTCGTCGTCGTCGTCGTCGCCGTGTATCTATTGTATCTTTTTCTCTTTCTATCGTATCTATCTGTGTGTGGGGGTTCTAAAAGTGCTTGTGAAACTATTATTTACTATTCAAAAGCTTTTTTCTACCGATTGTCTACTCTCAAGTGTTTGTTAGAATATCGCATCTGAAGTGGATATAATTACTTTGCCGTTTTTTTTTTTTTTTGCAAGTTCAAGTCAAGTGTAGTCTTCCCTGGTGTCTAATACCAGTTTTAAAGCTTTTTTTCCGCCACCTTCTTTGAACACACATTTTTTGAGATGATACAAGATTTGTATCATTAAGTGGATACGCGGCAAAACATCTTTCGAATCCAAAAAAAACCCTCTTAAAATCTATCTATGAATGAAGTCCTTACCAATGAGAATGGAATACCAATTACCACCACCGCCACCACAGACTTTACAAATTGGTCCATCACCGGTGCAGGTGCAGCAAACGCATTTACAAATCTTACAAAATGTCCATCAACAACAGCAGCAACAGCAACAACAACACCAGCAACAACAGCAACAGCAACAAATTGTCGGCTCTATGCAGCCCCCAGCAACGTTGCCTTCGCTGAGTAGTCTACCCTTACAGGTTGTTCATAATTTGCCACATTTACTTGGCAATACAAATGGAACAAACAACAATCCATCGAACAATAATAACCTACGAAACAATGGCAATTCGTTGCAACCTTTGAATGGGCTGGGCAACTTGCCACCGAGTAGTCAACTCTTGCATCATCATTTGCAACATTTAGCAAATGCAAGCAACAACAATAATAACAACAATGCGAATACACCTAATAATAATACAACAGCTAATAACAACAATCTCATACCGAATAACAACAATAACAATAATAACAACAATGTTGCCGACGAGAACAATCGATGGACGCAATTTCAAGTGCAACAACTGTGGAAACATCATGCTTCGTATTTGAATGGTAAAGTTTTTTTTTAAACAATTCGGTGGATAGGATTTTAAATTTATTTTAAAAGTATCTGCAGTATGCGGAATATACTCAAAAAATATTCCTAGTTTCGCCCTTAAAAAAGTGTGGAAACATGTGAAAAACTGTTGAGTGAACCTTCATGTTGCTTTTGATATCTATGTGTATCATAGCTTCGTAACATGTATCTACAGTAAGAAAATTAAATTTATACGCACTTATATATATTAAAATTTTTTTTTTGGAATTATCTATGTTTAACTGAGCACTTTGTAAATATTTGCATTGCCCTCTTAAGTTTTATTCAAATAAATAATTTTAAAACTAAAAAAAAAAAACATTATAGTTCTCAATAAAACCGCTCCCATTAAAAATCAGAAGAATTATATTTGCATAATAATTTCATGCAGAAAAAATATCCACACTTACTCTCAATAAAACGTATCATAATTTTCCTTGAAAATCACTCTAATTCTCAATAAAACGATCCCCAGTAAAATTTCATGAATAATATTTACATTTATTTTCACCATTAAAATTGATGATTGGAAAATTAAAAACAAAAACGTATTCATAACAGTTCTCAATAAAATAATCCCCAGTGAAATATATTAACTTCACAACAAAATGTCTTTTAGTGGGAATGGAAAAGTCACCCATACGTCTACAAATATAAACCGTTTACTATTTATCCTCTATACGAATTTTAATTTCCCATATTATTTGATTCCGAATTGAAACTTTGACACAATCATCCGAGGTTTAACAAAATATGTTCAGAGTCACAAAAATGCTCAGTTTGACCACACAATTTCATGACATTTTGATTAATTTTTATACAATTTTTATACATTCACGTCAATGCGAAACTTGAGAGTGAAGATACATTCTAAATACTAAGCCAAATGTTCAAAGTTTCATCATACATTTTTTTAGCCTTTCGAAAGTCACAATTTTTTGAAATTTCGAATTTCTCGCGGGTATTTGTAAGAATATGAAATCAAACCAATCTGGACACCAAGTCACCTGTCAACAGAAACATGTCAAAATGATTGTAGAAACTTCCACTTAAAAAACCGCGTTATTAAGTTTCCCGAAAGTCACGATCTTTGGAAATTTCAAGCTTCTTGAGAGCATTTGTACAAATTTGGAATCGAACAAACCTGGACACTTAGACAGGTGACAACAAATATATGACAAAAGACTTTTGGAAACTACCACTTAAACAATCACTTCGATGACTTCTGATCTTCTTCTGATCTGATCGAAATATAAAAAAAAAATTTTTTTATTTCGAAAATCAAACTTAATCCCAATATTCTTTTTACTTAATTGGTTTCTTAGAAATATGATGAGTAAATGTTCACAATCGTAAGCTATTTTTTTTTTCGAAATCGAAAATTTTATGTTAACATTTATCAGAATTTTATGTCTCAGCCTTCAACAGATATTTCTTTCAAAATATTTTTGGAAGCTTTGGCTTTGACAGGGATATGACTTATCCATTTTTAAAGTGCATGGAAAAGTCTTATCCCTAACTTATCCCATATCATATTCCCAAACTATTTTTTTTTTGAAATAAAGGGTGATCAGAGCATTATTTTTACATAATTCGATTGGTTCCTAAAAATGTGAAGACATTTGAAGTAATTTTTCAAAAAACAAATTGATCGTCGATACTATGAATTACAGGGATGTTATAACATGGATTTTGTTAAATGAAACTATTAATGAAGCGCTTAAAAGATGAAAAATGTAAGCGACATTTTCAAAAATATATATAGGTATACATATATTTTAAAGTAGACAAAACTGACGTGTTGGTGATATTTTTTTTATTTGAAAGGATAGGATCTATTATTATTATTTTTATTGTTATTATTTATATATTGTAAGTGACAAAAGTATTTTTTTTATTAAAAAAAAAAGAGTGATTGCCACTTTTAGCAAAAAAATTTGACAAAAGCAATTTAAAATGCGAAATATTTGCAGGCAAATTTAAAAAAAAACGTCATCATTGAAGCAATCTAAAATTTTTTAAACGAACAGATTAAAATTAATTTTACAGGCAGTCATTTAAAAAAGAAATTTTTTTTTCATAAAATAAATTGACGTTCATGGAGATTTATGAAAAAAAAAAATGGAAATCTCTTTATCTCATAAGATTTCATATCATCTTCTACTATGTACAATGTACACCCAACTCTATGAAAGAAACCGATCCAATGAATATTCCATCCCTGTAATGACTCGTAAATTGTCATGTAAACGATTTGACATGCAGATATTAACAATTTCGATTAGTATTCAATGGTTTAACTTTTGACATTAAATTGACAAGCAATATCTAGTTTGAGTAATTAAAAATGACTACCATATCGAATTGGCATAACATTTAAATTCGTTTTATGTTTTTGTAAAACAAGTTATTGTTTGCTGTTGTTTGTTTTTTTTGTTTTAAACTCGGTTGATTGCAAATTTTTCACATAAAAATATGTCTGAAAACTCGTAAAACATCATTCTACATCTTAAAATCTAAAATCTACACAATTTTTAAATTGTGACAAAGAACTCAGCTGTAACAGACAATTTGAAAAAAATGTTTGACATTAAATGAAACTTGCAAATAATAACATCCGGGTGGTCTTAGTTTTACAACGTTCGTTACATTTGATTTTTTTACCTTTTAAAGGTTGGAGTTTTTAAAATGTTTAAATGGTTGTCATTTTGACATCCATTACAAACAAAATACGCATTTCGGCGCAACAGGCAACACGTACACATGAATGGTTGTGAGAAAGGTAGGGCCCTGGGTACTAACGAGGCTGTTGCGCCAAAAATTTGTATTTTTGTAGGCTCATTAGTACTTAGATAGCCAAGCTTTCCTACAACCATTCATGTGTGCGTGTGTATTTCTTGCACGATGGAGGGACCTCTTGTTTTACGCCGACACCCAAAGATGTTGAGATAAGATATTTTCATGACAGTTGATAATACTCGTATGATTTGTCAAATCATTACGAGAGGAGGGCCAGTTGAAAATCATTTTTGGTGTTGCTAAGGCTGGGAATTGAACCGAGACCTTCTGCGCCGCAGTTCATCGCAATCAATCGGTACACTGAGCCAACTGACATCCATTAATCGAAATAAATGATTACCCAAATGAAACTTGCGAGCAAAAAGCATACCCGAATTTATGTTTTCGTGGAGATGTCTTCCTATGTCAATGAAAATATCCAGTGGAGGATCAATACAATATCAAATGACTATTATCATTTCTCTTTTCATTTTAAAAATAGATAACAATTTAACATAATTCTTCAATTTCACAAATATTTGTCATTTTTATATGCCTTCATATAAATAAAAGATTTCCATATAAATACCCGTCAAATTCTGTCACCCATTCACCTAATAAATGTAAATGCGCTAAAATCCCGCCAATACTTTCGATTTCATTTTTGCACTTAATTAAAAAAAAACAGCAAAATCGATCAAACAGATTTTTTATCCACAAAAAAAAGAAAATATCTCAGAAAATAATGTCCAATCTACGATAGACCAATCATCACGAATCGACTTTATATGGAGATCGTAAAAGATCAAATCGCTCCATTTTCAGTTATATTACATCCCATTATGCAAATTGTTTTATTATTTAAAAATTCAAAATAGAAAAAGCGACAAAAAAAAGAAAACAAAAAAAACATATGAAGAATAAGATTAATAAATTTTTACTTTCCCTGTCTGCTTTTTGACGATTTTATATCGATTTTATAAAATTCCGTTGTATTATTTAAATATGCGGAGATATTTAGTTTTAGAAATCAGAATTATGCTATTTGACGCCTTGGTGACTAACAAACACTTGAGGGAATGAACGGTTATTTGGTTTTGGATTTTTTTTTTTACATTTTGTCTGAAATGTTCAAAAGACAAATATTATGATATGTCTTTGCAATGGCAGTGTGGCGTCAAAATTAGGTGACATAGCAGCCATTTTAATGCTTACTTGCCTGATTAGCACTTTTGGGACACCATCTGTTCTCTCTTGCAAATGACGATAAATTTACTTGACGAGAGAAGGGAGAAATATTTTTCAGTATAACAAGTCCGCACTGTCAATTACGATAGGTGACAAATCTTTTCGGCTGCCATTATATTTAAAATGCGTCTTCAAAATAGTGGCATAATTCATAACATGCCATTTTACGTTTGACAAATAAAACTCTGCTCCTAAAAATTCCCCGCATTCTAGGGAAAACAAAAACCATTTTGCACTTTTTTAAAACTTCAACTTTATTTATAAAGTTTGAAATTGAAACAACACCATTATTCTATTTATAGACTTTCTTTTATTAAATGGAAGCAATTAGTTTTAATAACACTGAAAAATGATCCTTAGTATATAAGAACTTTTAAAAAGGACATTCTTCTTCTGGATTGTATAGTAAAAGAAGCAGAACGCTCTTAAAAGCTTCGTAGAACATTTTTGATAAATTCTGACATCTTCTCTCATATATTGAATAACTTATTGAATGATGACTTTGGCATAGAAAACTAGTTTTGGGAACCAAATTTTTTAATTTAAGAAAATTAATTTAATGAAAATATAATTCTATATTTCTGGCTTAACTTTGTCTATAACAGCATGTTTCAATTGTAATTTTGAATACTAGAGCTTTTCGGTGTCAGCCAAGAAAATCCACACGAAAAATGAGGAGCGGTCAATTTGGGACTTGCATTTGTTGTGAATCAACTTCTAGTTAAATTTTTTTCTACAAATAATTAACATGGCTATCTATTAAAAAATAGATAATTCTGTCTGTCTTATTCGAAGAAACAATCTCAGAAGTTCCTACAGAGGGCTCTAAATCTCGTTGCTAACTGGTGCAAAAAAGTTGGCCCAACTATCAACCCCCAAAAAAGTACCATGATAGCATTCACGAAAAGACGAAATCGGGATAAGCTAAAAAAAAACCACTCTGCTTGGTGAAACAATAGAGTTTTCAAAAGAAATCAAATACCTGCGACAAACTCTGGATGAAAAGCTCACTTGGAACTCTCACCTCAACTAAAACATAGGATCTCTCTGCGGACCAGCAGAAGTCTAATTCGTAACTAACTGTGGATGTGAATAAACTAACATTTTTCAACGATTCTCATGATTGGTACACAGATGGATCAAAAACAAATGAAAGAGTTGGAGCTGGAGCTGGTGTTAAAATCAAAATCATCATCTGCGCGAGCATGTTCATGCCAAACACTTCCCACACAAGAACTGTCAGAGGGTCCCTTATTGGACATTTTCAAATCAAAAATCACCTCATGACTATGGGAATAACTCAAGATAACACTTGCAGACGATGCAACTAGGCCGAAGAATCAGCAGAACACATCCTGTGGCTAATCAGAATACATCAAAGCCATCTAGGTCAACGCTACCTTGAAGAAGACAGATCTGACAGCCTACTCAAAAATTTACTAGAATTTATCACAAAGTCCGGTATCATGAGTGGGGAGGAGGAGGAGGAGGAGTCATGGAGTAAATCACAATAGGCCCTACTGTGGCCGCAGTGATATGGTAACTTGCTTCCAACTCCCTAACCTAATCTAATCTATAGTCTCACTTATAACTAGGAATAAATAAGTAGGCCTAATTTTACAATCATCATTGGCTTAAGTATTGAATTCGAAAGCCAAAAAAAAAAACATAAGAACCAACTTTTTGTGACCATTTTTCAAGACCTATAAAAAGTTCAATATTTTGACTTTAGGTAGTACCTTAACATTTCAAGGGAATGGCTTTGAAAATGTTAAATGAACTCTTCGTTTACATATGGGCGCACTTTTGTTTTCACATGATTTTAAGAAGTGGGTGGCCGCGGTGAAGTGGTAGTGTTCAATCCCAGCCAAAATCCATCGAACTTTTATTCAAAAGAAATAGAAAAAGAGGTCGGTTGATACACCTAAAAGTATGCACCATCTTGAAATTTCTTCAAATTTAACGAACATAAGAAATTGTGACTTTCCAAAGTTAGTTCGGACAACACCCATGGAGTAAGTCTCCACTTCATCCAAAATCTTTCCTATCACTCTCTTTCTTCCCCTTCTCTAACGCTCGTACTGCGGTAATGCATTGAAAAGGGCATTCATAACCATTTGAAAAAAACCAAATTATATATATATATAAAAATAGCAATATTTATTTATTATTAAGCTTTTAAATTAAAAAAAAAAACATTTCTTCTTATTCATTTCATAATTTATCGCTTCAAATTACAGTTCGACTCAGTTTGACAAGAAAATATTATTTCATAAAATATGAAAATTCATCGAGATGTAGAAAGAAGTTATTTTTTGCGTATACGGAAACAAACCATCCAAAAACTGTATTATTCATCGAATGTGAAAAAATGTTGCGCAACATTCATTTATAAATATTCTGATGCCAAGACAATTTTTGATGAAAGTGGTCTCCCTTTCTTTTCCCCATTCATTTAATAAACAATAAAACAGTAAATTTCACTTTAAATTAGAATTCGACTTTGCAATGGTAATGAGATGTTGCGCAACATTTGTGCACCATAATTTCTTATTCATATTAATCCACAAATTTTCTGATGTTAGCTGTTTTCTGATTAGATTGGACTTTTTATTTTCTTGTTTAATTTTTAAGAGATCTTTCACACAATTAGAGTGTGAATCTCAAGCACACAAAATTGCAATTATGTCACTATTTTGTGTTTCACGTTAAAATGTTGCTCTCAAAAATGTTTTGAAAGATTTATCCAAATCAATGAATTGGAAAAATGGACCGATGATGCAAGCAGCCCATAAACCACACCAAACTCTCTTTTTTCGGGATGCATCGGTAATTATTGTATGGCATGTGGCTGTTCATCACTCCAAATGAGACAGTTTTGCTTATTTACGTATCCGTTGAGCCAGAAATGAGCCTCATCGCTGAACACAATTTTTCGATGAAAAAGCACATCTCACATTTTTCACAGAGCACGAATTTTGATAGCAAATTTCAATAATTTGCAATCGTTGCTCATCTATTAGTCTTTTCATGATTAAATGGCAGAGTATACTGAAAACTTTTCACTTTGACAGATGACGTTTGGACGCCATTACTAACCAGTGCTGTCACCCTGAAAAACTTAACCATTAAACAATCAAACGTAATGTAGGATTCCTCTCATAACTCTTTCCTTTAAAAGAGTACGGTTGATTATTTTTGACATCTCCTGAAAGGAATTCATCGTTTTTATCTGTTTGAAAGTACGGATATTATTGTTTGACAGATAGAGTCAAACAAGCTGTCGTGAAAATATTTTTTCCCTTAATGAAACAAATCTCATCTGAGGCTGAATAAAAAAACAAGCCGAGAAATCCTTGTTGTAACTCGCTTAATTGGTAGGTAAATGTCAATGTCATATAGCTAAACAGTTATCTGTTAATTGACAGAAGGGTGCTACATAAGTTTGGATTAAGGGCCCAGTTTTGAGCTATAGCATAGCAAACCGTATGTATTCGTTACTGAGTAACGGGTATTCGATTCGACTCGAAGTACCGAATCGTTACTGTCAACCAAGTTTCGTTACTTTCAAATGTTTCGTTACTCGTATCAAATTCGTTATTCGTATATTTTCATTTCGTTACTCGCACTATTCCACACGTTTGTGGGTAGTTTCATAGTTAGAAGTACGAGGAAGATTTGCTTTAATTCTACCCTTGTGTATCAGTGATAGATTTTTCTGATGAGTGTGACTCAACCGATGAGAACGTGTGAGTCGCTCCGTGGTGTACTGACGTACCTTTGATCTCTGAGTAGTGAGTACATACAGGCTTTAAATACTTTGTATATACTTTGTAACGGGTAGTCAGCGAAATAGTACCGAATCGATACAGGTATTCATTTTGTCGTTACTTTTACAGCTCTAGCCAAGTTATAAGCATCATTGAAAACCTTCATTGGAAATTTTCTTTTACTTTTTGCGGCGTTTTTATAAATTCACGCACTGTGCTAAAACATATAAAGGGTATTCATAACCCCTTAAGTGCGCGCAAATTATAAAAAAAAAAAAAAGTTGGTGTCAGAACAAAGCTTATGAATTTTCGAACATGATTATCCAACAAAATTTAAATCTTTAATAATAGTTTCTGCAGAAATTCACTTTTTATTTTTCACTGATCTAGATTTATTTTTGTGAAGTAATGATTGTCGTTCCACAAAACTAAAACGGAATTTTCCATTGATTCCTATAAGAAGCTATGGAGGTAAAATTTCCATTCCATCATGGTTTTTTGTCCCAATGAAGTTGTTCAATAATAGCTATCGGGTATTTTTTTTGGAGGCATGGAACTTCGAATTGAAATGAAAAACAAGACAATCGTTTTAATGTCCATCAATTTGGCTTTATTAGAAGGATAATTTTATGCCATTAATGTTTAAATGTGATTTTGGACATGTGGCCGCCGTGGCTGGTTCGAAAAAATCCAAGTCTAGATGTCCAATTTTCAACCACTTTTTCGAGCATTTGGGGCCGTATGCCGGCAATAGCGCCACGAATGTTGGCTTCCAAGTCCCCTGACGTTTCTAGTTTTTTTTTGGCGTAGATGAGCGACTTCCCCAAAGAAAATAATCCAATGGTGTCAAATCACACGATCCTGGTGGCCAATCGACTGGTCCATTCCGCGAAATTATGCGCTCATCGAATGTTTCCTTCAATAAATCGATTGTGACGTGTGGTGTGTGGCATGTAGCGCCGTCTTGTTGGAACCACATCTCATTCACATTCATGAAATCCAATTCAGGAACAAAATAGTCGGCTATCATGACTCTAGATCGGTCTCCATTAATGGTAACTGACTCTCCAGCACCATTTCGGAAGAAGTATGGTCCAATGACTCCACCAGCCCATAGAGCACACCAAACAGTCAGTTTTTGTGGATGTAATGGCGTCTCAAGGGTCTCATGTGGATGCTCCTCACTCCGAATGTGGCAATTTTGCTTGTTGACATAGCCAATCAACAAAAAATGGGCCTCATCACTGAACAAAATGTTGCAATGAAAATCAGCATCAATTTAATTTTCGGCCTATACACCAAAATCACGACGCATTGGATGGTCTCGCGACTTTTATTCTTACACAAGCTGGATCTTGTAAGGTCGTAAGCCAAGATCTTTGGCGCAAAATCTTCTATAAAGTTGATGGACAAAGCTCCAATTGCTGTGTACGGTGGCGAATCGATTCATTCGGGTTCTCTTAACCACTTTGCTCTACAGCGACAATTATTTCTTCGGTGCGAACTGTTCGACATCTCTGCGGATGCGTATTATCGCATAGTAGTAAACGTTGTGCGAAAACGATCCATGATTAACCGAATTAATTGCTCTGATGGCCGATTATGTCGACCATAAAATGGATGGAGATTGACCAAAAAATGTCTTTTTTATCTCTATTCGATAAAAACAACCTATAAAAAATCACCCGGTATAACTGGGCCCTAAAAAATAAATATGACTGAACCCATTTCATTACCTCTTAATTTGTGAGACGGCTAGCGTCTTTATTTTATCCAATTTTTATAAAATAAAAACCAAATGGAAAAAAAAATCCACAAAATTTTCATAAACATATGTTTTCCCCATGAATGCGGTCAATTTTCAAGCCCTGCATTTTTCTAGTACCTTGGTACCACAACATTCAAAATGCCCATTCAAAAATCTAAAACCATCAAGACGACTGACTTATTAACCTTCCAACTTCCACGTAGACACAAAACAACGCATTAGTGAATTTCCCTAAACCAATTAAGTCCCACACATACCCACAAACCGAAAAACAGCGCATACCCTCTTCATTGATTCAAAGACTTGACCAGGCACTTTTTGCGTTACCTTCGATTGTATGTAAAGCGCAAAATTCGTTCTCGAACCTGACCTAGAACCAAAGCGTGCTACTCAAATATACCTTTGGCAGTCTGTCTGCCCTTGCTAGAACGTGTCACCCAGCTCATCGATTGACTGTAATCCCAAAACGTGGTTGACACTTTCTCATAAACGCATACCCTCCCCTCCCCAAATCGATTCAAGAACAAAAATATCTACAAAAATACAAAAATATCTACAAAAATACAAAAAAATGTCCGAAAATATAATTTTTACGTTTCTTGCGTTTCTTTTGTGTTACGTCTCTTGTGTTCTGACCTGTCCAACAATGTTGATGTTGCTGCCCAAAAATATGTGCATTCTATGGAATGCGATACATTTTTTTTTGTTTCAAATTTAGGCCGCGTATCTGTGTGTGAAGATCGGTGTAGTTTGTGTTTATTTTTGGCCAAAGGGACAGATACCGTACGTTGTTTAAACTTTCCATTTTCGGTTGTGTAGTGACCATTAAGTGTTTTTTTTTTTGTGGATTTTTCGGG
Source organism: Rhingia rostrata (assembly GCA_949824845.1). NCBI lineage: Eukaryota > Metazoa > Arthropoda > Insecta > Diptera > Syrphidae > Rhingia > Rhingia rostrata. The sequence continues at coordinate 16,353,456 of OX463757.1, read as the reverse complement.
TTTTGTTTCGTTTGGTTGTTTCTTTTATTATTCCTAGTTTGCTGGTTTTTTTATTCAGTTATTTATTTTTTGATTTTTTTTTTCGGCAGTGGTACCTTTTACCGAATTAACATGGTTCGTGTTCGCATTGGGATGGTGTGTGTGTGTGTGTGTTGGACGTTTGTTGGGTCTTCCAATTTACTTTCATTAACAGTAGTAAACTTTCACTTTTTCGGCGATTTGATTTATATTGTACACTCATGTGTATACGGATAGATAGATACTGTATATACGTGCGTATGTGCACATATGCGTTCATTGGAAAGTAAAATTCACTAAAGGTAGATTAAAATTAAATTTTATTTTAGGTGTCTTTGCATTTTTTTTTTGTTTTTCGTTTTTATGTGAATGAGTAATGTTAATGAGGTTTTTTTGGATATAAGCTGTGGGAATATTGAAAACGTCGGGCATTGGAATTCATTTGGCCTATTTGCGCGTTTGGTCGCAACTTAGAAAGTGGGCTGAAAATGTTTAAGATTACTTAGTTCGTATACTATGTATGTTTGCTTTTAATTAAGAAGTTGAAAGATATTTCCGCTATGCGAGGCTTTCAAACATTTATGCACACTGACAAGATGATGTTTGGTAGAATGGTCCTTTTAGTGATCGAAAGTGCGTGATTTTTTTTAGAGATCTACTTTAATCTTTTCTGGTTGTGTTGCATTTACATAGATATTACTGCCCTTATAGATTCGTGTTATCTGAGAAAAATTGGTCATTCGATTGAGGAGTCTTGCATTTTTTTGTAAGCATTCTTTCTCATCAATGGTGAAACCCACAAACTCATGGTGAATCCAAATTGCTGAGTTATGCTAATCGATTTTATGAGAATTGATGCCTTTTCGAATAGTTTGTGGAAAAACATTCATTGGTTATGCAATTCATCACAATGACTCTATATTGGCCTAAGGGCCCAGTAATAGCTATCATTGAACAACTTTATTGGAACACAATACATGGTGCAATTGAAATGTCATCGCCATAGCTTCTTATAGGAATTATTGGAAAATTCCGCTTCAGTTCGGTAAAATGGAAATCATTACCTATTCCTAAAAATACATGTTGATCAGTGAAAAATGAAAAGTGATTTTCTACGAAAACTAACGGGTGATCTTTTAAGCGTAGTTTATTTTTAAGACTCGAATAAAACACTCAATTTTGCACCAAATATTCAAAATTATCATTGTACTCGATAAATATGCCTTAGGCCATTTAAGTTATTAAGACAACTTCATGTAAATGTTGTTCGCGGCTCCGTTCAAATGGTCCATTCGGAAGGTCCAATTTTGCTTCACTTTTTCGAGAATTTTGGCCTGTATTCCACGAAATACGCGAGTTACGTTATTCTGAAATTGGTTCATTCGGAAGGTCCAATTTTGCGTCACTTTTTCGAGCATTTCGGCCTGTATTCCACGAATTACTCGTGTTATGTTATCCTGTAAGGCTTTAATAATGTTCGGCTTATCCACGTAGGCTAACAATTTTACATAACCCCACCAGAAACAATCAAGAAGTGTTACATCGCATGATCTTGGCGGCCAACTCACAGGACCATTTCGAGAGATAAGCTGCTCACCAAATTCTTCCTCCAACATTTCCATTGTTTCACGAGCTGTGTGGCATGTTGCACCGTCTTGATGAAACAACATGTCAACCAAGTTCAACTCAGCCAACTTACTTACTTAATTAGCGCTACAGTCTGGAATGAACCTGGGCCTCAACCAACATGACTCTCCAATTAGCCAGGTCCCAATTTGGTTGTGGCCGGTTTCTACTTGTGCGCGCCACTTAAGGCGAAGCCTTCCTTTACAGCGTCCGACGTCTGGTTGGGAATCGAAGACTCTGCGAGTCGGAGTATTGGTGTCCATTCGTTTTACCTGTCCTAGCCATCTTAAACGTCCATTGCGGAGTTTTTTTTTGACCAGGGGAATTTCGCTATACAGCTCGTATAGTTCTTGGTTGAATCTTCCTCTCCACAGCCCGTGAACGCAAACGGGACCGAAGATTTTTCTAAGAATTTTCCTCTCGAATCGAACAAGGATTTCTTCATCCGCTTTTGAGACGGTCCATGCTTCAGCGCCGTAGTGCAGGACTGGGATGATCAGGGTCTTATGTAGGAATTTCCTTAGTTGTTCGAATGAGGGCTTTAATACTGAATTGCCTTCTTAGCCCGAAGAAACAGCGGTTGGCAAGAGTAATTCTTCGTTTAATTTCTGACGAGATGTTGTTGTCAGAATTAATATCGGAGCCGAGGTAGATAAAGTCCTGTGCTACCTCAATGTTATATCTGTCAATGGTGACGTTCTGCCCAAGTCGTCGATGTTGTGTGTCCTTTCTTGTTGACAGCATATACCTATCCTTGCCCTCATTTACTGCTGAACCCAATTTTACCGCTTCCTTCTCTATACTAGCAAACGTGGCTTTGACATCACGTTGGGTCCGACCAATGCGGTCAATATCGTCGGCGTATGCCAGTAGTTGTACCGTTTTTTTGAAAAATTGTGCCTCTGGTGTTGGCTCGGGAGTTTTGCAAAATCCTCTCAAAAATCAGATTAAAGATGCCACATTGCAGCGCATCGCCTGGCTTTAATGCTTTTTTGGTATCGAATGTGTCGGTGAGGTCGTTTCCGACCCTGATTGAGCAGCGATAGTTCTTCATCACCATCCTACACAAACGGATGAGTTTGGACGGAATACCAAAACTAGACATGGCTCTGTATAGTTCGTCTCTATAAAAGCTGTCGTATGCGGCTTTGAAATGGATGAATAGGTGGTGGATATCGATTTGAACTTATTGAGTTTTTTCCAGGGTCTGCCGAAGTGTGAAAATTTGAGCGGTTGTGGACGTTCCTGACCCAAAACCACACTGATGAGGGCTGATCAGGTTGTTGGTAAAAGGTTTCAGGCGTTCACATATTACGGCAGTTAGGATCTTATAGGCGATGTTGGGGAGACTTATGCCTCTGTAGTTGGGCCAGGTTAAAGGGTCTTCTTCTTCTGTGTATCGAGCAAACGATGCTGAAGTTCCATTCTTCAGGCTGTTGACTAATTCATTTAAATAAAAGTTAACCTTTGCAATTTTATTTATAAATATTTAAACACATTTGCTTCGATATTTATGGTAACTGTCATCGCATGGCTAAGACAAATATGTTTCGGTGGATATAGTTTGATTTTGATTTTCGAAAATATTATTTAAAAAAAAATTACTTTATCACACAAAATTTGAATCAAATAATTTTATTCATTTAAAAAATAAAGATCTACCACAAAAATTGCTGCTTTAAGATACTTTTGATGTAGCCACCTGGTATATCGCTGCCAATGTACCTGCTCAACTGGACTGCAGATCAATTATCACCTAATACATGCTAGAATGCAAACCAAATTGATTCCAAAACTTAACTCGCCTTTCAATATCTCAAAACCCAACACCTGATACATTTCCCACAAACATATTCATTTTGGAGTCAAAGTCTAACTAATCTATCCACACACGCGATCAATTCTAACCTTTTGTTATAGATCCACACTATCAACTTGCAAAAAAAAAGACAAATTCACACAGATACTAGTTTTGTTTGCACAGAATAGAAACGGGTTCCGGTCAATTGACAACACCATTCGGTGTTGTATATCCACATTTATCGCTTCAGAATAAATTTTACGGCTGGACAGTAGCCACAGATGACTACGATCTATAAACAGATCTAAAAAACACACACACACACACACACACTGACAAACATTATAAATAAATAATGCTAATGCCCAAATCACTGGTAAGACTTGAAATGCATCTTCAATCACGATGACAACCATGATAACAAATACAACAACAAAAAGTAAACCTCCCGACAAAAGAGCAGCAGCAAAACAAAAATTAAAAAAAAAAAAAAAAACATCCAAATGTGGAATAGGTGTGCGAAAATTACACTTTCACTGATTTTGATTAAAGTCCTCTTCCGCCGCACTCTGCACGAGCTTCACTATGACTGTGATTCAAGCCCCGATCCCCCCATTACGCAATTACAGCACATATTTGCCGAGAGGTGATTTAAAGTCAAGACGAGTCATACTGTCTGACGTGCTAGCAAGTGTTATAATATTTATCACAGATACTCTGTGGATTTTTATGTAGGCGAGTATGTTGCTGCAGATATGAGCCACCACCACAACAACAAAAAGCGAACCTCAAAAATATACGCGAGTAATGTATATAATTGCAGTGGATTGCTTACGCGACTTGTTCCGCATACAAATTAGTTGCGAGACACACATATGTAAGTAGCCAAACAGAAGACGAACCATTAGACGACGACGAAGAAGCAGAAGCAGACTGCAAAAAAAAAACACAAATTATGGAAATCTAGTGCAAAAGGAAAGAAACGAAAATTAGACTAAAAGCGCATAAAATAGGTATTTCCAGTCCAAAGAGTGTCAGTATTTGGACTTGAGAGTGGCGCGATTCGAAGGCAGTTCCCTCCATAATCCAGAGAGTGATTTGTTGACTGCAATTTGATTTATAGATGTTGGACATGTAGGTTGCATTTTATTAGTCAGGTGGGAAGTTTCGAATGAAATGATCATTCCCATCAGTAAGACGAACTGGGGATGGGATTTGACAATTCGAGAGATTTAATTTGGAATCAGCAGGGATTTGTATATCTTTGGTGACTAATTCGATCGACAAACATTTAAATCATATACACAGTTTTACAATCAGTGATCATGCAGAGTGCTTATGTAAGTCTGAACGATCAGCTGGCATATTTTGTAAACCAAATTTTGATTGTCCCTTGTGCAAAGGTCGTAAATCCTTATTGCCTGAATTTTTTGATCAGTGATCAGTAGTAGTTATCTTTTATTCGATCAGCAGGGATGATTTGTATATCTTTGGTGACTGTTTCGATAACAATCGATAAACATTTAAATCATATACGCACTTTTACAATCAGTGATCATGCAGAGTGATCAAGTCTGAACGATCAGCAGACATTTTTTGCTAATGAAATTTTGAATATCCCTTGTGCAAAGGTCGTAAACCCCTAATCCCTGAATTTTTTGATCAGTGAACAGAATTAGAAATCTATAATTTGATCAGCGAAAATATTATCGAATTCTGTAGGTCACATCCCCGATCCTTATGTTATTGTCCATATTGAAAAGTAATCATTAGCAATAATTGTAGTTTGTTCTCCAGAAATTGTGCTAAAACCGAATTTGGAACAAACTGCTCAACGATCAGTTTCAAAAATATTTATTTGATCGTCAGAAAATGCTGGATAAGTGATCGTCAAAAGTCTCCACTGTGGAAAAGTCATCTGACTCTGATCACCAAATACATTGATCAGTGATCAGTATCGAAAATCGTTCATTGGATCAGAGAAAAATGTTTGGTGTAGCAATATCAATTGTTTTTAACCGATCAGCAATCAGTAACAAGTTTCTTTGTACCATCGGCAGAAAATATTTTATTAACGAAAATCAATGTAGGTGCCGTTGAAGTTAAATAAGCTGAGGTCAAAATTGTCAATTCTGCAAACGTTCTAAAACCGATTACCGAAGAAACTGATCACCACAGGAAATACTTAATAAACGATCGTCAGATGTATTTCGATTGGCAGAGAAATACTTGATAAGCAATCGAAAAAAGTGTTTACATTGCAAACGTAATCGACTTTTATCACTTTATCGGTGATCAGTAGCTGAAATCTTTAATTTGATCAGTAAAAAGGATTTGACGAACGAAATTCAATCGGCAGAAAACGTTTGATAAACAATCGTGGATTTATTGCAAACTTCGCTAACCCCTGATTCTCAACCATGTAGGATTAAAATTGTTGTGTGATCAGCAGATCATCAAACAAACTGATGAGCGATCAGCAACGAAAAAATATTAACTACATGATGAACAAATAAAAATTGTATCTACTGTGCTTGTTGATCTAAGAACATATTCATCGGTGATCATCAGCAAAAATCGTAGAACGATCAGCTGAATGTTTCAATTCAACTAACGCTGATTGTGGCTTTTCTGCAAACGTTGTCAAACCGATCTTTGATGAATTATTTCGTCAAACATCATGCTTTTTCTAATTTTCGTTTCAAGAGGGTCTTGATCAGGATTGATAGATCATGATCCATTTACCTACATCCGGAATGATCACCAGTTGGGGTTCGCTAGTGCGATTCTAGTCTAGAAGCTTTAATCTCAATGTTGATTGATTTATTTGGTAGAACAGATTCTTGCAGTGTAGTATGGTGGGTATAATTTGAATAAATCCGGCGGAAAAATGATTGATCAATGATCGTGAAAATGGAAAGTGATCATCGCTTGGAGTACACTGCTATGATCATACTGACGATCATGACATATGAAAAATCTGGGTAATAAAATCCCAGCATACTGAAGACCGAGAAAAAAAAATAGGAACAAAGGGCAGCAAAAAAAAAACAACAACAAAATGTGTGTATAAACACCAAAAATTCTAGTTGTCAGCCTCTCAGTTCATGCAATAGAGCCAATTGACTTTCCTCAAACCAAGACCTAAGTTGCGCAAGTGGCAGGCAATTGGCTTACTAGGCACGGGATTACAAGTTCAATCCCCGGTTAGGGAATAAGATTGTTTCAAATATTCATACAGAGAACTGAACGTACAATTAGCGTCACTTTTAGAAGGAATCTGATGAGGACACTTGGTAATGTCGGAATTAGCTCTAATTCTAACCAAAAAGTGTTGTCTGTACACAAGTTGTTGCTGTAATTTCGATCATTCAATTGATAATCGGCAAAAATTTCCCAACAGAAATTGCAAGGGGCTGTCCCCCTTAGAATTGGAATCGTTGTTACTCCTAACTCACCCACTACCATACGATCTTTGGAATTGTTTATCGAATCTATATACTCACCAACTAAAACTTAGTATTAAATGGTGGGCATAATTTCCATATATCCTACGCTAGGCAAAATGATCACCGATCTTCAAATTTGTCCACTTTAGAGTTTTTTTCAGATTTATTTCGCTCCCTTGAGTGCTCTGTAAAGCCATGAAATCTAAAGTGTGTAAGACTCAAAATTTAACTTAGAAAATGTTTAAAGAATATGTCAATCCTTAAATGATTTATTCAGGATGTATCCTGACTTAGAATAATATCAAGATTCTGTATTGTTGCTATCGCAAGAAAGCGATTTTAACTCGTGGATATTTGAAGTGTGTGCGTTCAGTGATCTGCAACAAAAATGTGAGAAGTGTATTACGGATCAAAGCAAACATTAACTCAAGTGAAGTAAAATCTACTAATGCAACAGCAACTGATCGTAACAAAACAAAAAGTGATCTGTGACAAAAAAAGTGCGTATATCGGATAACCAAGCACCAATCATGATCATGAATTCAAATGATGCAAAAGCCACTTATCATCACAAACAAGACTTTTTCTAGTTTTTAATGATCACCATAAAAATAAAATGCTAGATCAGCAACAACTACATTAATTTATGAAAGACGTTTATTGATCTTTCTGTCCGAATTTCTTAAGGATCTGCTGAAAGGTTTACTATTGGGCCAATCATTATAACTCTAATCAAATCCAATCAAACTGTGTCCAAATTCAATAAAATTCGATAAATAAAATCGCTACCAGGAAAAAAAATGCATCATATCCCAAAAACTGCATCCCATTAAGCTACAAGCCAATTCAGGCTATACTACCTGCACTCAAGTCACTACCATGAATCACTTTAACCACTTAAACTAAAAGTAAGGAAATTCCCAATGAGATGACTTACTCCCTGTGTTTTCGTACAATCACTGTCACAGTTCAACGCCAACCTAAATACCAATTTTTCGCTTTCCCATTTCCCACCCAAAGCGTAACTCATTATAATAGTAATCATTAAAATCCAATTCAAATCCAAAAAAAAAATCCATCCAACAACCAGCTCCACCTAGTGTAGAAAATTCCAATTGACAATAACGATATTAAATTTTACACTTCCTACTATGACGGCATAGACAGTCTTTATAACTCTATTACCACTTCCCACCATCCAACATTCGTATACGAGCTGAAATACCCAACGGACCGCATCAAGCGGAAGAAAGTGAGAGTTTTCCACCGATCATGCCAACACCAGTTTTACTGCGGCTCACAGTCCAAAGAGCAGGCGCACATACTTCTAGTCACATACTTGTACATGTCACTACAGTGACTAGTGAGTATCTATCTCTCTGTTTAGCTGCCATCTGCACGGAACCGCACTATCATCCACACCATTAAGCGGAGACGTGCTCTAGCTTTCAGATTAGCGCCGTCCGGGCCACGATCCACGAACAATTGGATCAAAGAAGAAGACCAAAAGAAAAGCTTTACACAGACCCACCAAAGAATAGGCCTACTGAACTGAGATACCAAAACACATTCCACAGCTGAAGATAAAAAAAAAATCGTAAACTAGGTAGGCATGTATCTAGATACAAACTTACACGCATACAACGATTATATGTGTTGGCTTTGGATTATGCTTTTGAGATGGTTTCCAGCGACCACAATCTAAAGCTAGCTACCGCAACTTGAGTTTTGCGCATGCGTGATCGTATTGGCATGTGTGACCAGAAATACATTCCGCCGCTGTATATCACTTGTTTGCGAATGCAAGACGTAGCGCGGTTTATTGCACGAATTATGCAATTGCTCGGAGTTGGACTTCATATTGTTTGTTTACCAGGTTTGTGCGATAGAGATGCTTGCCGAAGAGGTTGAAAGGAGTGTGCGCGGCTCTTGTTTGAGGAAAATCACTTTCCGCACTTTCCATGTTTGAGTTTCCTCTGTGATGGCGGTTTTTTTTTTTTCATTGTTTTCCTCGTGAGTTTATGTGCACAGTAGGTGAAGAGTAGATTGTGGACTAGATTGTTTCCTGGTGGAGGTAGTTCTTATGAACTCAAAAAATATCGTCAAAAAAGATGGTGGTTCACCAATATGTTTATACGTTTGTAAAATTTGGAGGATTTTAAAAATCATCGAATTATTGATTTCCACATGATCCTTTCTTGGGATATCTTAGAACATCGAATCGAACAACAACCAACGTTTCAAACACCCTACAAACATTCCGCAAACAATGAGAAAACATTTCAAAAACAAGAATGGTTGCAATTAATGAAAAGATGATTTTTTTTTAAACTAAAAAAAAAACACCATAAATCACCAATGTACGAGATGAACCAACACGGATTTTTCAAACGCCACAGAAACATTGAAAAACATTTCATAAACAAAAATTTTTTTTTTAAATAAAAAATTTTCAATTTATTTCATTATACAAATATACAATAAATATTTGTCTACACTACACTTTTATAGTATCGATCATACATATATATGATATTTCCTAGGTACCTCTATGTATGCTAGACTTGGCCATTTTTTTCAATGACTTCTAGCTTTTACAATGATATTAAGTCTTAAAAAAAAAAGCCGGAAATTATGTTCAACATTTGGGAACACAAAACTGAACAAAAAACCATATCGCTAACTTCATGCGAACATTCTACAAACATCCAAGAAACACTTGAAAAATAAAAATGATTCTAAATTTGTTTATACATTTTCCTAAAGCTTGTATATAAATAATATAAAAATCCTTTTTCAGGATTTAGTATTGGTTTTGTTACTTAGGGATTTAAACCTTAAATGCACGGTTGAACAGATCCATGAACATAGCTCGTTGAATCGCGGTTGAATCTTCATCTCAGTTGACCATCAAAGCAACGAGGACCAACAATTTTCTGATGAATTGTTTTAGCGAAAACTTCTTTAAACACTTTTGATAAAGCAGGGCTGTGAGGATCAATAGAAGTTCCGGGAAGGGCTTTATCCTTAATTTTCTACTTAGGAAGATTCAGTGGTTGGCAAGAGTGATTCTTGGCTTGATTTCTGACGACGTCAGAATTAAATCCCGAGTGGAAGAAAAATTGCCTGTTACTACTTTAAAGTGTTAGCAACAGCTTGTGTTTTTTTGTCCAATTTGTCAATAAAGGTAGTTGATACACCTTCATTGACGAATTGGACGAATCGATCGAAATTCAGTACGTCGACATTAAGTCTAATAAACAACGACTCGAACAACTAAACACCAATGTTCTCACTCTGTTGCGGAAAAAGCTAATATTGAAGAGAACTACCATTGTTACAAGACGAGTCATAAGTACAAAATTAAGGTCATATGGAAAATATACCTAATTTTTGTAACTGACGTCAAATGTAATTGTTTTGACATTTTTATTGTTGACAGTCGACTCGGAACTAAGAACTAAGTTCAAAGCAAGCATGGCTATTTGACAAATTTCCGGTCTGCTTGAATTTTCTCAGACTTCTTCCTTTGGACGTTTTGGAAATCTCACTTTGACTTCTGGCGAGATTTCTTTGTCAGAATTAATTGCGGAGTCAATGATGAAAAAGTTTATTACTTCGTTTTGACAACAAAGCACAAACCTTTCAATTCTTCAAAGCCAATCAGCCCTAGGAGCGGAAAATTCTCCGATTTTGTACGATTAGGAGGATTTTAGCTTCAAGGTATTTCTCCGCAAAGATTTTCAAAATATTTCGCCGACATTTTGTAACGCATCCCGTCGAATCGCGTTGAAGTGCGTTCAGGTGCATTTTTCGTGCAATTTTTGACAGCTAAGTGCAATTCTTCTTCTGATCCTCCGACACAAATTCTTCGCAGAATTTAATTACGAATCGTAGTGAAGTGATTTTTGTTCCGATGACACATGCCTCGAATGGAATCTTAAACTCCGGCGGAGTATGCGTTGTGGAAAATTGTCCGCTCCGACGGATAGGCTAAGAAAAATTCAATAAATTGAAGCCAGATGTTTTGGGAGCAAACATTAATTTATTTTACTTAATTTAATCCATTTTAAAATTTCTAACATGCACCCCTTTAAAACATTATAACATAACAAAATGGCAGCCAATTCACAATATAGCAGGATATTACTATTGACCCACCCTGTAAGTCACGTCAACCAAAATTTTTAAAAACCTGATTAAATCGTTGCTTACATAAAAACACCACTTCAGCAAAACTTATCACAAATTCTGTATTTTAAAACTCAGTATTTCGTTACGAAATTGATTTTTTTGGAAATCGATTTTTTCTAAGTCTTTATTTCGGATACGGACCAGAATTGATTGCAAACCCGATAGAATCGTTGCTTACATAAGAACAGCACTAAATCACAGCACATCTTAACACAAATTGTTGTTTCGAAAATGAATTTTTTCGACAATGATGTTTTCTAAATCTTTATTTCGGGAACGGAATGAAATTTACTACTTTCCAAAAAGACAACTAAAAAAGTGATTTTATAGCCCTCAAACAAGGGTTTTCGTTTATGTATATCTTGGTATATATTTTTTGAAGAGATTTAAATTTTACAACCAAGAGTCATACTCAGTATTTTTCTTCGAAATTAAAATTCTGCAAAGCGAATCATTTTTAGTCTTTACTTTGGAAATGCAGCGAATTTTTCCACTTTCAAATCAGATAACGAAAAAAAATGATTTTATAGCCTGGTAACAAGGGTTCCTGATTTTATATAACTCGTTATATTTTTAAAAAAGATTTTTACTTTTAAACCAAGAGCTCGACTCTGTATTTCTCTTCGAAATTAAAGTTCTGCAAAGCGAATGATTTTTAGTCTTTATTTCCGAAACGGAATAAAACTTTCCACTTTCGAGTATGAAAACTAAAAAAGTGATTGTATAGCCCGGTAACAAGGCTTGGTATATCGTTGTATATATATATAACTTTGTATATTTTTTTTAAAAATATTTTAACTTTGATACCATGAGTCCTAGTCTGTACTTCTTTTCGAAATTAAAATTCTGCGAAGCTAATAATTTTTTGTTTTACTTCGGAAATGGAATGAAATTTACTACTTTCGAATAAGAAAATCAAAAAAGTTAACAAGGGTTTTGTTTATATATGCCTTGATATTTTTTTAAAAAAGATTTTAACTTTACAAATAAGAGCCGCACTCAGTGTTTCCCTTCGATATTAAAATTCTTCAAAGCGTATAATTTTTAGTCTTTTTTTCGAAAACGCAATGGAAATTCCCACTATTGAATATAAAAAAAAATCAAAAAAAGGGATTGTAAGTATAGCCTGAAAACAGGGATTAATAGATATAAAGTTGTCTATAGAAAGCTACCCCCTCAGTTTAATTTTAACGAGTTTGTATATTTTTTCGAAAACGAATAATATTTAGTCTTTACTTCGGAAAAAAATTAAAATGTAGTAGGTATATCGTTGTATGTATATACCTTGGTATATTTTTTTCAAAATATTTTAACTTGAATGTTCTGTAGTCTTTATTTCGAAAACGGAACGGAAATTCTTACTTTTGAATATGAAAAATAAAAAAGGGGACTGTAGGTATAGCTTGATAACAGGGATTAAAGGATATTAAGTTGTTTATATAAAACTACCACCTCGGTTTAATTTTAATGAGTTTGCATTTTAAAAACAGGAGCCCCACTCGGTATTTTTTTCGAAAACGAATAATTTTTAGCCTTTATTACGGAAACGAATAGGTTTTAGTCTTTTTTTCGGAAAAAGAAGTGAAACGTAATACTGATGAATATATGTTACCTGACAATGCGGCTTAAAAAATTGCAATCGGAAAACGGATCGAAAGACAACTTCGAAAAAAATACTTGACTCTAGAAGATACCACAGAACTCAAAGGACGTTGTATTTTTTTTTTTTAAATTTGGTAAGATTTGTATTTATGCTGAAAGTATTTGATATTGGAAGGGGCCACTTATTCAGATATTGAATGTCCTCAGAATGTAAGAGCTTAAATAGATTTAACACAAATATTTCTTCCAAAAATGTGCCCGTCAATATCTCTTCACTCAAAGTTTGCCATAACGAAATGTCTTAAGCCTCCTTTATAACCAAATGAATCCCCGAACGACTGGTCTCTTTTTTTAAATTTCCAAAGGTCATACATTGTTCTTTGCTGAAGAGAAAGGTGCTAACTAATTCATTCATCATACAGCCAGTGCCCAGTGTGACAACTCAGGTTACAAACGAAAACCCCAAAAACCTCAGCCCAAAAATTAAAAAGTCATAGTGAAATTCTGCCATTTGGATGAATTGTATACACATCTCCTCAACTGACCAACATTTTGGTCCACACGCAATAAAAAAAAAAACAAACCCATTGCTGACCCAATACGGATACAAAAGTCAAAGTCAAAGAGAATGGCCAAAAAAGGCAAAAAAAAAACCTTTGCCCACCAAAAAAATGTCCAAAAATATAAAACTTGTAATGATATCCGGCAACCAAAACTCTACTCTTTTACTTTTACTTTTGTCCACTTTCACTTCGTCTGAAACTCCCAAAAAAAACGAAGACAACCAACAACAACAACAAAGAAGAAGTTAAATCTTTTTTTTTAGCATATTTAGTTAGCCTGGATTTCTGTTCACTGGCCAACACTCATCAATCCCTCGAAGAATGGCCCCGAGAGATATTACCAAAAAAAGTTGAGTGGTGTATCTTTTATTTTGGAGCATCACATCTGAAGAGGCAGATAATACTTAATACGGTAAACGAACACGTTGTTACATAAAAACCAGTTCCGTATCTATTTTTTTTTTAAATTTAATTTCTTCTTGGAAACATATTACAATATTTTCGGAACGTCATGTCAGAGCGGGAATCTGGCGTTTCGATGTTTCACTTTCGTTAGAAGCGCTGGACTATTGGCGGTAAAGTGAAAATAGTGAAGCATCACCGACGTCGTCGTCGTCGTCATATCGCATCTTACTGGACCATGGCAATGCGGAATTAAACTTTCTCTAAAGTATCCAACTTTTGGCTCATTATACATTTTAATTATACGAAAACGCATTAATTTTCTTGTTAATGATGGACTTGGGTTATAAGATTTTTTTTTTTAGTTTGGTATTAACCATTTTTTGGCTAATTTGGGGTTTTAATCGCGTGATAGATACTGTATCTATGACGTGTTTAAATGTAGACGAGGTCTGTTTTTTTTTTGTACAAAAGAAAGTGAATTTAATGGGTTTTTCGAAAACGATTTAAATGATGATATGGTTGTCATTAAAGTGAGCATATTAAAACAAAAATTAAATGTTAAATGAACGCAAATGCGGTGCTAATCAAATTCACATCATGTTCTTTCGGGGATTTCGTAACACCGTCAGGGAAAGTGATTTGCCAAAAAAAAAATGCACAACAACAACTGAACGAGTGACGCTTTTAGGTTACAGAAACTTGTATTGAAATTGTTTATGTGCTGTTTCGTCTTTGTTTTTTTTTTTTTGAGGGGCATTGTTATGTTTTTTTGTTGATTGTTATCCGACAATTGATTCACAATTGAGTCAATCTGCAGTGAGGCATTTTTTTTCGTTGATACTAGTTGGAACGAGATCAACATATTTTTTTGTGGATGGAATCGAAAGTGGTTTTGGTTTACATTTAATGGTGGTAATGAAAAATGGCAGCATATTTAAATAAGGAGGTTTATAACTGAACACGACTAGGGCTATCAATATTGTAAAGTTTGATAGATTTTTAGGTTATTTATGGTTGAAAATTGGTTATTGCAGTGACTAATTAAAACACATCTTGAGTATCTACAACCGTTTAAAGATTCTATATCGAATGAGTTAAATGTCTTCTGACAGAATATTACATTTTTGTATTTCGTGAAACGAAAAAGTTTAACAAGAAAAAGATGTTTGTTTCTGTATGTCTCTCTCTTAACCGCCATAGGGTATTCATCTCATTCTCCTACAAACACCAGAATACGGTTCACTTCTATCGCTTTAGGACGGTGTGAATTGTATATCGTGAAACGAAAAAGTGTAACGAGAAAAAGATGTTTGTTTCTGTATGTCTCTCTGTCTACCACCATAGTGTATTCGTCTCATTCTCTTACAAATTAACCAGAATACGGTTCACTTCTGCCGCTTTAGGATGGTGTGAATTGGATTTCGTGAATCGAAAAAGTGCAACGAGAAAAAGATGTTTGTTTCTGTATGTCTCCCTGCTTACCACCATATTGTATTCATCTCATTCTCTTACAAATTAACCAGAATACGGTTCACTTCTATCGCTTTAGGACGGTGTGAATTGTATTTCGTGAAACGAAAAAGTGAAACAAGAAAAGGATCTTTGTTTCTGTATGTCTCTATGTTTACCACCATAGTGCATTCGTCTCATTCTCTTACAAATTAACCAGAATACGGTTCACTTCTATCGCTTTAGGATGGTGTGAATTGGATTTCGTGAAACGAAAAAGTGTAACGAGAAAAAGATCTTTGTTTCTGCATGTCTCTCTGTTAACTCTGTTTATGTCTCTCTGTTTACCACATTCTCTTACAAATTAACAGGAAAACGTTTCACAATCGATTTTTTTTTAAACTTTGTATCATTGCACAATATTTAGAATACAACTAGTGCACCTAGACTTACCCTGCTCTACTAAATAGGGTATTTCCTATGCACGGCAACTTTGTAATCGCTTTTCCGTCCAATAACCAAAGGACGTGTCGAAAATATAAACTCACTTACGTTCTTTTATGATAAGTAGATAACTGATAAGAAAAAGCTATGCCCTGAGTACTAACGAGTCTGTTTCGCCAAAAATTTGCATTTAAAAAAGAAAAAAAAACAGATAAGCATGTGAAGTACTCAACACTTACCAAACTTTGACAATCGAGACCTTTCTTCACTCTAATAAATGCCTGCCAACGACGTGGCTTATCATGTTCTTTGGTCCAACTCTCTGATTCATATACGAACTTCAAACTTAACCTATACTGTGCCGCAACAAGCGTAAGTGATTCTGCCTGTTAGGTTAGGTAAAATTTTATTGGTTGTTGGTTCTCTGATGAGGCTTTAAACTCGCCTGCCTGGATCCTTAGCGATACACGTTCCTGAAAAGTACAAAAATATTGATCAACTATTATAATACTTAGGTTGAAGTATGATGTGGTGCTAAGGGTATCCGAATGAGATAAGCACTCCAGTCAGATCGTTTGCAGAAGCGGATGATCTGACCATATAAGTCGCTGTATAAGTTACTGCCAAAAAAATCTCTTTCGGTTGTTGAGTCGCAGAGAACTGACAAAGCAGATGTTTAATAGTTTTCTCTACTTCAGGGATCGTTACATTTCCCTATGTTCTTTTTTTCAGGGGTTGGTGAAAATCTTCGTAGACGCGATCACCAAAGTAGTGTGAGATTTTCACTCACTAAAACCACCACCTTTCCTCCATTGGTATTGCAACATATCTAGGAATTTGATTTCCCTCACTCTGCACTCTGCTCAACCTCAGATAACTGACACCGCAGATGTGTGATATCTTCTTCTACTTCAGGGATCCTTACATTTCCCTATGTTTTTTTTCCGGGGTCTGTTGGAAATCTTCATAGACACTATGAACACGCGACCAAAGTAGTGTGAGATTTGTACTTACTAAAACCACCACCTTTCCTCCACTGGTGTTGCATCTAAGTACGAGATTTGTCCAGGATTTTAATTTCCCTAAGCGATGCGTTCTGCTCAACCTCACTGAACCTCACTGAACTCGATTGCCCAATAAGTTGTGACCAGTTGTTCACATTTTTGTATACTTTCCCGTTTGTAAAGAGCTAAAACACGATGAGCAACAACGTATGTCCCTATTTTCATAACCTAGATTGTGAGAATAGAATAAAAAAATTAATGAGCCTCTTTCTCAAAAATGTTCATTTGTTTTATTTTGTTCACCCTTGGTTCAAAATTGTTTCCCCTAAGCGGTTGCTTTTAGCTTTTTTTGCCATTTCCATGGTTTTATTAAGAACTTCGAGTGGCAGGTTCTCGACATCTTGATGGAATGTTGGTCTTCGAAAACTTCGTGTCTATTATTACACTTCTTCCGCAGCATAAAGTTCCATAATTTCTTCAAAAAATTTTAATTCTGTTTGCTTCTGAAACGTCAAAAACGTATTGACAGTTGACGCCATATGTCAAATCTATGGCACTATCCGCAAGGGTCATACTGTAACAAAATTATAAGGCACCTACAGCCCTAACTCTCATAGGCTTATGTTTCGTATAGCTTGATCCAATACTCTTGGCGAATGCTCGAATCCAGATGAAAATGATTCTGTAGAATATTAGGAATGAGTTCCCAGAGATAAAACTGGTTGACAACGATATCGTTTTGACGATCTCAGATTTATATAAAAATAATTTTATTGCAAGTGTCTAGACTGTGTGCCGTTTCGATGATATAACTTAAGCCTAATATAACACAAAACTGTTCAATACCCCAGTAGATCCAACTCTTACTACTTAAGTGGCGCTACAGTCCGGAATGAACCTGGGCATCAACCAAAATGCATCTCCAATTAGCCCGGTCCTTAGCTAACTGCCTCCAGTTGCGCACTTCAAGCTGGTTGAAGTCGATTTCTAATTGTGCAGTAGACTTCCTCTACTGCTTCCGACGTCTAGCTGAGAACCGAATACTCTGCGAGCCGGAGTATTGGTGTCCATTCGTTCTACATGTCCTAGCCATCTTAAAAGTCCAATGCGGAGTTTTTTGACCAGGGGCATGTCGCTGTACAGCTCGTATAGTTCATGGTTGAATCTTCTTCTCCATAGCCCGTCAACGCAAACAGGGCCGAAGATTTTTCGAAGAAATTTCTTCTCGAATCGACCAAGGATTTCTTCATCCGCTTTTGTTCCGGTCCCTGCTTCAGCGCCGTAGAGCAGGACTGGGATGATCAGGGTCTTACACAGGATCTCCTTAGTAGTTCAAGTGTGGACTTTACTACGGTATTGCCTTAGCATGAAGAAATAGCGATTGGCAAGGGTAATTCTTCGTTTAATTTCTGACAAGATGTTGTTGTCAGATGGATATTGTTGCCGAAGTAGACAAAGTCCCGCACTAACTAAAAGTTATATCTGTCAATTGTGACCTTCTGTCCTTTCGTGTTGACAGCATAAATTTAGTCTTGTCCTCATTTACTGCCTAAACCCATTTTTACTGCTTCCTTCTCTAACTAGCAAATGTGGCTATGACATCACGTTGACTCGTACCAATGATGTCAATATCGTCGGCGTATGCCAGTAGTTGCATCGGTTTTTGGAAATGGTGCCTTTGGTGTTGGCTCGGGAGTTTGCACAATCCTCTCAAGAATCAGATTGAAGAAGTCACATGACAGCGCTGCCGTATGCGGGTTTGAAATCGATGAATAGGTTGTGGGTATCGATTTGGAGTTTTTGGGTTTTTTCCAGGATCTGTCTAAGTGTGATCGGTTGTGGACTTTCCTGGCCTTAAACCACACTGATAAGGGCCGACTAGGTTGTTGGTAAGTCCAGGCGATGTTGAGGAGACTTATGCCTCTGTAGTTAGCGCAGTTTGTAGGGTCTCCTTTTTTGTGGATCGGGCAAAGATCAAACCCTTGGCTGCCCTGTTTTATACAATCGTCTTGACTACAATCGTTTTTTAAATTATTAAATTGTAGAATTGAGCATTGGATCGACTAATTGAGTGGTTTTGGGATATCAACAGTGCTCGACTACCTAAAGGTTATATACACTCAGAAAAAAACTTTTTGTGGACGTGTCTTATCATTTTTGGGAAAGGTTTTGCTTGAAAGGTCCAAGTTTGAATGAAGTTCGGAATTCTATTAAACATTAGATGACGCCAGCATTTGCTTAAACAAAGCTGGTATAGATCGAAATCTTTGTTTACATTATTTTTAATTTCTTACGTTTTTTTCGAAAAGTAGAAGAGGTGTTCTTGAGATTTGTTTAATTCTATTAAAGTTTTAACATAATAAACGTTTTTCTTCTTTAGCTTGACTCAACAAACTGTTTGTGTTCTTAATTTCATCAATCTTGCCCTAAATTTAAGGAAAAAAGTCATAACGTACGGATGGAAAAACAGACATTACTTTGCAATATACCGTACCTATAGAATAATTGCTACTAACTTTCAGAAATTAGTTTATTTCCACAAATTTTTCGGAGGTCTGGGAGGAAGCCGTCAGTGAAACAGGCTCATGTGACCCTTTAAAAAATATTTAAGATCGTGCTATAGTTACGATATTACCGCATATTTGCATAGCACCCATGTTTTCGTAAATACAAATTGAACGCGTATAATCGTAAAAAAAATAGTTCCGCAAGCACTTATCTGCAGTCGAATATCTGTGACCTTTATAATGTCATGAGTCGCTTTTATTCGCAACGTGATACTTTTAATTTTTTTAAATTCCAACGCACTTGTTTTTTTAAGTATAAGAAAAAATGCACGACATGTAAATCAAGGGCTACATACGCTAAAAAAATAAAAATTGATGAACTATGAGTTTGAAATCGATGATCAAACTGAAAAAATACGTTTTCTACTTGCCAATCAGTAGGAGGAAAACTATGATCGGATGAAAGGTAGGAGTGTCATTTATCTTTGAGTACCATGTATTCAGCGTAGCATCGCATTCATAACCAATTACATGACATTTAGAGAATTCTTCACCCGAATGCTGAGCACCTGTCAAGTTTTTCTCAACTTTGTTAACTTTTTTCTACTTTTCCCCGTTAAGAGTAAATAACTCTGAAATTAAGTTACCGATCGTCCATAAGATGTAAGGGCTGAAGATCGGGAATACGATACCAACCACTGGATGAAAAGCATATAAATACTGAATGACACTAATAGTAATTCAATAATCTTCCAAAGGATGGTTTTATACCATCTTTAGCAGTCGAAATTAAATCCTAGTATCAATATTTTGAGTCAAAAATATACCATTGCACACACTTATGAGTGGAAAAGATAGGTTTGAGGCCCTGTATAAGACGTTAATGCTTTATAATTATTTTTATTTTATTTTTTAATACCAAAAAAAAGTCACAATGTCAACAAGTTGCAGTGACATCTCGCCATGATAAGATAAATCTTCTGGTAAGATTAGGTTAGGTTGTAGTGGCTTCACGCGATGCGCGTGCACACTTAAACCATAAAGGTCCCTTGTGGTACCACGTGGATCTGTCGACTTTCCAATATTCGTTCGCCTAATTGAACCATTCAGAGCTGACTATGTAGTGAAGGAGGTTTCTGACATTGATGTTAGCTAGCTCACCTAGAAAGAGGAGTACTCTCCAAGATGAAGTTTTTTTTTTACTTAGAGAGCAGAACAAGAGCAAAGAAGGTGAGTAATACCAAAGATTTTAAAGCCATACAGATGACGCACTGCATACAAGAAAAATTGTTCTATGGAGGGTCCTACTGGCACAGCCCGCCATATATTTGGATCTCGTTTCTCATATGTGCACGTGCACACCGCCCACATGTACCATGAAGCTGGTGACCAAATTTTCTGTTTTTTTTTACCTCAATGCGTCATCTGTATGGCTTTATAATATTTGGTAATACATTCCTTCTTTTCTTCGTCTAAGCAGCTTCTGCAAAGTCATTGCTGAAGAGGCCTAGTCTTCTTACGCGAAGGCCTATCCGACAGTGTCCTGTTAGGACACCGATAATGCTGCTGATGTTTGATCTGTTCAGCATTGTCAAGCAGATGGAGCGCTTGTGGTTAAAGTTAGGCCAGAGTTGCCTGGATACTTGACACGTTTTGCCGTTTATCCATCTGCGGTTTGCTTTCTTGATCGCATCAAGTTTGATCTGGAAAATACACGTAGAGATGGGCATACCTATCATGTTAATTGGCGGTATAATATTGAGGGTTGTGCCCTGTCTGGTAGTGTCAAGTATTTTTGGGAAAATTAAAAAAATAAAAAAAACATCCCGCCGTAGACGTAACTTAAATCTTTCATCGCGCATCCGCAATGTCTAATTTTCCATGGCTCTGGCGCATAAATCAGGCTGAATTTGACCGATTGCATTGGTATAGCTAACTTTTGTAGCCGCTGTGTTTTTTGGCTTATTTACATAGACCTGCGACCTACGACTCCAAAAGATAAAGTCTAAAGGGGTCAAATCGGTAGTCAGTTCACATCACCTCGACTTAAGGTTTTCATGTCCTCGAATCGCTCGTACAGAATTTTCAATGTAGTGTGAGCTGTTTGGCACGTAGCGTCGTCTTGGGGAAACCGCATGTCGTTGGTGTTCAAACTATCCAATTCAGGCCGAAGGAAGTTGGTAATCATCGATCTATAGCGCTCGCCGATGATGGTGATGGCCTGGCCAATGTCATTCTTGAAGAAATTTGGATCGATGACACCGTCGGTCCAAAATTCACACCAATCAGTGACTTTTTCTAACTGCATTGGATGCTCTTGGATCCAATTTGACAGTTTTGTTTGTGGACGAAAATTCATCCAGAAATAACCCTACACCCTCAGCTCCTAGGTAGACTAAATTTTGTACGTATGCAGGATCAAGTCACAACGCGAAATTCGCGAAGTTGTGGTCTGCGAAAGGTCGAGATCTTGTGCACAGACGGGAAATGCCTCGGATTCTCCTGCACACTATTACGGACAGTGGCGATGTGCGTTTCAGTGGGCAGTGGACACAAATTTATCCACCCCACATCGAATAGTCTTCTCGGTAGAACGATTATAGGACCTTCAAATAAGCGAAACTCTCGGAACGTCGCCCGATAAGAACACCCATTTTGATTTCCTCTATGGTGATTTGACAAAACAACAATATGGCCGCTACCAACTGTCAAAGTTTGGTAGTCCCTATTGGAAGACCCTTTATATCTGCTAAGAATGTGCAAACAGTCAGTGTGATCCTTCTTATTAGTATTACATTAAATTTGGATGGATATGGACGCTTGCCGAAAACATAGCTCCATTGTCGAAACAAGGTTATGAAATCCACCCCATTTTAACAAACTCTTTCCGAGCCTCCATCAGTTTCAATCGACCGAAAAAAACATCGTTTCTCCCCCACGTGTAACCTCATTCCGCGCTTTCAAATCAGTTAATTGGTAAATTCGAATAATTACCGCGTCTAGTGTTCGTCACCTATTTCCCTAAATCTATTTCATTTTTAGCCGTCCATTTTGAGGTTTTTTTTTCAACATGCAACTCTTATTTTCTATCCATAAATTTGCTAACCATACGAGTGTTAACTAACGCCGCTTTAATGGGTAATATCTGCAAACAAGCTGCAGTCTGTCTGAATTTCCGCGATGCGCACGCGTAACTCTGCAACGAAAGTGAGAGTGAATAAGATAGAGGAAAATGAAATGCACCATTGCACCGCACATACACAAGAGTGGTAATAAAAGAAGACAGCAGAGCAAACAACAACATAGCGAAATAGTGATAATAGACCTATAGACCGACCTACCCGATCACATGGCTCCAAAGAAACCCTCCAAAGAGGAATAAATAAACACAAAACCAGCAACGAGGACGCCAAATCAATTCGATTGCTTAAGAAGAAATTTCACTTTCGCTTTTTTTCCGTTTCGCTTTTGCACGAGGCTGTTGTATCTGTGTGGGTACGCTTTTCGTATTCTTCCCTATACTCGCACTCAAATCGTATCCAATGGATACACGAGAATGCCTGTTGGCTTTTAGTGAACTTCGATGGTTACTTTCTTTTACACTTGGTTACCGCACTTCTTTGGGGCACTCTTTTGTGAAGACTTCATGTCTGTCAGTGTGTGTTTGTGTTAAAAAAAAAAAACAGATAACTGTTTCCAGTTTGTTGGATGCGGAAGCATTTTTCATGTCTGTGTGTAGATACGTATGAGAAGAAACAAAAAAAAAAAACAGTGCCGCCCGTTTAGGGCATTTTACCAAATTTACTGAAAATTTACCACTTAGTGTGTTGAGTTGAGTGTGTTTGTTTCGGCGCTTTCTGACACGAAATCAGGTCACAAGGGAAACAAAATCAGAGCCAACGAAAGCGAAATGAAGTGGGCTGTGCGCGCCGGCGCATTGAGTCGAAAGATGACATCTTTCTTTCTATCTTTTTGTGAGCGCTTGGCTCTTCCGTGTATAGATACTTTTTGTTTCTAGTTCCGCTTCTTGACTGGTTACGTATACGCCCCAGTGAAGCATGATCATTTGCATACAAGACGAGCGAATAAATGTTGCATTTCACTTTCGATGGGTGTGATAAGATGGAAAGGTTGCTTTTTTTTTTTGATCGGCTAGAAAGGAAAACGCTAGTATGAAATTTTGTATTTATTGGATTTAAATAAAGAAACTTTTAGGTGCAATTAGGTTAAGAGGGAATTTAGATAAAAAGATTATCATTTGAGATAGTTTTGAGGAAAAGATACTCTTGTGATGCTTGTTTTTTTTTTATCAAAGCTTACGCAAATGGAATGTTAAAGGCTTCTCTGATTTATTTTTCGGAAATTTTTGGCAGAATATTTTTATCAGCTTAAGCCTTCTATCCACATACAAATTTTAGGCTCTTAATTCAATGTTAAGGAAATAAGACTGGCAGGGTTGAAATGAACAATTTATAGAAATGGATTTATTTAGATGAACATTCAGTATCACCATATTCTAAAGTTATTCATTGAATATGGAAATAGAAACCTCTTTATACATCCTAGAAACCTTATGGTTAGCATTTGGGACTTCTTAGGAACTTCACCTTTCAATTATTCCATATATCACAAAAAATCATTTTAGACACTACTTCTGACTTCTGGTGAGGAATCTAAATCCATTCACCCTATAGGCCTATATGTCCTAATGTCCAATGTTAAGTTTTTTTTTCTACCCGGCCTATGTCATTGTACAGCTCGTCAAGTTATTGATTTAGTCTTCGGCTGCATAGACAGTCAACATAAACTGGTTATAGTATCTAGTTAGGTTAGGTCATATGTAAACTCATGACTTAAGAAATGGACGTTTGTTTGAATGCCTCTAAATATAGCTTAAGCTTGAAAGCTCTTCATTTAAATTTTATAACATAGACGCAGATAGGATTTTGATAAGGGGTAGTCAAACTTTTGCAAAAATCATACCATCTAACCGTCTAGCATCTAAGTAATAAAACTGTTATTATAAGCTTCTCAAATTTGCCGTTCGGGAATGACTTCAGTTTTAATTATAACAGTCGAAAGCAACAGTCAACGCTCTGTTTACTTCAGTTCTACAATTACTAAAGTCAGCCATTATGTGCATATGCCAGTAGAAACGTCAGTCCCTTTCGAATATAAACTGCAATGACAGCTGTCAAGTTTTCGTACTAAAAGGGTGAGTGTAATTCAACAAATATGAACGAAATTTTACAGCACACAGTTGTTATGCTGGCATAATGCAGGTTCTTGTGTTTACACTGGCCGTGTTCAGCATTTCAGTTTTCAACTGGAAAATGATGTGAGGTAACGTGGAACGCAAAATCCTACTAAGTTGAAATGTCAATGTCAAACTATTCCAACCTTAATTTTGTAAATTAATTAATTTTGTAAAATAATTAATTTTGTAGGTAATTTTATTGAAATCAAAAACATCTTCATGAGAAAAAAAAATAAAATTTTTTGTCGCAACAGGCTTGTGTGCGTGTGTACTTCTTGAACGATGGTGGGACAACCTGTTTTATGCCGACTCTGAATGGCGAATTTGAGATGAGCTTGTCTTGAAAATTGATACAACTCGGTTGATTTGTCAAATCATCACGAGAGGAGGGCCAGTGAAAAATCATTTAGGTGTTACTACGGCCGGAAATCGAACCAAGACCTTCTGCGTGGCAGTTCATCGCACTAACCATCGCGATCTTCTTGACATGTCGAAGGAAAATGAGCAGTTTCACTCATACCTGAAGTCCCATGTGTAAATTTTAAACTCAATTCGTCAGTCATTTCCCCTCAAATGTCACGTGACTAAAATGGTCGATTGACCAATGATAGAAGTGCACCGACAAAGTTAAGTTGGTAAAACTGAAATCCGGAACGCACCGGAGTAACCACTCCAAAGTTAGATGAATGTCACATTTGAAAACGAAATTTTTGTGTCATTTTCTTGTGATTTGTAATTTAAATTCTTTAAAGACCTTACACAGATCGACTTTGTTGATTGCCACTGTCTGTCACTAATTAAAAAGTGTGTCCTTGTCTATAATATCATATTATAGCGCAGGGCCAACTGACATTTAAATTGGAACTTGCTAAAGTCAGAAAAGTTTGATAATCAATTCTGAAAACCATACATTGAAAGATTTTTTTGATTGGTGCTTCCTAAACCTAAGCCATTTGCCATTTGAGGTAGTGGGCCTAATGCCTAAAATTTTTTTTTATTTAACTCAATTCATAACTTCAATTTTATTTCATTCATAACTTCATGTAGTACTAATGAGCATAGAACTACATAGAGTGCGCATCTCATATAACGAACCATTTTTCATGTGGGGTACTGATATTCATACCCCAGTGTTCACATTGCTGCCCCAGCATCAAACGACTGCGACGCATACGATCGACGGAATTTCCGCTTCGACCTTACCGCCGTGTCTGAAACGGCTAAATAATGTTTACCTGTGATGCACACTCTATGTAGTTCTATACTCATTGTAAGTACGGACAGCTGATCCTTAAATGTCACATGACCTATAACTCAGCCATTTTTTTTAATTGGGGTTTTACGAAAAAAGTTTTTCAAAAACTCAAAAACTCAACAAAAATTCAGCAACATGCCGGAGGCTTTAAATTTGGTGCAATCCAAAATGGCGACCAAATGCTGAATATTTACATATTGCTTTCAAAAACTCCCATTTGACTCCATGTGTCTTAAGTTTTACGATGCAGAATATGTCGAATTAGTCTACAAATAATTTTTTGTATCGGTAGGTAGAGTTCTGAATGTCATCGGAAATATTCCGCGTTCAGAAAAGAAATTCCCTTCTAAAAATTGTCAGAATGTACGTTTTGGCAGTTCGCAGATGCTTCCGATAACTTTACATAATATTTTCGATAACTTATTTTTGAAGAAGATACAACCTTTTATTAACTGTCAGAATGTATAAAGGTATTCATGGAACGTCGTAGTTTTACTACGTGCGAAAGATTGTATTTTTACGACGACTTTTCAGGAATGACCCTAAAACTGTACCGCTAAATAATGCGGTAACCCACTCAATTTAATCTCAACTAATAATTTATTTATTCCTATTGTTCTATTTTTCTTTCTCTTTGTGAAAGTGACTGATTAAATGTCAAAATGTCTCTTTGTAAAAGTGACTGATTAAATGTCAAAATAGCATTTCAAAAGTTTACAACCGTTAACACCTCAGTTAATACAACCAATTCCTGTGACGAAATTCCAATATTGTTGGTTATGATTTCCAATACAAATTTCGACAGTTCATTTATCACGTCGTAATATTATCACGTTTACAACGTTTACGACGTCTTTCCGACGTTGCATGAATATCCCTTATATTTTGACTATTGGCATAGGTTTTCGATTAATTTGCATAATATTTCTGATAATTAATTTTTGACAAATGGAAAATGACATTAATCATCAAGTTTTGTAACAATCACAAGAGTTATATTCCGATAAGCAAATACATATTGACAAAATGAAGTCCACATCGACATCGTTTTTTTTAAATGTTTAACAACAGGGACAACAGCTGACAATTTAGAGCTTGACATCATCGACATCAACTGGCTATTTAGGGTCGTCTAACTGAAACCATGTTACTGCCGATGTCGATGCCCAATTAGATGTGTCAATGTTTTCCTGACATATGCCACATTTTTTTGATAAACAAAATAGATATCGGTATTGTTATCGGAACCATTTGAGAACTGGAAAAATGTTAATTCTGATAATTCTTAATTGGCTTTTGGATTTAAATTTGCGAGACTCTTC
This sequence comes from Rhingia rostrata, assembly GCA_949824845.1. NCBI lineage: Eukaryota > Metazoa > Arthropoda > Insecta > Diptera > Syrphidae > Rhingia > Rhingia rostrata. Next base: position 16,326,560 of record OX463757.1, on the reverse strand, counting down.
CGACAACTTATTTGTTAATCAGTGGAAATCGGCATTAATCTGACCTCTTCGAAATATATTGTGACATTCGATAACACTATATTCGGATTTTCGTAATCGAATATTGGTTTGAAAATGTGTGCTTGTTCAGCTTATGGGTCAATGAGTAAAGAAATGTATTGTTATTGTAGAATTTATTCGAAATAACTCTTTGTAGTTTTCCATCGTTCGAATAGATGACGCTACATGTCGCTGTGGAAAAGAATCATTTGGTACAAGATGTCGCTCTTTTTTTAGCATGATACTATGGATGGCGGCATGGGTTTCTTTGCTAATCCTCAGTGAAACAACGGAGCCTGTGCTGTTCTTGAACATATATCACTAGTTATTTCACTAGCAGTCCATATATAATAAATCAATGGTGTATGTGGCTTATTCATGAACGTATAATAAGGAGTGTATAAAGTTATTCACTCTTAAAAAATCGTTTTCATAAAACTTATACAACGTTTAATAGCGAATGCATAAGATAAACACGTCTGATGGAAGGATAGTTTGTTTGAGTATTTTGTCCCAATTTGGAACAATTTGGAAAACTCGATTATCATGGCCCTATTGTGCGCATCGTCCACAGTTGTCGTTTGACCAGCGTTCTCGAAAAAAAAATGTCCCGATGACTCCTCCATCGTAAACAGCGCACCATGCAGTGAACTTGATCGGGTGTAATGGCTCCTCGTGCATTACTCCTGGATTTTCGGTGCCCCAGAAGCGATAGTTTTGCTTCTTTACGTACCCACTGAGGTGGACATGAGATTCATCGCTCATTATGATTTTGGTCGAAAAATCATCCACTTCGATTATTCCGAGTTCTTGGGGAGTGTTTCACTCCATAGCTTGTTCACTTGAACTCCACATCTGTCTAGTCCACAAATGTCAAAACAGATTTGACATTGGCGGTTATTTGCAAAAATAAGAGCATCTTCCAATAGGGTCATCTCTTCTGGCTTAGCTTGTACTTGAAGGAGGCATGTGAGAGAACTGTTTGAAACCCAATTAATTCTTGGCGTTTTTTTTTTATAAAAATGGGCAATTGTAGATCCATTTCGATCTTTTAACAGGTTTTTTCCTAAACTAAACTAAGAAATTCGTTTTTGACTGCTTTCATAGTAAAGGGTGATCCATTTCGAGGTTCCCTACTTTTTTTAAGAAAAAAACACAGAAAATTCAAATTTAATGGAGAATGTTTATTATCATTTGAAAGAACATTCTTTGGCATTTGTTTTTTGAAGATTATGTCTATCAAATGTTGGCCGTTGCTACGTCGCAGATGGTCCATCCGTTGAGTCCAATTTTCGATCACTCGTTCAAGCATTTCGACTGGTAACTGGCGAATGACACGCGTGATGATTTCCTCCAAGGCCTGAATCGAAGCGGGTTTGTCGGCATAAGCTTTTGACTTTACATGTCCCCACAGGAAAAAGTCTAAAAAAGTCTATTATCCAATAATGAATGCTGGGTCTCAAAATGGGTGATGGTGTTGCGAATAGTACGCTCAGTAGGCCGATTATGTTGACCATAAGTTGAGCGAAGTGCACGAAACACATTCCTCACAGAACGTGAATTTTCATAATAAAGTTGAACAATTTGTAAACGTTGTTCACGCGTAAGTCTTTCCATTATGAAATGCCAAACAATACTTAACAAAAATAACATGACAGCATGACACGACTCACACGTGATCCGCAAAAAAGGCTATTGAAAAAAGTACCTCTACCTGGATCACCCGTTACTTGAAGGAGGCATGTGAGAGAACTGTTTGAAACCCAATTAATTCTTGGCATTTTTTTTGTTACAAAAAAGGGCAATTGTAGATCCATTTCGATCTTTTAACAGGTTTGTCCTAAACTCAACTAAACCTAAGAAATTCGTTTTTGACTGCTTTCATATTAGTATGCTGGGTTGTTTCGATTTTAATTCCAAACGTATGCTAGCTTAACACTAGAATGGAAGGAAATGCTGAATTAAAGAATGCAATCTCTCGAATAACAAAAACTCAAAAACAGCGTTTTAGCATTAATGACCAACGTCACAAACTATGCAATTAGTGACTTGCGTTATTTTACTAGATAATTAGTTCTAACTTGCGAGAAAAAAAAAGTTTTAAGTCTCGAATATATTATTATACATGCGCTTAGATCTTGGCAATGTTCAACAAACAACATTTCCTTTCTCCCTCTAAGTCAACTTGAACCTTTCCTTATCTTTTCAATCATTATTCCTATAGGTACCACTTCCCCACACAACGAAATACACTCGCAGACATTTTTTATACAAAATTTTTAAATTCTATGTGTAAATTGTTACTAAAACCAAAAAAAAAAATTGATGAAAAATAAAAACAGCAAATGCACACTAATTCATTTCTTACACATACCAGCAATCCGTGTACTTATGTCTATAATTAAAAAAAAGTTTCTCTCTATTCAGGAAAATCAGGGAACAGCAAGGAGATATGCGGTGACGACAAATTCAAAGAGGATGGAGATCCTTGGAATGTTGAAGCACAGGCCGCCTTCCTAGGGCCGAACTTATGGGACAAGACATTGCCATATGACGCTGACCTCAAGGTAACCCAAGTTAGTATACCAATTAGATGCCATTTTATTCATTCAATCAAATTTTAAATTTAAACATAAAAATATTAACAACAGTAAACTGAATTCGAGAACATCCATTTAAAAAAAAAAAACTAAAACGAAAATCTCACGCTTATAGAGTTTGATAAGGAGTGTGTAATAATATATTGATATGTAATTTTGCATGCATGTAATAGTCGTGTTTTTGTTTTATCATGACAAAAAAAAATTTGTTATCAGTTGAGTTAAAGATTATATGAGAAAAGTCAAAAAAAAATATAATTGTAACACGTTTCGATGACGAAGAAGGAATTATTGAATTAGCAAAATTGTAGAATGTCATTCGACTATCGATCAATAGATGGCGCAAATATTTCTGTGGTTGAAGTTGGCAACTACTGATGGTGGTGTTATTTGGTTAGTGCCATTGCTTGTGCTAAGTAATAGGGCTACCGAGAGAACCATTTCGTTGAATTTTTTGTTGCTAAATTTTTGCTGACACGGTATTACACCTTATTAAGGTCCCAGTTATAGCTATCATTGAAAACCCTAATCGGTTTTTTTTTTTTTTACTTCTTGTGACTTCTTTGGCGAGTTGGTGTGAGGCGAGGCATGACACCATTCATGCCGCATCGAAACTAGTGTCCGACATTCAATGGAATAAGTCCAAAAAACAGTGCACAGGGGCCTGTCTGGTTGACTTTGAGAAGGCCTTCGACACCGTATGGTTAGAGGGGCTTTTCTACAAGCTGACCAGACTGGGCATGCGTAAACCCATGCTATATATGATTTATGAAATGCTTATGGGAAAGAAGTTCGTTGTCAAATGTGGCAATGTAACTTCGAGTAAAGTCTTTGAAATTAAAAACGGTTTACAACAGGGGGCGGTTAACTCCCCGATATTGTTTAACATTTATACAAGTGATCTTGTAGGTTCCCTCAGTCACGCTATAGCGTACGCAGATGATCTAGTGGCGTACAGATCAGGTCCGAAAATCGAGGTCATCAACACACTTTTGCAACGTGACTTCGATCACATTAAGGGATATTGCGATGATTGGAAATTGAGGATCAATTTCCAAAAAACCGAAACAATTCTATTCAGGACCCCAGTGCAGAGGGCTTCTTACGATACCAGAAAAAACTGGAAAAAATTGTGTATCCTGGGACAGCATGGACGGCCGTTGGCGGTGAGAAGTGAAGTCAAATACCTTGGCATCTGGCTTGACAAGTTTCTATATTTTAATAAAAATGTGGATGCTTGTCTGGCCAGGGCTAGGGGGGCTTATGCTCTGACAAGAAGATTGTTTCATAGCAGTCAACTTGATTCAAGGGTGAAAGTCATTTGCTACATGGCCCTCATAAGGCCGATCATCGCTTACGGTTGTCCCGTGTGGTTTAATGTATCACCATCCTACATGGAAAGGATACGGCTGTTTGAGAGGCGTTGTCTCCGATCCTGCTTAGGATTGTACCGAACGCCGGACTCCGAGTACATAAAATATTATCGCAACGAGGTTCTATACAATGGGGCTCAGTTGAATAGAATTGACAATTTCCTAATTAAGGTGACTCGAAGGCACGCTTCAAGGGCGATGAGTAGCGACAACAGCCTGATCTTTGGGGCTTATTACCCCAATGAAATGTACATGGAGAGTGCGCTCATGTCCGGCTTTATTCCACCAGAGGCATTCATTTATATCGATTCGTTAGGGTTAATACAAGACAGGAACGGTATCCCGGTTTTATACCATCGCTACCGTGACGCGCGGGACAAGCGGCTAGTCCGCGATGGGCACGTCGACAATGCTCCGGAGCTCCTCCGCTTTAGCACGGCGGTATCGGATCGCGATAGGACCGACGCTGAAAAGCAGCGCACCGAGTTTTGGTGGCTAAACGAGGAAAGTATTTCTGCAGTTCCTCAGGTCTTTGCGGACTTTTAGTCCACTCCTTAGTACTTAAGTAAATTAAATTTAGGTACAAGGTCTGGGGCTGGGCTTATGCACCATATTTTATTTAATATGGTTGCATAAATGCTTGCTGGACCCAATGACGCAATCGGGATGGCAAACCCTCGGGGCATATGCAACGAGTGCTTGCCACCCCGATTATAACTAAGTTAGGTTTAAGTAGTTATGTAGTCTTAAGTAGTGTTAGTTAGGTTTAACTAGTATTAAGTAGTTTAAGTTAGTTTTAGTCTAGATTAAGTTTTTATATAAAACAAAAAAAAATGGTTACTGTTCAAAGTTTTAATTTTTTCTTTGAAAAATCAATTAAACGTCTTTATATTAGTAATAAGAAACAAATGACAAATTCAGGCTGAAAAGCAAAAGAAAAATGTTAGTTATAAGCTTACAGCGCCCGCTATGGGCCGATAAGTTAGATTAAGTAGATATGTTATTGATAAGTTAGATTTAAGCATTTTTGTCTAGTATTAAGTTAATATTTTAAGTAAATAAAAAATGAATTAAAAAGTAAAAAAAAAAAGTAAAAGGCGAGTTGGTGTCAAAACAAAGCTTATGAATTTTAGAACATGGTTATCCACAAATACCTAAATTTCTATTAATAGTTTTCGCAGAAAATCATTTCTTATTTTTCACTGATCAAGAGATACTTCAGTGAAGTAATGATTGCCATTTCATCGAACTGACACGGAACTTTCCAATGATTCCTATAAGAATCTATGGAGGTAGAATTCCAGTTCCATCATGTTTTGTGTTTCATTGAAGCCCATCAATTATAGCTATAACTGCGCCCTAAAACAGCGTCTTCACGAGCAATATTTAACTTACCATCTGTCATCTTTTATAGAATGAAATAATGATAGAATGCTATGAAATGTAGGGTGGGCATATTACTATTGCCTACTACCTCATTCGTTGAAATGTCACGGAGTAGGTTATTTCATTGTGCTTTCGCAAAAAGGAGCATTGAAAGAATTGAAAGAAGAAAAGCTCAAAAGAAAACATAGGTGAATCCGTTTTTGCAAATAAAGGAATTACACAGCTTTGAGCCACATTTGTTAAGGACAGATGGGAATGAGTATCTCAGAACAATCACCGAATACAAATTCGAATGTGTCGGTGAGGTCGTTTCCGACCCTGATGGAGCAGCGAGAATTCTTCATCGTAATACTACACAACCGGACGAGTTTGGACGGTATTCCAAAACTAAACTCTGTACAATTTGTCTCTATAAATGCTGTCGTATGCGGCTTTGAAATCGATGAAAAGGTGTTGGGTATCTATTTGGACATTTTTGTTTTTTCCATAATCTGCCGAAGTGTGAAAATTTGATCGGTTGTGGACTTTCCTGGCCTAAAACCACACTGATAAGGGCTGATCAGGTTGTTGGTAAACGGCTTCAGGCGTTCACATATTACGGCAGATAGGATCTTCTGGGCGATGTGGAGGAGGGTTTAGAGGGTCTCCTTTTTTGTGGCTCGGAAAAGCGATGTTGAGGTTCCATTCTTCAGACATAATTTCTTCCGACCAGATTTGGCTTATGAGTTGGTGGACGTTTCTTACCAAGTCATGTCCGCCGGCTTTATAAAGCTCATAGGGAAAGTCGAAATTTCCGGCAGCCTTATTAAGCTTGCTTTCAGATATTGTTATGCTCACTTTACTCAGGTCGGCTGGTTGGCAGTTTTCATTGTCGTTGCCAATATTGAATAGTTCGTTCTGCCTGACAGCGGAATGTTGTTCGTCATCGCCGTTTAACAGTCTGCAGAAGTGGTTCTTCCATATCCTCAGCATCGACTGTGTCTCAGCTACGATATTTCCTTGTTCATCTCGACAGGATTATGTACAAGCTTGGCTTTGACGTTTTACACTTTGGTAAAACTTGCGAACATAGTTCTTGCAGCGGCCCCTCTCTATATTTTAGATCGAGCGTTTTTCTTGCTCTTTTTTATTCTTTCTGAAAAGCCGGTGTTCTTCCCTTCTTCTCTGCCTATAGAGCTCAACGGCAGCTCTCAAAGTAGACACGTGGCAAATTTATTATGGAAGAATATTCGACAAACCAACGTGTTTTAATCGTTAAAACATTTTATCAAAATCAATCATAGATTACTGTGACGATGAGAAAGTTACGTGAAATTTTTGGGAGAAACAACGTGCCAACAAAAAGCATAATTTATCGTGTAGTGAATGATTTCAAAGAGAGAGCGTCTGTAGGTGAAAGGCCCAAGCATGGACGACAACGTACTGCAAGATCGGCTGAAAACAACATTGCTGCTCAAGGAAGTGTTCAAAACAATCCATCACCTCAATTCGACGCCGTGCTCAGGAGCTTGGTCTTCAAAGAACAACTTTTCCCACAATTTTGCACAAGGATTTGCAATTTTTCCATTTGAGATTCAGTTGACACAAGAGCTTCTTCCACAAGACCATTTACGCCACCGTACATATGCCAATAGGTTGTTAGCTAGCCCATGACAACCCCGATTTTCATGAAAATAAAAATCATAATGAGTGACGAGGCACATTTTCATTTGAATGGATGTGGGCAACAGAAAACCCTCAAATTATTCATCAGTCACCTTTGCATCCATTAGAAGTTACAGTCTGGTGTGCAATTTGGTCAGGAGGAATCATTGGACCTTACTTCTTTGAAAATGAAAACGGCGTAACGGTAACTGTGAATGGAGAGCGATATCGTGATATGATTGAAAACTTTTTAACGCCCCAACTGTATTCTTTGGGCTTGGTTAACATGTGGTATCAACAAGACGGTGCCACATCGCATACAGCCAGGATTACAATTTCTGCGAGACCTCTTTCCACAACAATTTCAAGAAATTGTGATGTTGATTGGCCTCCACGGTCGCCTGATTTGACTGTTCCGGACTTCTTTTTGTGGGGTTATCTGAAAAGCAAGGTTTATGCAAACAAACCAGAACAGCTTGAGCAACTCAAACAAAATATTGGACATGAAATTAATGAAATTCCGCATGAAATGTGTGAGAATGTAATAAAAAATGTGCTTAATAGAGCTCGCATTTGTAAGACTAACAGAGGCGGACATTTACCTGATATTGTATTCCATTCATAATTGCCGACATTTAATAAAACATTTATCAATATAAGATCCATTCTCTTGCATTTAATCAAAAATTATATAAAGGGTGATCCATTTCGAGGTTCCCTACTTTTTTAAAGAAAAAAACACAGAAAATTCAAATTTAATGGAGAATATGTTTATTATCATTTGAAAGAACATTCTTTGGCATTTATTTTTTGAAGATTATGTCTATCAAATGTTGGCCGTTGCTACGTCGCAGATGGTCCATCCGTTGAGTCCAATTTTCGATCACTCGTTCGAGCATTTCGACTGGTAACTGGCGAATGACACGCGTGATGTTTTCCTCCAAGGCCTGAATCGAAGCGGGTTTGTCGGCATAAGCTTTTGACTTTACATATCCCCACAGGAAAAAGTCTAACGGTGTGATATCACACGATCTTGGTGGCCAATCGACCGGCCCAAAACGTGAAATTATGTGCTCACCGAAATGTTCTCTCAATAAGACCATTGATTGATGCGATGTAATGGAAGTGGCGTCGTCTTGCTGAAACCAAATGTCGCCGAGATAACGAGCTTCAATTTCAGTCATCAAATAGTCGGTTATCATGGCACGATAACGGTCGCCATTGACGGTTACGTTCGCACCGGCATAATTTTTTAAGAAATATGGACCGATGATACCACCGGCCCACAAACCACACCAAACCGTTGTTTTTTCTGGATGAAGTGGCAGTTCTTCAATCTCTTCAGGTTGCTCTTCGTCCCAAATGCGGCAATTTTGTTTGTTTACATACCCATTGAGCCAGAAATGGGCCTCATCGCTAAACAAAATTTGCCTCGAAAACGTCGGATCTTCTTGGAACTTTTCAAGAGCCCATAGAGCGAAGCGATGTCGATTGGGAAGGTCGAGCGGCTTCAGTTGTTGCACAAGCTGTATTTTGTACGCTTTCAATTTAAGATCTTGACGTAAAATGCGCCAAGTCGTTCCATACGTCAGTCCGAGTTGCTGCGAACGGCGCCGAATCGACTCTCTACGGTCTTCGTGTACACTCTCAGCTACGGCCGCTATATTTTCTTCACAGCGTGCTGGAAGTGGTCTATTCGGTCGAATATTATCCAATAATGAATGCTGGGTCTCAAAATGGGTTATGGTGTTGCGAATAGTACGCTCAGTAGGCCGATTATGTTGACCATAAGTTGAGCGAAGTGCACGAAACACATTCCTCACAGAACGTGAATTTTCATAATAAAGTTGAACAATTTGTAAACGTTGTTCACGCGTAAGTCTTTCCATTATGAAATGCCAAACAATACTAAACAAAAATAACATGACAGCATGACACGACTCACACGTGATCTGTCAAAAAAGGCTATTGAAAAAAGTATCTCGACTTGGATCACCCATTACATACAAAGTAGTATACCTTCCCGGCGGACGCCCTGTATTATTTTGAACTTATAAAATCAACTACTCATTTTGAGTGACATTGGCAACCCTATTCCATTATCAATCTGACAGCACCAACAATTTATTCCGAATGTCAGAGGACTTTGTGCAGAGAAAGGTTAGTTTTCCTCGTTCCCCAATTAAATTTGAAATAAATTTAAAAAAACGTTTATGTCTTAATAAAAAACACGACTATTTTTCTTCATACTGTCTGTCTATCTACTTAATCGATTATCTTATCAATGCGATAAGACGATAGAAAACCGAATTCATTTGGAAAGTGCATGCTCAACTGCCCAGCGGCCAACTGTAATTTTTGCTTCAGTGAAATATATTTTTGAAATCTCTTCCAAGTCTTTTGTGTTCTACTTTGATTTTTTTTGTTTGTTTTCTTTTATATATAAAGTATGCGGATCTGGATGAATTCCTTTCGGAGAATAACATCCCCGATGGATTGCCAGGAACACATTTGGGACATAGTACCGGGCTGGGCCATCGGTCAGAATCATTGGGACACTCGGCTGGATTATCACTGGGTCTTGGACACATAACAACAAAACGTGAGCGGTCACCATCACCGTCGGATTGTATTAGTCCGGATACTCTGAATCCACCATCACCAGCTGAATCAAGTGAGTGAATTTTGTTTTTTTTTTCTGGGTTAATTGGATTTTTTTTGTTTCAAAATTTAATTTTTAATATAAGTAACATTAACAAAGTGGTCATGGGATATATCTATGCATTTTTAAGTGATTTAACATGTACCAATATCTTGTTTTTGAAGGAGGAATCATTTGACTTGGGAACGGGTAGTAATATTTTTACATACACGTCGCTAAGAGGATAAAAAGCATAACAGTTGTAAAGTAAAACACTTTGAAATGATTATCTATGGGTCTACTTAGTGACTAGAGCTGCACAGAAAATTACAGAACAGTACAGCCTTAGCTTTCCTTGAGAAAAAAAGATGCGCTGTCCGTAAGTGTTTGCTTTTTGTTTCATTTCTCCTGAAATAGACAATCTAGAACACTCTTTTCGGCACCTATTTTGGACTAAGAACAGGTAAAATATTTTTACCTTGTCCAGGATCTGCACATTTCTGTTCTGACGGTTTTTACTAAGTTGTGCTGTTCTAAGTTCATCTTCATTAATCAATGCTTATGTAGACTGCGCTAGTCAAGGTCTTAAACACCTTCGATGGAGTTTGGTTTTTGAATCTAATTGACATCAACGATAGATTTACCTGCCCAGTAGTAGGAATTTTTAGCTTCTTTACCGGATCCTCCCGGATGTATGAGCACTGAATGCCGCCGTCTATTCGAAAACGAATAAGTAATCGACTTTTTTGATCAGGGTTGCGATAATTCCCCGATCTGTCTTCAGAACATTTGATTTAAGCCATGAATTGCACACATCGAGGTTCTTTGAAGCACGGTTTCCTTCTTCGGATCACACAAAGGTGTAAAATGCTTCCCTTTACATTTACCACGCAAGAGATATTTTGCAGTTCCGCATATTTTGCTATTTTGCACACCGGTAGCAACGATTTTCTTTTCGCAAAATCTCTTTTTTTTTCAGAAAGCTTAGCGCCACACTCTTTTGTGTCGTGCTGATTAGAGCCACAAAAAATTCAACTGTCATGCAAAGACATCGAATTGGTAGCAGTGGACGGTTGAGTTGAAGAGATCCGCTAGCTGTTTGAGGAAGAGTTTGTTATTATCTCACTTCTTGCCAATGATTCGAGTTCTCGCTTCAAAAATCTACCTGTTTGTCATCCATTTGTAAGACTCTGCTTCTGTTGAGGTTTCATAGAGTTCTTCACAAAGCTATCTCCCTCACAAGTACGTTCTCTCTTTATGGAGGAAAACAACGAGATATTTTATATGGTTCATGCGACTGCTCCGTACATTGTCCTTTCATTAAAATGTCAAATTCACTTGGAGCAGAATAACTCTATTCTGATTCTGTTGCGTTTGATCGTCAAAACTTTCGCTTGACCGAAAGAAATTAACCAGAAGGTCAACTGGAAGACATCGAATAAGTATGGATTTCACTTTGCCATGATTCTGGTGGGTTGGAATCGGTATTGCGGTTAAAGTGCGACAGCATGATGTGACTGCGTTGTAAAAAGTGCGTAGTCAGTGGTATCTGTGCGCATCTGTACTTGAAGAGCAACAAGTTGTTGAATATGTTTGTCGGCCGACGCTCAGGGTCACCAAATTGCTTATAAAAAAGAAAGATGGCTGCTTCACAGCAGGTTCCAGACGCAGTAATTCCTCCGATTACCCCGTAAGAACGGATTCAAGATAGCTAAATGTGTCGGATGATGATAACCCGCTATTTTCATACACCGCTGTGTTGAATTGCCCCCAAAAGGGAAGCCAATCATCGAACAATTTGAGTGGAAGTTTTGACAATTTGGGAGCACATACACTCAGGTCTATCGCCAATCAATTTTTCTTGGAAGTTGTACCCATTCAGCAATCTTATTTACATTGCTGACAAGGGAAAAACTCCCGGGAAAGTTCATTCTCGATAGGCCTGACTGTCACGATTTACAAAGCCGACTACAGTCACACCCTTTTTAGACGCGAACCAATTCGAAGCAAGTTGTCGACCGCCATGTTCTGGTATTCTCTCATCTCTTTATCGGTTCCATCGCCCTTAATAAAACCTTTATTGCCTACGTCATTGTTTGTCACGTTAAGGCTTTCGTGGGCAGCAGTTAGGCGTTGGATCAATACTTGAAGATCTTCTTCGATGATCTCTAAATTATTCTCGAGTACGTCTCGGAATCTATGGGTTCTGGGTACGTTTGCGTTTTTCACGATTTTCGTAACTTAACCACGATATGCCGCTCTAGTTGAAAGTTCCATCGAGAAGATTTGAGTGTTTCAACATCGAAAGCTTAAGCGCCACCCAGAATGCATATCTGAGGCTGGTACTTTGTATCGCTGTCAAAAGAGAGATACATTTCTTGCATGAAGTTGCCATTCATTCAAATTCAAGCTACAGATTCACATTGTGTAAGCGCTTACAGCTTGTCTTGTTCTTAACTTTTGTGTGTGAACCCACCCTTAAACCGGTTACCTAAATGTCAAAACATTCAGTAAACCGCTTCGTCAACAAGAAAATATGCATTACTGGACATGTAAGAACCCTCAGGTGCTTCATGAAACAACACTTCATCCGCAAAAATTCATGGGCGCAAATATCGAGTTATTGAAGTCTCAGTTTTGTAATCGTGTTATGCAAACAATCCGGCGGCGTTAGAAGAGCTCAGAGCCAAAATCGAACGAGAAAAAGCCACAGTTTCGGTCGTTGCATGCATTCCCGTGGTGGAGATATTGTCGTTGCAAATACGAAGTGGCGTATTTGCAAAATCTTTATTGGCGTATACTTCGGATATGGGCTTAGTTGCGCGATTGTTAGTGCGATGAACTGCCGCACAGAAGGTCTGGGTTTGATAAACAGCCGTAGCAATACCTAAATGATTTTTCACTGGCCCTCCTCTTGTGATGATCCGACAAATCATCCGAGTAGTCGACATGGAACAGGAGCTCCCACCATCGTGCAAGAAGTACACAAGCACACATGAATGGTGTTGAGAAAGCTCGGCCCTAGATATTAACGAGCCTGTTGCGCCAAAAATTTGTATTTGTATACGTCGGCTATGTCTGTTCGTATTTTCCATTAAACATAAGAAAATCAGTAACGTCGAAACTAAAAGTATTTTGAATTTTTGCAAATACGCCACTTCGTGTTTGGAACGACGATATGGACGAAGTCGAGTTCCCTTCATAAATATTTTGACAGCGATTCAAGGCAACCAAATTCTGTACATTTGCTCGAAATCTAACTAAGTATATGTGCTACCAATGGCGGACTTTTTTGCTCAATTTTCTGATATATTGACAGTTTTTTGACTGATACTATGTATCATCATACGAAGAGATTTCTCATGAGTAAGATTTTAGCGTAAATACAGCTTATGGCTAGAAGATGAGCAGGTCTCACCAACGTCAAAATAATAGCGGAAATCGTTCGCATATCCCAATTTATTTTTCTGCAAAAATTCAAGCGGGAAATTTGATGGAAATGTAAGGCTTATTTTTGCTCGTGAGCATTTGAGAAAAGAAATCAACACACGAGAACTTCCCCCACTACCGGTGAGAAAACTGAACATATCGCGAAGCTAAACCATGAAAAGAACAGCTTGGATTACATCTACTCAAATTTAAAGGGAGAGATCAATCAAAACATTTTTTTAAATGCAAAATAACACAAAAAATTCAAATATATCGTGAACTCTTTGTTATTAATCTAAACGGTGTGATATCGCATGATTTCTCCGGCCAATTCACTGGTCTGAAGCGTGTAATTGTTCACCGAAGCGGTGTGTCAATATGTCCATTGTTCCACGGGCTGTGTGGCAAGGTTACTTGTCTTGTTGCTGTCGAGATCTTTTTCTTCAATTTCAGGCAAATGAGGCCTCATTATTAAAGAAATGTGGACCGATGATTCTACCGGTCCACAAGGTTGTTTCGAGTGGATGTAACTGCAGCTCTTGAACCTCTACCGGTTGTTCTTCGGCACATATCCGGCAATTTAGCATACTGGCATACTCATTGAGCCAAAAATGCGCCTCATCGTTGAACAAATTGTTGGTCAAAAACGGTGGACCTTCAGCAAGTTTCTCGAGAGCCCATTCAGATAATTTGCAAACGTTGTTTGGGAGTAAGTCTATCAATGATGAAATGTCAATGAAAACTCAATAAAAAACATACGAGAAGACTCGTCGGCTACCCTATCCCATTCCATCGATCCAAATACCTTAGGCTGCGCGTACTGTAGTGCGAGGAAGAGATGCGATATGTGAAGCGGTGCGACCAGCGATTCGAGATGCGATAATTAGGTGCGACGAAATTATTTAAAAACTGCACAACAGAAGCACTGAAATAACCTGTTTGAATTTTTTTTTCTTTAAACGTCGAAACAAACACTTCTCACACAAATCGCTTGAAAAAATGGTGTCAGAAGAGTCTGTGTGCGAGAATCGTGCGAAAAGCTTGCATTTGTCGCATAAAAAATCGCTACACACTCTGCTTGCGTGCATAGGAATACATGCGTACAGTTTTCTCGCACTCAGACGCTTCTTGCAATGCATCGCTTTCTCACACCTTAAGGTATATCTAGCTAAATTATTTCTCTATGTTACAAACTTTGTATCCCAACTAATATATCCCTATGGCACGACTCGCGCGCCATTTTTAAAAAAAAAATTGCTTTTGATTGATCATGATCACCCGCTAAATATTTTCAAATTCGTCTCTCCAGTGCTTGTCAATTCTACTAAAAGTGTACACCTGGTTATTATGCATCAGCCCTAGCGAGGAATCTGTCGGAGCGGAAAAATTTCCGATTTTGTACGATTCGAAGGATTGTAGCTTCGAGGTATTCTACCGAATAGTTTTTCGGAATGTGCTCCAACATTTTGTAACGCATTCCGTTAAATTGCGTTGAAGTGCGTTTAGGTGCATTTTTCGTGCAATTTTTGACAGCTAAGTGCATTCTCTTTCCGATTTCCCCTCCGACACAAATTCTTTGCGAAAACTATTTACGAAATTGTAGTGAAGTCAGTTTTTCTCCGATGACACATACCTCGAATGGAATTTTAACCTCAGACGAAGTATGCGTTTCGGAAAATTATCCGCTTCGACGGATACCTCGCTAGGGCAGTATATATCACTAGCGGTTATTATAGGCTAAGGTTATAAGCGGCTAAGTAAGGAAACCATTTTTTTTTTTTGACAGAATAAGTTCTGCTCTGCTGAGAATGTTGTTCTACTGAATAAAAAATCCCAGCGGAGGGCAATCTTTGAAACACTTCTTGTGGCTACACCAGTACTAGTATAGTACTATAGTACTATTTTGAAACCCTTATAAACGTTGTGCTCAGCACAGGCATTAAGGAATTTGAGGGTGAGAAAAGAGGAGACACCGATGTGCGTTGGTTTTTGAATGTCTATCCATATTCGTGTTTTCGTGTTGTTCGGTTAAGGATTGGCCCTCTACTTTCATAGTTAGTACTAAGACAGGCAGCTTAAGGGTAAATTGGTAAATATTCATGGCACGGCGATTATTGCGGTTGAATTGATGAATGAGCAAAATGCAACTGACTATTTCGTTTGAGCATTTATTGTTGAAATAGAGTTAACAGAGTGAAAAACAGGGGTGGCATTCGTATAAAGTTCAAGCGAGACTTTGGAATTCACTACAATTGATTCTGCTATTAGTTTTATCAAAGATTACAAAGTCATACAGATGACGCGCTGCATACAACAAAAATTGTATTACGGCGGGTCTTACTAGCAAAGATGGCCATATGTATCTCGTTTCTCATGTGTACACGTGCACACCGCCCGCCCGTACCACGAAGCTGGTGAGCAAAATTATCTGTTTTTTTGTTATCAATGCGTCATCTGTATGACTTTATAATCCTTGGCTTTGTTAAAGGTAGCCCTAAACGATTGGTTTTTCTCGTGTAGGGGCTGGTTCGCGAGCCGCGCGCCATTGGCAAAAAATTTATTTTTTCGTGTTCGTTGGCTCCGATGTTCGCCTACACCTAATTTCTGCTGTGAACGGTGTCGAGTTCATATCGTGGATAATGGTCTTGCGCTTCTTTATCGCACATGTTCACGGCATGAAGAATCAACACGAAATGAATTCTCACCAAATGTGTTCGTCGTGTAGGGTATAACGCAAACGAGCAAGTTCGGCGAGCATGTTCGTCGGTAAGGACTTCGTTAAGTCGCACAAAATGTTACTTGTTATCAAGTAACATTTTGTGCGACATTACGAGTACAAAAGTGAATTTGGGTGTTTTCATAAACGTCTGCCTAACGAAGATCTGCGTTAGTCAGATTTTTTTATAGGACAGACCCAGATAAAGTGCAGGTATGTTCATAAACGTCATAAGTGTCATCAGCATCTGGCAGATTGTGCATCCATATTTTTTTGACTGCAGAAAGCGCAGGAGATAAAGAAAACAATTTTTAAGTGCGAAAATGAAAGTTTTATTGGCAATTTCTTAATAAATTGTATCTTTGCAATAACATTTATCTCTTTTTAAGGGAAGAAGAAGCTGCACTGTGGAACGTGGTGAAAACTAAGCTTGTAATTCATAAAAGAATTCTGATGGAAAACTAATTAATTTCTGCGAAAAAGAAAAAAAATCATTGTAGAGGGCAATAAATAGTTTGATCCGTTCTTCTTCTTCTTGATCCTCTTAAGCAGGCCTGAACACGTTCTGCAGAATGAGTGTGTTCATTAATGCAACAAAGAAGAAAGACGATTGGAGTAGCGCAGATTTTCGACGTTTATGAAAACACCCGTAGAATTTTCCACGTTCTCAATGCATGAGAATACTGAACATAATCCTAAAACGTGGAACTGGTTGCAAAATGAAGATTGGTTTTGTTTAGAGATTTGACAGCTGAAATGCCATTGTAAATGAGCGGTGGGTGTGTTTTTTTTTACAAACAATCAATTTCACAGCATTTTGGCAGTATCAGTATTTGTTTTCTCAACTTTTGGTCATGGAAGAATTTGACGCTCATGAGGCTTTTTAGTCATTTCTGACACGTTTGCACTTTATCTGGATTTCCTATGTAGGATTGCTTTTATAACGGGAGATTTTTTAGCGTAATTTTTCTTAAAAATCTGCAAAACACTCAAATTTGCATCAAATATTCAAAACTTTTATAAACAAAATAAAGGCCTTTGCAATTTACGTTTTAAAGACAACTTGATGTAAATGTTGTTTGCGGCTTCGTTGCAAATGGTGCATTCGGAAGGTCCGATTTCGCGTTACTTTTTCGAGCATTTCGGCCTGTATTCCACGAACTATACGCGTGTGATGTTATCCTGTAATGCTTCAATCATGTTCGGCTTGGCCACATAAACTAACCCCACAACCCCCACAAATAATCAAGAGGCGTTAAACCGCATGATCTTGGAGGCCAACTCACAGGGCCATTTCGAGAGATAAGCTGCTCATCAAATTCATCCTTCAACATTTCCATTGTTTCACGAGCTGTGAGGCATGTGGCACCCTCTTGATGAATCCACATGTCAACCAAGTCGAATTCAACCAACTGGGGCACACAAAAGTCGCGTTTTTAAAGTACGATGTCGTTTGCCGTTGACGGTAACGTTTCTTCAACGGTCGTCTTTGAAGAAAAATGGACCTATGATGCCACCAGCCCATAAACCACAGCAAACTGTCGTTTTTCGGGATGCATCAGTAATTTTTGTATGGCATGTGGCTGTTCATCACTCCAGATGTGACAGTTTTGCTTATTTAAGTATCCGTTGAGTCAGAAATGAGCCTCATCGCTGAACACGATAAAACAGCGGATTTTCATGGAGCTGTTCTAAGGCCGATTCACCAAGAATTGTATGTTGTGGTAGGTCATTCGGCTACAATTCTTGCACAAGTTGAATTTTATAGGCTTTCAAACGCAAATCGACACGTACAATTTTCCATGTGGTTGAGTAACACAGACCCAATTTCTGAGAACGGGGACGAATTGACATTTCACGATTTTCATTAACATAGGACGCGACGACTGCAGAATTCCCTTCAGTACCCACTGTACGCATGCGAGTCGATGGTTTAATGTCAAACAAAGTAAATTTGGTGATACCAGCACGAATTGTTGATTCACCTGGTCGATTATGACGACCATAAATGGTCGTAACAAACGGTGCACATTTTTCAAAGAGCACGAATTTTGATAATAAATTTCAATACTTTGCAATCGTTGCTCGTTTGTAAGTCTTTCCACCATTAAATGGCAGAGTATACAGAAAACTTTTCAGTGTGACAGATGACATTTGGACGCCATTACTAATCAGTGCTGCCTACCAATCTAAAAAACTTAACTCTTAAAAAATCACCCGTTATGACCGGAAACTTAGCCTCTTCTACGTAACAGAGGTCTGCAGTGCCTAGAGGCGATAGTACATTGCGAATAACTTTTAAAATTTCCGCGTGTATTTCTTTTGAGAACAGCTATTATGTTAATCACTGATTAGCTAGTCAGGATTTATTAATAATGGGGTTACAGTCTATTTGTTAGGGTGAGAGGTCAAAAACACAAATCGAGAGTTTAAGCGGCTTGAAAGGCATTCGTGTTGTCTCATTCACTAGTTGGACTCTATTGCTGACCTCGGCAAAGATCTCAATAAGTTTTGTTCGGATGTTGACTGTCCAGAATGGCAGGGTCACAAACAATTGTTAGAATGTAAGATATAACCAGATTGCAAAAAAAATTCCTCAATTTCAACATTATGTTGTAAGCATTTTTTAATCTCCAATAAATGTGAGTTATCCTCTAAAAACAGGGTGTACGGTGCTGTATGACTATCAAAAAACGTAGAAAATTATTAAAACAAACTTGGTATATGTTAAATAGTCCCAAAAAAAAATGTTTCAACTAACCCCAAGCAAATGTAATGGAAACACTTATTATTGTCAAACAAAAAAAAAAAACATTTTTCTTACTAAATACATTTTTTCTGTAAAAATGTTCACCCTAAAATAATCAAAGAAAAACATTCTACCAGTGTTGCCATTGAATATTTTATGTCCTATCCATTTTTTTCTTAAAAAAAACAAACAAAATTAAATATTATTTTGTTAAATTTTTCAGCTACTCAATTTAGTTGTAAGTTTTATTAAATCATAAATATAAATTAAATGTAAACAAAAAAAAAAATAACTCGAAATGTTCAATGGTGATGTGGTTGATGATGATTTTATCAAATGCTAAATGTTATAATATTTCTAATATTGTTGCAAACAAAATTGAAAATGTTCCAAAAACAAAATTCACATGAAAGATAATGTGTTTCCCATTTGCGTTCTTATTTCATTTTAATTTTTTATTTTTTTTTTCTTGAAAAAAAAACTATTTTTCGTTTCGATTTCTATTTTTTTTTTTTGTTATAAATCTTTTCCTCCCACCACGCCCCCCGCCCACAGTCATTGCTTATTTAGTTTACAATGGACAGTTTCTGAAACATTGTTAACATTTAGTATTTGATATTTCAGCGTTTTCATTTGCATCGTCGGGGCGGGATTTCGATCCACGTACCAGAGCGTTCTCAGATGAAGAACTTAAACCCCAACCAATGATAAAAAAATCAAGAAAACAATTTGTTCCAGATGAACTTAAAGACGACAAGTATTGGGCACGTCGCCGAAAGAATAACATTGCTGCGAAACGTTCACGGGATGCACGACGACAAAAAGAAAATCAAATCGCCATGAGGGCTAGATATTTAGAAAAGGAGGTGAGTTTAATCCAACTCTCACTTAGTTTGGTGTTGTTGTTGTTTTTTTTTTAATTAAAAAAAAAATTATTTTGTAGAATGCAACTTTACACCAAGAAGTTGAACAGTTGAAACAAGAGAACATGGACTTGCGAGCACGTCTATCCAAATTCCAAGATGTGTAATGTCGGCCCCATTCTTATTTAATTATTAAATAAATCAAAAAAAAAAAAAAATATATATTTAATGAAATAAACAAATAAATATTTTTAAAATGAATGAAAGAGAAAAACCACACATTATAAATAAAACAGCTAAATAAAAAGAAAAATAAAAAAATCCTAGCTTAAGTTATATTGTTATATTATTACGATTGAGAGCAATTATATATATAAAAATCAGAAGTTAAAAACAAAACTAACATTCAAAAACACACACAGAACGGGATTGCGTAATGAAAAAAAAACAAGAAAATATCGATTAGTTAAATGAAATGCAAAAGTTAAAAGTTAAAAAGTTGGTACATTTATAAAATAAATTTTAACAATTAAGAAACAATTCTACACACCGAAGTAGTAGTAGAATAACCAATTATTAGTTCTGCTGACGCTAGCTAAATTAAACAAAAAAAAAATGTAAAAAAATGAATTAAACGCAAATTTTACTGCAAACAAAAATAAACACAAAAACTTAAAAAAAAAAACTTGTACCTAACGAAAATTTAATTTACTTTTTTTTTTCCTTTACCCCTAATTTTTCGGCGCAAAAGTCTTCTTTTTTTTTAGTTCATAAGATTAAACTCGTTTTAATAGTTTTAATTTAATTTTTTTGGGATATAACTTTTCATTGAAAATATCGTTTTCTTTTAAATATCTTTTTGATTAAGTTGTAAGTGTATACCTCCCTTTAATTTATGTTTTCATTTTTGTAAAATAATTCTCTTTATAAATATTATTTATTAATTATTAAACTTATGAGCAAAAACAATACGAGAAAGATGAAATGAGTCAATTGATTATTATTAATATTTTCCGCTTAAAACTATAAATAATAAAATATATATATAATTTTTTTTTTTTTTCTTGAGTTAATATTTGTTATTAGTTTTTTTTTGTTTTGTTTAATTAATAGTTATATACTCTCAGATGAAGAGATTTTTATTCAAATGAAAAATAAAATACAAAAGCTAAATGTTGAACACAATGCTTATAAGTAAATAACAAAATGAAAAGCATTAAGACAGCAAAGTTAAGAAACAAAATTAAATTTGATTCAAGTAAAGTAGGATGTTGATTTACAAAAAAAAAAACAATTTATTTATTTTTGTACATTTATGAGGAAAAAAAAGAAACAACTGTAGGGACATTTATTGGCCTAAGCTTACAAAACAATCAAGTGTACGTTCTTTTTCTTAAAACAATTACACGCATATATTCTATATATATATTTATTTTTTTCTTTTTGGAATAAAATTATATAAATGATTTTAATTTTTTTTTTATTTCGAAAATGTTTTCTGTTGTAAATTTAGTGAGTGCGAGGATGTCATGTAGCAGAAGTGTTCGTTCGATTATACATACACGAAAATGTTTGACAAACTGAATTGTAAAATATTTAAGCGTTTAATTATTTAAGTTAGTTGACTTGAGGACTTTCGTCGTTTATTAATGGCGGGTTGGCAGTATCAGGTGAGCGTTTTAATTTTATTATTTGCAAATATGTATTAACCGTTTGCACTGATGATTTATTTTTATTTTATTTTCAATTGACGTGAAGAATATTTTAGCATTGTTGCGACATGTTCGTCTCTAAAAATCCAGCCGTAATCGTGTGCTGCTTTGAAATCGATGAAGAGGTGGTCCATTCGGTTTGGAATTTGTGTATCAAATCGTCGCACAAGAACGTAACTACAATTTTTTTAACGATTTAGGGCTGGGTATGCCACCTTGCTTAAAGTATAGATTTTCTATATGGTGACAGAAAATTGTTCCCCTAAGTGAAGTAGAATAGACTCTGACATTGACATCACAGTATTTTGCACATGAGTGCAACGAACTACAGACACATAACAGCACTGGCGACTGAGGTCATCGGCTGGGATAAGGCATGACATTAATACAACAGAGAGAGACAGATAGACACATAGAAGGAAAGCAAAAACCTACGTGGCACAGAGGAGACATTGATTTATATTGTCTCATATTATCGCACAGGTGGCCTCAGATAAGCTAACGACTTTTGTAGAAAAATAATGCTGCCCAAGCTGGAGCTTAAACCCGCAGCGTTGGCTTAGCAGTCAACTACGCATTCCTCTGAGCCATGACCACCTGCAGTAGAACAGAAGTTAGCACTTTACAAAAGTATTCATGAAACTCTTAAAAATGAAAATGGTAAACAAAATCCCAAAGACACAAGAAAATCGAAAATTACCAAATATTGACGTTTTTGTGTCACTGCGGCGACGAAATATCCTTTATCATCTTATTACGAGAGAGAGCTTGCAATGACATAAAAAGATAAAAAAATCGATTACAAAAAACGAGTATCGTTCTAGGTTTGACGATACTCGTAATTTCGTTCGACTAGCATTTGGCAGTCGTATAGATGCTGAGCTGTCATATTGGTTAAATTTGAAGGGCCGATGATGATTTTGAATAAAAGACAAATTATTTAGGAAATTCTTGTCATTTCTTTTTATTATGATAATATTGGTATTGTTCAATTATGTGTGTAACAAACTATCGGTCAAATGGCTGCCGAAACCTAGGCGGCACACGTCCATCCGATGGTACAAACTCTTGATGACGCTGAGACATGATTGAGGTTATATGGCGTTAATGTGCCGAATTTTCTCATCCTTTAGTTCTTGAATTGTTGCTGGCAAATCGATGTACACCTTTTCTTTCAAATAACCCCAAAGAAAAAGTCCAACGGTGTCAAATCACATGATCTTGGCGGCCAATTGACATCGCTACCAGATAACATGGTCATTAAATTTGTCGCGCAAAAGAGCCATTGTTTCGCTAGCTGTGTTGCAAATGGTACCGTCCTGTTGAAACCTCATATCGTCCACATCCATTTCTTCTTATTCGGGCCATAAAAAGTTCGTTAACATCTCACGATAGCGAACATCCTTCACAGTAACTGCCTGACCGGCCTCATTTTTGAAAAAAATACGGCCCGATGAAGCCGTCAGCCCATAAACCGAACCAAACAGTCACTCTTTGTGGGTGCATTGGTTTTTCGACAATCATTCTTGGATTATCATCCGCCCAAATGCGGCAATTCTGCTTATTGACGAATCCACTGAGGTGAAAATGTGCCTCATCACTGAAGATGATTTTCTTCGAAAATTGATCATCCACTGTTGCCATTTCTTGCCACCAGTCTGACTATTGACGACGCTTGAAATGGTCAAGAGGCTTTAGTTCTTGAGTCAATTGCTCCTTGTAAGTGTGTAAATGCAAGTCTTTATGCATAATGTTCATCAACGACGAGCATGAGAGGTGCAATTGTTGGGCACGAAGACGAGTTTAGGTGGACGGCTCTTCAGACACACTGTAGCGAACAGCAGCAATATTTTCTGCAGTACGAGCTGTCGAAGCATGCACTGGTGTTTTCACATCTCCTACAGACCCGGTTTGCTCAAATGATTGCACGGTTTTGTCGATTGTACGCACATTTGGACGATTAAATTGACCGAAAAAATCACAGAGTACCCGATATGCATTTTGATTTGAACGCCCATTTTCATAATAAATCGGAATAACTTTAACGCGTTGCTCGATTGTTTATCTTTCAATGGTTCAACTTGAATTAGTCTGAAATTGAGAAATGTCAAATGAAATGCAGAAAAAAAATATGACGTTTAAGTGTGGTTCGCAATCAACATCGGTCCTTAAAATTTAACCACGCGTTATTTCTCAAGGCTGAACTATATAGTTGCGGACGACCACTGGGACGTAGCGCCGTCCTTTTGAAACCTCGTGTCGTAGTGTCCGTATCATCCGATTAATGCCAAAAGAAGTTGTTGGGTCATCATTGACCTATAGCACTCGTCACTTACGTAGATAGAATGTGGCCAAACAAAATCCACACCAAACAGTGACTTTTGCGGGATGCATTGGACACTCTTGGATCACATGTGGACTGTTATCGTCCAAAACTAAACAATTTTGTTTATTGATGCACCCACTACCCATTCATCCATAAGTGGGCCTCATCGCTGAATATGATTTTTCGATGAAAATTAAGGCCTCTTTCCAACTGCCTTAGAGCCCATTCAGCGAACTCACGTCGTTGTCTATGGTCGTTTACCTCAGCTCCTGGGACTTTAAAATTTTGTTCACCATTTTGTGGTCTGCGAAAGGCCGAGTTCTTGTGAGCGATTCGATATCAACTGCCTTGGATTGCGGTGTTTTGTTAGGTCTTTTGTTTCGTGAACAATAGGTGGTTGGTTTATCGTTTACTGAACCAGTCGAATCAAATTTATCTACCACACTGAGAGTAGACCTTTCGTTAAGACGATTATGTGCGCGAAAAGTTGCCCGAACGGAACACCCATTTTATTGAAACAATTTTATCGTATTGTTGAACGCTATATCCAATTTGACAGATGCAGCTTTAACAATATGGCCGCTATCAACTGTCACAGTTCGGAAGTCCTTTTTGGAAGACCCTTTCTAACTAATTGATTGTAAAAACCCTACAAAAGTATAAAAACACTATAAAAGTGTGGGTAAATTATATAAAAAACATTAATAGCATACCTAAATCAGTGATGTAGTAAGAATGGGGGCAACCTATCCCTTATCCTTTTTATACAGTTGCAATATTCTAAGCCTTTTAAAATTAAAAAAAATGTTTTTTTAAAAAGCGTTTCCTTACATTCGTATCGCGGTGGAAGTGAAACTGTATTCTGCTTAATGGCTCTCTCTCTCTCATTTTCTCTGTGCTTACCTGCTCCATAGCGTATTCATCTCAATCGAAATGAGTTCAACTGACATATTGACAATTGCAAGCTGGGTACTTGAAAATTCGCTAGCTCTTGGGATTATGTTTGAGTTATATGCAACTACATTAGTGTTGTTTGTTCCAATTACAAAACGCTTATAAGAGCTAAAAGACATACAATTTTGTTCAGATTTATATTGGTGAAATGATTATTTTGAGTATTTTTCAACCTTGTTCTATCGCACAAACTCGGTTAAAGTATTTCAACTACTTCTTATCCCAAACCTCACTTCGTCTACAAAACCAGTTTTATGCCAGTTGGACTCAGCTCATTCTCTTACAATAATACCTACCACACGCGGTGTTCTCAATCGTTCACATATCTAAGTACTAACCGCGACCGAAGCTGCCTGGTTTCAGTGATCATACGACAATATGTTGTTTGATCTCTTTCGTTACAGTTTCTCGTTTCATTTATTCGAATTCATAACGTCACAAAAGAAGTTTTACTTCAAAAAGACAGTCATAAAAAATATCCCCATTAGTCCCTTCTGCAAGATCTCCAGTGTGAAGATGTTCTCTTTTTTTATGAGCACATCACAAAATTCAACCAAAGCTACACGCTCCATCTTTCGGAAGGACTCCCAAATATCGACTAAACCGTCAGACATTTAAATCAAAAGGTAATATAAGCCAAAAAGACCTACATCATCAAAACTGAACATGTCACCATACCAGAATCAGACCAGGTACCAATTTTCATCTTCAACCGGCAGCCATTCTCGTCCTATTTTTATTTTTACCCACAAACGTAAGAGGCGTTCC
Source organism: Rhingia rostrata (assembly GCA_949824845.1). Lineage (NCBI taxonomy): Eukaryota > Metazoa > Arthropoda > Insecta > Diptera > Syrphidae > Rhingia > Rhingia rostrata. Next base: position 16,301,360 of record OX463757.1, on the reverse strand, counting down.
CGGTATCCAGTATCCCGTTTCGAAAAATGTCGTCATATGGAAATAGGGTCCTTCCTGAAGGCAAAACTCCAATTCCAAAAATACATCTTCATTCTCACTAGTCCCATAAACATGGAACACTCAATCAGGTGGTCTACCCGTTTCGATTAGAACTTCAATTACAGACTCCAGACGACAGACACACACCTTCGCTAAGCCACCTTTATGACACCAAAAGAAAGGCAGTACCATCGATGAGCTGTCATTTCAACATGCAGATGGCAATAACCATTTTAGCCACCTTCATGTTACCAAATGTCGCATCCACATATCTAGCAACTTTCGCTTGATTCCTTAAAACAGTGGATATTCAGGCCTATCCTATACCTTTGATGTCGACCTATAATTCAAAACTGATCTTGCACATGACAACGGGAATTAACATTTGTGTCAATTCATTGTTGTGTTAGAGGCAAATAACAAAGCAACTTTCTTGCTATTTTCTTAAATTCCCTTTTTGTTACTTAATTTTAGTTTATGTACAAAATTCATTAAAAACCACTATTGTATAAACATGATTTTTCTTTCCCTTAAAAATTAAGTATTTTTTTATTATACTGCAAAAAATATAAATGTGAACAAAAATCAACATTATCTCATTAAACAAAAAACAAAATCAATGTTTAACAAAAAAAATGACACGGAATGTGACAGGAAGCAATCATGATATATGGTTGTCTCTTTCAACTGACATCGATTGTTTCAAGTTCGAATTGCAAATTCGGATACTTTAAATAATTCGGTGTCATTATATATCTATGATGCTGTGTTGAATTTACCCTGTTCCCATTCAAAAGTATTTTTGCTTATTCTTACTGATATTTACTCATTGCCGTAACCACAAGAACAAAATTAGTGCATAAGGGAGCTAATGACAAAAAAAAAAAACTACACTTGCTAAAAATCACAAAAAATATGACTGTCAATTGTGTCAAGTGTCTGACAATTTCAAATTTTTACGCATTCGTAGAAATGTTGGAATCATTCTAACGCACGTCAACATTATTTAACAAAAAAAATAGTTTTGAATAAAATTTCAATAGATATTCCAAATTAAATTCATAAATTTCAAATTTATTTAAACAATTTAAATTAGCTGAATACGTTTATAACAATTTTAAGCGCGACAAATAAAAACAATATTTGTTTGCAACAACAGTACACCGTCCCTACAGTTAATCGATCATAAATAGTGGAAAATAATGTTTAATCATCGCTAAAATTAACAAAAAAAAAACATATAACACTGCCAACATTTAATTGAAATGCAGTGCTTAGAGTCTTCCTTAATTTTTCATACTAATCGAAATGATAGTGCCTTTATTTATTTTGAAGCAAAAAAAACAACAAAAACAATTAAAATTGTTTAAAGTTAAGAACTACAATCTTTTGTTGCTTCTCAAAAATTTTAGTTTATGTACAAAATTCATTAAAAACCACTATTGTATAAACACGATTTTTCTTTCTCTTAAAAATTAAGTATTTTTCTCATATACTGCAAAAAATACAAATGTGAACAAAAATCAACATCCTCTCATTAAACAAAAAACAAAATCAAGAACTAACACAAATTAGCCAACTAGTGCACGACACCCTAAATAAGAAATACTGTTAATTTAAAAAGTACTTCCCTAAGAAATAACATAAAAAAAAAACAAATCACAGAAGTGTAAATTTAAAGTAAAAAAAATAAATAAGAACAATTATGAGCGATCTCACAGGATTAAAAGATGAACGAAAAATTAAAAATAGAGTAAACAATGTAAAATCACAAAAGAAAAAGTAATAATAAATCCATAAAATAAATAAAAAAACCCTAACGACAAATTATTAATAATCGCTTTATATGAAATTCTACAAGGAGTTATTATTTTACTAACTTACATTATACAAGAAAATTAAACAAAAAAATATTACAATTTAGACAAACAAAAATGAAAACAATAATTTTTTGTTTAATAAAGACAAAAATTTATTTCCTCGGTTTGAAGAACAAAAGAAAATAAAAACAGATACTGTAGTACCGCCCTAAAACGAAATGCTACGAATTTACATAACAAAAATGAAATACAAACTCAGTTAAAGAAAAAATTAAAAATAATGTTACCAAAAAAAAAACTAATAAAAACTGTAGCTGGTACTCATATTAGAATCATAAATGACTATAAACAAAAATAAATAAAAAACGCTTTCATTAATGAATTTTTTTTTGACAAAGTAGTGCAATTTGTTATTTAATTTTGTATAAGAATTACGTTTTGTTATTTCTAATGAATAAGATTTTTATTTTAATCGTTCCAAATAAATATATACATACAACAAAAAAAAAAACAATTAGGTTCCTTAACAACAAAAAAAAAACAAACTCAGCTAATTTTAATTTTGAATATTATTATTAAATAGTTTTTATTTGTTTAAAAACTGATTCCCGTCCTTGAGTAAATTTAAAAAGAAAAAAAAATTAAACCACTTTAATCAGACTTAAAAAAATAAACAAAAAAAATTAAAAAAATCAGTGAAAGCTTAATATGGCAGCTTACAAAAGATAAATAAATTACAAAAAAACCTATCTATTCACAGGAAGTTTATAATTTTCTTCTAATTTTAAATAAATATAAAATACAACAATAAAAAAAAACCATACAAACGAGTTGCATGTATTTTTGTTTAAGAAATGATATTTATTAATGTAAAAAAAAAAGATAATTGTAGATAAAATATCAAACTTCTAATATTTAGAAATTGGAAAAGAAATTATTATTTCCTGAAGGCTAAACAAGAAAATGTAATAAAAAAAAAATAAACAAAAACAGCATATGAAAAAACTAAATGTTTATGAATAAGTGCAAGCAATTCTTATTATGTAGTTGTAAAATAAAAAACTAAAACGTAATAAACAAAAAAAAAACAAGTACTATATGAAGAAATAAAACAAAACTATATAACAATTAGTACATTAGTGAATATTATCTGTAGATATTATAGCGAGGAAATAATTATTATTTTTGTTAAATAATATATTTAATTTTATTCTTAAAAATCATTTGATTTGATTAAACAAAAGTAAAACAATTATTTTATTTCACATTTTACATTTTAAGTTTTTCATTTATTTTTTTCGTCTGTATTATTATTTGTATTATACTAATAAACGATTCCTACTGTTATTAACTTTTTAAAAGAAAAAAAAAATCGTTGTCATTATTTTAATTTTAATTTTATTTTTTGTTTATGTTTCGTTTATTTTTGTTCGTAGGTAGAAATTAGATTTAAGAAATTGTAGATTAGTGATTTGTTGGACAAATAAAGGAAAAAATGTATATTTACGATTTTGGTTTTTATTTTTGTTGGTTTTTATAGTTTAAGGGGGTTTTGTTTTTGGAGAATGTGCTTGGAGATATTGTTTTGTAAAGATAACAAAACAGTAACGATATTTTGAATATAATTATTTATTAACAACTGCCTTGAATAAGCATTTAAGAACGATATGTATAAAACCGATTTTATTTATATTATTTTCTAAATTATTAAATACAAATTAAAGTGCATAACTATACAAATAATTTACAAAATATATTTTATTATAGAACGACGAAATTATTTACTTTTTTTGCCATTTAAAATTTATCCAGTAGTTCGACATGTGTAGCACTTCATCAGTTCAATTGTACATTCTATAACGATATTTCCTGTAAAAATATTTTAAATTCAAGCCACGGATCTGAAGATTTAAATGTTTTTTTAAGGTGATCTTAGTGTTTGGTTAGGTAAAATGTTGGGCCTGAAATTGTATATATCTCAAGTTAAATTGAGCGTTTTTTTTAATGGTTAATCTTAAAAACAATGCTGTTTACTTAAAACGATTGAAGCTCGTCTTATTTACTTAAGTACTTAAGCCTTAAATTGCCGTCATAGCCCTAAGGAATAGCTGTTGGCGTCAGTAAATTTTCGACGGGCTCAGTGGTGCGATGAACTGTATCAAGGCCTGGTTTCTATTGCCAGCCGTAGCAACACCTAAATGATTTTTCACTTGCCCTCCTCTCGTGATGATCTGACAAATCATCCTAGTACTATCAGTTGTCAAGAAAAGCTTGTCTCTAATTCGCCGTTCGGAGTCGGCATAAAACAGGAGGTCCCGCCATCGTGCTATAAGTACACACGCACACATGAATGGTTGTGAGAAAGCTCGGCCATGGATGCTAGCGAGCCTGTTGCGCCAAAAATTTGTGTTTATATGAGTAAATTTTCGTATGATTTCTGACACCATCCTGTTGTCAGAGAGGAGAAGTGCCATCCTACCTAAAAGCTGTAGGTGTTGATTGGCAGCATATACCTGGGTTGCTCTCCTACTTAATTACTTAAGTGGCGCTACAGTCCGGAATGAACCTGGGCCTCAACCAACATGCCTCTCCAATTAGCCCGGTCCTTAGCTAACTGCCTCCAGTTGCGCACTCCAAGTTGGTTGAGGTCGGTTTCTACTTGTGCGCGCCACTTAAGACGAGGTTTTCCTCTACTGCGTCCGACGTCTGTGAATCGAAAACTCTGCGAGCCGGAGTATTGGTGTCAAGTCGTTCCTAGCCATCTTAAACGTCCGATCCGGAGTTTTTTGACCAGGGCATGTCGCTGTATAGTTCGTGTCCATAGCCCGTCAACGCAAACGGGACGAAGGTTTTTCGAATAATTTTCCTCTCAAGTCGACCAAAGATTTCTTCATCCGTAGAGCAGGATTGATACGATCTGGGTCTTATATAGAATCTCCTTAGTAGTTCGAGTAAGGGCTTTACTATTAAATTGCATTCTAAGCTAAGATGAAACAGCGGCTTGCAAGGGTAATCCCACTTTAAATTTCTGACGAGATGTTGTTTTCAGAAATAATAGCGGAGTCGAAATAGACAAAGTCCCGTACTACCCCAAAGTTATATCTGTCAATAACCAATAGTGGCTAAGTGTGCACGCGCATCGTCATAAAGGTCAATTGTAGTACCAAGTGGATCTGTCGATTTTCCTTTATTCGTTTGCCCAAATGAACCATTCAGAGCTGACTGTGTTGCGAAGGAGGTCTCTGACATTGATGTTAGCCAGACCTAGATTGTCGAAGGAGTACTCTCCCAGTTGAAGTTTCCTTTTCACTGAGAGAGCAGGACAAGAGCATAGAAGGTGAGTAATACTTTCCTCCTCTTCTTCGTCTAAGCAGCTCCTGCAGAAGTCATTGCTGAAGGGGGCTAGACTTTTTGTGTGTAGGCCTATTGGACAACCGATAATGCTGCTTGATAATGATGTTAGATCTGTTCGGCATTATCAAGCAGATGGAGTGCTTCAGGTTGAAGTTAGGCCAGAGTTGCCTGGATATTTGTCACGTTGTTCCGTTTATGCATCTGCGGTTTGCTTTCTTAATCGCATCCTGTTTGATCTGTTAATTACATGTAGGGCATACCTTTCATGTCTACTGTCGGTAGAATATCGAGGATTGTGCCCTGTCTGGCAAGCTCATCTGCCCGCCACCCAAAAGAAGTGAGTGGTAAAAGGATCTGCCATCTCGGTAAGAGACAGTCGGCATTCGTGGGCTGATTTCGAATTGAACGAGATTGCTTCCAGGAATTGGATTGACGCTTGGTTGTCACTGAAGATGCCAAAATGCATAGCGGATATTACATTCCATTTAAGCCAGGACAAGGCTTCTTTGATTGCCACGATTTCCGCCTGGAAAACACTAAAAATTAGTCGGGAAGGCGAAAGGATATGCTTAGGCTAAGCATCTCGGAGAAAACAGCTCAACCCACTCCAGGTTCTGTTTTACACTCATCCGTGTAGATGTGAATTGAGTTATTTGTTTCGATCGAATCCGATTCCCATTCAAGGCGACTGGGAATGGTTGTCCTGAAGTTATGCTCAAAACTGAGTTGGGTAGTGGTGTGGTCGGTTTTTGTTTGGAAATGTTAAGGTTATTCAGAATTTTCGTGCTTTCACCCTGATTGGGTGTCCAATGTCCATTGTGAAGAGGCTCTCAGTCTCACAGCTGTACAAGCTGCGGTCTGTTTGCCGTAGATATCTAGTGGCACTAGATGTAGGATCGCATCTACGGCTGCGGAGGGGGTTGTTCCGCTAATGCATTTGCAAGCTGATCTTTGAACTTTTCCTAGTAGTTTGCAGTTGGAGGCTGTTTCTAGAGCCTCCACAAGAACAAGACACCATACAGGGGTATGGGTCAGATGATAGATAGTAGTTTGCAGTTGGAGGCTGTTTCTAGAGCCTCCACCAGACTAAGACACCATACACGGGTATGGGTCAGATGATAGACACGTAAAGCCAGGAAGAAATGTGTGGTTGCATACGATGGCTTTCTTAACGCGTTCTTGGATGTTGGCTTTCCAGTACAGTTTCCTATCCAAAATCAGAGCCTTATACAGCTATTGCCACGTCATCCGCGTAGGGAATCACTTTGCATCCGTCTCTTTCTAGATTAACTAGGGGCTTGTTGGCCACTAGGTTCCAGAGAAAAGGAGACAGGAAACCCCTTGTGTGGTGTCACAGCTAACGGATCTGCGTGAGAATGAGATACCAACATAAGTGTAAACAGTTCTACCTATGAGTAGCTGATTAATTAGCACTCCCAGGGAGTCGTCCACTCTTAAATCCGAGAGTGCATTAGTAATTGCTTCTGCTTTGACACTGTTAAAAGCCCCTTCTATATCAGGGAAGGCTCCTATAGTATACTAGAGTATACTCCTTTACTCTTATTGAATTTTCAAGTATACCGGTGAGCGCTGTCTCAACCGACTTATCCTTGCAGTATGCATGTTGGGAGTTGGACAGTGCAGCCGGTCCTATACTAGTACGGAGGTGTAGATCAATTAATCTTTGGGAATGAATACAACTTTTACTTCCGTCCATGTCTTGGGGATATGTATACTAACCGTAGACAGCCAAGGTAGCAGGATCCCAAGGTTGTATTGTGGTGAATTTGAATATTTTAAAGCTCCTAATGGCCGAAACAAGTTTTTCTTTGGTGATGATATAGTTGGTGTGTGGAATGGATGATAAGAGGATTTTGCGGAGTCTAGAAGCCTCTGAGAGGTTCATCTATGTTATCACGGAAGGATGCTAATTTTTCTTCCTCAACACGCTTTTGTAAGTTTAGAGAGACGACTTGTATTTGTCCCAATCTAGTGTCTCTTTGGAGCTCTTGGCTTTGTTAAAAGTTGCCTGCAGTTTTTTCTGTTTTTTTTTTCATGTAGGCTTGGCCCTCTCACGAGGCCTTCTTATACGACATGTTGACAATCTTGCATCGCTCAGTGATCCTGAGAGCCACGTGTATTTACATTGCAAGGAAAAAAAAACTTTTACTAACGTATTAGGCATTTAAAAAAAGTTGTATAGTATGGGAACACCAACGAATTGGCAGCACTGTGTATAGTGGACTTTTAGGAGCGGCATCAAGAAAACTCCTATAAATATGCTACAATAATAGTTTTTTTTCGTTTTCTACTTGGATTTCAATAAAAATCACTGTTTTCGGGTTAAAAAACAAAACACTGCTGTACCCTGCGCGCGTTGCAACGACAACTAAAATAAATTTGAAGGAAAGTCATTACACAAATATTCAATTAATTTTGAGTCATTTTGAGTCGTTTAGAGTCATTTGATTGATTTTGTTCATCTAAAAAAAAATTGACGTTGCAGCGTATCGTTTCAATCCGATATTTTTTGAAATGCTGTGGCCGTGGGTATTTCTTGATTTTCCGTCTGGTGCGTAAACGAATAAATCAGAAGCTCTTCCGACGATCGAGCAGCCCACATAGAGCTGCCCATATGAGAAGCATGGATTCTCCAAACTTTATCCACACACTTCTAACGATTGTCCTTGTGCTTTGTTGATAGCCATTGCGAAAGCGAATCGTACCGGGAACTGCAAACGCTTGAATTCGAAACGTTTGAATTCGGCATATCTTTCGAGATCATTTTGATACGCGGTTACAGACGTCTTCACCTTTGAATTTTCCAGTCAAAATCGTTGCCTCGATGACATTGTTCATCTTTTTTTTTTGACTGAGAGTCTGGTTCCATTGCAAAGTCGTGTTGGATTTATGTTTCAAAGAAGAATGATGACTACGCCAATTTTCAATATAACGACGTGCTGTGGCATACCTGGCAAATCAAGCGATTCAAGCATTCAGTTGGATAGATGAAAACTTCGTCTTGATTCACCACAGTATCGATCGACTTCTATGCTGTCGTTTCGTCGGGTATTCCATTCTGAATGGTGAAGTTGATAGTATTCCCATCGATGTTTTTGGCCGCTAATATAGCAATCGTACTGAGCCACGGATGATTTTTGTAGTTCTGTGCAATGCTTGGGAAAAGAAAATGGATTTGCTGTGAAGTGAAGTTCATAGTGCTTATCAGTGCTCGTGAGAGGCACCTGTATTTACATTGCAAGGAAAAAAAAAACTTTTACTTTTTTCCATACATCTGAAATTGATGAACTCCTATACCGATTAAGCAATTTTTTTTTTAAATATTTGTAATATTCCATAAAAGTTTTTTTAATCTTAAGAAAATTGTCTACGCCCACTTGTTTTTTTAAATCCTCGGGTAACTTCATGTACAAGTTTAATTGTCCACTCAAATAGGGAAAGAAAACTAAAAGTATCCCGGAAAATGTCTTTCATATGAGCTTAGCTTACTTACTTATGTAGCGCTACCGTCCGGAATGAACCTGGACCTCAACCAACATGCCTCTCCAATTAGCTCCGTCCATAGCTAACTGCCTCCAGTTGCGCACTTTAAGCTGGTTGAGGTCGGTTTCTACTTATGCACGCCACTTAAGGCGAGGTCTTTCTCTACTGCGTCCGACGTCTGGTGTCGTGAGACGACCATGCTCTTGTATAGCTCTTGCAGAATCATAGTCCTTTTGAAACCACATATCGTATGTATCCATATCTGCGTCCGACGTCTGGTGTCCATTCGTTCTACATATCCTAGCCATCTTAAACGTCCAGTGCGGAGTTTTTCGACCAGGGGCATGTCGCTGTACAGCTCGTATAGTTCTTGGTTGAATCTTCGTCTACATAGCCCGTCAACGGAAACGGGACCGAAGATTTTTCGAAGAATTTTCCTCTCAAATCGACCAAGGATTTCTTCATCCGCTTTTAAGACGGTCCATGCTTCAGCGCGACTGGGATGATCAGGGTCTTATATAAGACCTCCTTAGTAGTTCGAGTGAGGGCTTTACTACTAAATTGCCTTCTTATCCCGAAGAAACAGCGGTTGGCAAGAGTAATTCTTCGTTTAATTTCTGACGAGATGTTGTTGTCAAAGTTAATAGCGGAACCGAGATAGATAAAGTCCCGTACTACCTCAAAGTTCTATCTGTCAATGGTGACGTTCTGTCCAATTCGTCGATGTTGTGTGTCATTTCGTGTTGACAGCATATACTTCGTCTTGCCATAATTTACTGCTAAACCCATTTTTGCCGCTTCTTTCTCTTTACCAGCAAACGTGGCTATGACATCACGTTGGGTCCGACCAATGATGAATATATCATCGGCGTATGCTAGTAGTTGAACAGATTTTTGGAAAATTGTGCCTCTGGTGTTGGCTCGTGAGTTTTGCACAATCCTCTCAAGAATCAGATTGAAGAAGTGACATGACAGCGCATCGCCTTGCCTAAATTTTATTTTGGTATCGAATGTGTCGGTAAGGTCGTTTCCGATCCTGATGGAGCGGCGAGAATTCTCCATTGTCATCCTACACAAACGGACGAGTTTGGGCGGTATACCAAAACTAGACATGGCTCTGTTCGTGTCTATAAATGATGTCGATTGCGGCTTTGAAATCGATGAATATGTGGTGGGTATCGATTGGGACTTCTTATGTTTTTTTTTTCAGGATCTGCCGAAGTGTGAACATTTGATCGGTTGTGGACTTTCCTGGCCTAAAACCACACTGATAAGGGCTGATCAGTTCGTTGGTAAGCGGTTTCAGGCGTTCACATATGACGGGGCATGTAAATGCTGTCGTAGGCCTTTCATGTGAACACAAGTCCATAATTTTCAATACCAACGATGGTAATGATGCGCAATTCTTTTTCATTTTGTCCATTATTGACACCGTCCGAAAAAAAATTTTCACTTCAAACAAACAAAACGCGATCACTGAGATCAAGCAGCTTCGGTTGCGGTTAGTACTTGGATGTATGATCATGTGGAAACACCATAGCTGGGAAGATTTTTCCAAGATTTCCTGCCTTTGCTGAGCTAAGGATTTCAATTCGAATGTAAGCAAAAAAAATTGCCATTATATATAGTCATGTATCTTCAAAGCATGAAAACAATATTCAGAGCCTGTTCTTACTTTTGTGTAATCAGAGAACCTGTTTTCATTGGTAAAACTAAGGGAATTTCACTAAGCGTTTTGTAAATTTACAAAATGAGTCTGGCGATGTATCATCGAAATTTTTATTTCATTTGAAAGTACTATCGATTTCATTTCTCAAATATCCACCGCGATTTTTCTGGGTGTCCAATGTCTAATATTCAATGACTCTGAATTTGGCCGAATCAAGGCATGGGTTATGTTGGCTTTGAGGGCCGCTCTGTTTTTTTTAGCTTATTCGTATAGACCTGTGACTTCAGAAAATCTCACAAGAAAAAGTCAAACTGGGTCAAATCGCAACATATCGGTGGCCAGTTCATATCGTTAGAAGACCATGCTCTCGTATCGCTCTTGCAGAATCATAGTCCTTTTGAAACCACATATCGTATGTATCCATATCATCCAATTTATGTCAAAAGAAGTTTGTAGTAGTAATCGACAAATAGCGCTCGCCTTTGACACTAATTGCAAAGAAATATGGATCGATGAAACCACCAGCGCAAAATCCACTGCAGACTGTGACTTCTTCAGGATGCATTGGATGCTCTGGATCTCATGTGGTTTGCTATCATCCCAAATTTTGTTTGTTGACGTACCCATTCATCCGTAAATGGGTCTCCTCGCCGAAGATGATTATTCGATGAAAATTAGGGGCAATGTCCAACTGCTCCAGAGCCTATTCAGCGAAAACACGTCATTGTCTATGGTCGTTTACCTTTAGCTTCTCAGGCAGTTTAGTTTTGTATGGGTGTGACGCAAAATGCGACAAGTTTTGGTGTGCGAAAGGCCGAGAATTTGTTAGCGACTCGAAATCAACTGCCTACAAATCTTCTCCACACTCTCACGGGCAGCAGCGAAGTTTTTGCCAGAACCAGCATTTCGTCGACGTAAGGGTATTGGTTTATCGTTTACTGGACCAGTGGACTCAAACACTGTGAATAGTCCTATCGGTAGGACGGTCGAAATACCGTAACACGCTATAAATGACACCCAAATCGACAGACGTTGCTTCAAAAATATGGCAAAGTTCTGAATTCCATGTTGGAAGACCCTTTATTATCAAATCGTATGGAAAATCTTACCCATTAGGATTCGTAATATCTATCTACATAAATGGATATATCCCCTTCTAATATGTCCAATACTCTAGCCGATTTGGCAGCTTTGAGTATGGCTAGGATCTCTGCTTGGAATACTCTGCACGAGTTTGCTAGTCGAAGGGATGTAGTTAACCCAATTTCATTGGATTAAACTCCGGGCCAATTCCTATTCCTTTTTTGACCTGGCGGTATAGATTGCTATTACAGTGTTTGATACGGTGAAGTTAAATAACCCTCATGGGGCTTAATTTCCAACATCCTTTTATTTATGAAATAAGCCACAGGGGGCTTATTTCCGTGGGGGTTATTTCACCGCATCGTTTGATTCCACATTATTTGAAGACCTTTCGTCTCGACTCGGTATTCTGATGGAGAATTTAAAGTATAAATCGTGATATGGGATGATGTTAGCATATTATATCCCATCCAAGTATGCAACTTATTTCAATAAAGTTCTATGACCCAAAATTTTGGAACATAGATTACCCGCTTCTCTGAGGCTTGCTCAGCCTTTCGCTGCTTTGTCATTTATTTTTAGATCAATTGGATGATGGTCTAGTGTTGTTTCCAATCCTGCTGTGGAGTGCCACGCATAGCTCCTGTTCTTTGAACCTTTGTAAGTGAAATCATTTGCTTTATCTTTTTCATGAAATTCCACCAGATCAGGCGAGGATTGGTCCGACAGCAGCTGGGTATAGCCATTTTAAATGGAGCAACATTCCGGGGTGAGAATGATCCTCAACTAACATGCCTCTTCAATGAACCCCGTCATGAGCGTGTAACTAGCAGTTGTGCTCTTAATGTTGCTTTTGCGTGCCACATAGGGAAAATTCCTCCCCTAAAGAATCCTTATGGATGGGAGACGACGACTTTTGTACGCTGATTCTTTCTGGTCTGTAGCTGACTTACTTATTTAAGCGGCCAAAATGTCTAGATTAAGTCTGCAGCTGAACTAACACATCTCCTACTTCCCATCATGGAAATTTCATTATTTATGATCTGGCATCACCGCTTTGGAGCACAGCTTTGTATGCATTCAGCATCAAACAGGATCTCTGATGAATTGTTTTAAGACCGTAAATAACGCAACTGTCTGTGCCTGTTATTGATCGTAGTGCTTAGCAACCTTTCGGTCAGGTATGAATGTGTTCTACTATCTCAGCAAAAAGACAGTAATCAGGAGCGAATGGAGTAGCAATCAAACGGTACTGAGCCATATTGCATATAACGAAACGACCAGGCCGTCAAATATACTGAAATAAACGATAATCACGACAAAAAGCGGTTATGGAAAACTAGAATCGAGTAAAGAAATGTTGCTAAGCGAAACCGAAATAAAAATGTTTTTCTTCGAAACACAACCAACTTTACTTCTATGTAAGAGTGCCAAATTACGGGCTCAGTGGTGCGACGGTTAGTGAGATGAACTGCCTTGCAGAAGGTCTGAGTTTGATTCCCAGCCATAGCAACACCTAAATGATTTTTCACTGGCCCTCCTCTCGTGATGATCTGTCAATTGTCAAGAAAAGTTTATCTCAACTTCGGCATTTGGAGTCGTCATAAAACAGGAGGTCCTGCCATCATGCAAGAAGTACACACGCACTTATGATTGGTTGTGAGAAAACTCGGCCCTGGGTACTAACAAGAGATTGTTGCGCCAACATTTTTGTAATTTTTTTGTAAAAGTGTCAAAATATGGATTTAATAAGGCAGAATTATTTTTTCATTGATCAGCCAAGTTCCAAAGTCTTGTAAAAATTTTCTTCCAATTTGTTATTTAGTGCAGAGTAGTCCGGAGAGGAGGAAACCTTAATATATATCGCTCTGTCTTACATTTAGTCTGACTAACAAGTTGCTACAAAGTTGTTGCTTTGGATGGAGCTTCAAGCTGGCGAAAATCTTTGTGCACCCTTCTCGAAAAACAAGTATCATAAAACCTAAAAATATTCTCGTTTTACGCAGTCACATTTAAGCGAGGTATTTTCAACGAGGTATACTTCTCCGATAAAGTGTTGTTACGACGTAAAAATCATTTTCGACGTAAAAATCCTTTTCGCAACGAACATCGTGATTAGTTAGTCCTGTCAAAAAGTTCAAAACAAAAGCGATAGCTATACGAACAAAATTCGATCGTTAAGCCTGAAAAGATTATCGTTTTACGGAGTCTTGTTTCAACGATAACGATAATCTTTTTGCGTAGTAAGAACATTGAGTCCATGTATGATTTTTTTGTAGCACGAAAAAAAGTTTGTATATCTCAAAATCCGAAATGTCTCAATTCACAAACTTTGAGGTTTTTGAAGGTATTAAACCGAAATAAAGCAATTTTATGTATTTTTTAGTCCATAGCTATACGAACAAAATTCTATCGTTAAGCCTGAAAAGATTATCGTTTTACGGAGTCTTGTTTCAACGATAACGATAATCTTTTTGCGTAGTAAGAACATTGAGTATATGTATGATTTTTTTGTAGCACGAAAAAAAGTTTGTAGTTATATCTTAAAATCCGAAATGTCTCAATTCACAAACTTTGAGGTTTTTGGAGGTATTAAACGGAAATTAAGCAATTTTATGTATTTTTTGTCTTTGCGACTATGCAATGACTAGCTTCGTATTGAAGGCATAAGGACCAATGAATATGTTTATGAACACTTTCTAGTGTATTTTTATATTTGATTCAAGAAATACATAAAAAATTATTTAAATAAAAAAAACATCTCGATCATTTTTATATCTTAACATCCAAGCACATCTCCACAAATTTACTAAAAAAAAAATATTTCATATATTAAATGCGAAAAAATGCAACGAGTGATCAGACTTTTACAATAAAAGTAAGAAACTTGAAAATATGTGTTAAAGTAGTAGAGGCTATACTTGCATGTGAGACTTTAGCTCACAAAAAAAAAATACTTACAACAACAAGTTAGAATTTTTTATTTAATGCTTTCAAACTCTTTTCGAGAAGAAATTGAGTTTTAAATTATTTTTTAGTGATTTTTAGTGACTTTTAGTACCCTGATTAGTTTTAGTGAGTGACAGCATTATTATAACGATATTCCTTGAAAGAAAATAAATACAAAAAAAACACAACTTAAGTGCATGTAGAGTATTATAGCAAATATTATTATTATCAAGAGACAATTGTTATAAGAAAAAAAAAAAACATAAATAAAACAAAACCCGCATTAATTCTGTTAGTTGTTAAACTTCATTAAATAAGAAATTATATAAAGAAAAATAAAATAATATGGAGATATATATACACAGTAAAGTATTGAAACAAACAAACAAAAAATGGTTCTATACATAGCATATAAATAACTACTAACTATTAAATAAAGAGAAAGTAAAAATTATTCAACTATAAACATTATAGTTAAGCAACAAAAAAAAACATATAATCATGCATTGCATGATAAGCATCTTATAAAATAAAATAAAAATTAATATTAATGATAAATAAATAAAAAAAAAAATAAGAGCCTTTATTTACATTGATTTACATTTTGAAATTTTTGCATGACGGTATAAAGAGACGAAACTGAGTAAAATAATATTTTATATACATATAAGAAATAAAACAATAGTATTAATAAATAAAAACATAATAAAACAAAAAATAAAAATAAATTTTAACGTATACACATGTTGATATACACCGATATGTACCTATTCGCTATACAATTTAGAACGTTTGTATTTTGGTGCGCAATGGCTAAAAGACCAAGACGATTTTTTATTTATTTAATTTTATATTTTATTTTTTTTTTTTTATTTAATCTCAAATAGAAAACATAAAGAATAATAAATTTCAAATGTATAAAATATAAGTTAGATATTATTACGTTGGTTTTCATATAAAGCATAGTGATGGTGAAACTAAACATAAAATATAAAAAAAAATTGATTGTACATTAAATTGTTTGCAATTGTCACGGAAAAAAAGTGATGAATACGAATTTTGTTGGTTTTGTACATTATAATTTAATTTTGTTGTCAACAAAAGATAAAACTGAAATTTGAAAAAAATAAAAAAAAGCAAAATGTCAGAAACAATAAAAGTTTAGATACAAATTTTGAAAATACATTTTTTTGACTTTTCATTTTCTTCTGATTGTTTTGTCTTTTCGATGAGGTTAAGATTCGGATAGAACGGGGAATTCCGTCATTGAGATGGCAATTGTATGATCGTTGGTTGATAGTGATCCACTGGCTTTAAGGTTTCGTGATGATCAGACAAATCATCCGAGTAGTATAAATTGTCAAGAACAGCTTATCTCATAATCGCCGATCGGGCTCGGCAGAAAACAGGAGGTGCCGCCATCGTGCAAGAAGTACATGGTTGTGAGACAGTTAGGCTCTGGCTACTTACGAGCATGCCTCACCAACAATTTTTCTTAGCTTTAAGGTCTGCATATATTCTGACACATATGGGGACCTTGGTTGATATTGCCTTTTATTCGAAGAATCTCACATGGACATAACCATACTCACTGGATGATCGGGCTTTAAGGGATGGGATTTTTTTTACGAAAGGCTTACTCAAAACAATCTGCGTAGGTACAGGGATAAACTGGGGTAAAATAAATAGCAGGAAATAGCGAGAACGAACATAAGATCAGCAGCAACTGATGAGCTAGGTTTCCCACGCCCACCAGCAAGAAACCTCTGGTTTAATGAGGAATGCCGACAGATGCTCGCAGCCAAGAGCTAGGCCTACAAGGAAAAGCTGCAGGTGAAGACGAGAGCTGCTATTGGTTGCTTCGTAACATGGTAGGTTGCTTTTTACATGGTTGGGTAGCTAACCCAAAGCATAAACCCCAACCTGGAGGACCAGTTCCAATTTATTAGATACCCCTAGGAAACGGGGCCATCAGTATCCACTACGAGATTGAAAGCTGCCGTTGGCCTTCCGTTTCATCCGCCACCATCTCTGTTCAATGGGCCTGACTTACCCTTCAAATTCCTAGAGCAGCTTGTCTAGGAGCAGCTTGTCTAGGTTCGCATGTCTAGGAGCAGCTTGTTTTGGTTCGCAGTGCCATTCTGACTGTGTTGCTGTTTTTCGTCGTGTTATCAACACTCGCGCTTATCGTTTAGCAAGTCAAATTCGGTTGGATGAGACCAGTACCCGATGGTTACCACTCGGAGGTAAAAAATAAGTCAGAGTTACAACCACTGGGCATTGCCAAGTTAAAGCCAATCAGAGTCTACCCTCGTTCTACAACACCCAACCATCGTTAAGAGCTCCTTGATAGCTTCTGTTTGTTTCCTATATTTTTGTCCGAAGTATTTGTCGTTGATTTATGGTATATCATGTGCAAATAGAAATTACAAGAGTGGCCTGAGGACGCTGCCTTGAGGTACAACTGCCTTCTTGCACACGAAATAGTCCATACACAAGATATGATACGAGGATTTTATGTTATTGTTCACGTTTAAGCTCGGTAATACTTGCATATCCTTACTAAACGAAGGTACTAGTATCGGTTGTAGTGTCGAACCCATTAATGTTTTCATTTAGCGCAACACCATCAGGCTTAAGTGTTTCTCAAGATGTGCGGCGAAAAAGTTTCATATCGCTTTTGGGCCAAGCGTTTGTATCTTTTCCTCCATTCGCCTTTCTCACATACAGGACCTAAAATTCAACAAAGACTTTTTCCTTCGAAAGAGATTTAAGCTTCCCTACTTATTCTCCAGCACTTGGCGAAGTAGGGTAGCACTGGGAACGTTTGGGTCCGGCAGAGTCCGGTGGTTTTGAGTGATACATTCAATTCTAATGCACTTGGTGGCTTCATAGAAACTAGGAAGCCGTGCAGAAGGTCTGGGTTCGATTCCCAGCCGTAGCAACACCTACATGATTTTTCACTGGCCCTCCTCTCATGATGATCTGACAAATCATCCGAGAAGTATCAAAAGCCGTTCGGATTCAGCATTAAGCAGGAGGTCCCGCCATCGTGCAAGAAGTACATGGTTGTGAGATAGCTAGGCTCTGGCTTCTAACGAGCCTGCCTCGACAACAATTTGATTTTTTTTAAGCTTTAAGGTCTGCATATATTCTGGCACATATGGGGACCTTGATTGATATTGCCTCTTATTCGAAAGATCTTACATGGACATAACCATACTCACTGGATGATCAGGCTTTAAGGGATGGGTTTTTTTTTACTAAAGGCTTACTCAAAACAATCTGCGTAGGTACAAGGATAAACTGGGGTGAAATAAATAGCAGAAAATAGCGAGAACGAAAATTAGATCAGCAGCAACTGATGTGCTAGGTTTCTCACGCCCACCAGCAAGAAACCCCTGGTTTGATGAGGAATGCCGACAGATGCTCGCAGCCAAGAACTAGGCCTACAAGACAAAGCTGCAGGTGAAGACGAGAGCTGCTATTGAACTCTATAGGCAGAGAAGAAGTGATGAACACCGGCTTTTCATGAAGAAAAAAAATGAGCAAGAAAAGCGCGCGATGGAATATATAGAGGGTCCCACTCCAGGAACGATGTTCGCATGTTTTACCAAAGTGTAAAACGACAAGGCCATGGTTACAGGTAGCACTTATGTGCCTCTTTGTTACCAAGCCTCGCGCGACCTATATTATGATTGTTGTTGTGAATGTGATACAGGCGGCCTCTAGAAAGAAAACGGATAAGATTTTGTATCCTATTACCAGAGATGTCCCTACGTTCTAACGCTAGCAATCTGGTCATTTACCAGACATTTGCAGACGAAATGGGAAAGGGGTTTCTCTCTCATTTGTGTTCCTGTAACTACGACATCGAGGGTTGTATAAAATCCCTAGTTTGGCCGCATGGTCTCCAATTAGCCAGTGTCCCGTGATTATCGCCGTTATTCTTGCGTTCTCTGGGTGGGATCTAATTAGTAAATCGTTTGTTCTGATTTTGTCGTAGGAGGGCCATATCATCCTCGATATGAAGCAATTTGTTAGCTTTCTCCATTTGGAGTCGCCCTTTTTCAGGAAGTATGTATGTATTTGTCCCTTAACTGCACCTAGCGGGACCAAGGATACAAGGCTCGAACAGAATCCTGTCAGGATGAACAAGGAAATATTATATGTTGAGGATATGGAAGAACCACTTCTGCAGACTGTTGAACGGCGATGAAGAACAACATTCCCCTGTCAGGCAGAACGAACCATTCTATGTTGGGACCAACAGCAAAAACAGCCATCCACCCGACCTGAATGAAGTGAGGATAGCAATATCTAAACTGAAGCTTAATAAGGATGCCGGAAATGACGGCCTTCCCGCCGATCTTTATAAAGCCGGCGGAGATGACTTGGTAAGTAACATCCACCAACTCATAAGCCGAATCTGGTCGGAAGAAAGTATGCCTGAAGAATGGAACCTCAGCATCGTTTGCCCGATCCACAAAACAAGGAGACCCTCTTAACTGCGCCAACTACAGAGGCATAAGTCTCCCTAAGATCGCATACAAAATTCTATCTGCCGTAATATGTGAACGCCTGAAACCGTTTACCAACAACCTGATTGGCCCTTATCAGTGTGGTTTTAGGCCAGGAAAGTCCACAACCGATCAAATCTTCACACTTCGGCAGATCCTGGAAAAAACCCAAGAAGTCCAAATCGATACCCACCACCTATTCATCGATTTCAAAGCTGCATACGACAGCATTTATAGAGACGAACTATACAGAGCCATGTCTAGTTTTGGTATATCGCCCAAGCTCGTCCGTTTGTGTAGGATGACGATGGAGAATTCTTGCTGCTCCATCAGGGTCGGAAACGACCTCACTGACACATTCGATAACAAAAAAGGATTTAGGCAAGGCGATGCGCTGTCATGTCAATCTGATTCTTGAGAGGATTGTGCAAAACTCACGAGCCAACACCAGGGGCACAATTTTCCAAAAATCTGTTCAACTACTAGCATACGCCGACGATATTGACATCATTGGTAGGACCCAACGTGATGTCATAGCCAAGTTTGCAAGTATAGAGAAGGAAGCAGCAAAAATGTGTTTAGAAGTAAATGAGGGCAAGACGAAGTATGTGCTGTCAACACGAAAGGACACACAACATCGACGACTTAGGCAGAACGTCACCATTGACAGATATAACTTTGAGGTAGTACGGGACTTTATCTATCTCGGCTCCGCTATTAACTTTGGCAACAACATCTCGTCAGAAATTAAACGAAGAATTACTCTTGCCAACCGCTGTTTCTTCCGGATAAGAAGGCAATTTAGTAGTAAAGCCCTCACTCGAACTACTAAGGAGGTCTTATATAAGACCCTGATCATCCAGTCCTGCTCTACGGCGCTGAAGCATGGACCGTCTCAAAAGCGGATGAAGAAATCCTTGGTCGATTTGAGAGGAAAATTCTTCGAAAAATATTCGGTCCCGTTTGCGTTGACGGTCTATGTGGACGAAGATTCAACTAAGAGCAATACGAGCTGTATAGCAACATGCTGCTGGTCAAAAAACTCCCGCATTGGACGTTTAAGATGGCTATGACATGTAGAACGAATGGACACCAATACTCCGGTTCGCAGAGTCTTCGATTCGCAACTGGAGACAGTTAGCTAAGGACCGGGCTAATTGGAGAGGCATGTTGGTTGAGGCCCAGGTTCATTCCGGACTGTAGCACCACTTAAG
Source organism: Rhingia rostrata (assembly GCA_949824845.1). NCBI lineage: Eukaryota > Metazoa > Arthropoda > Insecta > Diptera > Syrphidae > Rhingia > Rhingia rostrata. The sequence goes on along the minus strand of OX463757.1, from coordinate 16,281,208 downwards.
TCGGTAAGTAAGTAAACTGCAAATTATTATTTGCATTTATATATTCATATGACTTTAGATAAATAATTAAAGCTTTGTGATGAATTGAGTTGCGTAATAATAATAAATCGTCTCTATCTACATAAAATTAACAATCATTTGTTATGAATACGAGATCAATTTGAATCATTTTTTAAAAATTGTTTTCTTCAAAGAGAGGTAGAGAGCAAATTGAATCAACTACTAACGACTCGATTTAATTTTTTACATTAAATGGTGTTAATAGTTTATCATTTCCTGTCCTTCTCCAATCAAGAGTTCCAACATTAAAACCGTGTTTCTATCCATTTCGAGGTTCCCTAATTTTTTAAAGAAAAAAAACATAGAAAATTCAAATTTAATGGAGAAGGTTTATTATCATTTGAAAGTACATTCTTTGGCATTTATTTTTTGAAGATTGTGTCTATCAAATGTTGGCCGTTGCTACGTCGCAGATGGTCCATCCGTTGAGTCCAATTTTCGATCACTCGTTCGAGCATTTCGACTGGTAACTGGCGAATGACACGCGTGATGTTTTCCTCCAAGGCCTGAATCGAAGCGGGTTTGTCGGCATAAGCTTTTGACTTTACATATCCCCACAGGAAAAAGTCTAACGGTGTGATATCACACGTGGCCAATCGACCGGCCGGTGATGGTGTTGCGAATAGTACGCTCAGTAGGCCGATTATGTTGACCATAAGTTGAGCGAAGTGCACGAAACACATTCCTCACAGAACGTGAATTTTCATAATAAAGTTGAACAATTTGTAAACGTTGTTCACGCGTAAGTCTTTCCATTATGAAATGCCAAACAATACTAAACAAAAATAACATGACAGCATGACACGACTTACACGTGATCTGTCAAAAAAGGCTATTGAGAAAATATCTCTACTTGGATTAGCCATTATTACCCGAGAATACAATTTCACTTATATTACTTTTTTTTTAATCAAATAAAATTGTATGCTAATCCTTTAGGGTATCCTGGTGTTTGGTTTATCCATTATTGATCCACCCGCATTTGTCGTTCATTTCTTCATTAGACTAAAAGTCAATCAATGTTAGCACACTTAAGTGTGTCAATGTACCTTCAAATCCAAATCAATATCCATTTGTATCGATTTTTTTTAAATTTCTAGATACTTAAAATAGACGATTCGAATACTTTATTACTTACCTACATGTGCACTATTTTTGTGATTAAATCTTATCTGGCGCTAAATAATTATAAAATTCTGAAAATGTCTTCATTTGCTAAGTATATTCAATAAAATCAAACCAACTTGATCATGCTGCGATACATTATTTTATCATTTTTCGACAGATAACCGTTCAAGTCGGAATTGTGTAGGATAATCATAACAATTATGTAAGTTCCCAATATATTTGAACATACGATAATTTTTTATTCTCTACGTGTATTCAATAAAAAAAAATATTAACATTGATAAAGAAATGTTGATGAAAAACTTCATATATTTATTTATTTTATATATTTTAGTAGGTTAGAATATTTGGAGAGAGAGGCTCATTCCGGACTGTAGCGCCACTTGAGTATGTTGAATGTAAGTATGGTGTAGGATTTTGATTGGGGTTTTATCTCTGATTCCCTAAAAAAAAACAAATCGATTTATTTTAAGTGAAAAATACTGACCCTTTTAATACTAAAAAGAACTTAATACATGGTGGCGCAAAAATAACCTTCCGATGTTTTTTGGCTGTAATTTAAAATAAAAATTAAAAACTTTGATTCTTCTTGTGGATTATTTTTATTTGGTCTTTTAGTTTTTTTTACATCAAGTCGAGAATATGATGTCATGTAAATGGCCGCCGCCACAGTTGATTGTCATTTGAGCCCTTTTTATGGCATTTTCCATCACTTTGGCCAAAACTTCCGGCGATAGGTCCTCACATTCTTGACGGATATTGTCTTTAAGGGCTGCAAGAGTCTGAGGCTTGTTGACATAAATCAGGCGATCTTGCTGGCCAGTGCAAATCGCCAAAACGGGAGATTAGGCGCCCGGAATATGCATCCTTCAGCATATTGGTTGTGGGATGTACAGTGTGTGCCGTTGCACCGTCCTGTTGGATCCACATGTTTTCCAATCCCAATTCATCAAGTTGCGGCAAAAAGAACTCGTTGATCATTGCTCTGTAGCGCTCACCATTCACAGTAACCGTTTGGCCCGCGACGTCTTCGAAGAAAAAAGGTCCGATGACTCCTCCAGCGAAAACAGCACACCATACAGTGACTTTGAGCGGGTGTAATGGCTCTTCGTGGGTTACACGCGGATTTTCAGTGCCCCAGAAGCGTAAATTTTGCCTATTTACGTACCCGCTAAGATGGAAATGGGCCTACTCACTCATGATTATTTTTGATGAAAAATCATCTTCCTCTTGGTGGTGATTAAGGATGGCTTGAGCGTATGTTAGACGCGATTGGCGGTCAGCAGCTAACAGATGATGCAACGTCTGGACTTTGTACGGAAACATCTTCAAATCTTGTCCCAAAATTCGCTGTAAAGACCGTCGACTGATACCCATTTGCGTGGCACTACGTCTGGTCGATGTCGACGGCGCTTCCATGACATCTTCAGCTACAGCAGCAATATTCTCTGCAGAACGGCTACTCCGGGGTCTGCCACGCCTGGCAGCATCTCGTGTTGTGCCAGTCTCTTCGAGACGAGCGGCTAAACGTCGCAGTGTTTCAACAGTAGGCGTTGGACGGCTAGGAAATCTTCAACGAAATTCACGTTGTGCCAAAGTCACCGACCGATTATTGCTCAAATAAATTATCACCAATATTCCGCGTTCTGGAGCAGTGTAGCGTAACATTGTTTATTAACGTGTATTTCGCATGTGCTTACTACACAAATGTCAAAACAGAACTGACAATCGCAAAATTTATAGCATTTTCTGATAGGAGGATTACTTTTGCGCCACCTTGTATAAACAAACTCGAAACCCTACAGGGCGGAGTTCTCTCTTTGCTTCTAAGTTTGTCGCTTACGTTTACCTAAGACGAAAGGGACATTACGGACATTAAGGTCTTTCTACTCAGCCTATTCTGATAACATAGAATCAGAAAAGGCTGAGTGGAAGGACTTTAATGAATGAACTCTTCCTGTTCACTAAAGTACAAAAAAGAAAAAATTGCTATCGAAAATAAAATTGGATGTTTGGATTAACATTTGAAAACGTAATACGCATGCTTAACAATTTGGACTATAAACACATATCAGAAGGCTACAGTACATACTTACATTAAACATCCCCAAAAAATAGGTGTGCCTAAAACTGAATCGGGATGAAGTATAGAAAATGACATTGTCCCACATCTTGCTCAGAATGTTTAACTGGTTTACCTATATGGTCCGACATATTAAGGACTGTAGCGGCTATCCTAAATTTAAATTATTTCTATCCTTATTATTGTTTTACATTCTTATTCTTGCTTGAATTGAATTGTTTATTTTTTGACAGATCACGTGTGAGTCGTGTCATGCTGTCATGTTACTTTTGTTTAGTATTGTTTGGCATTTCATAATGGAAAGACTTACGCGTGAACAACGTTTACAAATTGTTCAACTTTATTATGAAAATTCACGTTCTGTGAGGAATGTGTTTCGTGCACTTCGCTCAACTTATGGTCAACATAATCGGCCTACTGAGCGTACTATTCGCAACACTATCACCCATTTTGAGACCCAGCATTCATTATTGGATAATAGACTTTTTTAGACTTTTTCCTGTGGGGACATGTAAAGTCAAAAGCTTATGCCGACAAACCCGCTTCGATTCAGGCCTTGGAGGAAAACATCACGCGTGTCATTCGCCAGTTACCAGTCGAAATGCTCGAACGAGTGATCGAAAATTGGACTCAACGGATGGACCATCTGCGACGTAGCAACGGCCAACATTTGATAGACACAATCTTCAAAAAATAAATGCCAAAGAATGTACTTTCAAATGATAATAAACCTTCTCCATTAAATTTGAATTTTCTGTGTTTTTTTTTTCTTTAAAAAATTAGGGAACCTCGAAATGGATAGAAACACGGTTTTAATGTTGGAACTCTTGATTGGAGAAGGACAGGAAATGATAAACTATTAACACCATTTAATGTAAAAAATTAAATCGAGTCGTTAGCAGTTCATTCAATTTGCTCTCTATCTCTCTTTGAAGAAAACAATTTTTAAAAAATGATTCAAATCGAATACTTGATCTCGTGTTCATAACAAATGATTGTTAATTTTATGTAGATAGAGACGATTTATTATTATTACGCAACTCAATTCATCACAAAGCTTTAATTATTTATCTAAAGTCATATGAATATATAAATGCAAATAATAATTTGCAGTTTACTTACTTACCGACTTAAGTGGTGCTACAGTCCGGAATGAACCTGGGCCTCAACCAACATGCCTCTCCAATTAGCCCGGTCCTTAGCTAACTGTCTCCAGTTGCGAATCGAAGACTCTGCGAACCGGAGTATTGGTGTCCATTCGTTCTACATGTCCTAGCCATCTTAAACGTCCAATGCGGAGTTTTTACCAGGGCCATATCGCTATACAGCTCTTAAAGTTCTTGGTTGAATCTTCGTCTCCATAGCCCGTCAACGCAAACGGGACCGAAGATTTTTCGAAGAATTTTCCTCTCAAATCGATCAAGGAGTTCTTCATCCGCTTTTGAGACGGTCCATGCTTCAGCGACGTAGAGCAGGACTGGATGATCAGGGTCTTATATAAGACCTCCTTAGTAGTTCGAGTGAGGGCTTTACTACTGAATTGCCTTCTTAGCCCGAAGAAACAGCGGTTGGCAAGAGTAATTCTTCGTTTAATTTCTGACGAGATGTTGTTGTCTCAGAGTTAATAGCGGAGCCGAGTTAGACAAAGTCGCGTACTACCTCAAAGTTGTATCTGTCAATGGTGACGTTCTGCCCAAGTCGTCGATGTTGTGTGTCCTTTCTTGTTGACAACATATACTTATCCTTGCCCTCATTTAATGCTAAACTCATTTTTGCCGCTTCCTTCTCTATACTAGCAAACTTGGCTATGACATCACGTTGGGTCCGACCAATGATGAATATATCATCGGCGTATGCTAGTAGTTGAACAGATTTTTGGAAAATTGTGCCTCTGGTGTTGGCTCGTGAGTTTTGCACAATCCTCTCAAGAATCAGATTGAAGTAGTCACATGACAGCGCATCGCCTTGCCTAAATCCTTTTTTGTTATCGAATGTGTCAGTGAGGTCGTTTCCGACCCTGATGGAGCAGCGAGAATTCTCCATCGTCATCCTACGCAAACGAACGAGTTTGGGCGGTATACCAAAACTAGACATGGCTCTGTATAGTTCGTCTCTATAAATGCTTTGAAATCGATGAATAGGTGGTGGGTATCGATTTGGACTTCTTGGGTTTTTTCCAGGATCTGCCGAAGTGTGAAGATTTGATCGGTTGTGGACTTTCCTGGCCTAAAACCACACTGATAAGGGCAGATCAGGTTGTTGGTAAACGGTTTCAGGCGTTCACATATTACGGCAGATAGAATTTTGTATGCGATGTTGAGGAGACTTATGCCTCTGTAGTTGGCGCAGCTTAGAGGTTCTCCTTTTTCGTGGATCGGACAAACGATGCTGAAGTTCCATTCTTCAGGCATACTTTCTTCCGACCTGATTTGGCTTATGAGTTGGTGGATGTTACTTACCAGGTCATCTCCGCCGGCTTTACAAAGCTCAGCGGGTAGGCCGTCATTTCCAGCAGCCTTATTAAGCTTGAGTTTAGATATTGCTATCCTCACGTCACTCAGGTCTGTTGGTTGACAGTTTTCGCTGTCGTTGCCAACATAGAATGGTTCGTTCTACCTGACAACGGAATGTTTTTCGTCATCGCCGTTTAACAGTCTGCAGAAGTGGTTCTTCTCTATCCTCAGCATCGATTATGTCTCAACTATGATATTTCCATGTTCATCTCAACAAGATTCTCTTCGAGTTTTGTATCCTTAGCTTTGACGTTTTACACTTTGGTAAGACTTGCGAACAACGTTCCTGGAGTTCTCTATATTCTCGATCGCGCGCTTCTATTGCTCTTTTTTCTTCTTTCTGAAAAGCCGGCATCATCCCTCGATATTCTACTCAATGGAAGCTCTCGTCTTCACCTCCAGCATAGCCTTGTGGGCCTCGTTCTTGGCTGCGAGCATCTGTCGGCATTCCTCATTAAGCCAGGGGTTTCTTGGTGGTGGGCGCGAGAAACCTAACACATCAGTTGCGGCTGATCTAATGGCTTGTTAGCATCGTTGCCATTGTTCTTCGACAATCGATGCTGGTGGTATGGTGTTAATCGAGAGGTTTAGGGCAACGCGTTGCCCGAAACCTTTGGAGGTCTCTTGCGATTGCAGTCATTCGATATTAAATACTTTCACAGTACTTCTGGATTTTGTGGCGTTTTGGATATCCGCATTCTTATCTTTGTTGCAACAAGGTAGTGGTCCGAGTCGATGTTAGCTCCTCGGAACGTTCAGACATCCAAAATACTGGATGCGTGCCTCTTGTCTTTCGCAATGTGATCAATTTGGTTGACCGTTCGATGATCTGGAGATCGCCATGTCCCCTTATGGATATCGAGGTGAGGAAATCGTGTGCTTGCTATAGTGGTATTTCGTTCCGTAGCGAAGTCAAGTCCATTAGCAGACGTGCTGTCGTGTAGGCTATGTTTTCCGACAATACTGCTAAAGATATCTTCTCTTCCTACCTTTGCGTTAAAACGTCCCAACACGATTTTAACATCGTACTTCGGTAGTCGCTCATAGGTTTTGTCAAGGAGCAGTCCTTAGATATTTCTCCGTGTTCCCCCGTTGGGGCGTGAGCGCAGATAAGGCTTATGTTGGCAAATTTGGCCTTGATTTTTTTTTTTATAATTTACACGTACTCAAGGGGTTATGAATACCCTTTTATATGTTACCATAGTACGAGCGTTTGATAAGGGGAAGAAAGAGAGAGAGGATAGGAAAGATTTTGGATGTAGTGGAGACTTAAACTCCATGGGTGGTGTCCGAACTAGCTTCGGGGAGTCACTTTTTCTCGTGTTCGTTAAGTTTGAAAAAATTCAAGATTGATGCAGATTGTTACAATGCGTTCGCTAATGTATTGCAAACATAAGACTTCTTGCACAAGTTTGGCACTTATAACAAATCCGCAACGGAATAGTCGCTGTTTTTGCTCACTATTACACGGTTTGTAATAGATGTCACAGTTTTTCGTACTCTTTTTGCCCGGTCCATCCCATCAAATTTCCTGGATGGCTGTAATGTCTACTTTGTAGCAGTTTAGGGTTTCGCTTGCACCTCTCCTGTTCAATTTTCTCACATTCCAGGTGCAGAAACGAACGTCGTTGTCCTTTTTTCGTTTAACCGGGTCGTCATAAATAATAACAATAAAATCAGTCCTTTCGGAGGCTATTGGTTGCTTCGTAATATTTTTTTTTCCATGGTTGGGTAGTTAACCCGAAGTACAACCCCCCACCCTGCAGGGCCAGTTAAAATTGATTAGATACCCTAGGACACGGGGCCATCAGATTCCACTACGGGACTTAGCGCTGCCGTTGGCCTTTCGGTTCATCCGCCACCATCTCTGTTCAAGGGGCCTGATTAACCATTGAAATTCCTAGACAACCTGTTGTCCGAATATGTCGAAGCAGCTTGTCTAGGTTCGTCCGGGACAGCAGACCGGGTAGTCATTCCGTGCCATTCTGACGCGGCTGTTAATAGTGTTGCTGTTCTTCATCGTGTTATCAACACTCGCGCTTATCGTATAGCAAGTCAGATCCGGTTGGATGAGACCAGTACCTGATGGTTACCACTTGGAGGTTAAAAATAAAAATAATAATGATGTGCAGTCAGAGTTACAACCACTGGGTATTGCCAAGTTAAAGCCAATCAGAGTCTACCCTCGTTCTACAACACCCAACCATCACTGTCAAACGACTATCAACATTAAATGGACGCGTTCAATAATGCTTCAAAAACTGAGTCAACCAGCACCTTTTCATGACGTCTCTATTTTTCATGTAAGATTCAACATTTTTTTAAATGATCAATCCCAATGCAACGCCCTTACTTTAATCTTTTTCAACGTAAACACAATGCAGATACACATGCTGGTTTTAATTGACAAAGTGTGTGACACTGCCAATTAACTCTGTTCCTCAACTCTAAACTCTTTTATCAATCAATCAAAACGTGCTAATTGTTAAATCAGCAAACCCAATCAAAATATTCATCGTCTACTTACATCGATTTGCATTTAACAATATTACACGTCAACTTTACTATAGCGAGCTCAGAGTACATACGTCAAAAACTATCTCACTCAATCGTTCATTCTCCAACGGCTTTTATTTCAATTGACTTAGGTACTAATAATCACTCATCACATGATGCCATCTTTTTTTTTTTTTTGTCATGTTTACACTTAGTTTGTAAAATTCATTGCACCTAATCAAGACTATCAGCAAGGCCAGCTAGCTAGCTAGCAACTTACACTTTTACATAACCAAAGAAAAAAAAGTGAAATAAATTGCAACAATATCATTTTGGTTACGAAATGGTTACATTTCCTAGTAATGGCTGATTAACTTGATTACATTGTTGCAGAAAAATAAAAAAAATAAAAAAAAACCTTCAAATGGCACTCACTTTTTCAACTCATCATCTTTTCACGTCGCGCATTGTGTCGTCTATCCACGTGGTTCCGAAAGCCGCACTTGCACAACTCCGGCGGTGTTACTTCACGAGTATCTACGTGTCGACACACCACCGCCACCAGCATTTTCTGTCTACCGACAACTATATCGTCGTCATAGTCGTCTTGCATAATGATATATTGGAAACTAAAGTCCCTTAAGGCACTGCAAAAAAAAAACAATTCAAAAACCTAACCTCTATCATGACTAATGCCCTCCACACACTAACACTCTGTGGTATACGTAACAATAAAAGTCAACAAAGCTATCGAAGGAATGGAGTACCCTGCCTACAAAATATGCCAATTGCAACAAATTATCCGAAACACATTACGTGACGTTAGTACTTCTTCACTTAACAACGTTATCACCTCTCGATTTGAAAAAAAAACGGAAATCACCACTCGTACTCCGAAACTAGTCTAAAGCGATTAGTCAAACATGGCAAATGGCTATGCGATACAGATCTCTTGTTAAGCCATATGTAATGCCACAGGTACACGACACAACAACAACAACAACAAAAATCGCCGTTAAAGATACTTCAGATACTTTAGATACTCCGACTTGCTCCGTTGTTGCGGCGCGGTGGTGACTCTGACTCGACTCAACAGTGGAAGTGCTCCGCCAGTGGGAAAGCAAGAAAGCAGCCACACGAGTAGAAGAAAAAAAAAGTGTAAAACATCATCGTGAACTTGAGCTTGAAATCAACTTGCACTTACTACTCGTATTCGTTTCGTTTTTGGTTGAGATACAAAACCAGCAGTCTCAAGTAATCCATGTCTGATGTGTGTGTTTCTTTTGCAACCGCACTTTCTTTCATCATATTTCGCATTTCGTGTCTTTTTTTGTTTTCTCGTTAGATAACAACACCCAAACAAAAACGAAAAACTTTGTATCTCGCACCATTTGTTTTGTAGATACTTGCGTTTATTTTGTTGTTTTAAGAGATTCCCTTGAGTTTAGTCACCCCGCTCTCAACAAACAGCTCACTAAAGAGTGAAGTGGAGACAACACAAAAAAAAGCTCACACTCTCTTTTTTCCCCGAGAGTGTGTAACTGCGACAGTGTTAGTTGAGTTTTTTGAGTACGCCATAGTCATTCGGCGACTATCTGAATCTGGAGGTAAAAATTTCGTTTGAATTTGATTCGCAGCTCATTCGCTGGCGAACAGCAGCGGTAGTTTGTGAGATTTTTTTCTATATCGCGTATCGCACCTAAAGTCTGTTAAAGTGAATGTACTCTTGGCGGTAGAAGAAGATACAAATACAAAAAAAAATTTTTTTTTTTGGTTTTCCCTGTTCTTGTGTCTCTAGTGTGATTCTTCATCGGAGGGCAAATATACGCCCAGTTTTATGCGGATAACCCCTTAAGAAGATACAATTCGCGGTTGTAAATTTACACAAAAAAGTATCTACGGTGCAAAGTTACATATTTCAGTGTCGGTTCGTGTGTGCTGTATGTTATTACGACATCACAGAGTAAAGGCGAAAACACGTTTTTCCGAGAGACTTCGTAATCGGTCGCAGCCGTTGCTTATTTTTTTCCTCTCGTTTTTTTTTTTACCGTCTTTCGTTTCGGTTTTATCTACTAGGTTTGTGTGTGCAAATTTGTTATAAAAAAAAAATTTTAAATCCATCCAAAGTGCGGTTTTCCATGCTAAAAAAAAAGTATCTGGAAGTTCTTGATCTGTTACATTTCGTGTGGTACGATATAAAATCAAACGTAGCACATTCACATAATGTGCGCCTATTACATAAGTGCGTTATGACAACGAACGAGAGGCAAGCCAGAGCCAGCGCCAGCAGAGCTAGCAAGCAGAGGCGGTTACTTAACACACACTCACACTCTGAGACAACGCCAAACACCCTGATTTTTATCATTTATTATAACGTCGAGGATCTAAAATTCAATTTGAAATTCTTTTTTCTTATTCATCTGACAAACAACAAAAAAAAATCACAAAAAAAAAATGTATCTAGATGTGAGGAAAAGTGTATCTTCGTGGTATAGATTGTATCGGGTGTATATTCCTCTCGCGTATAAACAATCTAATAAACAAATAAATACATAAGATACAACAAAAGATAGCTATTTGGCCCGCTGGCCGCAGCTTATGTCAGGTCTTCTTGCACGTAGAATTTTTGTATCTCAAATCGAATTTTAAGTGTCTACGTGTTTCTAAACACACAGTGCGTGGTGGTGGTGTGTGCCTAGTGCCTACGCTACAATTCCAAAATGCACAAAAATAAAAGCTTTGATTACGTATGCAATAGATGCATTGTATCTGTTTTTTCTTCATTCCAACAAATTGACAGTAATTTCCAGTTGAGATAGGTTTTTCTATAATTTTTTTTGTTGCAAAAACCCGGTTACCTAATTGAAAAGAATTTTGTTTTTTCTAATTTGCCTTTGCCCCGTTAGAGGTCTGTTATTTGTTGTTGATCGCAAAAAAATTGTGTTTTCCTTTTATCTAATCGTTACGTTACGTGGTTCTCTCTTGTTTATATAATTTCTGAGAAAAATACAAATTTTTTATAGAATCATCTAGATACGTTGATTCATTTTTCTAATTATTATCGCGGTGAGAGGAGAGACGTGCAATAATTTGATTGTGTTTCCCATATTTCTGATTTGTTGGGGATTGCGTCAATTCTGGTGTTATTGTGGCATTTTTTGTTTTTTTTTTGGATCACAAACACAAAAAGTGGAGCACTACTCACCGCAAACTTTACACGCGATAGTGTACAACTAATTGTTAAGTAACACAAAAAAAAATTGATTCCCATAATCAGCGCTCTTTTTCGTCGTATGAAAGATACGTTCTCTCTTAAGACAACATGGCTCCTCGTCCACCATTCCTTTTTGGATGATCTCTCTCTCTCTCGCAGATACATCTTAAAGCTCTCTTTTTGCTTTGCTATAATTCAGACGTTTAGTTTGTTTGAAAATTTGAAATCCTCTCTGTATCTGAATTCACTATGTCACTCTCTCTCTCTATCAAACTGGGTATCCGAACCGAATCCGACACATAAAAAAATTGTGTCCTATAAACGAAATACAAGTGTAGGTATTATCCAAAATATTACGTACGGATACGACGAATACGACGGCCTTTTTATTTAATTTTTTTTCTCGGTTGTACTTTTCTGCTTATAAAATCAAAGTTGTTACGTAAAATCTAACATTTTCAGAGATTTCTCAGATATACGATACTTTAATAGAGGACCAGAGATCAAAAAAAAAAAAAAGCACACACACTTCAAATGGGTGTGTGAACTAATGCGAAAAGTATCTTTTAGGATAATTCTTGTATCTTAACACGATTAGAAGTGTTCTTCATTTTTATTTTTGTTTGCGATTACATTTTTATTTTTTAATTGCTTATAATTAATTGGATAATAAAAAAAAAATTTAATGTCATAACATAGCAACGTTCCGATTTCGATCTGAGATTGTGTTTATTATTGTTTAGAACTTTTTTTTTGCATTTTTTTATTGGTGGAAGAGAATGCTTTAAATTTGTGTGTTTTTTTTTGTATACGGTTTTTGGATGCGTCATTTTTGTTTAAGGTGGCCTCCAGCTAGAAGACACTTAAAAAAATTTGCTGCTTTTGCGTTGTATTTATATATTGCGAGGACAAAGAGAGCGCATTTTGGATTTGATGGTTTATGTAATGGGGGAAGAAAGTCACCCTGTCACAATCGAATATCGTTAAAATGGTTCTTTGTTTGGTAGTGAAGCATTTATTGGATTCTACAGGTTCTGAGTAGAATTTTACCGGGGTTGACGTTTATGTTTTTACGAAATCTGGAACTGATAAAATGTTTGGCAAGAGATTTTGTCTTATCTTCATTGCTCAAGATTGTTCTTATTTTTGGGTAATAAACTTTTATTTGGCATCACTTTTTGTGTGATGGTTGGCAGCTATGTATGGCCGTGTTACGAGTTTTAGTCTTAGGAAGTTAACTTTGCCGATGCACTATTCTCATTGGTCTGTCGAGTATTTTTAGTCTCGTGACATGGTCGATTAACCAATGAAAACAGTGCATCGGCAAAGTTAAGTTGGGGAATCTAAAACCCAGAACACGGCCAATCTTTGGATAAATCTGTTGTCAAAGTTTGACGTTATGATGTTTTGTGTTGAACAGAATATTGTTAATAAAATAGAAAGGCCCTAGTTGTGCGTTTTAGACAATATTAAGCATCAATCTAAAAATATGCGGTATACATCTGCGGCTAATTCATACCTTTTGCCTTGGTTTACTTAAAACAACCTTTGTTTTGCAATTGTATTTCTAATTGCGTATAGGTTTATACAAACTTTTGGTACCTATGATTGAAATTAAAAAAAAAATATCTGACATCAACGGCCATTTTCTTTTGGCATTTTTTGTCTGTTTACAGCCGACTCTTTAATTACAAATTTAAGAAATTTCTCATGACAGTTGTAATTTCCCTTGTTTTGTAGAATTTCCAGACTTTTGCAAGAACTATGGGGAAGTCAGAAAAGGTGTTGATATTTTCGGATTTAATACAGAGCCACGACCTGGTTTTCCAGTGCGAAATCATCATGGTTTTTGGATTAATCGAGTTAACTCAAGAAACGTATTTTCCAGACAATTTAAATCCTTAGTTAACTAAGATTTAACCCTGCAAGTTTGATGAGTTAAAACTGGATCAAATGATCAGATGTATTTGACATATGATCAAATAACATGCTATCAAATATTTTCAATTCTAACGGGTGATTGTTTAAGAGTTAGTTTTTCTGGTTGGCAGCACTAATTAGTAATGGCGTCCAAATGTCATCTGTCACACTGAAAAGTTTTCAGTAAACTCTGCCATTTAATCATGAAAATACTTACAAACGAGCAACAATTGCAAATTATTGAAATTCATTATCAAAATTCGTGCTCTGTGAAAAATGTGCACCGTTTTCTACGACCATTTATGGTCGTCATAATCGACCAGGTGAATCAACAATTTATGCTGGTATCACCAAGTTTCGCACCAAATTTACTTTGTTTGACATTAAACCATCAACTCGCGTGCGTACAGTGCGTACTGAAGAGAATATTGCAGTCGTAGCGTCCAATGTTAATGAAGATCCTGAAATGTCAATTCTTATCAATTGGGCATGTGTTACTCAACCACATGGACAAGTTTACGTGTCGATTTGGGTTTGAAAGCCTATAAAATGCAAATTGAAGTTGAATGACCTACCACAACGTCTAATTTTTACTAAATGGGCCTTAGAACAGCTCCATGAAAATCCGCTGTTTCATCGAAAAATTGTGTTCAGCGATGAGGCTTATTTCTGGCTCAACAGATACGTAAATAAGCAAAACTTCGCATTGGGAGTGATTAACAGCCACATCCCATACAAGAATTACCGATGCATCCCGGAAAAACGAGAGTTTGGTGTGGTTTATGGGCTGGTGGCATCATCGGTCCTTTTTTTTCAAAGACGACCGTAAAAGTTACGTTACCGTCAACGGCGAACGATATCGAGCCATTATCCGCGACTTGTTATTGCCCCAGTTGGCTGAGTTGAACTTGGTTGACATGTGGTTTCATCAAGACGGTGCAACATGCCACACAGCTCGTGAAACAATGGAAATGTTGAAGTATGAATTTGGTGAGCAGTTTATCCCTCGGAATAGCTCCGTGGGTTAGCGGCCAAGGTCATTCGATTTAACGCCTCTTGATTATTTCTTGGGGGGTAGTATATATACACGATTGAAGCTCTACAGGATACTATAACACGCGTAATTCGTGGAATACAGGCCGAAATGTTCGAAAAAGTGACGCCAGATTGGACCTTCCGAATGGTTGAAACAGAGCCGCGGACAACTTTTCATGAAGTCGTCTTTAAAACTTAAATGGCGTAGTCCTATTTATCGATTACAATACAAATTTTTATTATTTGATGCAAATTTGAGTGTTTTCTTCGATTTAAAAAAAAAACTACGCTTAAAAAATCACCCGAATATGCGAACATATTCTGCCCTAGCGAGGTATTCTACGGAGCGAACAATTTTCCGCAGCTCATACTTCGTCGGAGGCTCAAATTCCATTCGAGGTACGTGTCATCGGAGAAAAACTTTTTTCACTAAAATTCGTAAATAAATTCCGCGAAGAATTTGTGTCGGAAGAAATCTGCAAAAAATATTTGCAGTTAGCTGTCAGCTTTTAGCTTTTTCTTGACAATTGATACTATTCGGATGATTTGTCAGATCATCACGAGAGGAGGGCCAGTGAAAAATCATTCAGGTGTTGCTACGGCTGGGAATCGAACCCAGACCTCTGCCGCGCATTAGGTCTGGACAGTTCTTCGCACTAACCATCGCGCCTTAGTAAACTTTTGTTTGGATTTTTTCATCCACACTTCGCTTAGGTCGGGCGGTTGGTAGTTTTCGCTGTCATCGCCAATATTGAATGGTCCGTTCTGCCTGAAAGCGGAATTTTGTTCGTCATCGCTGTTTAGTGGTCTGCAGAAGTTGTTCTTTCAATTTCTTAGCATGGACTGTGTCTCAATTATGATCTTTTCTTGTTTATCTCGACGAGATTTTGTTTGCGCCTTATATCCCTGGCCTTGATGTTTCACACTTTTGTAAAACTTGCAAACTGGAGTGGCACCTTTCTATATTCTCTATCGACCTCGGTGTTCCTCCCTCCTTCTTTGCATATAGAGCTGAATTCAGCTTAGCCATTTAGGCCTTGTAAGTTTAGGTTCATAAGTATTGTCAAGGAGCTCATAGAAACATTCTTTCCCAGTATAATTTTTTGCCTCCACCGAAATTCGAGCTCATGTTGGTGAATTCGGCCTTGATGCGGATTGTAACAACGCCTTAACTCAAAATTCAACTCCCAAGTTGGAAGACCAAGCCCATATGTCTTTATTTGAAAGCGACCGGTGCAGGCTTTTTTAATATCGAGAAAGGCATCGAAAAGTGAACTCAATTATGGTCAGGGTTCACATTTCTCATAAACAAGCTTTAATAGTGAACCCTCCTTAAGTACTAATGTTGAGGTTTATTTCCTTGTCGACGTCTCAAGAATGGCTAAGCACCTTATTTGCTAAATGCTTCCACTTTTAATAAAATCCACCTTTTGGTTATATTTAACTGAAGCATATTTGATACCCTTTACAGTAATCTTGCATGATCTTTGGGCTTATGTAACCCTCTTAAATTATAACAAATAAGATAGGATACAACCGACTTGAGGACCATTCAAAGTACGCAGAATTGCATCCCTCTTGGTTAAGAATACTTTTACCTACCTCCGATTTTCATTTGGCTTACCAATCCACAAAATCCCTTCAATAACAAGATGCAAATCCCTACCAATACCAAATCAAAACCCTAACAATGAAATTGCTACCTCCTGCACCACCACCAGCACTCCATTTCAAAACCACTCCACTTCATTTCAGAACACCTTTCTTGTTACACAGATCCCATCCAGGGCACTTAGCATTATCTCGTCAACTTCAACGTTAAATCGGAAAAGCTGCCCAACCAAAACCCGTGTCTAGCCACAAGTCTGAACTTATAAAATGCAATCCGTTTGCAAAAGACCCTGTTGAAATAACGGACCAGCAAGCACCAACAAAACCCAGCTAAAGATACACAGATACACAACACACAAAGAGTCAAGCGAACCAAGAAAATTCCCAACACCCCCGAATCACCCAAACAATAGAGAATGGAGTACACTTGCTGAGGTCCTGGGTATTGGTGTTTACTCAAAAATCTCCGGGCTTCAACCATAGGTCAATGACAAAGTGCTTTCGACAAAGCTAACTGTTGCTCCAGCGCCAGCAAGCGCAAGCATATGAACTTTCATCTTGTGTAACAACTCCCTTTTGGTAAAATTGATAAATTACCGTTTTGTGTTGTATCTAGATGCAGACGAGCTTAGTTCGTTTGGTGTCTGGAGTTGGTTATGCCACCCGCGCACATGAAATGTCTTACTTTTCGAAGGCGAAAAAAAAAAGAATGGTTACCTTGTGATGCCAGACAAGGGCGTGTGTAGGGTTTATTCAACAGGCTTACATGCGTGTAGGGTTTACATGAATTTTACACACGCAAGGTGTACACTACTGGGAGAGGAGAATCCTTAAGGAGTTATAATGTTGGTTGTTGGACTTTTTAATTTATAGCCTTCGTGTAGGTAGAATGTCTTAATGGGTGTAGTTAAAAGTTTTATATACTTCACATTATGCGAGTATTAAGTTTGCACGTGTTCGTTGAAGGCTCTCATGTATTAAATGCGAGGAAGTGGTAGGAAAAGTGTTTCTTCCTCTGATGACGATAGGTGCTCTCTGAAATGCTTCAAGGATTTCGTTGGAGTTCTTGACATAGCTTTGCGGTAGATTTGAAAATTTGATTTAGAACAGAGCGGTTGTGGGTGGTGAGGTATCTATACATAGTTTTCATAAAATCGAGATAAATGGGTAAATTGTAGCTTAACATGTTTGTGAATTGTTAATTTGATGTAAGAGTCGAAGGACACAGGTTGACATTTGAACTTCTGCCATAAAAACTGCTTCGAACAGGATTTTTTTTTAACACAATCTGTTAGAAAATTCCCAAATTCATGGCCACATGTTCATTCGAAAAACTTTTATTGCCACAGAAACTGTGGCCACACAAAAAAGAGTCATTGGACAGAATTCAGTTTCTATAGCTGAAACACGCTTTATAAAGTAAGGATTGCTAGTCCACCGAAGTGAAACGGAATTTTCCAATAATTCCTAAAAGAAGCTATGGAGTGACATTTGAATTCCATCATGTGTTGTGTTCCAATGAAGTTATTCAATGATAGCTATAACTGGGCCCTTATTATAGCTTTTGTTGAACAACTTCATTGGATCGAAAAAACATGATGGAATTGAAATTTTACCTCCACAACTGTTTTTAGGGATCACTGGAAAATTTCGTTTCTTTTGTGAGGAACGACAATCATAAAGGTTCAGTTATAGGAATCATTGAACAAATTCATTGGAACACAACACATGATGGAAATGAAATGTCAACAATATTCCTTCTCATAGGAATCATTGGAAAATTCCGTTTCAGTTCGGTGGAATGGCAATCATTACTTCATAAAAATATATCTTGATCAGTGAAAAATTAAAAGTGAATTTCTGTGAAAACTTGAATTAAAATTTAAAATTATTTTTTGGATAATCGTGTTCTAAATTTCATAAGCTTTGTTTTGACACCAACTCGCCATTGATTGAATTTATAAAAAAGCAGCAAGAAGTAAAAGAAAACTTCCAATGACAGTTTTCAATGACAGCTATAAATGCACCCTTAACCAGGTGATAGCAAATGTCAGATGTTAAATTATACCAAAATGAAACCGTTTGGAGGTTGAACGTTTATTCCCACACCGAGAATTCAATTCGAAATGGATTCTCCGTGGGTTTTTGGTTCAGTCTTCCCTTCTCCTTAATGATCATCTACATCTAGCATTGGAGATGACTTTCAATCCAATGAATGTGTAGTCAGGCATTAAGAAGGAACACAAAAGGACTTCTTGAATATGTTTAAGTAAACTTTTTAGTCTACAAGTTGAGCATATCACTCCTGCGCTGCCCGACTAATAGGTCTTCTCGCAAAAGCCGACTTATAACATCAACACAATTCCAACATCCACAGGTTAGTCTAGCGACACTATTGACATTTTAAAACAATCCTCAGGTGGTGGAAGGTGGCCGGGCTATTGTCTATAAAACGATAACTTTACCCAAATATGTTGGAATGAAGATGAATGTTCAAAACCTTGTCCAGTTCCTTGTTTACTTATCGTTCCTTTCAATTTTGTACTTTTTTTTCGAACATTATTGAAGGAAAAAGTATTTTTTTCGAACATGCTTACCTTTAACAATATCTACATGTTAGTCTTACAACAGATTTGACATTTAAACATTTAAACAGTCCTAAGGTGGTGGAAGGAAGATGATAACCTTACCTGCTTGAAATGAAGATGACTGCACAAGACTGGTAGTTCAGTCTCTTGTTTACTTTTTGTTGGTTTCAATGTTTTTTGATTTTTTCGAACAACAAAAATATTTTCTTCGAACAAAATTACATGCAGCTATTTTCGTTTTAAGTTGGATAGTTAGGTAGAATCGGGTACCTAGTTAGGTTGTTAGTTTTTAAGGATACGTTAGGGTATTGTTATTAGATCGATGGTTTTACTGGATCTTCATCTCAGTCAAGTGTGGACATAAGCCCTTTTGCTGTGCATATGAGTAGGTGCACTTAGCAATATTGGTTCCTTTTGTCTTTTCTCACTTTGTGCATTCAATATCTCATCAAAAATCCGAGAGTGACCCAGAAAAGATTCAAAACGTACACCAAACCAAAAAATCTTCAAAGGTCTTGGAAAAACTTTTTTTTTTTTTTTGAAAACCGAAGACAAAGTTGCCTGGAGGGTGCCACTTTTTCATCGTCAAAACCCCTGCAAAAATTAGCAATTCAAGCCCCTCCATTAGTTTGTGTATGTGAAGTTATATTGAAGTTTCGCTTAACAAATGACTTACAATGCCGATTGAGAGTGGCAACTTTTTGTAGCTTCTCATCACAGTGACTCTTGACCAAACTTTCATAAGAGATGAAGCAGCCATTAAAAAAAAAAAACACTTTGGAATCTAACTTTTCAGTGCTGAGTTAGCTCGTAATTTTAACAGATCATTCAACCTAGAGTTCACCTACCAAAGTTGTTGGCTTAACTCGGACCTAACTCAGGGTTTAAAATTTATTGAATAGTGTAAAAGGATCCCTTCAGCACTTTCATAATAGAATACTGAAAAGTCAATTCGCAATCTAACTCTAGGCTATTCCCGAATCTAGGCTGATCTCGCACTGAAAAACTGTCGCTAATTGTTGTTTCGTTTGGGACTTAGAATTCGTACCCCAAAAAACCCATCGACGCTTTGTATGAACCCATAACAGAAGTCATCGTTGATGTTTGTATCCGCAACGATGGCATTTGGAAACCAACTACACCACAATCGCACTCAATAAACCAACAATAACAGATGGAATTGACACTTAAAATAGTTACTCCCGGGTTTGTATACATAACCTATGATTAAGGGCCGCCCAGAGCTGAGTCAAAAGTTAAAAACAAGGCAAGCCGTAAACGCTTACACAATATCTATCTCCGTGAATCTGTAGCTTGAAGTTAAAGGGAGGGCAAGTTCATCGAAGAAATGTTTTCTCTCTTTTGACAGCGATACAAGATACCAGCTACAGATATACATTCTGGGCGGCTCTTTAGGCGTGGCCAACGTTAATATGACGCATCTTCCAAATTTGTTTCTGTAGTTAGTTTAAAGTAAGCGCATCCCCACCAGCGTTGATTTTCTGTATTTTCTCTGGCTTTAAAATTCTGTGGTCACTTCCAATTTTACTCAGTGTAAAGTAACACCAACCTATTTTTGCCGATTTCCAACATTTCGCACCATACGATGTTTATGGTATCGGCTTTTTCAATTTTCTCATTATGACATATTTAGAAGAAGGAAATGTATCAGTTGGACCCTTAATTTCGTTTTGCAGTAATTATCCTGACTAAGCCCAGACCAATTTTTGCAACAAATTTTTGTAGGTACATATCTAAGAGAAGCAACGGTAGAACAGCGTCCAGTCTTGATGAGAGAGTGGGTTTTATTTTACTAAACAAAAAACCTTTTCAAACCATTCAAACTTTTTAAACTAATCACTTCCAAGCTGGACCTTCCATCGAATCCATCCTACCGATCTTCATTTATTGGCGCATGATCCTTAAAAAATCGCACGATTTTTCCACTCACCCGAACATCAGTTCTCCTATACCGAAGCATTTTATCATAACCCTTATGGACCTCTCGAAATTTTCTACCTCCTATGTCACCGACTATTCTCAACACAAAAATCTTTCTGAACACGGTGTTTATCCTGGGTTTCTTAAAAAAAAATAAAAATTTTTGGCGCAACAGGCTCGTTAGTACCCAGGGCCGAGTTTTCTCACAACCATTCATGTGGGCGTGTGTACTTCTAGCGGGACCTCCTATTTTATGCCGACTCCGAACGGCGAATATGAGATAAGCTTCTCTTGACAATTGATACTACTAAGATGATTTGTCAGATCTTCACGAGAGGAGGGCCAGTGTAAAATCATTTAGGAGTTGCTACGGCTGCGAATCGAACCCAGACCTTCTGCGCGGCAGTTCATCGCGCTAATCATCGCGCCACTGAGCCCCCCCTGCGTTTTTTCAATACCCTTTTATTCATTTTGAACACAAAAATTATGGATGGCCACAAACATAATCCATGAAACCACAATTCAAAGAGATTAAAATAAAAAGTTCGGTAGCGACTGCCTAAAAGTATTCACCAACTTAACAAAAATTCTACTTACTTACTTAAGTGGCGCTACAGTCCGGAATGAACTTGGGCCTCAACCAATAATCCTCTCTGATCAGCCCGGTGCCTTAGCTTAGGTCGGTTTCTACTTGTGGGCGCCACTTAAGACGAGCTGTTCCTCTACTGCGTAGGACGTCCGGCTGGGAATCGAAGACTCTGCGAGCCGGGGTATTGGTGTCCATTCGTTCTACATGTCCTAGCCATCTTAAACATCCAATGTGGAGTTTCTCGACCAGGGGCATGTTGCTATACAGTTCGTATTGCTCTTGGTTGAACCTTTTTCTCCATAGTCCGTCAATGCACACGGGACTAAAGATTTTCACCAAGGATTTCTTCATCCGCTGTTGATACGGTCCATGCTTCAGCAACTTAGAGCAGGACTGGGATGATCAGGGTCTTATATAAGATCTCCTTAGCAGTGAGGGCTTTACTACTGAATTGCCTTCTTAGCCAGAAGAAACAGCGGTTGGCAATTCATCGTTTAATTTCTGACGAAATGTTGTTGTCACAGTTAATAGTGGAGCCGAAGTACATGAAGTCCCCTACTACCTCAAAGTTTTATCCGTCAATGGTGGCTTTCTGTACGATTCGTCGATATTGTGTGTCCTTTCGTGTTGACAGCATATACTTATCCTTGCCCTCACTTACTGCTAAACTCATCTTTGCCGCTTCATTCTCTATACTAGCAAATGTAGCTATCATATCACATTGATTCCTACCAATGATGTCAATATCTTCGGCGTATGCTAGTATTTGCACCGATTTTTGGAAAATTGTGCCGCTGGTGTTGGCTCTTGAGTTTTGCACGGTCCTCTCAAGAATCAAGTTGAAGAAGTCACATGACAGAATTGCCTGAATCCTTTTTTCTTATCGACAAGAATCAAGTCGAAGAAGTCACATGAAAGCATTGCCTGAATTCTTTTTTGGTATCGACAAATTTTGCAAATATATATAACGAACACAAAAAATGGTGACCACTCGTGGTGTAATATCCACTACACCCAATATCTCTTCTATCTCTCTTTATTCCACTTCTCTATCGCGTTAGCTATGGTAAAAATTTGAAAGGGTATCCATAACCCCTTGAGTGCTCCGAAACTAAAACAAACAAAAAAATTATCTACTCTCGAAAATTTCAACCCCACACGTCACCGAATCTTCTCCTAATCCATTTGGGCGTTCTGATTTTAAACGCATTTTTACACAACAACACTTCACACCTAGTTGCCTTATAAGGATGGCGTTTCCAACCATTTTTTGTTATTAGTGAGGTTTATAAAAGAGCACACAATACCCTGATATTCTAAATATCACCTTTATAGTGTTCAATTATATTACCGCATACATATACTACGGCTAAGTCCTTGTGACCTCATTGCTGCTCCATGACAGTTGACTGGTAAAGCGTGCGCAGTCTACCAATTTCTGGAGATGATTTAATGGAGTTCAGAACAACACAAAAAATATCGTTGACAATTTAAATTGAATTGAAGTCTGTTTCTGACCTTTTTTTTCAATCTTATAAGCCATTATTCAGTTATGGCTGTGTAATCACTTTTTATTTAATAAACTAACTTTCATTGAATTTAAAAAAAAGTCATCCACGGAACCTTTCCTCCTTGATAGTAGATAGGTCTTACGATCAGCATCTACATTTATCCTCTTCAAAAGATATGTGACTGTCGATCGCAGCCCCTAGTGAGCCATCACACTAATGAAGCTTTCAGTCGGAAATTATAAAATCTTCGGATTGGTGTCTAGGTGATCGAATGCAGCTTTGACGTGTGCATTTATGCTAATCGTTTGGGACTAATACCAAATCAGATTGTCATTTAAAATTCTAAACAACACGAAAATTTCGTAGACACTTTTTTTTCTTACTCTAGTACGATGTATGGGTGGTTTGGTCTCTGGTTCATATGGCGAAAGTAGTTAGTAACACGTTTTTTCACTGCCCCACCACTTGCAAACGTCTGACAAATATTCAAGAGTATAAAACTGTCACTAAAATATTCTCAAATTTGCCGTTCGGAATCGGCGTTAAAACAAAGATCCCACTCTTTGTGTAAAAATAAAACTTCGCACAACTAATGGAGATGCCAGACTTAAGGATCGCCGAGAATTCATATCTATAGCTGATGCTTGAAGATGAGATGCCAGACTTAAGGATCGCCGAGAATTCATATCTATAGCTGATGCTTGAATCTGAGTCAAAAGTTAAAAACATGACAACCCGTATGCACTCACCCAATGTGTATCTTTGTGAATCTGTAGCTTGGTGTTGAATGGAGGGCAACTTCATGAAAGAAATGACAGCGATACAAGATACCAGCTACAGATACACATTCTGAGCGACCCTTTAAGGTCTTAATGGTCTTGTAATATCAAAGATTAAATTATTTTACTACGGTTTTCAATGCCAAAGTACTAGCGGCATTAAAAGTTTCATTTAAAGTCTACCGAGTATAAAGAAGTTTTTGGAAAGATGAATAAAATTCCATCATATTATCCTTACAATATTTTCATTGTGCCAAAACGATTTAAAATCCTCGAAGAAAATAAAATAAAAAAAAATTATAGTAGATTTCCGTTTTACCATTTCTACCGCCGAATAGACAGAAGTTTTTGTAAGGAGGAATAAAATTCCATCATATGATTCTTACAATATTTTTATTGTGTCCAAACGATTTAAAATCCTCGAAAATAAAAAAAAATTGTAGTAGATTATAATATTTTTATTGTGTCCAAACGATTTAATATCCTCGAAAATAAAAATAAATTGTAGTAGATTAGAATATTTTTATTGTGTCCAAACGATTCAAAATCCTCGAAAATAAAAAAAAATTGTAGCAGATTTCCATTTTTTCCATTTTTACTGCTGAGTGACGGAAATTTTTATAAAGAGGAAAGGAACTCCATCATATCATCACTAAAACATTTTCATTGTGTCCAAACGATTTAAAACCCTCTAAAATAAACAAAAAAAAAACTAAATTGTAGTAGATTTCCATTTTTAAGTCATTAATAGCCGCCACACAATAGTTAACCGCCACAAAATAGATCAAGAACCCAGATAAATACCGCAACCTGCCCATAAAAGTGAATCCAAAAAAAAAAACACCATCTAATTTAACTTCCCTTTTAATATTTTCAGTGTAAGAAATCCTTAACAAAAAGGACTTTTCTTAATGGACTGTCAAACAACAATACAAACAACAGTGCAAGTGAATGTACATAATTTGTACAAAAAAACTACAAAAGTGGTAAAAAATAAAATAAAATCAAAACAAACTAATAAATAAAAAAAAAAATAAAAAAAAAATCCTCAATAATGTCAAAGAACGCGGACGATGCGTTCAAAAAGCTCTACAAAAAAACCAGCGAAGCTTTGTATGAACCCATAACCGAAGACATCGTTGATTGGTGTGTCCGCAACGATGGCATTTGGGAACCAACTACACCACAATCGCACTCCTCAACAAACCAACAACAACAGATGCGAAGGCGTCGGAAGAAGAAGATCACATCCACACCATCGGTGGCAACAGTAGCCGCCATAACACAGCACAGCACACCATTGTCATCGATAAACTATCTCGATCATCCATATCCGATCAATATTCCTGATATCGACAGGAAGGGCGGCATTCACATCGATCAACACCACCACCAACAACAACAAAAGCGCCAGCATCAACAGAACAGCAACAGCCTAAACCTGTATTACCTGTACGGGGACTCGTTGGCCCGATGCGGTCAACTGCGTGAGGCCTTCGATATTTATGCATTTATCGCGAGCAATTACCTTGATGGATGTATACCGCTAGCGCGATTAAAAGTTCTCTCGTCCACACTGATCGATTACGTAAGCAGCGTCTCGGCAACAGCGTCCACAAAAGCCACACCAACACCACCAGCTGCGCCAATAGTCCGCCGAGTAGCGAGCAGCAGCCTAGCGATGGAGACAAATTCTACAATCGGTGGTACTGGTGGCTGTGGTGGTGGAGCGACGATCACAACGTTGCCCTCGCCAACGCTGAATGCAAATGCCACCTCCGATCGGCTGCAAGATCGCGTGAGATATTCTAAAAATAAACGCATTCAGAGATACTGGAAAGATGGCGGCGGGGGCGGAGGTGGCGGCATCATCAGTGATGTTGGACTATGTGACGACGATCATGTACGCTTCTGTGATGTTATGCTGGATGAAGAGCATCATCAGCAATTTTCCGACAAACAATCCCTAATCGTTGCAGAAGTCGAGGTTGAACTGGATCCGCTGATATGCCCAATCTGTAAGGACATCCTTCGGTGTCCGGTGACAGCGAATTGTGGCCATAGCTTCTGTCGTGAGTGCTGTGAGGCGGCAACTCAGTGCACTGTCTGTCCGGTGAAGTTTCCAACGTCATTCGTTCCGACGACGGCGTTGGCGTCACCACCAGAATTTCCTTCGTCAGATCTAATGATGGCAACGTTACGCAATTCCAATTCTAATACAAATGCGTCACAATACATGGGCTATGCGGCAGCCGCCACTATATCCGATAGACGAACACCAGCAGCATCGCGACCAGATAACACCAACACAAACACGCTGTTGCATAACATCGCGGTTACCAGCACCAGAAACAGCACCACCACTACCAATGATAATCGCAATGTTAGCGGCCATCATAATTCAATGAAATTCATGCCGGATGTGCTCGTCAGACGGCTCGTAGAGAAGTGGTGGGGCGCCGACTTGCAGGCGAAAACAATCAACGAAAGGGCTGTGAGCTTTATGAGCTTGAATCTGTTGGACGATGCGTTGAAGTTCTGCAATGCCAGCTTGGAAAAATGTAAGTACCAACATACGCACACCACACATACGATGTGGTCCTTTGTGTTCACGATTTATATATCCTTTGAGATACTAGCTGTTTTTGTTTTATGTCCCTGCAATTTATTCTGTGTCAAGGACCTTTCGTCGTGCTCTGTTCGCTCTACTGGAGACATGGCGTGCTGTGTTAATGTATACCAGCTCTTGTTGTTATGATGACGTAGGTAAAGTAGTGATAGCGTTCTAAAAAAAGAATGTCTCCCTTGAGGTTATGAAATGTGTACACAAAGCGTACACAAGCGTAAAGGATTAACATCGTCCTGTGGAAGCTTTTATCCTTTTGGCAAGCAAATACACACGAACGCAACGCATTTCAATCGTATATTCGTCGTTCCTTTGAGTGAACTCTGAGAGTGAATGAGATTTTTCTAGTACAAGCTTAAATGGTGGGATATCCTCATGAGGATATCCTAACGGCAGAGAGATGTTAATATTTGCTTCCGACGGACCTTTTTTCTTCATCCTTGCCACTAACACTGGTTAGTTAGATTTGCTCTTTGTTCTCTGTACTTTTTGTTGGTGTGGTATTAGGTGGTGAATTGCTTCCTTTGAGAAGGACGAAAAAGGTTAGGATAATTCGCTCGACTGAATTTGTATTTGCAACCATTAGGGATGTGGATTTATGATTTTTTTTTTCTTCTATATTCATAACTAGGTACGTGTCGAGGGATTGTCATGGAAGAGGCGTTTCATTTCAATTCTACTCATGTGTGATATTGTGTTTGACATTCCGTGACCCATGACAAGCAATTACTTTGTGTCATGAAGACAAGATGGCTGTCTTGGTTATGGACAAAAATCAGACGACGTTGACTTGTTCAATTTCATTAAGATTGAGATGTTGGATTCAAAATGAATTCTAAGCGATTTTTCGTTTTATTTTCTTATTCCGTTGCCAGGCGAAGGATTAGTTGGTGACAGCTTTGTCTGATGTCAGTTTTGTGCGAAGATGGGAAAATATGGATGTAGTGAGGTGGTGATTTATTTGTTGTTTTATTTTATTTAGAAATATTTTCTTAATCTTAAGTCAAACCATGGAACCATGTAAAACCATCAAACAAAAGCTGAAGAGGTGTTTGCATGATCATTTAGACTTAAGTCGAGCACCATTAATTCACAGCGGCATTTGGTGGAAGTAATCAATGACTTCGCGTTGTAAAATGACATTTCACTGACATTTTCTGGAAGTTTTTGCCAGACTAAATATGTCTGATGTGACTTGTGTTCAAAGGATTATTTTGGTTCAATGGGACTTACCTGATGTCACTTTTATTAGAAGAAGGAAATAAATAGATGTGGTGAGGTGAAGACAATTTTTTTATTTCCTTTAAAATTAATAACCCAATCATCACTCAACTGATGACTCATGAAGAAAATGCATTTCAGCACGTGCAAACATGCAAAAAAGTAACTCCAACCGCGAGTGTAACAATGCACAGCACTGGAGTCCATCAGCCCATTAGTTCACCTGATAATTTAAAGCCGTGGGAACATTATGTCAACTGTTAAAGGACCCTACAAAATTTATAGACCAACAACTGGGCAGAAATTTCCAACATTTCCGCTGCTTTCACGATGTCACGTCAAGACAAACGTCAGAAATTGCCTTAATCCGGCAATGGGGGCATCACCTACCTGACATTCAGCCCCACCCGAGTATACGTTCCGATTAGCATTTCGAACAGAAATCTTTCGACGAAATGTCAACAATTTTTGACAGCTACGAGTTGAATTTCTTCATTTCATTTGAAGTGGTCCGACAAAGAATTTTTGAGGAATCTCTCTGGAAATTAACGAACGCGATCGTATGGCATATTTAGGCGAATTCGGCCTTGATGCCGAAGTTAATCACTTTTAGCAAATCCACATGCGTATAGTTCCAAATGCTGCTCATTGTTACACGGACCGTAGTCACATCGTATTTCCTGGATGGCAGTAATGTCTGCCATGGACCAGCTAAGAGCTTCCCCTTGTTGTTTGGCAGCTTTTCTGTTGTGTGCTTTAACATTCAAGGCACAGTCGTTTTCCTTTTAACGTTGGCAGGGTTGTCAACAGCATAATCTGTCCTTAGAGAGGGTTTTGGTTTCACTTTTAACGGGTAGCATCGTCGTCAACAGCATAATCATTCCTTATAAGGGCTTTTGGTTGCTTCTGAGTAATGGTTTTGCCATGATTGAGTAGATTGAGATTAGCAGACACACATAGGAAATGGGACTATCAGTATTTTTAGCGCTGTCGTTGCCCTTTAGGCTCATCTGCCACTGTCTATCTCCAAGGGAACTGACTAACTTCTGAGATTCCTTAAGGACCTTTTGACAAAATATGTCGAAGCAGCTCGTGTAAGTTGTTCTCCATTATAACTATGACTGTAGACGCCACCGTTGACTCCATCTTGGGAACTTTTCACCCGCCGTCTAGGAATAGCAATGTTTGCCGCAGTCTAGAGACGCGTCTTCCTCCGCTCTTACCTGCTGCCAAGACTTTGCACAGGGGTTCACACCCTATATTAGGTAAATGTATAGAGCACCGGTCGTCACAAAGCACAGAAAGTCAGACTTGTTAGACAAAAAAGTAGGCGAAAGCGTTTGTCGTTTTATATATGTAGTCGCATTGTGACAGGAAATAAGATCCCAAATTCACGTGTCATAATACACGATACTCTTTCGGTGTCTTATCAAATGGTAGACCTTTGATTTTTATGTTCTCAAACAGTATTCTTCTGAAAAGTAATGTTGAACTGTTGTAATCGTGGACGGGCTCAGTGGCGCGATGGTTAGTGCGATGAACTGGCGCGCGGAAGGTCTGTGTTCGATTCCGAGCCGTAGCAACACCTCAAATGATTTTTCATTGGTCCTCCTACCGAGATGATCTGACAAATCATCCAAATCAACTTCGCGGTTTGGAGTAGGCATAAAACAGGAGGTCCTGCCCTCGTGTGAGAAATCTAGGTACTAACGAGCCTGTTGCGCCAAAAATTAAAATTTGTTTTTAGTAAATAAATATGCGAATGTGCGAATGCAATTTGGAAATTTGAAATAATAAGGACAACAAATATTTAAGAATGCGACAAAGGCAAATGCAAACACAGTCTTATAAAAGTCACTTATCACTTCCCTCAATAACCGCCTGTCACAGTTCAAACCTAATTGACATTTAAAACTTCACATTCACACATTTTCGAAAAAGTTATCTTCAATTAATTCGCACATCAACCACAAACTGCACCAAAACGACTTGCCCTGACATTTTACAAGCATCACGCCATTTACCCGTTTATCTCGCCATCAATTTCCAACGAATTGTCAAATAAAACGCTCCATTTCCATTTCCATTTCACACCTGTGCATCACCTAACTCACAAAACTATTAAATAAACAATTTGACGCCACATATTGCATAAGCATTATCATTGATATCATCGGGGGTTGGGTCTGGGTGCCATCACTTAGAATACATCTGTTTATGTAACAGTAAACTCACATTTTGACACAATTGACAGCGGGTATCCAACCGTTGGCACCTTCTGTCAACATACCGAAAAGTTCATTCCGAACAATGTTTCTACCCCCATCCTCCATATACATTGTCATCGCATTTATGAACGTTTATCGTCACGTCACAAATTACATGACATTTCTCGGTCGAGGTGTCAATTATTATGTCATCCTCGGAGGAATGTCATCGTAATCAAAACTACCACTCGCGAATAGATGAATTTTGTTCTGTTCTGTTCGTTTTAAACTTTCCGTGTATGACTCTAGATAAACTGTGTGGCATAAGGCATAAGGGCATAATCAGTAAATCAATATATTTTCCGCTGATAAGGTGCGCTCACATAAATCGATTTTAACGACATCGATATAAATCGGTTCGTAACGATAAAAAAAAAAACCAAAATGTGAGAACTTTTAAGTACTAGTGGTTAGTCATACAATGGTTGTTGTCATTGTTTGTTTGGTTCTAGCGATTTCAAGTACTTGAACAGCGTCTTATTGTGACGCTAAAGCGTTTTATTATGCAACACATACTCGGGGTTTTGTTATCAATACAACAAACCAGTCTGATGATATAACTCGAGCTTCTTATACGAGTTTTTTTTTTTTTTTTGTTCATACTATTTGTAGAAGAATTAGTATTTATAAAAAATGATGTATGCATGCAGTGCATATATGCACACTCGACATAGTCGCACGTCCAGACAGTCTGTTCATTGTGTGATGATATTAATTTGAATGGAAAAGGGGGTGGGTTCGTTAAGTACGCACCCTTGAGTTTGTTAAAATATAAGTGAATTTTCTTCAATGAAATTTTTCATTGTCATACACATTTTTTTTTTTAGATCCAAACTTTGTAACTTTCCCCGAAAAAAAGGACAATAAAACGAGGAATAGCCAAATCCGATGTCACTAGCATATGATTGGGTGGATATGACATTTTTTTACTGACACATTGAGGGTGTACAACTTTGACGTTTTGGAAAATGGTCGTTCAGATAGGGGGTACTCTTTCTGCTCATATTCGCATGATCTGGAGACACTATTGAGGAGGGCTTGGAAGTTTTTTTTTGTTTTTTTGGGTCAAAAGTTGTTTTACCCGCAAAATAACATTCTATACCCGACAGAAAATTAAATTAAAAAAAAAATGTATTGCGTTGGAATTAAAATAAAGTTTATACCCAAATCTGCTTTTAACATTGGGAAAGCTGTCAAGACAAATGGTGTTTTCATGAACGTCGACAATCTGCGCTAGTCCAATCGTATTTCTTCTTTGTTGCATTAATGAACACACTCATTTAGCAGAACGGGTTCAGGCCTGTATAAGTACAATTTTAAGTAGTCACTGAATGTTCATAAACGTCAGACAAAAAATAAGAAATGACCGCGAAAGAAGTTGTGCTAAATCTTAATTGTGAATTAAAATTAAAGGAGAAGAATGGATCAACCTTTTTAATGTACTCCGCAATGATTTTTTTCTTTTTCCCAGATTTGAATTTTTTTATCAGAATTCTGGTTAGTTTTCGCCACATACCACAGTGGGGCTTCTTCTTCCCTTAAAAAAGATGAATGCTATTGTAAACACACAATTTATTAAAAAACTGCCAATTAAACTTTTATTTCCGCACCAAAAATTTGTTTTCCTTAACTCCTGCGATCTCTTCTGTCAAAAAATATGGATCTACCAGATGCTGATGAGACTTATGACGATTATGAACATATCTTTTGCACTTCATCTGGGTCTGTTCGATTAAAAATCTGACTTTATAAACACGTCTAAAGCAGATCTTAGTTATGCAGACGTTTATGAAAACACCTAAGTTTATGCCCGTGGTTGTCAAACTGTTTGGCGTATATTCATAGATGTTTTATAAGTTCTGATTATGTTGTGGCCATTTAAAGTTGACGTTGTGTTATTCATAGACAATTTAAACCTTTGTCTTAAAACAAAAACTTGACTTTAAAATTAAACATACAAAAGGTATGTTTGACCTTATGTCTATCAAAATAGAAATCTTCCTTAATCATGTCCTTGAACATAAAGACCTCTTCAGGAGGTTCTTGAACAATGATAACGTTCCAAGTAGATGTTACTTGCATTAACTTTTATCCGATGACGTTATAGAAATCATCCTTAATCCAGTCCTTAACCATAAAGACCTCTTCAGAAGGTTCCTGAACAATTATAACGGTCTAAGTTGATGTTACTTGCATTAACTTTCATCCAATGGCACAGCTTTTTTGATTTTGATCTCGCCTTGTTGAATCCAATGGCCTTGTTGTTGTCTTCAACATTACTCCGTGCTTGTTCTTTTGTTATAATATCCTTGTATTATTTCCACAGCAGTTCCTTCTCTGAATGAGTTCAGTTTTTCTGATGTTTAATTGTTGTTTTTTTTATCAGCAATACATATTAAGGGCATTAATGCAACGTCGGAAAGTCGGAAAGTCGGAAAGTCGGAAAGTCGGAAAGTCGTGGAAAACGTTGTAAACGTGATAAAATGACGACGTGATAAATGAACTGTTAAAATTTGTATAGAAAGTCTTTTCCTACAAAATTGAAATTTTCCAACAGGTTTTGGTTGTGTAAACTAAAGTCAGAAGCAATCGGAAGCTAATGTCAAAACTCTACGTTAAGTTTTGTTCAGCACTGTCAATTTCTCAAGTTGCCCATATTAGACTTTTGTGAATGGAAGCAATTGTTAGAGTGAAAGTCGTTTTGCCAAACAAAATGACATACACAGCTGTTGGAGTGAAATGTCAAATTTTTGTTTGAACGAACAAAAGATAAAGAAAGAGCGAATGAATTCGCTTTTTCGCAAGTGAGCAAAAGTGAACGAAAATTGAACGAATCGAAAAGCTATTTTGCTTGTAAAGGGTGATCCAAGTAGAGATACTTTTTTCAATAGCCTTTTTTGACAGATCACGTGTGAGTCGTGTCATGCTGTCATGGTATTTTTGTTTAGTATTGTTTGGCATTTCATAATGGAAAGACTTACGCGTGAAAAACGTTTACAAATTGTTCAACTTTATTATGAAAATTCACGTTCTGTGAGGAATGTGTTTCGTGCACTTCGCTCAACTTATGGTCAACATAATCGGCCTATTTCGGTGAGCACATAATTTCACGTTTTGGGCCGGTCGATTGGCCACCAAGATCGTGTGATATCACACCGTTAGACTTTTTCCTGTGGGGATATGTAAAGTCAAAAGCTTATGCCGACAAACCCGCTTCGATTCAGGCCTTGGAGGAAAACATTACGCGTGTCATTCGCCAGTTACCAGTCAAAATGCTCGAACGAGTGATCGAAAATTGGACTCAACGGATGGACCATCTGCGAAGTAGCAACGGTAGCAATGCCAAAGAATGTTCTTTCAAATGATAATAAACATTCTCCATTAAATTTGAATTTTCTGTGTTTTTTTCTTTAAAAAAGTAGGGAACCTCGAAATGGATCACCCTTTACAAAACAAATTACATGTGCTCGTCCGCAACCATCTTCTATTATAATTCAGCCTTAAGATGGTAAGCGTTGTAAACTTTTGAAATGTTATTTTAACATTTAGTCAGTCATTTTCACACATCAAACGTATTCGCTAAACTGAAAAAAATGATGTAGAACGGAAAGAGAACAATTGAAACAAAATTCTGTCAATAAATAAATTACTAAATTGAGATTCAATTCAGTGGGTTACCGTATACAGTTTAAGGGTCGGCCATTAAACGTCTTCGTAAAATTACAATCTTTCGCAAGTAGTTAAATTACGACGTTTGTACGAATACCCCTATAGTTTTAATGTTAGGCTTTTGAAGTTAAATAAAATGGTTTTAATACCGTTTTCGATAGTTTCGTCATTCTACAAAAATTACATCCTTTCTGACATTTGACAGATATATATATATATTTGACGATAAAAAAATAGTTCTACATTCTTGTTTATTTGGTATCACTCTTAAATGAAACTGTGTTGTCAAAAATGTCAACAAAAAACGTGTATTGTCAAAAAATGTAAAAAGCTGAATAAAAAAACTTTTGGATTAAGATCACCCATTATCAGAAATTTGCATTTTCAAATTCCCATTCCAGCTGATAGAAAATTATGCTGAAGTTGTTGTAGAGGAAAGATAATCACTGGGAGTATAATAGTAGTAGAAGGGCGTGTATTCCTTAGTTTTACAAAACACAGGCTGAGAATATGTTTATGAATAACAGCTTTGTTTATTTAGCCAGCATAGCTTAAAAACTCCACATTATGGTTGTATAATAAAACTTAATTCTTGAGCTATCACTATAAGGATTCATTGAATTCAAAAATACCGGCTATATGTTCATTGTATGCGTCATTACTCTTCGTATCACCGGTGTCTTATCAAATGGTGGACCTTTGACATTTCTTTTCTAAAACCGTATTCTTTTTTCTATTGAAAAGTACATTTAAAGTACGCTGGGGGTTTTAAATACAATAAAAAACTAATTTTTCTCTGATAGCATATCAGCAGAGGGACACAATTTTATGTAGCTTGACTTTTCACTAATAGAAAATGGGTTACATCATAACAGATGTTGTGACCTAAAAAAAATAAATTCCCATTTAAAAATAGAAAAGTTTATCTGTATAGTCTTTGTGCTGAATCGCATATAACGTTAACGCATATTATATTAACGTATACCTACTTGTGTTGGTTTTTAGTGGACTAAGGGGAATATTGTGATCGCTTATATGAGTTTCTACCAAGTCTTTTAATTTCTGGTCATATGTAAGCTGTCAAATATTTAATTTGACAGCTGACATATAATTCAGAAATAAAATTTGACACCAAAATAGGAATAGAAAGTACATGCTGTTAACAATATTGACGATGATATCTACATAACAAAATTTTCAATGTGTAGCGCCATTATTTCGGCTGTAAAGCGAAACAAAATTGTGAAAAAATTTGACTTCTGACGTTTGACAAAAACGTCGTTGATGGATTTCAATGTTTTCCAATATTTACTTTACGATATAAAAGATGGTGCACCCTGTATTATATTATCTCAAGGCAGCTTAGCCTTGAATTACACGCTCAAACCGACAGAATTGGCAGACCCATCGTACTTTACTTCTAAGATTTGATTTTAAATTTTTTTTACCCGTGGGTAGTGGAAATCTCAAAAGACACGATGAGCACGTGACCAAAGTAGTGTGGGACTTTTTTTATAATTTACACGTACTCAAGGGGTTATGAATACCCTTTATATGTTACCATAGTACGAGCGTTAGAGAAGGGGAAGAAAGAGAGGATAGGAAAGATTTTGGATGTCGTGGAGACTTTAACTCCATGGGTGGTGTCCGAACTAGCTTCGGGGAGTCACTTTTTCTTGTGTTAAATTTGAAGAAATTCAAGATGGTGTGATGAGACTTTAACTCCACTGAAACCACCACCCTTTTTGAATTTTCATTACAACTAAGTATGCGACTTATCTAGCAGTTTTTTTTTCAATGGCCCACATATATCGCTTTAAAAAAGCGACTTTCGTCGCTTTTTTGGGAAAATGAATTATCCAAGAATGGAAAAGAGCCCTCTTCAAATACTTCTCCCCTACTTTCCCTTGTGAGAATAAGCAAAAAACGTCGACAGCCGAAATTCGCTTTCAATACGACTTGGACTACGGAATAATTCCATCTGTAAAAGTAAATCAGACGACTGGATAGTCAACCTTTTGTGTAAGTAGAACCAAAAAGCATAGAACTACATATAGTGCGCATCTCATACAACGAATAATTTCTATGCGGGGTACTGACATTGATACCACAGTGTTCACAATGCTACCACAGCATCAAACAACAGCCTTGCCGACTCATACGATCTACGAAATTTCCCCTTCGCACTTATCGCCCACGTCCAAAACGGCTACAACATTTTTTCTATGTAGTTCTATACTCATTGGTAGAACACACTTAATCCAGGATTTCTATATACGTTGATATTTCGGCGTCATATGTAGGACTTGCGTAATAAAAGTCTTATGTATGATCCTCTTAGTTATTTCTGACCAGATAAGCTACTGACCCTAGGGTCACGATAAATTTTAATTATTTTTTAACATTTTTAAGTTTTTCGAAAAAAGTCAACAAGTTCGACACTGGGATCAGGATTAACTTTTAATTTTCATCAAGAAAATTTTTTCATCAAAATTTGTAAGATTTTCAAAGTTTTGCACAACCTAAGCGTCGCAATAGACCTTAATTTTTAATATTTTAAAAAAGTTACACTGCTGCCGGCGGTTTTAAATATTTTGAAAAATTTACACTTTTTTGTTCATCAATTTTAATGTTTCATCAAAAGTTTTCAAGATTTTGCAAATTTTACGCGTCGAAAAAATGTTACTTTTCATCAAAATTTTTAGTTCTTCAAAAAATGATGCGGGCAGCTTGACACTAGAATGACGTATTTTAATTTTCGGGACGCATACGAATGGTCGACAAAAAATATGTCGACTGGGCAAATATAAACTTTATCGACTTTTAAAATGCCGACTAAATTTTGATCTAGAAAAAAAGTTGACAGTTTAAAATCCAGATTATTAAGATGTCTATTGCAAAGTTGTCGGTAAAAATGTCTAAAGTTATCTACCTAAAATAAAACAGGAATTCGCAGATTGATATGACTAAAATAATGCGAACATGCTAAACATTACCAATTATTCGAGAGTGGCTTGTTGATCAACAGTGGCTAAGTGAACGATCTGCACATGCATGCAACGCTTTATTGGAAACATACGATTTGCCGACAAAAAAATGTCGACAACCAATAATGCTGGCACTTGCTAAAATCTTGAAAAAAATTTGTTAAATTTTTGCAAATATCGAAAGTTTAAAATCTCGACACATAAAATGTCGACTAAATTTTTCGAAAGTCGGTAAAATTGTCGACAAATTTGCAAACGTTTACCATCTTGTTCATGGGATAAAAGATCATGGGAATGAAATGTTTTTTTAACTCGACCTTTTGCAAAACTTGTATATCATTATCACTTTTTTGCCAAACAGTATACGAAGTCATCCATCACCAAATTATTTTTCTTTTATTCGACATTACACGGCTGAAATTCATTACGTGTAAAATTTTACTATACTGCTAATGGGTGCAGCATACACTCACTTCAACAAAACTCCAAGGCAAAAATTTGTGTCATACATGTTTTTCAACGCCATATTCAAAATGCAATAGTTAGCCAACAACATTATCAAGTGGGGAGAATTATACATAGACATAAACAGTTAGCCTAGAGTCTTTTTTTGGCAATGTCGACTCTAGTTAAGTGAGTGATGATAAAAAGTGCGTGCGCAAATCTTTATTTTAAATCGCCATATTTTTTTGCCGGCACTTTTTTGATCGATTTTTCGCAATCGTAGCCAACCCGCACCGCATTTATGTTACCACCGTTTACTGCGACCTTTTACGAGTCTGTATTTTGAAAAAAAAGTCTTCATTTTGATCAGTCGGTACTTTTATCAATTGGCTTTTCGAAAGTCGACATTATGAGTGTCAATTTTTTTCAATCGACATTTTAAAAATCGGCAAATTACACCCAACCCCTAATTTTTGTCAAAATTGTTTTTCATTTTTCATCAGAATCTTTGAGATATTAAAAATTTTGCCCAACCTAAGCGTCACGATAAACTTTCATTTTTAAGATTTTAAAAAAGTTACAACTTTTAAGATTTGGAATTGTTTACATTTTTTTTTCATAAAAATTTTAATCAATTAATTTCTCATCAATTTTAATGTTTCATTAAAAAGTTTTTAAGATTTTAAAAATTTTACACAACGATACATTTTTATTTTTTTATCAAAATATATAAGATTTTAAAAATGTTTCACTTTTAATCATTTTTTTTTAAAGATTTCGAAAAATGTATGCGACGCAATTTGTTTTATTTTTTATAAAAAATTTCAAGATTTTCAAAAATGTAGGTAGTAACATATCTACAAGAAAACTTTCGTTTTTCATCGAAGTTTTTAAGATTTGGAAAATGTAAAACCCTAGCGTCATGATATATAAATTGATAAATTTCAATCTAGAAGATTTTTACAAACTTATAATTTTTTTTATCAAAATGTTCATCCAAATTTTTTAGATTTTGAAAAACACACCATTTTATCATCAATTTTTCATCAATTTTTTAAAAATTTTGAAAAATTTGCACAACCCAAGGGTAACGATTAGCTTTAAAATTCCAGTAAAACTTTGCTTTAGAATGGTTTATCGAAAAATCATATATCAGGGGTTAGGCAATACATTTAGATTTATCAGGAATTCTTTTTCCAAAGGAATTTTTCCCATTCAGCAATGTAAATTGATTGCTGAATGGGGAAAATTCCTTGGAAAAAAATTGCCGATAACCCTAATTAAATAAAAAAAATTCATGATTCACGTAGAGAGTTGTATTCTGTAGGTATTATTCAAAAAGGGTGCCTTCAATTACAGTCTAGGCTCCTAAATCACAATCCTTCGATGATGTGAAATGTTTTGTTTTTGCTTTGAAGAATCTCTACGTTAAGATACATTCCATGATGTTTATCTTGGTTACCATTTTCACTTAATTATGTTTCCCTTTTATAAAGAACTCAAACATCTTTATCCCAGGCAACCATGAAACCCTCTAAAACCTTTTAAAGAAATACCCAAACAGCAGACACTTGAAATATCAATTTCATCCAACCCACGACCATTTACTTTAAAATAGAATCTCAAAGTCATCAAAAGTTATCCAATATCACGATTTTCTCCAGCAAAGCGAAACAACCCACCATCTCGCATACGCATTACAAATTGGTATATCAACCTACGACATAACCTCCACTCTAACCGACAATAGACTGACGCGATGACGCAGATCATTGTTCTGTTCCAACTTGTCCTGGTTAGCTGATGCCGCAGTGTATCCCAAAACCCATGGGAATAGGTTATCCTCGGTATTTTTATTTCTTTTTTGCTTTTCTTACATAAAAATGCGCAAAAATGTTCATTAAAAGTTCTAACACTACGCTCTAGGGTTGAGATATTCAAATGGCTTCAAGAATTTAGAGCATGAAAAATCCCAAAGCATAGAAAAGAATCTAATGAGCACATACTTTGAGTATGCTGACGAAATAAACGAAATAAAGTACGTGTACGCAATCACATTAACCTTCTGTCATGTAGACTAGGGAAAACAACGAACAAAATGCAAAAATATATCTAGATACTCGCCGTTCTCAGCAAAAAAAAAAAAAAAAAAAACCAGCACAGCATCAACTCGTATACAAAGTAGTTTGCGTCTCGCAGCAGTGTCAGAGTAGACAGAGGATATAAACAAAAATAAAAAATTCTATACGTGCGACTGCTGTCACGTACCGACTACCGACTCGACTATCCACCTAGAGCTTGAAGCTTCACGTCTATGACGCCAATGGCATTCGAATCATTTCTCTTTGTATCTATGTTTGCTCTGTGGTCGAACTCGTCTCGTAGTCTTATCTGTGCTAGATGGTCAACATTTTCGTTTGGCATTTATGAATGTTCTCTCACATGGTAATTATGTGCAAATAATTGACAAGCACTTCCTCTTCCGGGGAGGAACAACAAATTCTTAATAAGACGACTGGAGCTTGTACCCCGACTCGGATTCTCTTCTCTCTTGCCACATCGATGGTGGCTCTCTCTCTCTCTTGAATGACAGATGCCTTCCCCTATTATGGCATATTTCCCAACTGACATTTCTCCCATAAATGGCGACGCATTCCTGTTGAATATTGGATTACGGTCGTGTTTCAGGTTTTTTTTTGTTGCTGAAGGCGCAAGGCATAATCATACCACTCCCTGTCCTGCCCGACTGTCAAAGTGCTTGGCGTTATTTGTTTTTTTTTTTTATGAAACTTTGAAAATGAGGTCGCTCACATACAAACACAGCGATAGAGGGGGAGACCAGGCTATGTGAACTATTATGCCTATGCGCTATGGGTATGGTATAAACGAACGAGAGAGGTACACTTAGCAAGCAATTAAGTGAAAATATTTGGCGTTTAGCTCATTTTCCATTGTTCTATGTGTAATGAGTTTTCATTTTGTTTGGCATTCCCCCAACAGAACCCCCACAGTCTGTAGCGCCCTCCCACATAATATAATGCACCGGCCATGTAACTTTTTTTTTGACATTTAAGCTTCGTTGAGTTGTTTTATCGTTCAGATTTAAAAAAAAAAAACATTTTTTTAGGTTAACTTTATAAAAATTTAATCAGCAGAGGTCGCATTGAAATACGCTCCAGCACACTAATTACAAAGGTGGAGTTCACTGTAACCTCTCACGGCTATCGTAACCATGGAGGGGAGTCCTTTTTTTGTGTGGCTTCTTGGTAGAGAAGGTTTTTTTTTGTTTTTTTTTGTATTTTGCAAATGAAAGGCACCTCATGGAGGTATATGAAGGGGTTCCATTCAACCTGATGAATGAATATTTGATGCGGCGACGTTGGGTAAAGGAGAATTTAGGTTGCGGCTTTTAGTCCATGTGATGGAATACCTATTTATACTCGCTTTACAAAGTTCTATGGGAAATTGAATTTTCTTCATCGTTGTTTTTTTGTTTTTTTTTTGAAAAGGGATGGGGTGAAATTTTTATTGCTAGGCTGTCTTTATGTTTGGCATTTTATAGTCAGTCCTTTGGGATAAGGGAGCTTCGTTTGCTTTATCAAAATGTGGGTTTTCACTTTAAGAGTTAATGGTACTCTTGATGGCTGCCCATCGAATCGGTGTTTGATGTTCTGGGAATGTAGGTGTTTGGTATTCGATTTTCAAATTAAATTATTGAAGAACACATATAAAAACACACACACACCGAACGAGATCACATTTTTGTTAGCAATCTTCCTTTGAAACATTTGCAACGTCATCTGGAGGCGAAACCCCATTAAGCCGTCTCGCTTATTTGTTTGGAAACATTTTATTTTTTTCCTTAATTCGAAACGATAATGGGTTAGTTGTTTGCTCTTTTGATAATCGTCGAATGATAATTTTGTTTTGATAAGATATATAGCCACTCTACAGTGTATGTAGATATGACCGCTTACTTAAGGTAGGTTACGTTGTTTATTTTATTTAATTGATTTTAATCGTTTCAAAAATAATGCATTTAAATTGACATTTTTTTATGACATTTATGGCATTGCCTTTGCATTTAATGTTAGTACCCAATTATATTTCTATTGGCATTTTTTAATCCCACTTGAGTTCGAGACTTTTATATCAAGTCGATAGTTGATTAAGAATGAAACGCACTTTTGTTAAAGTTGTTTTTTTTTTTTGCCATTAGAGCTTATTTCTGACGTTAGACTTTAATACCTCAATTCTTGCAATTTTGTTTACTTAGTGCACAGTCGATCAATTTTGATTGGCAGACATTTTAAGACCGCCGTTTGGAGTCATCATAAGACAGGAGGTCTCACCGTCATGAAAAAATTACACACGCACACATGGATGGATGTGTACTTTTTTTTACGATGGTGATACCTCCTGTCTTATGATGACTCCAAACGGCGAACATTTTAGGACCCGATACTATAATTAC
This sequence comes from Rhingia rostrata, assembly GCA_949824845.1. NCBI lineage: Eukaryota > Metazoa > Arthropoda > Insecta > Diptera > Syrphidae > Rhingia > Rhingia rostrata. The sequence goes on along the minus strand of OX463757.1, from coordinate 16,240,052 downwards.
AGACCTAATAACATTTATGAAACATTTGGCTATAATTATAGCTGCCATTGAAAAGCATCATTGATACACAAAAAATGATGGAACTACAATTTTATTCGAAAAGATGGTTATATCTAGCAATCATTAGAAAATTCTGTCGTTGAAATTAGCACTGTAAAGCAACAATCATTGTGAAGGAACAACCACGAACACACATCATTTGACCATGATATTATATAACTTGCACCCAACTTTCGAATGAATTTGTTCACGTAAACCATGGGATAAGGTTTCATTAAGTCCATCAAAGAGATTGGAATGTACTTATCAACTGACGAATAGTATGCGGATATCTTTTGGTTGAACCAACATTTGTTAACTGGCGCCCAATAAAGACACCAAATATTTTGCAAATAAATCGTTTTATGGCAGCCATTGATTACTTCAATATCTGTGCAATCAGCAGATAATACATTCCAAGTTATTGAACTTGTTTTCCCATTCATGTGGATCATTAAACAATTAACTGGCGCCCAACATGAGGGGTAATATTTTACAGAGAAATTGTTTCACTGGAAAATAAACATCGGCTACGTTTACACCATGGACAATAACCGTGACTATACCTACATTTGGTGTAAGTCCATCGGTGTAAACGGTGCAGTGAAATAACCCCACGGAAATAAGCCTCATGGAGCTTAATGCTAAAATAAAAGGAAATAGCTCCTACAGGTCATATTCCTGCACGTGGCACGTTGGGTCCTACCAATGATGTCAATATCTTCGGCGTTTGCTAGTAGTTGCACCGATTTTTGGAAAATTGTGCCTCTGGTGTTGGCTCGGGAGTTTTGCACCATCCTCTCAAGACTTATATTGAAGAAGTCACATGGGATAGCCTTACCGTGCCTAAATTTGGTATCTAATGTGTCGGTGAGGTCGTTTCCGACCCTGATGGAGCAGCGAGAATTCTCCATCGTCTTTCTACACAAACGGACGAGTTTGGGCGGTATACCAAAACTAGACATGGCTCTGTATAGTTCGTCTCTAAATTGTATGCGTATCGTATGCGGCTTTGAAATCGATGAATAGGTGGTGGGTATCGATTTTGAATTCATGGGTTTTTTCCAGGATCTGCCGAAAAGTGAAGACTTGATCGGTTGTGGACTTTCCTGACCCAAAACTACACTGGTAAGGGACGATCGGGTTGTTGATAAACGGTTTCCGGCGTTCACATGTTACGGCAGATAGGATCTTGTAGGCGATGATGAAGAGACTCATGCCTCTGTAGTTGGCGCAGTTTAGAGGGTCTCCTTGTTTTGTGGATCGGGCAAACGATGCTGAGGTTCCATTCTTCAGGCATACTTTCTTCCGACCAGATTTGCCAAACGGTGTTGAGGTTCAATTCTTCAGGCATACTTTCTTCCGACTAGATTTGGCTTATGAGTTTGTGGATGTTACTTACCAAGTCATCTCCGCCGGCTTTATAGAGCTCAGCGGGGAGGCCGTCATTTCCGGAAGCCTTGTTAAGCTTGAGATTAGATATTGCTATTCTCACTTCACTCAGGTCGGGTGGTTGGCAGTTGCCAATATTGAAAAGTTCGTTCTGCCTGACAGCGTATTGTTGTTCGTCATCGCTGTATGTCTGCAGAAGTAGTTCTTCTATATTCTCAACATTGACTGTGTCCCAACTACGATAATTACATGTGCAAAAAAAAAGGGAAAATAAGACAAAATTATTCTATTTTTCCACTTCAAGAAAGCTTGCAAATATTTTCGGAAAGACTTTTAGCGGAGCCTATAATTTGCTTCTATAAAGCCTTTTACAGCAAAAAAAAAGTTTTTTCTATAAGGCTTTTCAGAGCAAATCAAAGAAGTCTTGTAGAAAGAAGTAAATAGCTTCCTAAAAGTGCGCCAAATGTTTTTCCATAAGACTTTATACAGGTAATATTGCTGGGAGGGAAATTGCTTCGATAGTGCTTTATCGAAGCGAAATTGTTAGGTGGGTTTCCGATATCTAAAATCTAAATACTTTCCAAAGATACATGCGCACGTAAAATTTATACTCAAAGGCGTATGTACATCTTAACCATCGTCATTGTACTGGTTATGTAACTGAATTTTAAACTTTCTCTCGGTAAGAACACCTCAAAACAAAAAGAATTAAATAAACAAATCTTTTGTTCAACATCAGCAAAAAAAAAACGGGTATTTCAACTTGCGTTTATCTTTTGCATTAGCATTCTCACTCCCAATATTTTTGTTTTTTTTTATTTTGCCTTGATTTTTGAATCATTAAAATCATTATATAAACAATGACCTTTCATTGTGATTCACTATATACAAATTCAGTCAAATGGAGTTCTTTCATTGTATAGAAGTGTAACTTTCGTTGGTCTGCTAAGCGACTTAAACGTCTTAAAACTGTCATTCAAATCTGTGGGTAGACACAATAGGTGACAGGTGTGCTAATTGAAAGATCAAACAGAACATAAATAAATGCAAAGTACGCCGAATCAGATAAATATAGATAAAACGGCCTAATTTTAGATAGAAAGATATCGATATCGAATCAAGCGTCATTTTATTGTTCTCTTTGAATTTGACCGGAAAAAGTGGTTCTGTCTAAACGTTTGTTGACATTTTTCTTTGTTTTACCGCACATTTTCATAAGTCTATTGACACTTCCATAAGCCACGCGAACGGCACATACAAACAAAAAACATTACGTTCTGGATTATCATCATCCGTGTGAGGTCAATAATCTTAAACGCACCAAACAGACGTCTCCCATATGACTGCAAACACGAAAATTAATTTTCAAATTGTTTATTATTAAACAAAAAATAATTTTTTTTAAATGTTTTTTGAAATATTTTTTTTTTTTGCTACCGCGACACACGCCGACAAAAGAGTGTACTTAGCCGGAGAACACACATCTAAATGGGTCATGTGTGTTTGTCGGTATTATCTAGCTGGCGGTACATTTCCTTTGCATTACCCCAACAAAAGAAAAGTAAATTTGAATTTTTTTTTTCTGTTTTTTTTTTTTTTTACTTTTACTGCGGGGGGCTTGTGGGGGAAATTTAATTTGTTTATTCAAAGCGACACGAACTGCGTGATTTGTAAACATTTATGGTGCGACCAATGTGGCCTGCTTATGGGCTAAGTTGACATGTAATAATATCTAACGTTGTCCTGCTCCTTATCATCCACTAATGACATGGCTTTTGTCGGAGGATAACACTAATGAGCAAACAAAAGGAAATGGGGAAACGGAAAACTTCTTATCTCGTTGTATATACGATATCGTGCGTGGTTTCTTTCACATGTGGAAGTAATAAAAGCACGCATATGCGATGATAGCAGGTTGAGGTTTTTCTTTTGAAGCAACAGAGGATACGTTTTGGCAGTAATCGTTTCCACAACCACTGATTGCTTCCTGAGGGAGGAGGACTATTTTGTATGTCACTGATGGTTATGCCACAAACATACAATCATACGTAATGTGACCAGTAATAGCGCAAAACCATGCTGTCATTCATTTATAATGTCCATTCTGGTAGGTGCAGGCTACTAACATTTTGTGACAGTAGCCTATTTTTTGGCCTCTTTTTATGAAAAGTTTTTTTCAGGCCAGTTTTTATTTTTTGGCCTCTTTTTTAAGGGCTTTTTTAGACCAGTTTTTCAGTGTGCGAAAATAATACTTTACACATACAAATTAATGGAGAAGCTACTGGTGCCGTGAAATAAGGCCGAGTAAAACAATGGCGAACTCCAAAATTTGGCATTATTTTGCTTTAAGAAAGCGTAAGCGAAATAACGTCGAATTTCCATGTCCGGTTTTATTTGACTTTGGTAAAGTGAAATAAAGCCGATTCGGCATTGTTATCTCAAGATACATACATTAATGCGGACATAACCGACAAACTTTGGTAAGTTAACTGTAGATTAACTGTGGCTTATTTGTTGGCTTCTTTTTATAAAAAGTTTTTTTTTTCAGGCCAGTTTTTATTTTTTTGGCCTCTTTTTTAAGGGTTTTTTAGGCCAGTTTTTTAGTGTGCGTTAATAAAACTTTGCACATACAAATTAATGGAAAAGCTAAGGGTGCCGCGAAAGAAGGCGAACGAAATAACGCCGAATTCCAAAATTTTCCCTGATAGACAGGCAGATCCAAACGTTTTCAACTGGATTATGCACCAACTCCGAGCTATCTCAAGACACAAACATCAATGCGGGCATAACCGACAAACTTTGGTAAGTTCACTCTAAATTAGCAGTCGCTTATTTTTTGGCCTCTTTTTATGAAAAGTTTTTCTTAGGCAAGTTTTTATTTGTTGGCCTCTTTTTTAAGGGTTTTTAGAAAAGAAAAAGCTTGTGCGATTGGACGCTCGGTAGAAGTAGGACTTTGTTCTGGTTAATATATACAAGGTTAGGTTGGGTTTGATGGGTTGTTGACGCCCAATTGAGTCGTCAAATCCGCATTGACCTACACGGGCTTATAGCAAACAATTTATTGTACCTGCAAAGAAAGCTGCGTTAGTAAAAAGTAAAAATGTTTAGATGGCTTGTGCTGCTCCATTAGCTTCAAAGAGGTACTTGCTCCATCCTGACTTTCAGCAGAACTTGACGATCTGTGCAATAGGCTAGATCCGTCAAGTCCTAATAGCAGAAGTTGTCGTGGATTTTGTTACGGCTGTTGCTGATCTGCCACCACGGGGCATTAGGTGGACGATGTCCTCCTCGACGTTTGGGTCTCCGCCCTTCCTGCAAAGTTTGTGCAAGTCAGGCAGATCCTGAAAAAAACCCAAGAAATCCGAATTGATTCCCACCAGGTGGTGGGTATCATTTTTGTAGCGACGATTTATCTTGTCGTTGGGTCGGTGCTGGCATGCAAGTTCCCTCTATAGCTCGTCGGTGGGTGTGGGACTTGACCCTTTTTAAATCGCAACAAAAAAATTTCTATGCCAGTCTTCTACGTCTAGGTGTGATGACGCTTGCGAGAAATTTTCCTACCCTCCCTACCATGGTTATTTTACTCGCCTCAATAACCTCGTATGTTGCCTTCTATCGATTTCAAAAACGTATACGAAACGTATAATTTAACGAACACAAGAAAAAGTGACTCCCCGAAGCTAGTTCGGACACCACCCATGGAGTTTAAGTCTCCACTACATCCAAAATCTTTCCTATCCTCTCTCTCTTTCTTCCCCTTCTCTAACGCTCGTACTATGGCAACATATAAAAGGGTATTCATAACCCCTTGAGTACGTGTAAATTATAAAAAAAAAAAAAAAAAACAAAAAAAAAGCATTTACAGAGACGATGGAGAATTGTCGCTGCTTCATCAGGATCGGAAACGACCTCACCGACACATTCAATACCGAAAAAGGATTCAGGCAAGGCTGTCATGTGACTTCTTCAATTTGATTCTTGAGCGGGTTGTGCAAAACTCCCGAGCCAACACCAGAGGCATAATTTTCCAAAAATCGGTGCAACTTCTAGAATACGCTGACGATACTGACATCATTGGTAGGACTCAACGTGGGCTTAGCAGCAAATGAGGGCTAGACTATGTATACGGTGTCAAGACGAAAGGACACACAATATCGACGAATCGGACAGAACGTCACCATTGGCAGATATAACTTTGAGGCAACATGCAACATGGACAAGGGGCAACATGCAACAAACAAACAAACTTGAATAAAATTTCAAATGACAATAACACCCGCGGGCTTAATGCTTTTTCATGGCGGGGCTTAAGCCCCGTTGGGGCAAGGGGCCCCAATAGGCTTATATCCGTACGGATTATTTTAATGCGCCAACTCTGACATCTACATTTCGTTAGAAATTAAACGAGGAATTGCCAACCGCTGTTTCTTCGGGTTAAGAAGCCAATTTTGTGGGCCCACACTCGAACTACTAAGGTGATTCTATATAAGACCCTGATCGCTGAAGCATGGACCGTCTCAAAAGCGGATGAAGAAATCCTTGGTCGATTCGAGAGGAAAATTCTGCGAAAAATCTTTGGCCCCGTTTGCATTGACGGGTTATGGAGTCGAAGATTCAACCCATAACTATACGATCTGTACAGCGACATGCCCCTTGTCAAAAAAAAACTCCGCATTGGACGTTTAAGATTGCTAGGACATGTAGAACGAATGGACACCAGTACTTCGGCTCGCAGAGTCTTCGATTCCCAGCCAAACGTCGAACGCAGTAGAGGAAGAACTCGCCTTAAGTGACGCAGGCAAGTAGAAACCGACCTCAACACACTTGGAGTGCGCAACTAGAGGCAGTTAGCTAAGGACCGGGCTAATTAGAGAGACATGTCGGTTGAGGACCAGGTTCATTCCGTACTGTAGCGCTACTTACGTAAGTAAGTAAGTCTTTACTGCAAAATTTGACTAAAACCATTTGCGCATTAACATGGTCTCCAAAGTAAACTTTTTAAATTGTGCAAGCTCACGTTGCCAAGCAACTCATTTCCAATCACTTAGCCTAAGCACCATATTACCAACCTGCACTTGCCAATGCCTTTTCCACCCACTCAATATCGTTCATTCTCCAGGTGCAGTTAAATACAATTACCACATCCACTTTGTCAAGACCTCCAACAAAGTCACCATAACCATAAACTGCAAATATGCTAAGTCTGCAAACCTTGTTATTCAAATCACCTCACAGCCATTTATCTAACGGTTCCCGGTTAGGTCAAATGACTCACCGCACTGGAAAAATGTCCATGCAATCAAGTTTTTTTGCAACTATTTTGTACACACCCCCTACCACCCCCTCGTCACTTTGTTGTCAATTTTCATACATTTCCATAAAAAATGAGCAAAACAATTTCAAGATTCCGCGCCTGTCAATGTCAACTCTCAGGTAACGTTCTCCATAATGAAACGTCGTCGGTCGTCCACTAGTAAATCAATTGCAATGTTTGTCGTCCTCCACCAAAAACAAAAATATAGAACTGTCAAGCAATCGATACATGTTATGCTTCAATCAAAATGTATCTAGAACCCCCATACCCAGCTGCCTTTGATTATGTGAACTTTCAATTTATGCGCAACAAAACATCAACGCGATTCCTAACCTAGCAACAATATGCTCTAAACTGGTCATATAACTCTCGCGCGCTCAATTCGTCCCCCCAACAAAAACCCCGACACACACACACCCATATACACGTCCTCCACAACAAACTAATGAGGCCAAAAGATACAACTACAGAAAAAAAAAAAAAAAAACACAAGAGACATATTATTGCAGTAACCGAGATGTTATGCAATGACCAGGCAACGACAACAACGACACAACGAGACGTACTTCAACGTCTCTGACAAAATAGCAAATTCTAATGGGCACCCTATATGAGTATCTACAAGTACGAACGCTTGCATTTATAAGTGCAACGAGTTTTCTTAGATCGTTGCGGTGAACTGCTGCTGCTGCTGCTGCTACGCAAGTGTGCTGCAATCGATGATTGAGACACTCGGCGCGCGTACATACATGCAATATGCAAGATATTGTATAAAAGCTCGTAAGCGATTTACAATTACTTAGTAAAAAAAATTATTATTTCCATTGCATAACGGTAGCAATGCGACTATGAGGGGTCTGATGGTTCTTTAGTGCCGCAAAGCGTCATTGGTCTGTCTCGCCTACCATGGGAGATGCCTCCTTCAATGACGAATGGTTCTGAGTGAGAAAATAAATTTTTTGCGCGCATCCCAAACCAAGCGGTGTATCTTTTAACAGTGAACCTAATTAAGTTGAAAATGTTACCACGCTCTTGAGATTACCTCATGCCATCATTCGGATTGCCGCATCTTAAAATCCACGCCGTTCACCATTTGTAACAGGCCCCCCCCTGTCATATATGGAGACATCTTGTGTGTGTGTCAGTTGGATTCCACATTTGGGCTTTTTTTTTTTTTTATGTAACAGACCTACATGCAATACCCGACGGATGACTTTGACATACTTTCCGGCCACAATGAAAGGCACAACAACAAAAGTCGGGGCGAACAAAAAAAAAAAAACAACGAAGCACGTCCAAAGGCAACATAACTCTTGTATACTCACTCTACACTCTCATTTGTTTCCCTGCTACTGTTGGAACTAAAACTGAAGCTGAAGCTTTATAAACCCAACCTAACAGCTTGGCTCTGCTCAGGCCATGTATAGAGAGATTTTGAAATCATTTAACTGGCGCTCTTTTTATGGAGGCAAAGAGCGAACGCTCTATGACGACGACACATATTCCGCCGCAGTGCGCTCTCCAAGCAGATGGTGGTAGATACAGCTGGTAGAGATACAGTATCTACTGGTTGCGCTACCTCCACCTTTGGTACATTTACTGCTGTTTGCGAATATTTTTGCTCCAAATTTAGCCTTCTATACGGACGAATGTGTGTGTGTACAGAATGTATACACAGCGGCGATAAAAAGATGTAAAGATACTTTAAAAGTGTTTGCTTTGCTTTTGGAATATTACATAATTGGTATGGGAATTGTCTGTGCTTGGTCGAGGCCCGACATGCCGACATGCCGACAGCCTGTGCGACCAACCAACCGACCGACTTGGCTTGACTGGCATAGAGACATTAACGCTTAGAGTGTGGTAATTCGTTTTCTGCATGCTGGTGTGATATGGGTTTTAAAATTCAAAGCTTTTAGTAGGTCTTTCTGGCTTAGTTAATTGTCACAAAAAAAAATGGCGATGATGGTGGACTTTTTTTTGTTGTTGTTCCTCTAAGTTTGAATTTTAATGAGGGACTTTTTGTTACACTCGTCCTCGCCGGAACTAGTGTTTTGTCTTAAAGAAGCAATTTGACGCTGGAAGGACGTTTTATCAGAGAGTTTTTTGTAGGTTAGTTTTTTTCTCAGAGGAGTTATTTTTGATGGGAGACAATTATAATTATTAAGTTGTGTAACAGAAAAAATGAAACTACACTGGTGTTTTTTTTTTTTTTTTATTACTTTGAAGACTTAATTAATGCCTGAATTTTGTTTGGATATTATGACATTGAATGTAATTATGTAGCTCAGATAGAAATAGATCAAGATACGCGTTTGAGTTATTATTTGCATGCAAATGAAATGGCCGTCTGCATATATTAAAAGCATCTGTGACGTATGTTTTATGCAAACGCGCAGAAGCAACTTCCTTTTGTATAAGAGATTTCATTTCGACATTTTTGTGGGTTGGTTTGTGATTTTTTTTTACATGAATTCGCTTTTAGGATACAAAGTTGAGATATTTAAAATGGAAGTGGCGCCCAACATGAAGAACATGTCAATATCTTAAAAGTTCTTAATTTATAATTAATGTATATGCATATTCCTTTGTGTAGGGGGGATATTTATGTATTTATGTAAGGTATTTCATTTTGTAATTTTCATTGTTATGTGTGTAATGGCTAACGAGAGGACATAATATCAAGCATTCAAACGTTTTTGATAGTTTTATACATTTAGGACGGTTTAAACATATTTTTCACATTCAATGATGTTTTTGTTTGATCTTTTTGTTCCTTTCATGTATGGAGTATCTTTTGATGCAGGCGCCCAACGGCAGGACCTTAAGCCGAGGTCTTCCTCTACTGCGTCCGACGTCTGGCTAGGAATCGAAACTCCGATGGAAATAAGTGTTCATGATGTCTCCATGATACCCCCCTGCTTGGGCTTTCTTGGCCCAAATGGGGCTCATTTCCGAAGGGGGTACTTCACTGCACCGTCAGAGTTAAATGCGGAGCCGAGGAAGACAAACGTGGCTATGACATCACGTTGAGTCCTACCAATGATGTCAATATCGTCGGTGTATGCAAGTAGTTTCACCGATTTTTGGAAAATTTTTCCTCTGGTGTTGGGTTTGGGGATTTTGCCCAATCCTCTCAAGAATTAAATTGAAGAAGTCACATGACAGCGCATCGCTTTGCCTAAATTGACCTTTTTTGGTATCGATTGTGTTGGTGAGGTAGTTGGCAGTTTTCGCTTTTGTTGCCAAAATGGAATGGTTCGCTCTGCCTGACAGCGGAATGTGGTTTCTCATCGCCGTTTAATAGTCTGCAGAAGTGGTTCTTCCGTATCCTCAGCATCGACTGTGTCTTAACAGCGATATTTTCTTGTTCATCTAGATAGGATTCTGTTCGAGCCTTGTATCATTGACGTTTTACACTTTGGTAAAACTTGCGAATATCTTTCCTGCAGTGGCACCTCTCTATATCCTCGATCGTGTGCTTTTCTTGCTCTTTTTTCTTCTTTCTGAAAAGCCGGTGTTCTTCGTTTCTTTACCTGCAGCTTGGCCTTGTAGGCCTCGTTCTTGGCTGCGGGCATCTGTCGGCATTCCTCATCAAACCAGGAGTTTCTTGCTGGTGGGCGCGAGAAACCTAGCACATCAGTTGCGGCTGATCCAATGGCTCGTTGGAATCGTTGCCATTGTTCTTCGACAATCGATGCTGGTGGACCTTGCGATTGCAGTCTTTCGACATTAAATTTTTGTACAGTATTTCTGGATTGCTGTGGCGAGGTGAATATCCGCATTCTAACCTTGGCTGCAACAAGGTAGTGGTCCGAGTCGATGTTAGCTCCTCGGAATGTTCGGACATCCAACATACTCGATGCGTGCTTCTTGTCTATCGCAATGTGATAAATTTAGTTAACCGTTGGTTGATCTCGAGACCGCCATGTCCCCTTATGGATATCGAGGTGAGGAAACCGTGTGCTGGCCAAAGTCGCATTCCGTTCCGTAGCGAAGTCAATTAGTCTAAGTACGTTACCAGACGTGTTGTCGTGTAGGGTATGTTTTGCAACAGTACTGCTAAAGTTGTCTTCTCTTCCTAACTTTGCGTTAAAATCTCCCAGAACGACTTTAACATCGTACTTCGGTAGTCGCTCATAGGTTTGGTCAAGGAGCCGTAGCTATATCATCTTTTTCCACCGTTGGGGCGTGAGCGCATATAAGGCTTATGTTGGCGAATTTGGCCTTGATGCGGATTGTTACAATGCGTTTGTTAATGTCTTCGAAACATAAGACTTCTTGCCTAAGTCTGGCACTTATAACAAATCAGCATACGAATAGTCGCTGTTTCTGCTCACTATAACGCGGTCCGTAGTAGATGTTACAGTTTTTCATCCTCTCTTTGTCCGGCCCATCCCATTGTATTTCCAGGATGGCAGTAATGCTTTGTAGCAGTTTAGTGCTTTCGCTAGTTGTTCGCTTGCACCTCTGCTGTTTAATCACATTCCAGGTGCAGATACGAACGTCGTTTGTCCTTTTTAGCAGGGTCGTCAACAATAAAGTCAGTCCTTTCCGAGGCTATTAGTTGCTTCGCAACCGTTAGTTTTTTTCGTGGGTTGGTAGTTAACCTAAAGCATATCACCTGGAGAGCTATTAGATACCCCTAGAAAGCGAGACTACGGGATCGAGCGCTACCCTTGGCCGTTCGTTTCAGTGATAAGCTTGGGGACAGAGGATTTGCGATTACCAAAATAAATCGTTTAGAATTTCCCTAACATTTATTTTTTTTTTATAATTTACACGTACTCAAGGGGTTATGAATACCCTTTTATATGTTACCATAGTACGAGCGTTAGAGAAGGGGAAGAAAGAGAGGATAGGAAAGATTTTGGATGTAGTGGAGACTTTAACTCCATGGGTGGTGTCCGAACTAGCTTCGGGGAGTCACTTTTTCTTGTGTTCGTTAAATTTGAAGAAATTCAAGATGGTGTGCATACTTTTAGGTTTTACACCGACCTTTTATTTCTTTTAAATAAAAGTGAAATGGATTTTGGTTGGGATTGAACGCGCAACCTTCCACTCAACAGACGAACACATTACCACTACACCGCGGCCACCCACTTTGTGTTTAAGCATCTGATAAGCCATCAATGGGTTAGCAATACAAAAACCATGTAGTGCGTGTATATTATAAGCAACAAAATACACAGTTTCTCTTACAACATGCACGCACTCAATGGTTTATGAATGCCTCTTATAAAGCTTTTATACCGGTCACCATGTTATCAATTTAATCGTTACTTTTAACCCACTAAGGCATCGAATTTCTTGTACAGGTTATGCATGCCAAGGTACTGTCGAAAATGTTCGTATTGGTAACCCATTCCCCTGATTGTTCAAATGCATTTCCTATTTTAAAAACGTTTGCCATTGGCGCCCAACGTGAGGACAGCTAGTTGTTACATAATAAAATTTCCATTCAATTGCCTTGGTTTCAAGATGGTTTAATATAACTTCAAAGCACTTTAACGACCCATTTTCCTTACAATAAATACAACCTCGTCAAATGCCAAGAGCAAAGCAGATCAATTGAACTCACCGCGCCAGCATCCTAAATATATCCCTCCGTAACCACGTACTGATCGCATGATCTCCATAAAATTTAATGACTCAATCGAAATTGACCTTCAAAATTCACTCAAGAACCCGGAAGCATCATACAAATAATGGTCTCACTCTTTTTTATTAACTCTTTATTTTTAATTTTTTTTTTTTTTTTCTAAAATTACGTTACCTCCCCTAAATTAATGACAAGTGCGGATTTAAATCCGCCACCTCGACACGTTACCACATTATTATATCGAAATTATAGGAAATTTTCTCACAACGATCAGATATTCACATTTAGATTGAACAAAAATATGACCACCAAAAATCCGCCAACACAATCGAGCCATAACCGAATTATCACTACCGGAAAATTGTTGAAATAAATAAATCACTTTAATTCTTTGTATCTAGATGTGTGTTTCGTTGAGACACACCCTCCTTTTTCCCCAATGTATCTGTGTATGAACTACTTCAGACAATGCAGATTCTATAGATACTCGTGAATATTATTTTTGAGTCAAATCTCGTCTGGCACCTTGTCGAAGCGAATAACAACAGAATCAACATCTTACATAACAAGCGGCATCCGAAATAAGAAATCATACGATAATATAATTTAATCATTGAGGCTATCATAAGGCTACGTACAGAGTTTTTAAATCTATTCGACTCTCTCGGTGTGTGTGTATCTAAAGTAGATTATGCCTTCGTTCACGTGTATATACTCTTGTGTTTCCTCCATCGCCAAGCTATCTAGAACAAAACAAATGAAATTCCTCCGAGTCCCCCAAACTCAACCCATCAAGTTGGCACATTTCCATCATAGATACTTTTTTTTCGCAGTGAAATAATCAAATAAAATTGAGATCGCGTTCATCCTACCGGGGGTAGATGTAGATGCTTTCGCATATCCACCAATTTATCTTATAATTCAACGATATCATCATTTGAATTGTTTTCGTCAGCGGATCTTGGTGGAAATTGAATATCTACCCAATGGGGATGATTTCTCCCTTTGTTTTCTTGTCATGTTGTCAAATAAATGTCAAAGATTAGCCCGAGTTTATTCCATCAACTTCTCCGATTTATCTTTTGTGGACTTTCCTGTCAGTTTTGACTTAATCGGTGAGAGTATCTGTGTATCTGCTGTTTACCAGCTAATGAATTACGATTTGATTAAACAACAGGTACAAAGTAGAGACGCTGCTTACATCCCCCGATTTCGTAAGACCTGTTCTTTTCATTTTTCTTCGTCAGAATTCTAATTGCGAGAATGAGGTTTTTATTGTTGATCGTGATGATGTAGATGATGATTGAGGGAAAGCAGTTCGTCATCCGAGGGTAGGAATAATTGGAATACCAAATCATTATCATTGAAAATAACTCTGGTGAGTAATTTTTCAAAAGCGTTCTATGAATGGCTATTAGATAATGTATCCGGTGCTGCATTGACAGAATCTTAACATTGCATTGTTGGGAGTTGTTGATGGGGGGCAAATTGGGGGGTTCAATATGTCAATGTCGCCGTAAAACGAAATTCGTTTGAATTGAGAGTCGTCATCGTCCCAACTGAAATAGGGGTAGTTGTCATTATGAGTTTATTTTTGACGTTTGTTGATACGTGCGCAATTCAGTCTGATAGCTTCATAACAAATAACGGAATGTACTCCAATATTGAATATTGGAAACATTTATTTGGCATATCATGCTATCATTTGTATTTTAAATGCACGCAGAAATGTGTCAGATTTTGACAGATAACTCAAGTCAATTTTTGAATTTCAACGATGAGTTAGAATTTGGTTTACTCTTGTCAATCAAAACCATCATCTATAACGTTTCAATGATGGAAGCAATCGACTGAACTAACAGATTATGTAACTTTTGTTTTTATAATATGAATACAGATTGTAGGTAATAGGCATGGTTCTTACATTAATTCAGCTGGTTCTACATTTCTTAGTAGAACTACTCTTTCAGTTCGTAATGAAACCACACTTCTCAAAACTTTTCAATCCATAGGGCGACTGTGTTCATGTGACTTACAAATTCCGAGATCCCTCAAAAATCCGTAAGTAGGACACGATTCGTTACTTCAAAACACCGCCGGTTTTCTGCAATTTGGTGAGGCTAATATTAGTCAGATTCATCCTCGTACCATAGTGCGGCTGTGTCCATGTGACTTAAAAATTCCGAGATCTCAATAAAATCCTTAAGTGGAACAAGTTTCGTTAGTCAAAGCAGAGCAGGTTTTCTGATATTTGGTGGGTCTAATATTAGTTTGATTTTTCATCGCACTTACGTACTTGCTTTAGTGGCGAACTAAATATTTTTCTTAGCTGGGAAGAAAGGAAACTGTTTTTTGACAGGAAAAATTGTCCTCTGCATCAAAAACTTCAGCGAAGGCAGCGAAGAAACATTTCCGAAAGATCTGTTAGTGGAATACGCCTAATAAATAGCGAGTTGAATAAAATAAATCTGCTTATGGTGTTAAACAAAAAAAAAATAATGAAAATTTGTAATAAATTAATGAACAATCACATTGAATTAATGAACTTTTTTTTTTTTCTTATACTAATAATCGAGTTGTCAACATAAGCATTGACAGCTAACCTACTAACGACTTAGGTAATTAAACACAAAATATAAATTATGAACGTTTATACGAAATTAATGAAAACATGCAATGATTATCCAAATAATTTCCAAAACAACATACAAATTCAAGAGTTGCACTTGAATTAAACTGATACAACAATTCGTAGTGGATTTATACGCAGACTTTTAAGCTTATGGCTTTGACATCTTAATGAGAAGCTAGGTGAAATCAATGAAAATATTTGCTTATGCTCAAATAATTTGCAAAATAACTGAACACTTGTTAAGTTGCTTCTAGCTTTACTTTAGATGGCTCTACAATCATCTGTGTCACAAGCTCATACATTGTCAGAGTATGACTTTAGTGCCAATAACGAACATGCACTTGAATGAAATGAAAACTGGTCATAGTAATAAAATAGGTCAAAACTTCTAAATTTTCTTCAATCTTTTTACTTAAACTGGCTGTTCAGAGAATACAATCATCTTTGTCACCACCTCACCTTTTGACAGAGTATGACTGGAGTGTTAATGATGAACATTTACATGAAATTAATGAAAATTTGCTATATTTAGTCATAGATATAAAATGTTTCTAAAAATTGTAATTTTAGTTCCTTCTTTACATAAACTCACTGCACAGTGAATAGTTGACCATCACTTACCCGGACTTTTGTCAGAGTATGACGGTTGTGTTAATGATGAACATTTACATGCAATTAATGAAAGCATGTCATAGTTCTATAATAGTTCAAAACTTCTAAATTTACTTCATTCCTTACTTAAACTGCCTGTAAAGTGAATAGTTGACCAGCAATTACCCGGACTTTAGTCTCTGATGAATGGTTCGATGAAATGAATGAAAACATAGAACAATTTCTCAAATTTTTTGGAAAATACTATAAAACTACAAGAATTCTTATTTTTCTTTAACTGGGTTAACAGTTCCAAGTCAATCATCATCACCATACAGCTTTAGCCTATGATTGCATTGTCACTAATGAACGTTTGCATCAAATTAATGAAAACATTTAATCATTTAAAAATGTCTGACAATTTCTTATGTTCCTTCTTGCTGTCTTGACTAAATTGGCTTTACAATGAATATAGACATTTCAGCATAAGGCTTTAGTCTTTCATCAATGTTTGCATTAACTTAATGAAAACATCGAAAATTGTCTCGAATACATTTGCAGAAATTATAAAACTGCAAAAGTCTTTATTTTACTTTAACTGGTTCAACCATTCGTAGCAGCTTTGGAATCGATGTACAGATGGTGAGTTTCTTCCTTTTTTTCCGTAACTGTCAAAGTGTGAAGATTGGATCAGTTATGGACTTTCCTTGCTTAAGGTTGTTGACCATCCAAAATTACTTATCATAGGTGTTATGCCCGTTTGACAAGTTATGTTGAATGTCAAACAAAATTTTCACTCACAACCCGCTACTTATGGGTTATTACCGACTCTCGCTCCACCAGTGCAAGAACGCACGCGTGCCCTTTTTATTGCGTTTAGTGATCATACTTTTATGAGACTGATGATCTCTAGTCATGTAGACACACAAATTTTAACGATCTGATACATACAATTAGTAAACTTTTGCGATAAGCGCTGCCTATATATGACGAATCATCGCATTCGATCCACAATCTTGTAAAAAAGTTGTAAAAAAATCCCTTAAGGAATTGCCATCCACCTATGATTCAAATTTATTGAGGTCCTTAGCGACTATCGGAACATAAAATCATTCGTCCAAAGCTCTGTATGGATTCGTTTCGGCAATACTTGCTTTCCGGTCGACTCGTTCTTGAGGAGATTATTTTCCTTGCTTTGAGAAATTCGTTTCACTTGATCCAGCATTATGTGTAATCATTCTTTCGGTTTTTGCAACTGAAAATATTTTGCAAAGTTGATAAAAATGGATTCTAACAAGTTTGGTATGCGCCATAAGGTATGCAGCAAAAAAATTAAACTTTTAAATTACGACGTATCTGAAAGGTATTTCAAAAAACTTGTATATGGAACGAATTTGTAGGTACATAGCAGATATATGATGAGCAATTTCTCGTTTAATGATTGAGGGAATAAGCGGTTATAGGGGGCTTTCAACTTCATGAACACGTTTTTTACTCCTCTAAAATAAATAACAATTGCAAAGTTGTCTAGAAAACCCGGTATTGTTATTAGAGAGATAAAAGAACACAATTTTTTATGTCACATCCTATTGGGCCATGAGTCTTTTTGTCAATAGCACAATCAAGCACGTTTTAGCATGTAAAATACACGTGATTGTCTTAGGTCAGAATGACGATGAATTATGTCTTATTATGCAAGAGTCTATTCTATTATCGCCGATACATATTTACTTTTTCCTATGACTTATATTTTACTCTTGGAACCGTTCTTGTGAATTTCGAAATAAAACTCGAACACATTGACAATTGTGGCCTTTCTCATGTGGCGGTTAAAGCATCAACTAAGATTGTTTAGATCTTGATGAAGTTCCAGATAGCGTCTTTCAATAATAGATATATATATAGTCAGAGTTTTTTTATACGCTATTGGTAATATATCATTTTCGAAAACGCCTTTTTTAGTTTGAAATTTGACATGTTGTCAAATATGTTTGGCAATTTTCAGATTTATTAATTGAAATTGGAATCCGATTATAATTTCGAAAGAAATGTCTAGATAGTAACCATTTTCTAACCGGTTATTAGCTCTGTTGTGGTATGAACTAGCATCGATGTTTCGAGTTTGTAACGAAATATTTAAGTTGCTAACAGGTAGGGTGTTATGTTTTAATAATTCATGTCAGATTATACAATTTTCAAATTAAAAAAAATTCCGATCATGCTTGCTGCTCTGATTATCATTGACATTTCTTCAATATTGAAAGTAATTTTGAATGTGTTCTATCACAGATTATAAAGCCATACAGATGACGCACTGCATATGGCGGGTCGTACTGCCACAGCCCGCCATATAATTTGGATCTCGTTTCTCATGAGTTTCTGTTTTTTGTTCCCAATGCGTCATCTGTATGGCTTTATAATCTTTGGTTCTATATATTAAATATTGACTTTCGACAATTGCGGCTATTCACAAGGTTACTGAAAAAATAATCATGATACATGTGCACACCCTAGAAATCATCACCAATTGCCGTGATTCATCATCTTCTATTCAAGGCTAGCCATTTTGGATTTTGTGATGATGAATCATTTTAGGGAATGATGTAAATTTAAACTGTATTTGGAAATGCCATAGGAAATGAGTAAACTTTTTGAAAACACATAGTATAAGGAGTTTTTATAATATTCAATTATCTACATCAATGTTTTTCGGTACTAATGTCCGAAATTAAATATTCGAACATAATGACAGAACCGATACTTTTTGAATTTCATATGGAATATGACAGATTTACAGATTTGGTTATGCATTACTCTACTCTCAAAGACAAAATAAAAAATGCTCCAAAACAATGATGCATTTTCGATGAATGATTCTAATTTAAAAAAAACATGATTTCGAACTAACAAATTGTTGGCAGATGGTTGCACACTAAGTCGTATGTCTGCTATTACACGTTGACTGTTGAGTCACAACTCAAATGAGTGCAAAAGAGAAAAAAATTTCGAAAAGTTGAGAGGGAAAATATTTGCCCTGTGCCGTGGGTAAATATTTCCTAGATTCTTTTTGGCGTTTTCTTTTCTCTTCCTTCTTTTTATCGTAATGTTGCTTCATATAATTTCGTTGCTTGTAGACACGGTTTCGCTACGTCAGCTTTTGCACATAGCCTCTTGAGAAAAAAGTCGCAGTGTGTGAAGCAGAATAAAAGAGGAAAGTCAGATTTGAGTGTAAAAGGTGTAAAAGCGCGAGACTCACGAAAGAAAATAACAAAAGAGAACTTCGAAAAAAGTCATGACTCAAGAGTCAACGTGTAAAAGCAGACTATGTATGCATTGTCATTATTGTCCCTCCACATACAAGTGTCATGAACTATGTATAAAAAAAAAAGTTCAGTCGGATTTAAATTTTTTTATAAGGCATAAAAATTCGAATGCAATTTCGAACATGCTGACAGATTGCTTAGATTCGATTTGTATGCACATTATTCAAAAAATTATGAATGTTTATATGATTAGTCGGCTTAAACTTATATTCTAACACATTTAATAGCGAATAGCATCAACTCACTCCGTCATTTCCTAAAATATTACCGGCAACTCGAGTCTTAAGCTAAATTTTTACGAATAATTGAGAAAATTATTCAAAAATGACAGATTTACGTAAATTTTATAGCGAATAGCATCAACTCACTCCGTCCTTTCATAAAATATTACCGGCAGCACGAGTCTTAAGCTAAATTTTTGCTAATAATTGAGAAAATTATTCAAAAATGAAAGATTTAAGTAAATTTTATAGCTAATGGCATCAACTCACTCCGTCATTTCATAAAATATTACCGGCAACTCGAGTCTTAAGCTAAATTTTTACGAATAATTGAGAAAATTATTCAAAAATGACAGATTTAAGCAAAAGTAAAATAAAATTTAAATAGTTTTGAGAAATCATCTCTTAAATATGAAATTGCTCTGCTTTTTAACCAACATTCCTCCAATGACGTCCACCAACGTTACACCACTCCCATAATATCGAATAACAGAATAGAATGCAAAACGTACAACACCAGCACTCTCTCATTATTATGTAAGAATTCCTTTCCGTATACATGAATTGCATAGGAAATGTTAAAAAAAAAAAAATTCATCTAAACAATAATCTACCTCGTCTGGTATATTTTCTGTATCTCAATGTCGATACACATCAAATGGGTGCATGATTTGTATGAATTGCTGATTATGACATCCGAAATGACATTACACACTCGTATACGGTTACAAGCTGAACTACCTCGAAAATTGATTCCACTTGCTAGCGGCGCGATAACTGCCCCATAAATAGCATAACAACATGCAACCGCAGACCTAAAACACACTCGAGGCCAATCTTCATCACCATAAGTGGTTTTCGAATATTATGAACATGCTACACGGGGTATTTGTGTGTTCGTATTACAATTTAAAGCAAATGAAGAACAGGATGATTGTATCTGTTAAAGGGGGGTGGTGGTTTGGGATGAATGAATAGTACCCCCTCAAGTATCTGAATACATAAAACTGCTTATCTCGACCTCACATTTTTATTTTTAAATTTCATTTCGCTGACTTTATATGCTTGATGATGGACTCACTCTAATTATCCGGGTTTTTCGAACACTCTGGGACCAGATTAACTAGGTCATCAAATTAAAACTATAAATCTTGGAGGAACATGTCTTAGTTGGGATCTTGTTCCATTTTCGCAAGCAACTTAGGGTTATGACCTAGAAAAACGTATCTATTCGTAGGGGAACTTTTCTTTTGATTGAGGGACGGTAGAGTAGATGATTTTATGTCAGAGCTCTTTTTTTATGGTTTAGGGAATACTAATATTATATTTCGAGGATGAAGGACTGCATGACGGTCGTTACACAGATATATATATATACAAACATTTGGTTAGATATACTTATACATCCACGAGGGATGAAGAAAAAAATTTGAACGCAAAAGGCTGTAAATTTCACCGCATAGATATGAAAATAGAACTCAAGGACATAGCTGCGGGAAGTCCTATACCGAAATTGAATAGGCCTAAGGAGATTGCTTTGAGAGTTGTTGCTTTTTTTTTGTTGTTCTACTTCCACTCGTAAGGACAGATATTTGGATTATGAAATTAGCTTTGGATTTTGGCTTGGGAGGCTTGGTAGCAGATGGCTGTAGTTTTAGGGGGCGATATTTGTCCTATTATGGTTGAAGTTGTCAACTATTATTAAAGGGAAGCATATTTCCCTTCTCTGACAGAGGACTGACACATTAGCATAGCGTTTTTATGTGCTTAAGAAAATTCGAATATAATACAAAACCTCTTAAGTGGTGGATTATGTCTGACATTACGAAAGTATAATACGTTTGAATTTCGAAAATAGTGTCATTTGTAAAATAAATTCGAACGCAATTTCGAACATAATGACAGATTTCCTAAATTCAATTTGTATGGTGAAACATATGTGATTTAATTGTGATGGTGATATGATTAGTCTGTTGACACATTATTTATGCATCTATAAACACATACGTAAAACGAATATTCGAATATTTTCGAACTATTTTCAAAATGTTAAACAAATTGCATTTGCAAGTTACTGTAGCGAACGTCCTTCACATTTCTATTCAAAAGTTTATTCACAAATTTTAGAAAAACTTTAAAGCAAATGTCACATTAATTATAGCCTTTCGAAATTCGAAATACCTTGTTATAGTCACTTCAAATTTGTTTTTAAGAATTAATAAGAATTTCATTAAAGTTTTGTTTCGAATATATATATTTAGTCATTGAATTTCAGTATTTTGTTTTGATCATTACTCAACCATGTTCGAAATGTAATTCGAAATTCTAAATGTAACTCGGAATTCGAAATGGAAAAGACAAAAAATTGTATTTTTTTAATTCGAAATAAATATTGAAAGAAATTATTTATTTCGACTATGTTCGAAATTAAAAATATGACGTTTGTTGACAGAACATTTTTAAAATATCGATGTACTGTGTAACACAAACGAATTAAACGTAATTTTTTACCTGCCTAAAGAAATCTTTAAAATTTCGAACATTTTTACCTTTGACACACTGGTGGTATACGGATGTACTATCTATGTGTCATGAAATACCACGCTAATGCCACGCGAGCAGCATGATATCTGCTTGGCTTAATACTAGCATTTTCAACGTGGTATACATAGAATTCTATTGATCGCAGCGCCATTCTTCGTAAGTGGTACGTTGAAGAAATAAATTTTGTATTGCCATTTCTCAACTCATACTACATACAGTGTGTGTCACCACCCAAGTTATTGCCAATAAAATGGTACCAATGTCAAGGTATTTATACCACCAGTGTGTCAAAGGTATTAGATAATTTAAAATACACAAAAATCATTTATTTCGAGTATGTTTGATTAAAGTTCGAATTATTATAAAAGTAACGTAGTTAGTATTTATTTACTAACATTACATTTGTTTAGAAAGAAGAACAACGCCGATGTACTCTATAACACGTTTAACAAGTCACTTGTCACATGCGTACAGATATATTTATATTCGAATATTTTGACAGGAGTGCATTTTTTTTGTTGCCGGCAAACCTTAAAAGCAATAGGCGGTATAAATATTTCCGAATTTCTTTTTCTTTTTTAAGTACATTCAAGTTCTTCATGAACGCTGACATCTTAATTATTTGACCGCTGTCATAAAAAAAACTTAAGTACTTGAAACTTAAAACATTTTCCCGGAGTTTATATAAAAAGTTGGACTATAGTTATATCTAATGTGAACAATAATTCCCTATTTGTTTTCAACAAAAAAAGTCAACGTGACATTTGGCAAAAATGATAACACATGTTTATTTCATGAAATTACTTCGTTCCACCCTGTATAGTGACAATCTTTTGAAATTCGTAAACCTAATTTTTCCAAATAACTAATGGGTGATTTTTTAAGCACAGTTTATTTTTTTAATCGAATAAAACACTCAAATTTGCAACAAATATTGAATTTTTTTTATTGTAATCGATA
This sequence comes from Rhingia rostrata, assembly GCA_949824845.1. Classification (NCBI taxonomy): domain Eukaryota; kingdom Metazoa; phylum Arthropoda; class Insecta; order Diptera; family Syrphidae; genus Rhingia; species Rhingia rostrata. The sequence continues at coordinate 16,217,434 of OX463757.1, read as the reverse complement.
AATAGGCCTTTGCCATTTATGTTTTAAAGAAAACTTCATGTAAATGTTGTTCGCGCCTCTGTTTAAAATGGTCCATTCGGAAGGTCGAATTTTGTGTCACTTTTTCGAGCATTTTGGCCTGTATTTCACGCGTGTTATGGTATCCTGTAAGGCTTCAATCATGTTCGGCTTGTCCACATAGACTAACGACTTTACATAACCCCACAAGAAATAATCAAGAGGTGTTAAATCGCATGATCTTGGCGGCCAACTCACATTGCCATTTCGAGAGATAAGCTGCTCACCAAATTCATCCTTCAACATTTCCATTGTTTCTCACACTGTGCGGCATGTGGCACCGCCTTAATGAAATCCCATGTCAACCATGTTCAACTTAGCCAACTGGGGCAAAACGGTCGTCTTTGAAGAAAAATGAAGCGATGATGCCACAAGCCAATAAACCACACCAAACTGTCATTTTGCATCGGTAACTCTTGTATGGCATGTGGCTTTTCATCACTCCAGATGCGAAAGTTTTGCTTGTTTTTGCTTATATGCTAAAAAGAGCCTCATTGCTGAACATAATTTTTCGATAAAACAGCGGATTTTCATGGAGCTGTTCTAAGGCCCATGCACCAAAAAATTAGACGTTGTGGTAGGTCATTCAACTTCAATTTGAATTTTATAGGCTTTCAAACCCAAATCGACACGTAAACTTGTCCATGTGGTTGAGTAACACATGCCCAATTGATGAAAATGGCGACGAATTGACATTTCACGATCTTCATTAACATTGGACGCTACGACTGCAATATTCTCTTCGGTACACACTGTACGCATGCGAGTTGATAGTTTAATGTCCAACAAAGTAAATTTCGTGCGAAATTTGGTGATAACAGCACAAATTGTTGATTCACCAGGTTGATTATGGCGATCATAATATGGTCAGAACAAACGGTGTATGCACATTTTTCACAGAGCACGAATTTTGATAATAAATTTCAATAATTGCAATCGTTGCTCGTTTGTAAGTCTTCCCATGAGTAAGCGGCAGAGTATACTGAAAAGTTTTCACGTTGACAGATGACGTTTGGACGCCATTACTAACCAGTGCTCCCAACCTGAAAAACGTAACTCTTAAAAAATCGCCCTTAAGATACAAGAAAAGTGTATAGAACTACATAAAAGTAAGCATCACAGCTAAAAATTTTGTAGGCGTTTCAGACGCGGGTGGTAAGTGCGAAGGGGAAATTTCGTAGATCGTATGCATCGGCAAGGCTGTTGTTTGATGCTGGGTACCCTATATAGAAAGTATTCGTTGTATATACTCTTTGATACAAGTCATTCGGATTAAATTCTGATGCAAAAAATATAAGAAAAATTCAATTCACAACTTTGTTTGCAAACCAGTTAACCAACCAATTTTGTGGTAACCTCTAACAATGGCCCCAAATCCAGCTACCTACACATCCGCACTTTTCATCCAATTCGCTGCGCAGCTGTTGCGATTCACCCACAATCATCAACTTGTTCCGTTTTATAACACTCAATCCATTGGCCTCCAAGACTTTAAATGACATAAATAACACTGCTAGCTGATACGACTCATAACACAAAATGGTCGTCGTCTTTCCATTGTTATGGTGCGCTTACATTATTCCGTTTACCCACGGCACATTATGACTATTTATGGCCGCCATTTGCGTACTTCAACTCGCACCGAAATGTATTTTTATTCCTCTTCAGTCTGTTTGTCGTTTGTGCAGTTCAATGTGCTGCCGGTTAATTGATAAACAAAGCAACTGTAGAACGAAGAAAGATACGCGAAATGCGTCGCAATTTCAAAGTATCTTCCTCTGCTCTCTCTCTCTTTCTCGAGGCCAGCATGAGCGATATCACTTTCGATTTGTGTTCGCCTGTGCCTGAAAGCACTTCTCAAGAACCGCACATACTTGCAGTTCTAGTCAAAGTGTGTGTAGCTGTCATCCCCCCTGACAGAGTGGACATATTTTATCAATTAATTATAGTGTGACGGGTAATTTTCATGGAAATGGATAATTAACAACATTTTCATGACCAAAAATAAAATAAAAAAAAAAAAAACGCCACCACCATCATCATTGTCGTTCATGGTTTATGTCCAGCAAACACAAAACGCCCCCCACCCCGCTCAATGTTAAACGCCTCGTTTGCCATAACCTTGAGCGGAGTATGTTCTTCGGTCGTTGGCGTTTAGCGTTTGGCGTTAATGGTACGTTCGACGCTACCGCGCACCATATGCGTGAACGTACACAGATGCTTGTATCGCTTCCAAACCAGAGAAAAACTGAGATAGAGTGAGAGTTTTACTCAAAGGTACTAAATTGATGGATTTAGTCGAGTAATGGTATCCATGGTGCGGTCTTGACATACTACAGCAATAAGTCAGTTTGACAAATGGTGAATCAGTATAATTGCAGATAATAGCGTGTTCATTGCTGAGCTGTTTGGTGAGTAATTTGTTTTTATTCGACAGTCAAAGTGTATGGTCGTATCCATTCTAATCGATTCACTTTTGGGGGAGGTTATAGTTTTTTTTTTTATGAATGACAGGTGCATTTTGGTGTTGTTTCTATGGCACGGTGCCATGCATGTCAAAGATTACACACACAATTTGTGGCTGGTGTTGCTATGTCGTCCTATGGGAGGGGAACAGAATTAATGTCCTGAAATGTAATGAAATTTTCTCCCCCTTTCGATATAATGGACTTTGAACGAATTAATGTAATGGAATTTATGAGTAGACACAGCCCTATCGTCGGGCATATTGGAGTGGATGACAGTTTGGCTTGGTATATGGGAAAATTTATTTGTCAGTAAATCATAGGGTTGGTGGGTTTTTCATTAGGCACTGGGTTTTTCCTAATTTGTATAATGACATTTTTGGTCATTAAAGTTTGAGAAAAGCGTAAGCAAGATCTCTTCATCTTTACATTTGTCATATTTCCTAATCAGGATAGCACGTATACGTATCTCTTTGGCTACAATTAACGTCAAGCTTTGCTCTTCAAAGATTTCTAAGAAAAATAGATATAGTCTGACCTTTTTAGAGGTGTCTTTCGAAACGTTTGGTAAATATTTTGAAAAAATGATGCGACATTTTGAACAATTGGTCGCAATAACTGGTATTGATTGTCAAAAATAGGTGAAATCCTCTTGTTGGGCGCCACCTTAAATATTTATTTGCTAACAATATAGAATTGCAGACCTTTACAAGAGTCATTTTATATTTTGTTGAAAGACATATATCGGATACTTTTTAGAAAGGGCAACTGAAGTCGTTCATTAACTAAACTTTGACAACATTTAGTTTTCAAAACTTCCTTGAAACCATTTAACTGAATACGCCTTAAACTAGAGCTAATCCCACATTTCTCATTCAATCACCGCAATTGTAAGACAATGCCAAAAAAAATAAGTTAAAGCCTCTTGTAGGGCGCCACTGTATATATGAATTTGCTTATATTGTAAGCAAATTCATATATACAGTGGCGCCAATATGGAATTTCATACTTTTACAAGACTTTCCAAATTTTTATGAGGAATTATATAAAAACAAAGACATAAGTCACGAATAGAAAATGATCAGAGTTATCATTTTGGACATAAAAACAAACAGGTGTTCAATTGGGCGCGATTTGATAGCAATTTTAAATTTCACTTCAAGGGTATCCATCGGCTTAACAGACAAATTGCAAAATTAAGCCCCCAAACCTGCCACCGACTATAAACGTACACATGTACAAATGTTTAGATTGTTATTTTTTATTCTATCTACTTTTTGCATTAAGTGCACAGACATTGTGTCAAAAAAAAAATCGGTTTAAATATTTTGGTTATATCTCTCGTTGGGCGCCACTTGATTTCTCAACACATATAATCGGTCACTGAAATGCATTTGGAGTAGCTTAATGCTTAAAAAGCTAAAACCTTATATTGTCCAAATTTACTATATACGTCTTTTCTAATAAATGTAAACATAACTAAGTGCTCACAAACACCTCTCGTTGGGCGCCACTTGGTTAACATTTTTCTAAACATTGTCAAAACTCAAGCATTCGCATATCTTTCGAGGATTGTATAAATCAAACCTAAATAGAATAGGTCTAAAAACATACTTTGGCTCCAAAGCGATCCCAAATCGCAATTTGGCTCTCAAAATAAAGTAGGAATACTTTTGGTTTATTTTGTCAGCGTTATACAAAGAGATCACCCTATTGGAAGATGCTCTTATTTTTACAAATGGCCGCCAATGTCAAGTCTGTTTTGAAATTTGTGGACTAGACAGATGTATAATACAAGTGAACAAGTCATGGAACGATACACTCCCCAAGGACGCGGAATAATCGAAGTGGACGATTTTTCGGCCTAACTCATAATGAGTGATTAGGCTCATTTCGACCTCAGCGGGTACGTGAACAAGCAAAACTATCGCTTCTGGGGCAACGAAAATCCACGAGTAATTTATGAGAAGCCATTACACCCGCTCAAAGTTACTGCAAGGTGCGCTGTTCACGCTGGAGGAGCATCGGGCCATTTTTTCGAGAACGCCGCTGGTCAAACGAGAACAGTAGACGGTGCGCGCTATAGGGCCATGTTAACCGAGTTTTTTTTTCCGCAATCGGACGAATTAGGACTTAAGGACATGTGGTTCCAAAAGGACGGGGCAACGGCACACACTCCGCGAGCCACAACCGATATTCTGAAGGCCAAACAACATCGGATGACTTTTTTTCCCACCTTGTACATCATTTATAATTTTTACCACTATGCGTCTTAGTAACAACTTTAACTACCAAATGTGATTGCGAAATAGACATGGCATGAAATCATCATTACCTTGAAGCATAAATATACGTCCAAATGGTGTTTAGAAGGTTTTGACTTTGGTTCGCTCCGAATTCATCCAAGAACACAAAAAACCATTACCTTCTGCGCCATTTTTTTGTTTTATTGAAAAGTAGACTAATTTGCATCGTTTTCGTTTTTTCATAAAGCCAACTGTTCAAATTCAAATGCCAAATCCAATTTTTTGTAAGGAAAATAAGCAAGATCTCCCGTTGGGCGCCATTCCATTTTTTGTAAAATAAGTTGTACTTGACTTCTTTTGTTATCCAATGATGTCATGTATGGAAAATAGGTAGGATACCTCGATGGGTGAAATACCAATAATTTAAAATATGGGTGCCAATATCAGTTGTACTTGACTTGAAAAAAATAGGTAGGGTCCCGCGTTGGGCGCCATTCAATTAGTTCTTGAAATAAGTGGTTATAGAACATTTTCAATACAATTTGTCTTACTCAACATTGACTAGTTACTCTAAGATTACAAAAAAAAATTATTTCAAGCGTCAAAGCAGCTTGATATTCCATTTCTAATAACAAATTCCACATGACTGCGCACACACTTATTTTGTTGACAAAAATAAACCAAACGATGTGTGGGAGGTAATGAAACTGTCCAAACCATTACATTCCAAATGTGTCAAGTGACATAAGTGCGTTCGAAGTGCGTATTAATAGTACCATTCGCGTCATTGTGTAAATTTAAATAGATAATATCTACCAATAACCCATAAGAAATATTTATAGTCAACCCCCACGGTTGTCAATATCCGCCTAAAGTCAAATCTTCTTCTTTTCTGGGTCAATGTCTCCCAAAGAAATCCACTTGTCAGTGGTCTATAATATTCTTACAAAAAAAGGAAAAGAATCCGTTTACACAAAAGGCATTAATCCTCTTCTGAATGCGTCATTCGTGGCACTTTGTCTGAGCAAATTCAAAGTGTGTACTCCTTAACCAAGTCAAGCGTTCGTGGCACTTCACTCTCGCTCCAAAGTATCCTCAAAGTTTTGATTCTCCTTCTCCTTTTTTATGAGGCATTCACAAACATTTATGAACGTTCTTCTTTTCTTAAAAAAAAAATTCATCGCTTCTTGGATTAAGGCTTTAATGTAGCACTTTCCATGAGATGTGATGTCTCAATGGTCTGTTACCCCATGTGCGAGGGAGAGAATGCCAATTTCACTAACCCAATTAGGAGCTACAAAATGGAATTATTTTATTATTTATGCTAGCATTAACGGGATTATCAAAAGAACATGACACACAGGGAAAAGAACATGAAACAAAGGACACGTAAAAAAAGCTTAGAAGTTAATTATATGTCACGGCGCCAAATAACAACCAACAAAACGATGCGTCACTCGTCGTATGATTTGGGTCAAGGCAGCTTGGGTACATTAACATTTATTGCCAGGGTAGACATTGAAACATATGTATGCTTTGAAGACGCTCTTGTGTATCCCAAAATGATAAGGATACACAAGAGCTGGGGAAGAAAAAGGGTGTCGCAAAAGTTACTGAATATTTAAGCGATTTTCCGAAAAAAAGGTTCATAATCGTTATGCACACACTTAGTTCTACCACTCTCTGGATGGTGTTTTATTTATGGAAAAAATGTCAATAAGTGTCACATGAGTTGTTGTCAGTTAGGATGAATATGTGATAAATATTGCAAATAGGGTCTTTTTTAGTGAGGAGGTTTTTAGAAGCAAGCCATGATATTGATTGACACTTTAATGCGGACTTGAGGTAAAATGTTCAGCACTTGTGTTACCCAGTTGATGAATATGAGGAAAGATAGCTCTTAGTGCAGCTTTGTCATACTATTTGGCAACAGGTGTTGAACATTATTTTGATTACTATGACCTTTTAGTATGTTGGTAATGTGAAATGGGAGGTTGACATCAATTTATTATGGAAAATAGAACTTTCTCAGACAAAAATGAAAGGAAAAGCTAGATTTCATGGCCTGAATGAGCCGTTAATACCTCATATATTTAGATTTCTATACTCGTACAGATATTGCATAAAAACAAAGCCAATGGATATGCATAAAAACAAAGCCAATGGATATGATACCGTCTTTTAAATCGAAACATGTCTATTGAGAAAAGCATATATTTACCAAGTTCTCCATGTTATAAAATGCCAAAGTATATTTGTTCTAGAAAGGCAATCATATTTCCGTTAATGGAGCGTTTAGTTTTTCTTAATCGGTCAACATAAGCTTTGGCTATAGCAAATGCGATGTTTTTTTCCGATATTCTATGTTTTTATTTAAAGAGTTTGCTGAGCAAAATTTTGACTTTTGATATGCTGGAAAGTCAATTCCTTCGATATTACGGCTACATAAGATTCATTCTAGTGATCTGTGCATATAAGAGTTGGAAATATCGCCAAGTAGTCGGAATAAACTCAGTAACTAAGCTCACTCTTCAGAAAATTATTATATTGATGTCATAATGTTCATATGCATACTATTAATTAAAATTTTAAGAAACATTAAGTTTTTTGAAACCGATCCACGAGAACACGAAGACGGTGTAAATTCGAGTTTATGAAACGAAAAAGTGTAACGTAAGTAAGAGAATAAGATAAAACCAGTTTCTTTGTTATAGTTTCCGTATTCTTCGACTCCTCTTTAAGCTATGGTTAGCAATCCCACTACTCTACCGTGCGACGCGTCGTATAGACACAGTTTCACTTCTACACTCGATATTTTGTTATACATGGATCATTGGTTTGTAACGGGCTATATTTTAATTTTTTTTTTAATAATCGAATAAAACACTCAAATTTGTATCAAATATTCAAAAAATTTATTGTAATCGATAATCAGGCCTTTGCCATTTACGTTTTTAAGGCAACTTCATGAAAATGTTGACCGCCGCCCCGTTTCAAATGGTCCATGCGTAAGGTCCAATTTTGTTTCACTTTTTCGAGCATTTCGGCCTGTATTCCACGAATTACGCGTGTTATGTTATCATGTAAGGCTTCAATCGTGTTCGGCTTGTCCACACAGACTAACGACTTTACATATCCCCACAAGAAATAATCAAGAGGCGTAAGATCGTATGATCTTGGCTGCCAACTCACAGGGCCATTTCGTGAGATAAGCTGCTCTTCAAATTCATCCTTCAACATTTCCATTGTTTCACGAGCTGTTTCGCTTGTGGCATATTGTATGACATATGGCTGTTCACCACTCCAGATGCGACGGCTTTGCTTATTTACGTATCCCTTTAGCCAGAAATGAGCCTCATTGCTGAACACAATTTTTCTATAAAACAGCGGATTTTCCTGGAGCTTTTCTAAGGCCCATTCATCATTGTGGTAGGTCATTCGACCTCAATTCTTGCACAAGTTGAATTTTATAGGCTTTCAAGCCCAAATCGACATGTAAAATTTTTCACGTGGTTGAATAAGACATGCCCAATTGCTGGGAACGGCGAAGAACTGACATTTTACGATCTTCATTAACACTGGACGCTACGACTGCAATATTCTATTCGGTGCGCAGTGTACGCATGCGAGTCGATGGTTTAATGCCCAACAAAGTAAATTTGGTGCGAAATTCGGTGATAGCAGCACGAATTGTTGATTCCCCAGATCGATTAGGACGGCCATAATATGGTCGTAACAAACAGTGTATGCACATTTTTCACACAGCACGAATTTTGATAATAAATTTCAATAACTTGCAATCGTTGCTCGTTTGTAAGTCTTTCCATGATTAAATGGCAGATACTGAAATATTTTTACTTTGACAGATGACGTTTGGACGCCATTACTAACCAGTGCTGCCAAACTGAAAAACTTAACTCTTAAAAAAATCACCCTTACTTACTTGAAAAACTGTGACATCTACTACGGACCGTGTTATAGTGAGCAGAAAAATCACCCGTTAGCATTAAATCAACAGCCGCATTGCCATTCTCATCAGTGATTTAAATGAATAATCGGTGATCATCGATTAACGTCTATTTGGTACAATTCGACGGATTAAAAGTTGCAGTTCAGACTTCGAATGTATATAATAACCATCTGATGTGAAGTGCACTTTAATTCATTTTCCTCTATTTTCAGAATTAACTAAAGCTATCGAATCTGTTTAAAAATCTTCCTCTTTGTAGTTAGATAACTATATGGCACATGCTTCATCGTCGACCCATCATAAACTCCTAATCATTTTCGAACTTTTTTTCTAACCTACAACTTATTGGTTTCTAACGCGTGTGGATGGCCACGGTGTAGTTGTAATGTGTTCGCTTTTATTTATTTTTATTCAAATTCAAAAGAAATAAAAAAAGGTCGGTTGTTATACCTAAAAGTATGCACCATCTTGAAATTTCTTCAAACTTAACGAATACAAGAAACAACGACTCCACGAAGTTAATTCGGACACCACCCATGGAGTAAGACTACACTACATCCAAAATCTTTCCTATCACTCTCTTTCTTCCCCTTCTATAACGCTCGTGTTTTGGTTAAATATATAAAGGGTGCGTGTAAATTATAAAAAAAAATTATTAAGGCACCATTCATATCCACCGTATAGCTGATTGATGAATTGATCAGATGTCCAATCCTGGATATTAATTCTTATATTACTAGAAATAGTGGTTTGCATCAGGGTAACTATTTAGTCCTAAATTTGTCGTCATTTAAGGAGAGATGCATGCGCTAATACCACATCAGAATTACGATGAAGCATCAATTCCTGTGAACTGATACTTCATCTGATATTCTGATTCCACAAACCCAACCCAACCTACCAAACGATTCCTGTAACAATATTAATTGCATTTGTTGCGAAATTCGATTCAATATGTTTCCATTCTTCGAAAAGTTAATAAATTCGAAAATATTCGAAGAAAAACATGGTAGTGTCCTTTTTAAAAGTAACCAAAACTGATTTTCTGGAAAACACCCATTTTAAAAAGTCCCACTTAGTTTCGTTTGCAATTAAAGAAAATTCAATTTGCATTAACAAAAGTAGAATTAATTTAATTTCGCATAAATTAATGAATATTTCTGAACGCAAAACCGAATGATTTACAAAAGAAAATTTTTAATGACAGCATTTCGCCTGAAAATGGACTCATCATTCTTTCCGCTGAAAAAGTCTCCCTTGGTTGCGTTCCAAATTATAAAGGGTGATCCATTTCGAGGTTCCCTACTTTTTTAAAGAAAAAACACAGAAAATTCAAATTTAATGGAGAATGTTTATTATCATTTGAAAGAACATTCTTTGGAATTTATTTTTTGAAGATTATGTCTATCAAATGTTGGCCGTTGCTACGTCGCAGATGGTCCATCCGTTGAGTCCAATTTTCGATCACTCGTTCGAGCATTTCGACTGGTAACTGGCGAATGACACGCGTGATGTTTTTCTCCAAGGCCTGAATCGAAGCGGGTTTGTCGGCATAAGCTTTTGACTTTACATTTCCCCACAGGAAAAAGTCTAACGGTGTGATATCACACGATCTTGGTGGCCAATCGACCGACCGGTGATGGTGTTGCGAATAGTACGCTCAGTAGGCCGATTATGTTGACCATAAGTTGAGCGAAGTGCACGAAACACATTCCTCACAGAACGTGAATTTTCATAATAAAGTTGAACAATTTGTAAACGCTGTTCACGCGTAAGTCTTTCCATTATGAAATGCCAAACAATACCAAACAAAAATAACATGACAGCATGACACGACTCACACGTGATCTGTCAAAAAAGGCTATTGGAAAAAGTATCTCTACTTGGATCACCCATTACTTCTGTTCTTGAGTTCGAACTTAAACACTCGAAAAAAACAACTACGGGTACGCAGAGAATTTTTCTTGTAATATAGCCCTCAAAATCACGTTTCACTTTCTACCAATTGACAAATCGCGTCCAACTCTGCCCTGAGGTTGAGGGAATCGCATCCTAACGTGACATATGCTAAACTTCGAAACTTCGAACATGTATTTTTTTAAATTAATTCCTGTAGCTTGTTCTTCTTTATTATTGCGACTTGTCGAAAGTAGCATTTTTTTCAAAATGGTCGCTCTGTTCCAGAAATGGGATTATTTTCTGTTTTTTTTTTTTTGGGGCAGATTAAATTTCTTATATTGCTATAAAACTATTACTATAAGGTGAGCTGACTAAAATCCACCATAAAAAAATAGTTAAATAAAAAACCTGTCACAAGTCTAATTATTATGGTTGAAATGGGTAGAAAAGCTGGATCAGACGGAAGTTCCTTCATTTAGACTTTGTATTGACTGCAACGGTTTTTGTCTCTTTCTCTGGGAAATCAGAAAAGCCAATAATATTCTACAGCGTTCTAAACAATCTTTACAAAGCAACGTCAGTGTGACCAGGTCCGTTTTGACCCTGATATTTGCTTTGCTTTCCTGCTTATTTCCCAGAACGCGGCGTCTCTCTCTCGTAGGACTCGTAGGATTAGTAGTAGATTAGTCACAAGTCCACGCTTATTGGGGTTTAAACCGGTAGCCAAACTACACATTTCGACTGTATGACTGTCTCTTACTCTGGAAAATCAGAAAAGATAATAATATTCTACAGCGATCTGAACGATTTTACAAAGCAACATCAGTGTGGTCAGGTACGCTTTGTACCTGATATTTCCTTAGTTTTCCTGCTTATTTCCCAGCACTCGGTAGGACTCGTAGGATTAGTAGTAGATTAGTCACAAGTCCACGCTTATTGGGGTTTAAATCGGTAGCCAAACTACACATTTCGACTGTATGACTGTCTCTTACTCTGGAAAATCAGAAAAGATAATAATATTCTACAGCGATCTTAACGATCTTAACGATATTTACAAAGCAACGTCAGTATGTTCCCGATATTTTCCGTTTTACTGTTTATTTCCCAGCACTCGGCGTCTTAAAGTAGGTCTCGTAGTATTAATAGAATAAAAGACCACAATAGACAAAGAAACTAATAAGCCCTACTCTTCAAAGAAGTACTTCTATAGTTCAGTTCTATTCCGCAGAAGGTGTGGGTTCGATTCCTAACCGTTATATTCGAATTTTCAACGATTACTAGAAGTTTAATGAATTTGCAGTCTTAGGGCCCAGTTAAAGCTATCATTGAACAACTTCGTTGGAACACAACACATGATGGAAGTGAAATGTTACACCCATTACTACTCGTAGGAATTATTGGAAAATTCCATTTCAGTTCGGTGGAATGGCAAACATTACTTCATTGATCATTGAAAAAAAATCATTGAAAAAAAAACGAACTGATTTTCTGCGAAACTTAGACGAAAAATTTAAATGTTTTTTGGATAATCATGTTCCAAAAACTCATAAGCTTTGTTTTGACATGAACTCGCCAATGATTGCATTTATAAAAAAGCTTCATGCAGTAGAAGAACATTTTCAAAGAAAGTTTTCAACGATAGCTATAACTGAGCCCATACCTATCAATCTTCATCCACTCATATTTTTAATCAACACAATTCCCATATCAACACATTTGTGAACGCAGCCACGAGCTGTCAATTCATCTGGTGAAAGGTAAATGAATGCTGCGTCTAACACCGCAAATGAATGCGTCATACACCTTAATTGAAAGCAGTTCATACAAGGTGGCGCAAAAATAACCTTCCGATGTTTTTTTTCTTAACGTGTATTTCGCATGTGTTTACTACACAAATTTCAAAACAGAACTGACATTAGGAGCCAATCGCAAAATTTATAGCATTTTCTGATAGGAGGATTACTTTTGCGCCACCTTGTTCTTTAAATTGCTCGGCAGGAAAAGTTTGTCTGCCCTCTAACCGTTATATTCAAGTTTAAAACGCTATTCAAGAACTTTAATGAATTAACAGTCTTTACCTAACCATCTTCATACACTCATAATTTTAATTAACACAATTCTTCCCATATCAACACATTTGTGAACGCAGCCACGAGCTGTCAATTCATCTGGCGAATAGTAAATGAATGCGTCTAACACCGCAAATGAAAGCGATTCATATTTTTTATTGACGGCAGGGAAAGTTTGTCTGCCTTTCCTGGTAGCAATTTTTAAAGTGAACAATTTACAAAAATATCTGTCTAGTGTCCTTTTGTTCTGTTTTTTTTTTTTTTTGTTAAATATGAAATTCCACTCCAAAGTTAACGTCGCGTTCTACCTAATTTTCTGAATTAGGTGATAAACATCTCAAAAACGATACTTTTATTGCAAATTTCAGACAGCTTCAAGTCGTAAAATATTGTACCTATTTATGATAAAACATAATGGCATCCACATCGACAATTTTGATAGGCGGTGTGCTTTCGTAGAATAAATGACACATAAACGTCCTTCAAAACATAAATAAATGCAACTCTCTCCATACAGATGTGGACATCACAATGTCAATATTCTACCTACTGATTTACAAGCAAACCCATCTAATTTCATAATATTCCGAGAACGACTTCATGATTCACGTCAACAAAGAACCTAATGCCCCCAGAGTTTGTTTTGCCTGTCAAACTTAAAATTAAGTTAAAAATAAATTTGATTTCACAACCAATTAACAGCACGCACACAATCCCATCTCGCAGGGGAAAACCCCACACAAGGGTGGCAAATAACGGAGAAAAAAAATCACCCCCAAGCTAGCTGTAAACAAAAACAAAATTTCTTATCTCAAAAATAATTGTTTTCGTGGCGAACCAAACAATAAAATCACAAAATCAACAAGCTGCTACTCTCTCCGCTACTCCCTATTCAGAATGGCGAATGCAATAAGTAAATTTCACGAATATATCTAAACAAAATTAGGTATCATCCCCCTCCCCCTTACCAGTCGTAACTTTGTTGATAACACAAAAAATAAAATGAAAACAAATCAAATTAAAGAAAAAAAATAAATAACACCAAAAGATAAAGCCAAACAAAGAACCTCACAACAGAATAGAATAACAACAAAATATTAGTGCACAGAGTATAGCGAAAGAATAAACAAAAGGTAAATTCTTCTTTTTATTGCGTTTCAGAGAATAAAAGTCAGTGACACGCCGCAAGTTCCTTCCACCATACATGCAAACCACGAATAGATTCCCTCCCGATTATCGGCCAAATCATCCCCCGCCCGTACAGCAGGCTATGGTTGTTCCGTCCAGCTAGTGAACATAAATTAATGTTGTTTCTCCATTAGCAGTGCGCTCCTGGGTTTGCATTCCGCCCCAAACCTCACCCAACATGAGTCTTTTTTGCTTCTCTATATTAGTGTTGTACATCAAGCAGGTCATCCACCCCACTTACGTCAAAAAAAAAAAAGGTTAAAAAAAAACAAAGCTACATGCAATAAAATGTAAACTGTTCTCGTCTTTTTTCTCTCTCTCTCGCTCTTTCACTCCCTCTTTCTACAAGTTCGGTTGGGTGGCCTTCTTCTCTTTCTACACGTATACCACCAACCACCCCACATCCGAATGAGACGATGGTATGATGAAGTGTTGAGTCGTCGCCTTCACAGAACAAAGCGTTGTCGACGCAAACAAAAAAAACACATTCAGCCAGCTGCACAAAAAACTCTCATTAAACGCGCTATACCATCACCCTCATCCGGCCGCCCTTCGTTTATAACAAAAACTCCCCTCTCAGACAGACGACAAAGAAAATTGTTGGGCCCTAAAGCGAATTGGAGGGCGCTTGCCATCACCAAACAATAGAGGGCGAACGAAAAAAAAGACGCGATTCCAATCAAAATGACGTAACACTGTGTTTCATTTCATGTGGTTTTAGTATGTTCTCGTGGAGCTTAAAAAAATAAACGTCGTTCTCACTTCTCACTGGATATTTGTCGGTGTATATGTGCTATAAAAGAGACGGCGAATATTTGTGTGTTTGTTTATACCTACCCTTGCGTTTGTTGATTACACAACACAACGCGGCATTAAATTTTGCAAACGTATGTATCAAAAAAAAAACACGCACCACCATCTTTTCATCATTTTTTCGAACATCCCCCACCTGTCAATGTCAGACATCACTTTCGTTCGAATATTCGAAATTAATTAAAAATAACCCCAAAATACTTAAATCAAAATCCCTAATTGTTATATCATCGCATAGGCGGTGAGAAGAGGAGAATAATGAACAGCAACGGAAAAATGGCGTGAGGCGTGACACAAAAATGAGAGCTTTCTGGAAATGCTTTCCATATATTTGTTTGATTGAAAAATGTTTATTCCTTGACGTTCTAGGTATAAAAAACATTTTTTTTTGTTCTATTGAACACACTCTCAAGAATAGCCACACTCAACTCACTATTCTATCAGTTCTCTTACTAACGGAACGGATGGTTAACTGAGTTTATTTTCACAGTTTGTTGAGCGTTAAATGGATGCGGCATCGGTATATCGTTATGCCGGCTATTTAGCGTGATGGCGCCTTCTTCTTTTTATATCTTTTCCTTGTTGTGTGTTATTTTAGCGTTTCTGCATTTCTTCATATCTTCATCTCTGTTTGGTTGTATTCGTAAGAGAGAAAAAGCTTCAAGTCTTCTCTTCTTCATCTCGTATTCAGCAAAATATATTTGAGAGAATATTGAGTTTTTGTTTGTTGAGTTTTGAGAAGGCAAACGTTTTTGTGGGCAACAACAAAAAACAAAAAGGAAAGAGTTACGTTAACAAAACCTTTGCGCAACTGCCAAACTCTTGTGCACTCGCAAGTCTTTTTTTTTTGTTTTGTTGGCTTTAGTTGAGTAACCCAAATATTATGGCTCTCCCTGAGATGTAACCTCGTTTTTTGTGGTGTAAACAAAAAAAATCGTGCGTTATTCAACAAGCAGCAGTCGACAGGGTTGACACTTTGAGAGGAAGTTGTTTTATTAAATTTAAAAAAAAAGTAGATCAAGAGGTGAAAGGGCACTGTTAACAAGTCTGGGACTTCTTTTTGAAGGATGTCTTCAGTTATATGTCGATTGACATACTAAGGCCGTGAGGCAATTAAGTTGAGATGTTAACGAGTGGGTACTTTTCGACACTAGTGTGGTGATTATAGACTTTTAATTTGAAACCTTTATTGTGCCTGTTCACACGAGAGTAAGATCACTGAGTGCAGGGAAATATGTGTAAGAGGAGGGGAATGAAAAACACACCACAATTTAGATTTATTCGGTGAGTAATTTTGACGTTCTCTTTTGTGGTCCTATTCCATCGTTCCGGAAAAGTCAAATTTATTCCATTTGTGTTTGAGCTCGAGGATAGAAAGGTAACATTACATTACAAGCTTCCATCTGCACGAGAAAATTTACTTTCCGCCATGATGGAAATTCCAGTTCCCCACGTTCCTCTTTGTTGTAGACCCTCGATATCGTGCGAGAATTCAGTTTTCGCCATTTTTGAATAAGGGAAGAGCAGAGAGAAATTAAAATACGCAGAGTATTGTTCATTACGTGTGAACACCCAATGTTCCTCTCGTGTGAACTGCGACATTCAGTGGCAAGTTTTTGACGTTTTGTTTGTGTGGATCGTTTCTGATTCTTATTACCAGTCTTATGCAGGCGAAAAACAACATAGCGTGGAGTTTTTTTTTACGAATATGCAAAGCAATTTGTAAAATAAACTCAAATTGAGTTTTTGTAAACAAAAAATTAGCTTAACCATGCAGAAACGTCAGAAATTAGCTAGTGGATGAAATGTAACCCCAAGTTCTACGTAATTGTGATACAACCTTCATGAAATTAATCATGCAATATGGCAGTGTATCTAGGTACCTATATACAATTATTGTATATAGGTACCTAGCAATTATTGTAGACATCAGTAGAAAATTTTAAATACTGAATATGTACGGGCTCCCCCTCCGTTGAAGCAGTGAGTCTCTTCCTGAGATAAGTCATTCTTCCATCCCCTGGGCACGTGCGTTAGATCTTATATGCGTCATTAAGGAGGGATATGCCTCAGTAGTAGATGCAAGACACGGTATCACCTTTCTTGTAGATGGGTATGATATGACGCTAATATTACGGTCATCAATGATGCTTTCATCCACCCAAACCTTCTTAATGGTTGGGTGGATGCAAAGTTATATGGCAACATCAGAATTTAAGTCCTGGGGCCTGTACCACGAAACATTAAGTATTTGTACACAGAAACTCTAGTTATAAGTTAAAAATTACTTCTTGTGCAATACTTGTTGTATCGTGGTACAAGCCCCTGCTGGTTATTCATCCGAACCGGATGTATTGATACTATTCAGTTATTGATGGAGAAGTTAGCGCTTCTTTAATACTGGGAGGGTAGGTCTGGAAGTTAACTGGTTAACTTTTACAACCCAAATGATCCTTCTTTTTTTTTCGTTGATTTGACGGATTTCTCTGAACTTTGCCAGTCCACTTTTTTTTACTACGAAGGGCTCTGTTATCTGCCTGCTTCTAGCTTGATACTCTTCCCAAGCGCGTAGGTTATGGGTTGAAGCGTCTTGATAGGTGCCTCTTCTGTCACGTCTTTTAATACTTTACAAATATCTTTCCTTGTCGAATTCCGAAATTTCATCACCTTAGTGCTCCAACTCTTGCGAAATGTAATAGTAATCCCTTCGCATACAGAAATGAATAATGAAGGTTGGCTTCGGCTATTTCGTGACAGCTGTAATAAATGTCGCATGATTTTTTGTGTTTGAAGTAATGACATTGACATCACAGTACTTCGCTCATGAATGCAACGAACTACAGACACATAACAGCACTGTCGACTGAGGCCATCGGCTGGGACAGAGCAAGACATTAATACAACAGAGAGAGAGAGAGAGAGAGAGAGAGACAGAGAGACAGGTAGACACATAGAAGGAAAGCTATACAACATAAACCTACGTGCAACAGATGAGACATAGATTTATATTGTCATCATCGCACGGGTGGCCCACAGATAAGCTGGCGATTTTTGTAGAAAAAGAATGCTGCCGAAGCTGCAGCTTGAAACCGCAGCGTTTGGCTTAGCAGTCAACTACGCATTCATATAAGTCATGGCCACCTGCTGTGTTTAAAGTACTGGTCTAGTCTTTCTCGTATTTTCTGGATCGCGGTTATGTCTGGCCTGTACCGCACTAGGAAATAATCAAGATTTTGACTGTCATAAGTTCTTAAGATAGTAAACATACATCCCTAGTGATTATATGTTTTTTTTTTTAACGAATGCTGACATTTCCATTGATAGTGCACAACCATTGATGCCTTGAAAAATAACATTAATAGATAATCAAGCCTATCGCGAATAAATTTTCCCGTAAATTTTTCTCTTGTCAGCAATATAAAGCAGATTTTTGATTGGGAACAGTCTCCCGGGAAAATTTATTCGCGATAGGCTTGAATAACGCTTTAAACACGGAAGTGTCATTATTCTCTTTTATTTTAGAACAAACTAGTGGCAACCCTGTTCTCCCACAGCCACTCTAAAACTCTCTACGAACACCACATACAGAGCACAGACACAACAAAAAAAAAAGTAACCTTCCTTCTAAAAGGTTCTCAACTTTGTGGCTCTTAAAAAATTCTCTTTTCAACTGTGTTTCACAGTATTCAATGTCTTGTGCAAACAAAAACAAAGGCAGGCAAGGAAAAAGCGATTAGTCATCGATATATGCCATATGTTAAAACGCGTTTTCATTCTCAAATAGGCTGACGCTTCCGGTACTGTAATGTTTGATATTTCTCCCGCTGCAAGACTGTTTACGATCACTTTTTGGTGAATAACAGCTTCACTGGTTCGTTCATCTATGATTTCATCATTACCAACGTTCAATTCATCAATTTCAATATCAACGCCTCAGCATATTATTCTAATGACAGTTCTCCACTCGAAATACGTCAGTGAATAATGAAAAATTATCCGCCACTTGAAATCCGTTAAAACTTGTCAAGAAAGTGCGGCAGAGAAATGGAGTGCAAATAGGCCGAACCTAATTGGCGAATTTCGTGTTAGCTAATGTGACAAGCGGGGAGTTTTCTTTCTTTTAATCTCTTACAAGTGTGCGAATACGGCCCGCAATCAATAAAGATCGCAAATCACATCCGTTGAAGAGCTAATTTGTCAAAAGTGACATATGCTTATGGCAAAAGTCACATCACGGTTTGGTTTTACCCCCGCGTGCCATAACCCATGTGAACATCACTCATTCATAAGATGGGAATTTTTGAAAATTGAAAAATCACTTTGTGCTCATCTGTTGGTCGGTTAATTTTTTGGGGCAAAAACTTCCAACGCGAATGGAATGGAATGGAGATGTGCTCTAGATTTAATTTATGTGGCGTATATCTGTGGATTTGATGGCGACTGCAGCTAAAGTGTGGATGTGGATATCGCTTTACCGTTTCACATGACCCACTTTTTTTTTTTTTTGGAAGAAGGACCGCACTCAACTTGGGAGATTCGGAATAGTTTTTGCTTTTTTTTTTTAAGATTTTGCACACACTGCATTACGTTTAGATTACGAGATGTTGTTTAGATGCTCCAATTTCTATTGAAGGTGATGGGGAGGGGGGTTTGGAAAGGATGTGGATATACACCGCAATTGGGCGGTTGTTTATAGACCGTTAAATTGGAATTCGACTTAACTTATAGCTGAGGGTGGAAAAGTATACACTTTGGGAGAAACATTTCGTTTTCACCAATTTTGTCCTTCCTTGACCAAGTTTGGTAAAGTTATTTCGGTCAGAAGTTTCCAAGGGCGTTTGTACTTGTGTGTCTGTTCGTGGGCTGAAAGATACATGATCTGAGGGTATATGTGCCGGGAATTTTGTAGTTAGGGAAATAGCATCTATTTAAAATATTGACGTTGTTTTAGGTGCTGTTTTATTCATAAATTTACTAAACATGGAATAAGGAAAAAAAACTTAAACTTTGACTCCATTTTGCGTTTCACTTGTTATTTGTTCCATAATTCATAAAATACGGCTTTGAAAGAACGACGTAATCGGAGTCAAAAGAAAAGTGGTTCCTTAATATATAGTATGGGTTACGTATCCCTCCGGAACAACTCCTCCGACAACTCCGTATGTGAAATGCTATTCTTCACAAAGCAAAGCAGAGATTTCCTGCAACTTGCAGACACTAAAATGTCTTCGACTGCGCGCCTTACCCTTTCTGCTAAAAGGGTACATCTATAGTTATTTTGTATGTACACATCACGAAAGTAATTCATCATTGTTATAAGCTGCAGAGTAAGGAAACTATTTATTGTCCCGAAAATACTTAATATGCAGGTGATTTCTTAAGCTTTTTTTTTGAAAATCGAATAAAACACTCAAATTTGAATCAAATATTCGAAATTTTTATTGTAATCGATAAATAGGCCTTTGCCATTTACATTTTCAAGACAACTTCATGTAAATGTTGTCCGCTGTTTTTTTTTTTCAAATTTCGGGATGTATTCCACGAATTCCGCGTTTTATGTTATCCTGAAAGGCTTCAATCGTGTTCGGCTTGTCCACATAGACGAACGACTTTACATAACCACACACGAAATAATCAAGAGGTGTTAAATCGCATGATCTTGCCGGCCAACTCAGGGCCATTTCGAGACACAAGCTGCTCACCAAATT
The DNA here is from genome assembly GCA_949824845.1 of Rhingia rostrata. NCBI lineage: Eukaryota > Metazoa > Arthropoda > Insecta > Diptera > Syrphidae > Rhingia > Rhingia rostrata. The sequence goes on along the minus strand of OX463757.1, from coordinate 16,197,019 downwards.
CATCCTTCAACATTTCCATTGTTTCTCGAACTGTGTGGCATGTGGCACCGTCATGATGAAAGTACATGTCAACCAAGTTGAACTCAGCCAACTGGGGCAAAAAAAAAAAAGTCGCGTATCATGGCTCGATATCGTTCGCCGTTGACGGTAACGTTTCTTCCACGGTCGTCTTTAAAGAAAAATTGACCGATGATGCCACCAGCTCATAAACCACACCAAAATGTCGTTTCTTTGGGTTGCATCGGTAATTCTTGTATGGCCTGTGGCTGTTCATCACTCCAGATGCGACAGTTTTGCTTATTTACGTATCCGTTGAGCCAGAAATTAGCCTCATCGCCTCATGGAGCTGTTCTAAGGCCCATCCATCAAAAATTAGATGTTGTGGTAGGTCATTCGGCTTCAATTCTGGCACAAGTTGAATTTTATAGGCTTTCGAACCCAAATCGACACGTAAAATTTTTCATTTTTGAGTAACACATCACCAATTGCTGAGAACGGCGACGAATCAACATTTCACGATCTTCAATAACATTGGACGCTTCGACTGCAATATTCGCTTCGGTACGCACTGTGCGCATGGGAGTCGATGGTTTAATATCCAACAAAGTAAAATTGGTGCGAAATTCGGTGATAGCAGCACGAATTGTTGATTCACCAGGTCGATTAGGACGGCCATAATATGGTCGTAACAAACGGTGCATGTACATTTTTCACAGACCACGAATTTTGATAATAAATTTCAATAATTTGCAATTGTTGCTCGTTTGTAAGTCTTTCCATGTTTAAATGGCAGATACTGAAATATTTTTACTTTGACAGATGACGTTTGCATGCCATTACTAACCAGTGCTGCCAACCCGAATAACTTAACTCTTAAAAATCACCCGTTATATATGGTGTCCACTATGACAATTATTGGCAACTTTCTGTTCGCATCGATTATTGTTAGATAGTGAGTATCGGAACAAAATAAGGGTCTATTTTCTACTTCGAGTTTCCACATGCCAGACATTTCACTTTTTCAAGGCCTTCCATCTGTGTACATTTGCTACCACACTTGTCGAGTGCTTAAAAAAATTGTCAGGCTTCAACTTGTCATGAATTCTGTGGCAAAATATAACTTCAACGTAATTTAATTAGTTTTGACAAGTCAAATGGACTTTGAATTTTTGTTGTCATCATTTGTTTTTTATCTGACGTTCAAATTGCAGGTATTTAAACACAGGCATCTTCTTTGACATCAAACATATACTACAGATAATGACCTTCAAAATCCAATTGGCATCGGTTTTTTAAAAGTCTTTAGTTACAGTTGCCAGCAGAAAGTGCGTTAACAAAACGTCTGAGTTCTTATTTTTGACAATTTCAAAGCAGTCGATGGAAAGTCTCTTACTAAACTCTTGAAAATGTTGACAAGTATTCAAATTAAAACGATTTTCTAATTTAAATATCAATCACTGTACAGTACACTGTTCAAATTTATGACATAAATTTCATCTGCCCTAACGGAAAGATATTATAAAGAAAAAGTAATTATTGCAAAATGTCAATCTCTTAACAGACAATCGTTTATCAAAACATTTAAAACGCCTACAAAACTTCATAGTAAAACGATTTTTAAAGTTAGTTGTTAATCTGTCAGTAGGTGTCATTTCTTAAAGCAGATTTCTATGATTTGTTGTGAGGCAGCTTTAACGTTCCACCAGTCCGAAAAGTTTTACTATTAGTTTCACATGTCTGATATGTCAATCTTGGACGATTCTCGTTTAAATGTCAAATGGCGGTTTTATTTTGACACTTGTGACAAAATTTTAATGTTCTGGTCATGTTGTTCTTCAGTATGCGTTCTGTTTTTTTTACGATCCTTATTTACCTCGTCTATCCACATTTGTGTTATCTGTTATATTTTAAGATGTCAAATTTGACGTTTATCGGAATAATTTTCAATTAAAGGAGCTAGTGGAATATATGATATACAAAGCATTTATGTAATACTACAAAACGGCATTGCATACTCTTAATGTGTATTTCAACATTTGACAGATGTCATAACCGCCACGATTATTGAAAATTCCATCGCAAAACGTACTACACAATGTCCAGTTGGATGAAAATACGCATTCTGTTTTACTACAAAGAGCCAAACTACTTTGCATTCAATGCAAATGAACGCCGACACACCATTTATGCAATCAATTCTCAATTGCAAATTACATCAACCCTTAGGTGGTTTAATCACAAACTCGCCACTTAGTTTATAAACACACCCATTTCCAACATTACGTCACAAAAACTTGAGTGCTATTTTGCAATAGTAATTTGAATTTTTTTTTTTTTTTGCAACTTCATCTAATCGAAATTCCGTAGTATAGATACATAGATAATGTATCTGTTCAGTCCGATTACAACATTGTATATGAATTGCACCACGCTTTAGTTGAAAACTGTTGTTGCAAATGTTTGAAAACTGTTCAGAAAAAACTGGAAAACATTTTCAAAATGCAATTCAAATTCACAATCGTCTGAACTTTATGACCTGCGGTAGATAAACCTTATTTTATATACAAGTTTTTGCAATTAGAACGTACTTTGTTGCCTTGAGATTATGTCACGAAAGTGTGGATGAATGAATGGCACCGAAATTGGAATATGCCCAGGATGTATTTTTAGAGTTACGAGGTGTTGTTATGGCAGAACATTGGGCGAAATTAAGTCGGGTGAATGAACATCAAAGAGGTGTCTTAGTGGAATGGTCTTGCATTTATGTGTGCGTCACGATGAAATGGGAAATTAACGAGAGTTTAGTGAACTTTTCTTTTAATTAGAAACGTTTTATGACAGCTCGGTAGTTTGGGGTTAAAATTATGGAGGATTGTTGTTTGGGACATTTCAAAATACATTTCGGCTGCAAATTAGTTTTATAACTAAATTATGTAATCGTAGGCAGGAACTTTTTAAGGAACTTTAAGGAATCTGGAGAAATTCAGACAAGGGGAGTGGTACTGTCAGTTATTTGCATTCAATTCGCTCAGAAACGCCGTCAAACAGCTGATATTGTATTCGCACAGCATAAAATATCTATTGTCCCGTTCTGCTGTACTACAAATTGAATCCCTCAACGATAACTCTCGAAATCTGAGATCTGTTCCACTAACTTTCATCGACCCATCTACTGTTATAACGAGCCGATGACCAAAATACAAAACAAAATAAAAAGAAGAGGACGCAATTTTCTTCCTTTATGTATACCACTATAATGTTCACATAAAAGGGTAGAGATAAACTTTCCAGTTTGACTATTTGTTATCGATTTGTCGAATACGAGGACAGCCATTTATTTAGTCTTGAGTGAACAACTAATGGAATCCATTTTGTCACAAAATTTTTGTGACCTACCCAACCTATTGAATGTTTTAGTGAGCTCAGCATTAGTAACATCCATTTGTGTGTCTGCATCAAGACTCTAAATTGTAAGTTTAGTAAACCATCTTAGTTCAATGATCGCGGATCTACCAGCCAAAAACCGTGCTAAAGATGGCTCATACTACTTGGATAAGCTTTGTTTCATCATCCAATTTATCCCACTTCCCTAGCAGAGAAGATTTCAGGCCACTGAGTGTCTCCGAAAGGTCAGTTTGCAACCTAATGATTCTCAGATGCATGCTCCAAACGTGTTTAATGGGATTCATAACCTGGCTCATCGCATGCCATGCTGGTAGATCCGCTCATACCATTTGGATAAGCATTGTTTCGTCATCCAATTAATTTCACTCCTCTATCGGAGAAGATTACAGGCCACTGAGTGTCTCCGATCAGTTCGCATCCTTATCATTCTCCCATGCATGCTTCAAATGTGTTAAATGGGATTCATAAACTGGCTTATCGCATGCTATGTAAATGAGAGCAAGAATAAGTATGTTCTGTCTACACGAAAGGACACACAACATCGACGAATCGGCCAGAACGTCACCATTGACAGATATAACTTTGAAGTAGTACGGGACTTTGTCTACATCGGCTTCGCTTATCTCGTCAGAAATTAAACGAAGAATTACTTTTGCCAACCGCTGTTTCTTCTAGCTAGGAAGGCAATTCAGTAGTAAAGCCCTCACTCGAACTACTAAGGAGATCCCATATAAGACCCTGATCATCCCTGTCTTGCTCTACGGCGCTGAAGCATCGACCGTCTCAAAAGCGGATGAAGAAATCCTTGGTCGATTTGAGAGGACAATTCTTCGAAAAATCTTCGGTCCCGTTTGCGTTGAAGGGCTATGGAGACGAAGATTCAACCAAGAACTATACGAGCTGTACAGCGACATGCCCCTGGTCAAAAAACACCGAATTGGACGTTTAAGATGGCTAGGACATGTAGAACGAATGGACATCAATACTCTGGCTCGCAGAGTCTTCGATTTCCAGCCAGACGTCAGACGCACTAGAGGAACCCCTCGCCATAAGTGGCGCACACAAGTAGAAACCGACCTCAACCAACTTGGGGTGCGCAACTGGAGGCAGGTAGCTAAGGACCGGGCTAATTGGATAGGCATGTTGGTTGAGTACCAGGTTCATTCCGGACTGTTGTGCCACTTAAATTATAAAAAGCATCGCCTGCCAATTCATCACTTCGATTTATTCTTGGATCACCAAGAGGTTTTCCCGATAAATAGCGCGAATGGAACCACATATTCCTCAAGGATGTTGTTGATGTGATATCTAGAACTCACCAATCCTTCCACGATCCACGCATCGTCGAAACGGAAAAACTTTCCAATCTCGGTGTTGTCTTTAATAACGACATTCGTTGACGTTCAATGACATATTTAACGTCGCTAAAAACACATCGAAATTTCTAAGTTTCCTAAGCCGATGTAAGAAAATTGTAATTCCTTTAACAAATGGAAGGCTGATACATGACGAACTCTATAGTTCGTCATCCCATTACGATACTGTTGCCGAAGAGTTTATCTCATCCGAGAAACACTCTGCTACGCAAATTTAATGAGAGCAGTCAAAATCTAGACTCATCCGTGAATAATAACTGTCTGCCTTGGTCTAATCCTAGTGAATGCGAGCAAATTCCATTTGACGTGCCTTGTGCATGAGCTTTGGTACACGGACGGTATCCAAACGCTGTTTGTTTTCGGTTCCGAGGTCTTTATAGCAACAACTACCGATAATCCCTTGCAGAAGTTGCCCTGGGTGACCTAACCCTTAAAGTTTTTTGTAGCAATTTCAAGTCTATTATACAAAAAATGTTTTCTTCAATATAATGCTCGTTTAACTACAAATAGAAAAAAAAATATGCAAACAGGCACACAAATAAGCCGTCCAAAAAATAACCAACAAAAAATATCAAAAATCTCTGCAAAAATATGGCGGCATATTAACATAATGATAAGCAGGAATAAAAGATTTATGAAGTCGGCATTTTGGGATATTTCATCAAATCAACTCAATTCCCAAAAAAAAATCTCATTTTATAATCTCATAATTCCGGCCGCACGTGGCGCCACAAGTTATCCTTCAACCGGTGACAACAACTGACACCTTAATCAGTGTCAAATTTTGGGTGCTGCCAAATCACGCTGCAAAAAGTGCTTTATAATTGGATTTCCATTTCTAACACGCTCGTTTAGTTATGTAACAATGCCATCTGTCGGTGACCTATTTCTGTCAAAATACCCATTCAAATCACTTTAATGTTCCCCTCAAAGACATGCACACATAAATCACTATCCAAACCCAAACATATCTGCCTTCGCCTTCTGGTCGCTAAATTGGACGCGGAATTTAACGCTCAATAGGGCATCCAATCAAGCGGTACACTAAAATGCCCCCCAGAGATAGAGATACACATCTATCTGTTACACGCAATAACATGCGTACAATCACATAATCAAGCTACAAAGTATCTCTCTCATGATTGCGTAACACAATAAAATAGACCTCAACATGTTCAAATTTGAAACGTAACGACGCGACGTACAAAACTAATCCATCAAGTTACCCGCACCCGATCATTATATTATAAGCCAACGCCAACTTTGTACTCATTGAGTTGTCATCAATCCACAAAAAGAAAAACAGCAACACACCTCCATAGCACACTTCCCATGAATCATGACTCACTCTGACACAAAGACCGAGTGAATCAGAATTACAATTGTGAACTTCTTTTGATTGAAAATTCCCAATTGAAAATCCGTCCTAAATTCAACAACTCGTGCATTTCCCAATGTGCAAACTTAAATGGAGCAGACAAAATGCCAGACAACAACGACTGGGATCTGAGAAGGTAGACTTCTTGTTACAAGGTTGCTTCCCAGTTCTCCTTAGTGCTTAAGTTTCGATTTCCTCAGTGTGTTACGTACCTCTAGAGTGGTTGTGGTTGACATTGACGTCGAATGGTGATGTATTTTGGTAAAAGTTGAAATGCACCCAAGCAAGTAGCAGCCAAAGCCAATCAAAACCAACATGTTGCCAATTTCTTTTAAGAGTGTTGAAGAGAAATAATTCTCTCTTAAAAGCTTCTCTAATACATTGAAAGATGCCTGACACATAACGCCATCTCTTAGGAAATGTCAATTTCATACCATCGACCGGTATTATATGAACTCTTGTTCGTATATTGCAAATATGCAAGACTACAAAAAATGATTTACGAAATCGTGTCTCTCGCGTTTATTACACAAGCAAAGTGCAACCAAGCGTCTTTTAGGGCATTGTTACACTCAATGACGACACACAAATAAACTTTACAATTTTGCAACAAAAAAACAAAAACACATTTAAATGTTACTCTGACGTAATGCGACCAGACCATTACCTGGCACACTGAGTTTTCTGACGTGTCATCTGAGTGTGTGCCTAATGACACTCAAACTCACAGCGGGTGCAAATGTGTACACATTTTGAATGACACGACAACGACTATGATGACGATGATGAGGAAAGATTATGTTTCACTTTTGGAGTATACACCAGAAGGCAATTATCTAATTTTCTTATTCAAACATAATTTGTGATGAAATGTAGCATATTGTCAAGCATGTGTGAATGCCGGTGGATGCGATTTTCGTTTTCATCTTGACAGTTGACAGACGCGAATGAGTGGGACATGGGCTGCATGCCAAATCTACATTAACTTGTAAAAAATTAAATAAACATGAGATGTAGATTTGTTTTGGTACATTTGTTTTTCGCTGAGAAATACCTAGTAATGGGTGAAAGATTAATTAATTGTCACGCGTTGAATTTGTTAAATCTAATATTATTTGCAACATTTTTTTTTTATGAAAATAAAATTGTTGCCATTTAGTATTTCAATTAGTTTTCAAAATAAAATGCAATTAATCCTTAAGGTTAGTGGTGACGTATAATGACAGTCAGTGGGTCACTCGTACACAAATGTGATGGGAGTTGACAGAAGGAGATTATGTCTTCTTTCAAACTTTTGTCTGACATGAATATGATGGGATTTGGTTGGGGATTTGTTATCTTACACTTTCGTTTAGGTTGGAAATAAATGTGTTGTGTGTTGATCCTACATTATGTAAAATTGTGACAGTTTCATATTGTCTTTTAAAAAGCAAAATGACATATGTCAACAAAGATTTTCAGAAGATTTAACTACATACTATCCAAAATTCAGCGGATATATTTTGAATGTATAATTGGTTGAAGGAATGACACTTGACTTTTTGACATTTTGGTTTAAATGGTGAAATGTCATTTATTTTCTACATAAAATCATATATTGTCTTATGATAAACATGAGATAAACATGATTATTATATGGCATGCATTTTATAGGGTGACCAGATAAGAACGATATGATAGTAATAATTTAGTCAATTACATAATCAATAATAAGAATAAAGCACTAGCTACCAGGGCTTTCGGCTATAAAATTGATTCTGGAGTTACCGAGTTATACAGGGTGTCCGCCGCGAAGGTATACTACTTTGTTTGTTTATAATTTTTGATTAAACGACAGAGAATGGATCTTATATTGATAAATGTTTTATTTAATGTCGGCAATAATGCATGGAATACAATATCAGGTAAATGTCCGCATCTGTTAGTCTCACAAATGCGGGTCTTTTGAGCACATTTTTCATTACATTCTCACACATTTCACGCGGTATTTCATTAATTTCATCACGAATATTTTGTTTGAGTTGCTCAAGCTGTTCTGGTTTGTTTGCATAAACCTTGCTTCTCAGATAACTCCACAAAAAGAAGTCCGGAAGAGTCAAATCAGGCGACCGTGGAGGCCAATCAACATCACAATTTCTTGAAATAACCTGTTGTGGAAAGAGGTCTCGCAGTAATTCCATTGGAATCTTGGCTGTATTCGATGTGGCACCGTCTTGTTGTTACCACATGTTAATCAAGCCCAAAGCAGGCAGTTGTGGCGTTTAAAAGTTTTCAATCATATCACGATATCGCTCCCCATTCACAGTTACCGTTACGTCGTTTTCATTTTCAAAGAAGTAAGGTCCAATGATTCCATCTGACCTAATTGCACACCAGACTGTAACTTTTAATGGATGCAAAGGTGACTGATGAATAATTTGAGGGTTTTCCATTGCCCAGAACCGACTATTCTGTTTATTCCCATATCCGATCATGAAAATCGGGGTGGTCATGGGCTAGCTGTAACATTGTATTGGCAAATGTACGGCGGAGTAAATCGTCTTGTGGAAGAAGCTCTTGTGTCAACTGAATCTTAAATGGAAACACACACAAATCCTTGTGCAAAATTGTGCCCAAAGTTTTTCTTTGAAGACCAACCTCCTGAGGTTGATGGATGGTTTTGAACACTTCCTTGAGCAGCAGTAATGTTGTCAGCCGATCTTGCAGTACGTTGTTGTCCATGCTTGGGCCTATCACCTACAGACCCTCTTTCTTCGAAATCATTCACTACACGAAAAATAGTGTGTTTTGTTGGCACGTTGTTGCTCCCAAAAATTTCACGTGTCTTTCTCATCGTCACAGTAATCGATGACTGATTTTGATAAAAAAAATTTTAACGATTAAAACACGTTGGTTTATCGAATATTTTTCCATAATAAATCTGCCACGTGTCTGCTTCACGACTGCTAAATATTAACTGTCAAAACTAATGTTGCGGACACCCTGTATTTAGGAGTATTACTGGCAGTATTAACATGTGTATCATGACACGAACTAATATCGGGTGTTTTTTTGTAGAGGTATATAACTTCAAATTGAAATAAAACACACGAAAATGTTTTTTTCCAAGTCCCCTAACGTATGTCCCTAAAGAAAATAATCCAATGGTGTCAAATCACACGATCTTGGTGGTCAATTGACAAATTACGCGAAATTATGCTTTCATCGAATGTTTCCTCCAATAAATCGCCGTCTTGTTGGAACCACATCTCATTTACATTCATGCCATCTTGTTCTGGAACAAAATAGTCGGTTATCATGGCTCTATACCAATCTATATTAAGGGTAACTGACTCTCCAGCATCATTTCGGAAGAAGTATTGCCCAATGACAATCAGCACATAGAGCATACCAAACAGTTTTTTTTTTTTTGATGTAATGGCGTCTCAAGAGTCTCATATGGACCCTCTTGACTCCAAATGCGGTAATTTGGCTTGTTGATGTAGCCATACAATCAAAAGCCTCATCACTGAACAAAATTTTGCGATGAAATTCAGCATCGACATCAAACTCATTTTCGACCCATACACCAAAATCACGGAGCATTGCATGGTCTCGCGGCTTTAATTCTTGCAAAAGCTGGATCTTGGACATTGGACATCACAGTACTTCGCACATGAATGCAACGAACTACAGACACGTAACAGCACTGGCGACTGTGGCCATCGGCTGGGACAGATCAAGACATTAATACAACAGAGAGAGAGACAGATAGATGGATGGATCTTGTAAGGTCGTTAGCCAAGAAAAAGGACAATCGTTTCTTCGGTGCGCACTGTTCGACGTCTCTGCGGAGTATACGGAGGGAAACGTAGTGCGAAATCGATCCATGGTTAACCGAAATTATTGCTCTGATGTACGATTATATCGACCATAAACTGGACGGAGCTTGCGGTTAACTTCGCGAACTGAACCATTGTTCTCGAAAAAAAATTGCACGTTTTGCAAACGTTGTTCATTTGTCAACCTGTACCAAACTGAACATAAATGACATTAGAGTAGCCCGATTTGACCACAAAATGTCAGTTTTTCCTCTACAAAAACTAACCTCTAAAAAAACACCCGTTATCAAACGATTTTTGTCAACGAGTTGGTCGCGAACTGCTATGAAACTGAAATTGATTTTGGATTTGGTTTTTGTTTTACACCATTTCATTCTGCGATGATCGTATATCTTTGAATGTTCAGTGAATTACCTCCGGACTATGATATTTCAATTATAAGTCCACGTACACTCAAAAAACTAACACCATTATAAAAAGTCTGCTCGAATACCCCTCAATAGAAATCCCGGGTTAATTTTTAAGAAATGATACACGATGAATGACAAACCTTACGGAATATGTTGACAACTGGATGTCATTGTTAACTCTGACAGTTGAAAAAACATAACAATTATAAAAAAAGTATCATTGCTATCTGGTCAATCGTTTCTTTTGGCTTTCAAATAACAAATGAAAGCGAAAACATGTCAACACAAACGAAGTTTTACTTTCTGACACCAACTGACAGTTAACTGATTCTGAAACTGAAAATTCTGCAATAGATATATTATTACACAGATTTTGATGGATGGCTAAATTTTTCCTCCCTCATGAGTTCTCTCTTTTACACAAAAACGTATTTCAAGATTTGATAACTTTAGTTTTTTTTTTTAAATAGGTGTCATACCCAGCCCAAAATCGTAAAAAAATGTAGTTACGTTCTTGTGTCACTAGGGCGACGATATGTAAAAATCGGTCAGAACCATATTTTTCGGCAACATACCTAATATAATGACAGTTGCCAAAAATATTAAAACTTACTTTGACATCTTAAAAGCTTTGATTTGACGATTTAAAAATATTAGTAAATCTATCATTGAGAAGAAAGTGCCTGACAGTTTCTTTGTCCGATGACAGTCTGAGGAATTTTCAGTTTTAGAAAATTTTTCTAAAGTTGAAGCATACGTCTGATTTGTGGATGTAAAGGATTAAGTGTCAGAATAACTTTTCAAAAGCTTATCACGTTTGCCATCACCATTTAAATAACCAAAATGTGTGATAAATTTCCGACATTGTTAATAAAAGACTTCAAATACCAATTTTGAAAGCTTACGAAACATTCCGGTGCATGAATACCCATACTGTCATGCATTATTATTACATTCCACATCATGGAAACGAGTTCCACTTAATAGCGAATGGACTATTTGCATAAAAATAACCAAAAGTCCGTCTAAAAAACATTCTGCGTATTTTCCAAACGTCAAATGTCAATTTCTCGGATATAACGAGCCCTTTCAAATTAGCCCTTTCCAATCCCTAATAGGTGAGGTTTAATTTCGATAACACAAATCATGCAAATACTGCGTCATTTGCATTTATTACCAACCAACTTCTGATAATAGATGTCGTTGGCAGCGGTAAATAGTTGGAGGTTTTTAAATGTTAGATTTAAAGACCCAACTCATCTCTAAGCCCAAAAAACACAAAGCATAGCAACTTACCTGTAACTCTAACCAGAATTCATATGAAAGTACCTGCAAAGGTACACATTGCGAGTATTCCATATCTGCCCCTTCTGTGGCTCATAATCACATTTTTCTTTTTTTTTTAAGACATATTTTCTCATAAGAAAATTACATTTTTATTTTTCCAGGTCCCAACAACTTCAACAGTCTCCTGCTCCGAGCCGAAGTCCTTCGAAAGCTAAATCATTACCAAAGTTCTCTGGCGGACATTGATCACGCCTTGAGAAGAAAATCCTCATCACCAAAGGTAATGCACCGTCAAACCCCATTTTTTCCACACATCATATCACAATCACTATTTTCATGTTACAGGCCCATTACCATCGTTCATTGGCACTCTGTGGATTAGGCCGCCTAGATGAAGCACTTGTCGACCATTGTCTGGCAATTAGTTTGGATGACAAAAATTCCACGCTCTCTTCAACCGAACTCTTTCAACATGATCTCGCCAAGGTAAGTAGTCGTTGTCTAAATCCTTTGCCACAAAAAAAAAAAAAAATAACACTCGGCCCCCCACCATTCTTTACACAGCTCTTGCAGAGACTTTTGGCACAATCTCCAAAGAAAATCCATCTCAACACGTCGCAGTCGACATCGTCGTCATCGGCTCCCTATGATATCGTCCTCGAAAGTCGACAGAGGAGGAAACAAATTGGATTACTGAACAACTTCAATGGCGATGACACAATCACTGCTGATGCAACCACAGACTGTGACTTACTGCGACACGGTTCTCGCAAGCATTGTCGCAGGAAATCCTACACCAGTAGCAGAAAACAACAACAGAAGCAACAACCAGCATCGCAAGTGAACTTTTTCGGCAGTACACGGTTCGATAGTATTCTGGAAAGGACCCAACAGGAAGTACAAAGAATAAAAGGTAAGTTAAGGACACTTTTACCCAAACATGTACATGAGACTTAATCGCACTTGTTTCCTTGTAGAATCCGAATCAGATTTAAGTCGGGAACAGCGGCACCTCGTTCCGCTTAATCCGAATCTAATCGATGCATCGGATTTTGATTGTGTCCTTTGCTGTCGTACGTTTTGGAAGCCGGTGGTGACGCCTTGTGGCCACACCTATTGTTGGGTATGCCTTGACCGATGCATGGATTATTCGCCATCGTGTCCGTTGTGTATGTCACCACTTGTTGAGCAGCATGTTAACGTGTTGCAGGGTTCATCTTCACCAGTTCCTTTTATATTGGCCAAGAGGCCAGTGACGAAATTCCTTGAAGCCGCCATGAAGAGATTCATTCCAGAGTGTTATGAGAAACGATTCCGACAGGAAATGGATTTGGAACCATCAGTTCCGGTCTTTATTTGTACAACTGCATTTCCCCATGTGCCGTGTCCGTTGTTTGTCTACGAGCCCAGATATCGCCTGATGGTGCGACGTGCCGTCGAATCGGGCGAAAAACAATTTGGTATTGTCCAGCCGCATAGTGGCAAGTCGCGGTACTATGATGTCGGGACGATATTGGATATTCGGGATTGTGTCCTACTTGGCGATGGCTGTTCAATTCTGAGTACCGTCGGATGTAAGCGATTCCGTATACTAGCCCGGAACGAGAAGGATGGCTATGAGACAGCTAAAGTGGAATACATCTACGATGAGATTATATCGGAGGATAATGTTTCGTTTATTAGTAGTATGCACGCGTCCGTCCTCAGTAAGGCGATTGAATGGTACGAGAGTTTGGGTGCCGAACTGAAGGAAGAGATATTGCGGAGTTTGGGCGAGATGCCCGCCGTCGAGGAGAATTGGGAGAGTATTGCCGATGGACCAGCGTGGGCGTGGTGGATAATCGCACTCTTGCCGCTCAATCAGCAGTTGAAGGTAATTTTTTTTAATTGATTGAAAAAAAAGGGGCTTGAGAAGGGTTTTTGAAAGGCAGTCTGTAGACGTTTTCGACACTTTTGATATTTAAGATTTTTAGGACATCTCCAGCAATATCCAACGTCGTTGTCCAACTTTCTTATTCCACATTTTCACTTTTTATCAAACGTAAATTAAAAAAAAGACATACATGGCCTTAGACTTAACCCCTCCATTTATTTGTGTATGCGAAGATATATTTTCGGACATCGAATTAGACCTACTTCTATAGTTCAACACCGATTCCGAACATAATCGGTTGACTAATCGCGGGGTCCCTGGTTCGAATTCCTAAATTGACAAAGAAAGTTTTATACTGCCCCCTCTTGTGAAAGTTTGGAATCAGCGTATCACAGGAGGTCCTTTTCACTGTTAAAAAGTGAAACTTCGTACACAGAAATGAATGGAGAATCTATGTGTGAGGCCTTGTATCGGCCATTAAGGACAGCCGTTTTTTTTTTAAGTATCGGAGGAAAAGATATTCCGTACTTTTTAGATAACAAACTTAGATGCTACACTTGATCTGTACCTTTTATGGTGACATTCTGTTGAAGCTGTGATCACGGGTTAATCTAAACAGACACATAAAATCCCCTGAGTCTCATTTTGCTAAGCGCTTCTTTCGGATCTTAGTGAAACTTATTCAGTTTTATAAGATTATCGAGGCTCAAGTTGGGCGGTGTAGTTCAGTAGTGCGAGAAAGCGATGAGACAAGCGATTCGAGATGCGATGATTAGATGCGCTGAAATGACCTGGTTGATTTTTTTTTTAAACGTCGAAACAAACACTTCTCGCACAAATTGCTTGAAGAAGTGGTCAGAAGAGTTTGTGTGCGAGAAGCATGCGAGAGGTTTGCGAGAAGCTCGTATTTGTCGCATAAAAAATCGCTACACGGTGCGCGCGTGCATAAGAATACATGCGAACACGCTTCTTGCTTCGCATCCCTTTTTTCGCACTACTGTACGCGTAGCGTAATCTCATTTTGTCGTAACATAATTTTATTCATTCGAAACCGCTTCATCATGGCCTTGCGAAAAGTTTTAAAAAAATGTGTGCTATGGAATTGATTGGCTTGGGAAAAATTTGACAGCAATATTGTTCACCATTTTTAGATTAATTTTTTTTTAAATCTAACAGTAGACTATGACATATGTCAACCGTCATTATTGTACAGATTCTATATTTTGAATATATAAAACATATTGGGATTCATTCTTGTTCTAAGCGATGGCAACCACTAGATGGCAGTAATTTCATCATCGGCATGATTGTATTACTCACGACGATCATGAAATGGATTGTGAATAGAAAAATCCACTCAGTCTTGCGAATTCGGGATACAATAGCAATCAATGCTATTCGTAGAGGAGACGTAGTGTTTGACGTGGTGTTATATTTCTCAAAGAAATATAACACCACCTTTGACTAAAATGGTTTTTGGCTTCATGGCTTCTGTTGGGCGCGATTTTTATGAAGATTGGCAAACTGCAGTTTTGTTATAATTGTGATTAATGAAGCTGCCATGTCATATTAATGGTTTTTCAATACAGACGGGACCATGTTGAAATGGAATTAAAAATCCTAAGTAGAAAACCGTCTTTGACTATAATGGATTTTAACTTCATGACTTCTGTTGGGCGCCATTTTTATAAACATTGGCAAACTGCGGATTATTTTGTTACAGTCGTGATTATAGATGTTGCCACGTCATATTAAGGGTTTTAAAATACAGACGGGGCCATGTTGAATTGTTTTATTTTATTTGAAAGGCCCATATATCTGGTATTTGTAAATAATACGGCGATCGATTAAATTAGTTCAATTTATTTGTACAATTTAGTTATAAGAAGTTTAATTTATACGATAATCGAGTTTAAGTAGTAACTAGTTAGCGAATAGTTCCATTTAGATTTAAGATAAAGGAAAGTTTAACTCAGGTGGTCGTCTCGGTTGTCCGCGATTCACCAAAAAGTATGAGAGAACATTTAGTCCTCTTCATGTTGATTGCGCTATTTGACAAATTGCAGCGGAATCAATCACAGTAGTTGCATTTTAATAAACCAGGTGACCCCAAATATATACTTTTATGTATGGAATGTGACATTTTGTTCAAATGTCCGCTTTACATGATGGCACTTATCCAAGAGTTAGATATAGATGAACTTTCGCCCAAAATTGTCGTCCTCTTCCAAACGCTCTGAACCCCAGCTAACGAACGAACAGCGAGCGTTGTCTTTTGTCATTCATTTTAAGTGCAGAGGTAACTTGAATCTTGAATGGGTGCACCTTAAGTCCCGACGCTAAATTCGGCAAGTTGTAGTCTTTACGAAAGCACGCGTCCTTGTGGACGGTGAGAAATCGATTTTCTCGGGTTGTCCTGCGAAATCCCGGTTTGTTCTTCCTTTGACGTACAATACTTGATAAGTGGTAACCGAATTGGTTGGCTTGAATTTTGCAAACGTTGATTAGTCGACTTAGACAGAAACCGCGTCCTCCACAAAATGGACGCGAAGAGCGCATAGAATTGCAAAAACGGACTCTCATTTTGGTAGTTAAACTTGCCATGGCGATTTTTCTTCAGTGACTATAATAATATAAACAACAATCTGGCCGCCACAAACTGTCAACATCGACCCGTTCCTGTTGGAAAACCGTTTAGGTGTACATTCATGTGATTTTATTTTGAATTACACTGGGTCCTTTCATTGGGCGCCAATTTATCTTCATTATGTTTATTCTTTTTAGAAATAGTTGCGAAATTCATTTTTGTTTATATTAAGTTAGGTTTGGTAGGTGATTAAAATCCGGATATGGTTTCAATCTACATAGGTCATCGTGGGCCCTAAAAATTAGTTATATTATAGTTAAATTTCCTGAAAACATTTCATACCACAGAAATTAAAAATAGTGCTTCGACAGTTTAAGTTTATAACGACCACAGCTGACACAATGTTTTCCACTACCAAAAATGTTCTTGGCTGAAGGCTACAACCTATAAATTGGTATACTTAGGTGATTCCAAGAAGCCAATTACCTTCCCATTTAACAAAGTGAATGAACCACAAGAAAACGTTGTTCCTACAAAAGAACTACACACCATCATACTTCAACCACGGCATTCCTTGTCGTACAATACCACTAAGTTCAAGGTCGTTCAATTATTTATCTGAATTTTCAATGGTGGTTGTTCAATAATTTACAAACAAACGAAACGTTCCAGTGAATATTTAATGCAGTATCCCTTCCTTTCACTGGTGAGAGTATATTTCTGTGTCACTCAAAGCTCTGGTTGAAAACCATACAATTCGAAATCAATTAGAATTGCAAATGTGTCATCAGGCATTAAAATCGTTATTGGATAACTGAATGTGTGTTACAGAGTTGAGAAGTGAACATACAGAATATTATATTAACTGCCGTTGTATAAACAGGAAATCTACAGGAATTTTCGATAAAGTAAAAGTTGTTTTCATCGTTTAAATACGCAAAAGAGTTTTTCGACGTTTATATTCTCTTTTGACATCCAATAAAAATTGTGTGGAGTGACATAACTTTTAAAATGGCTTCGAATGTCTATTGATAGCGATAGCATTTTTATATAAAAATGGAATAAGATTTAATCCAACGCATTCATTATTGATTATTCTGCTATAAACCAAGAAAATGGAGCAGGATTTTTGTCTGCCTACAGAGTACGAGCCTCGTGTTGGGAGCCAATTAATGCTCAAAACGCAACACATTACCGCGACTACGTACGACCAAAAATTTGTATGGTCGCTTGAGGTCGATCAAGCTGCCTTAAAACTTATACAACAGTAAAGCTGAAGTTTACTTCAATGCAAAGTTAATGGCATCCATTTTGTTATTTTCAGCAAATCTTACCAATGGTCTTGGGAGTTATGTAAAGATTGATAAACAAATTATCGTCAGGCTGTATTGTTGCAGTAACTGGCAAAGATAAATTGAAGAACCTGAAATCTTGCGAAGGGGTGTATTGCTGGAGTAATTCATACAGATAAAGCAAAGAACAATATCGAGAAGCTTCTTCTTAGAAAATATAGTTTCATGACATAAATAGTCTACATGTCTTGAGATCGAATTTCAAAAGGCGCCATTTGATAAAGAAATACCGTATAAACGTTTTCGAGACCTCAGTATGGATGATAATACCAAATAACGTTTTGGATTCGATGTCGGAGGATCGAATTCCATGTAGAGCACCCCGACGATCCTCTGCATGGAGGAGAAGAAAAATAAATTATCTAAAATTTTCTTTAAAAACATATCTTTGTTAAAAAAGGAAATAATAGGCAAACTTCTGTGGTCTTGAGTTTTGTCTATTCATACAAAGTGCTTGAATTTGATTGATTCTAAGACAAATGTTTGGTTGATACATAAGTAGGGTTAGGCAAAAGTGTTGCTTGCATTATTTTTCGTGTAATCATCCTTTAAATCCCAATCAAACTCAACCCAAACGAAAGCCAATAGTTATTGAAGAATGCTAAACTGGAAACGATATTTTTCGTGTAATCATCCATTCCAAACCCCATTAATCCAAAAGGAAACCAAGATTTGTTGAAGCAATTTAACCCCGAAAAGACTTTGTTTTCGCTTTTACAAACGCTCATGCTTCAGCTGCGTAAGGTCTAGGATGATCAATTCTTATGATTTAAATTCTTGGTCTTTTGAGTTATTGGTTTAATGACCTAGTTGCATTCATAACCAGAAAAAATTAGCGATTGACCTTTCATTACAAAGCAAATTCTATAGAACTATGAAAGTTGACCTATCCCTGGGCGCCACTTCTATAAAATGATTGATTTTGTTTGTGGCGATAGAAATGTTTACTAGAATGAGTTATAGGTTTTAAGACTTAGTTGCCTTCTTAACCTGAAAAAAAAAAACAGCGATTGACAAGAGTTTTAACTTTGTTACCAAGCAGTTGCGTAGAACTATAAACCACTTCTGTATAAATTTCGATTTCATTTGTCACGATGGAAATTGTTTAAGCAGTATCGGGTTTTTCAACAGGGTCGCTACAAAAGTTGAGCGACAGAGACAGCAAACGACGCCATATTTCTTGTTGCTCTTTTGACATTTCTCTTCAGTAAGGTTTGCCATTTCATGATAGGAAGATAGACGATCCAACAACGAGTCGAAACTATTAAAATTTACAACCGAAATTCGGAGTCAGTGGCCTCGACATTAAAGCGCTACGTCCAATTTATGGTCGTCATAATCGTCCTAGCAGATCAACAATCGAGCGTCTAGTGGAAAAAATTGAATCCACAGACACAGTACAAAATGTTCCCGTGCCAGTGAGACAAAGCAGTGCCCGTAGAGTCGAGAATATTGCTACCGCTGAGGCTTCAGTTGAAGAAAGCCCAAATGTGTCTCTCACACGTCGTTCTCAAGCGTTGGGCATCTCTGTGACGTCGTTGTGGCGAATTTTTGCGAAAAGATCTTGGCCTACATCCTTACAAGATTAAATTGACGCAAGAACTGAAGCCGCTTGACCACCAGAAGCGTCATATGTTCGTGAATTGGGCTGAGCAACAACTTGAAAATGATTCGGATTTTCATCGAAAAATCATCTTCAGCGATGAGGCTCATTTCTGGCTGAATGGCTTCGTCAATAAACAAAATATGCGGTATTGGTCAGGCATCAATCCACACGTACTCCATGAGTCATCATTGCATCCCGGAAAAATTAGGGTTTGGTGTGGTTTATGGGCCGGAGGCCTCATTGGGCCGTACTTCTTCCGTGATGATCAAGACCGGCACGTTACTTTGAATGGGAATCGCTATCGTTCAATGATGACCGAATATTTTTGGCCCCACTTGGATGATATGGACTTGGAGGACATGTGGTTCCAACAGGATGGCGCCATAAGCCACACAGCGAATGCCACAATCAATTTATTGGAAACCAAGTTTGGAGAACGTGTTATCTCACGAAATGGTCCAGTCGCTTGGCCGCCTCGGTCGTGCGATTTGACGCCGTTAGACTATTTCCCGTGGGGCTACGTCAAGCCTATGGTCTATGCCAACAAGCCAGCGACGATTGATGAACTTCGTACGAATATCGAACGTGAAATTGCAGCAGTATCGGCCGATTTATGTTTGAAAACCGTCGAAAATTGTGTTCAGCGTCTGGACTTCTGCAAGCGTGCCCGTGGTTCCCATGCAAAAGAAATCGAGTTCCATACATAATGGCATCGAACGTACTTTATCACGAATAAAGAATTTCATTGATATCCAAAACCGTTTTTGTTTTATTTAAAAAAAAAAACTTTTGTAGCTCTCTTATTGAAAAACCCTTTTCAAGTTATCGGTTTTTATGACGAAGTTTAATTCCTAACCTGAAAAAGCAGCGATTGACACGAGTAACAACTTAATTACCAAGCTGACCTATACTGGTCTGATTATTATACTTACATACTTACTGGGCCTCAACCAATATTTCTCTCCAACAAGCCCGGTAGTGGTTGAAGTCGGTTTCTTCTTGTGCGCGCCACTTAAGGCGAGGTCTTCCTCTACTACGTCCGACGTCTGGCTATAAATCGATAAATCGAATAAAGACTCTGCTCTATTGGTGTCCATTCGTTCTTCATCTCCTAGCCATCTAAAAGGTCTAATGCGAAGTTTTTTTGACCACGGCATGTCGCTGTACAGCTCGTATAGTTCTTGATTGAATCTTTGTCTCCATAGCCCGTCAACGTAAACGGGACCGGAGATTTTTCGAAGAATTTTCCTTTCGAATCGACCAAGGATTACTTCATCCGCTTTGAGATGGTCCATGCTTCAGCGCTGTAGAACAGGACTTGGATGATCAGGATCTTATATAGGAACTCCTTAGTAGTTCCAGTAAGGGCTTAACTACTGAATTGCCTTCTTAGCCCGAAGAAACAGCGGTTGGCAAATTTTAATTCTTTAATTCGGTAATTCTTCGTTTGATTTCTGACGAGATGTTGTTCTCAAAAATTCCGAACTACCTCAAATTTTCATCGGTCAATAGTGACTGTTGTGTGCCCTTTCGTGTTGACAGCTTAAGCTTAGTCTTACCCTCATTTACTGCTAAACCCATTTTTGCCGCTTCCTTCTGTATAGCGGCAAACGTGGCTTTGACATCACGTTGAGTCCTACTAAAGATTTCAATATCGTCGGCATATGCATGTAGTTGAACTGATTTTTGGAAGATTTTGCCTCTGTTGTTGGCTCTGGAGTTTTGCACAACCCTCTCAAGAATCAAATTGAAGAATTCACATGACAGCGCATCGCCTTGCCTAAATCCTTTTTTTGGTATCGAATGTGTCGGTAAGGTCGTTTCCGACTCCGATGGAACAGCGAGAACTCTCCATCGTCATCCTACACAAACGGACGGAGTTTAGGTGGTAAACCAAAACTAGGCATGGCTCTGTATAGTTCGTCTCTATAAATGCTGTCGTATGCGGCTTTGAAATCGATGAATGGATGGTGGGTATCGATTTGGACTCCTTGAATTTTTCCGGGATCTGCCGAAGTGTGAAAATTTGATCGGTTTTGGACATTACTGGCCTAAAACCACACTGAAAAGGGTCGATCAGGTTAATGGTAAATGATTTCAGGCGTTCACATAATACGGAGATAGGATCTTGTAGGCGATGTTGAGGAGACGTATGCCTCTGTAGTTGGCTCAGTTGAAGAGACGTATGCAACTGTAGTTGGCTCAGTTGAAGAGGCTTATGCCGCTGTAGTTGGCGTAGTTGAGGTGGCTTATGCCTCTGTAGTTGGCGCAGTTCAAAGGGTCTCCTTTTATTGTTGATCTGATTATAATAAAAATACTTAATAGACTTACAATTTGTTGTCTATTCCATCACTAAGGCAAAAATAAAATATTTCCTAGGTTTAAAAAAAAAACAATCTTAAGTTTAAAGTTAAGACGAATTATTTTCTTTTTACACAACTCACCTTAAACTAAACATAACTAACTCTTCCCCTTTCTTTCTCTTGTTACAGGTTGATATCCTCGCCACAACCAGCTTAGAAAAGCGCCTTCGTGCTATTGAAAAAACTCTCGACTGCATGTCGGGGACATTTAAACGCTCCCAACAAAGTTGTGTCGTTGTCCATCGCGAAGGTATCCAGCCATGTCAAGCGGTCGAATGCTGTCAACGTTCCTCATCAGAATTATCCAGTAGCAGTGATTCACACACAACAAGTGAACATACACACCTAATGCTTTAGTTCCTGGCTATTTGAGTATTTCAACACACACACACACAATCGCTACTCTACCACAACTACTAAATCGACCATATACCTACACTACACCATTTAATTTTAAAGTCTCCATCTTAAACAAAAATTTATAAAAATCAACTTAGTTAGTGTTGTAAATTAGTACGTCAAATTAAAAAAAAAAGAAATCAACCAACTTTATAGCTTTAAGGATGTTCTAGCCCGCGCGCATCTGAGCCGTTGTCATCCTATATATTATTCAATGTCATACATATGTATTTGTAACAAAAAAAAACAAAAAACTATTCTTCTCATGCCGTTTTGTTCGTAACTTTCTTCTTTGTCAACGTAGGAACACATCTTGGGGGCCAAATTAAACACAAAAAAAATGACAAAAAAAAAAATGTAAACACAGAAAAAAAAAATTCATTTAACCAAAATTGTTTCCAAAAATAAAATTATATAAAAATCTAAACAAAAAATTAAAAACATAATAACTTACAAACAATCAAACTTTTAGAGGGAATTATATTAGATAAATAAAATTATATATATGTATACATTTATATTTATATAAACAAAATATTTATGCAAATTTTAGCTAGAACTTTCTCTTACTATTACAAAATTTGTTATATCCATTCTATATAAATACAAAAAAACTATATCAAATATTTTTTATTAAACAATAGAAAAATGTTAAAACAAAAAATAAACAAATTGGTTCAACTTATTCCACAGTACAGAATTTATACATTCCGATAAAAAAAAAGAAAAAATTAAAACTGTAACCAAACATGCATACACATAAATATAAAAATATCTATCTGTAGAATATATACTTGTATCTAACTTAGACGGTGTAGCGAATAAATATATATATATATATTCTCAAATTAAAAACAAAACTCTATATTGTATATTATATATATATTTTGTATGTCCAAATAGTCTCGTTTAGCCAATGAACTACACGGTTTCCAAAAATGTGTAAAACAAAAAAAAAAAACAACACACAATTCTCCACTAAAAAAATGAAAATATTCTCAAAATGGTTTAATTTAACAATAGAATACGTTTTTCCAAAAAATACACATAAAAATAAAAAAAAAACTAAAACTAAAAAAAAAAAAACATTTTATTATCGACGGCAACTGAATGACAATCTCTTGTAAAGCGCCATCGCGTTCGTTTCTAAATCCGTGTTGTATAACGTACAAGCGTAGTAGTAAACAAATTAAACAAAAAAAGAAATTCTTACTTATAGTATAAAAAAAACGCAAAAATGACTCACACATACAAAAAAATAATAGAAAACAAAAAAACTAATAACACTTTTATTAATGCATAAGTTTAAATACAAACAACAACTATATTATTACGTACTATTGTTAAAAAAAAAAGAAAAAAAAATCTTTTTTTCTCTTTTTGTCCTCCTCTTATTCATTCCCAAGAGAGTTTCTTCTGTATCCGTTTTTTTTACATATAACCTATATGCATACAAAGTCTCTTTAAAAAAAAAAAAACAACAAAAAAATAATTTATTACAAAAATACATAATTCTTTGATTTTGTTTAATTTTTTAAACTCTTAGATCACAAACAAAAATCAAAGCAAAAATAAAAATATTTTTCTTTATTATAAACAACAAATAAATGAAAAAAAACAAAATAAAACAACTCGAACTACTCACAATTTTAATTTATTCTCCGTAGATTTTAATTTATAAAAAAAAACATTTGTTTAAGCTGTGAATATATTTTATTTTTTCTTTTTATTACCTATAAAAAAAATCTGTTGACAATGACTACATTTTTAGTAACTGACTACAACAAATCGACAAAAAAAAAAAACATTAAACAATATAATTGTATTGTGTTTGTTTATGTTTTTATTTTTAATTATTATTGTTTCTGCTATAAGTTGTTTGTCACTTTTTTATATAAAATTTTTTTTATACGATACTATTTTTTTTTTCTTAGACATTTAGGTGAAGTATTTATGAAACAATCAGAATATCCTGTGTATTTTTTATATATACATACTATGTGAATGATTAAAAAAAAAACGGAAACAAAAATGAAAATCATTTAAATGTAATTGTTGTAGTGTTTTTAAATTAGTTTTCTTTGTCTTTTAATAATTAATTTAATTTAAAAATACACTTAATAAATTGTGAAGAAAGTAAATCAAAAATAAAATTTTTGTTTTTCTTGGTACCTTGGATACGGATAAGTGCAAAATATTGTTTAAGTGAGGCCGTGTGTCAATTGCGTTAAAAGGGGGTTAAACTTTATCCACTGGCTAATTTTTGACATTTCTGCAGGTGCTTTCCATCTCTGTCACCGCTCAGTAGGTATATCAAATGTCAAAAATTAGCCACTTGATACATTTTAGCGAGCTGTTGAGCTGGTTAAAATTTTGAAGTCTATAGTCATCACAATAATGTCAAAATGTGTCCACTCGCTAAAATTTTAACGCAATTGAAACACGGCCTCAGAGAATAACTGAATCCCCGCAAGAGTTTGTTGGCTTTTGTTGTAATCCACCACCAATACACTACTGTCTGTGAATATGTATTCAACTGAATATTATTTCCAACTGAAATAATTCTTACTTACTTACTTAAGTGGCGCTACAGTCCGGAATTAACCTGGGCCTGAACCAAAATGAGTCTCCAATTAGCCCGGTTCTTAGCTAACTGCCTCCAGTTGCGCACTTCAAGTTGGTTTAGGTCGGTTTCTACTTGTGCGTACCACTGAAGGCGAGTTCTTCCTCTACTGCGTCCGACGTCTGGCTAGGAATCGAGGACTCTGCGAGCCGGAGTATTGGTGTCCATTCATTTTACATGCGCTAGCCATCTTATACGTCCAATGGGGAGTTTTTTTTTCACCAGGGGCATGTCGCTGTACAGCTCGCATAGTTCTTGGTTGCATCTTCATCTCCATAGCCCGTCAACGCAAACGGGACCGAAGATTTTTCAAAGAATTTTCCTCTCAAACCGACCAAGGATTTCCTCATCGGCTTTTGAGACGGTCAATGCCGTAGAGCAGGAATGGGATGATCAGGGTCTTATATAAGACCTACTTAGTAGTTCGAGTGAGGGTTTTACTACTAAATTGCCTCCTTAGCCCGAAGAAACAGCGGTTGGCAAGAGAAATTCTTCGTTTAATTTCTGACGAGATGTTGTTGTCAGATTTAATAGCGGAGCCGAGATAGATAAAAGTCCCTTACTACCTCAAAGTTATATCTGTCAATGGTGACGATCTGTCCAATTCGTCGATGTTGTGTGTCCTTTCGTTTTGACAGCATATACTTCGTCTTGCCCTCATTTACTGCTAAACCCATTTCTGCCGCTTCCTTCTCTATACTAGCAAACGTGGCTATGACATCACGTTGGGTCCTACCAATGATGTTAATATCGTCGGCATATGCTAGTTGTTGTACAGGATTTTGGAAAATTGTGCCTCTGGTGTTGGATCGAGAGTTTTGCACAATCCTTTCAAGAAACAGATTGAAGAAGTCACATGATAGCGCATCGCCTTGCCTTAATCCTTATTTGGTATCGAATGTGTCGGTGAGGTCGTTTCCGACCCTGATGGAGCAGCGAGAATTCTCCATCGTCAACCTACACAAACGGACGAGTTCGGGCGATTTACCAAAACTAGACATGATCCTGTATATAAATGCTTTCCTATGCGGCTTTGAAATGGATGAATGGATGGTGGATATCGATTTGGACTTCTTGGGTTTTTTTTCAGGATCTGCCGAAGTGTGAAAGTTTGATCGCTTCTGGACTTTCCTGGCCTAAGCCCACAC
Organism: Rhingia rostrata; assembly: GCA_949824845.1. Lineage (NCBI taxonomy): Eukaryota > Metazoa > Arthropoda > Insecta > Diptera > Syrphidae > Rhingia > Rhingia rostrata. The sequence goes on along the minus strand of OX463757.1, from coordinate 16,171,391 downwards.
TGATAAGGGCCGGTCAGGTTGTTGGTAAATGTTCAGGCGTTCACATATAACGCCAGATAGGATCTTGTAAGCGCTGTTGAGGAGACTTATGCCTCTGTAGTTGGCGCAGTTAAGAGGGTTTCCTTGTTTTGTGGATCGGGCAAACGATGCTGAGGTTCCATTCTTCAGGCATATTTTCATCCGATCAGATTCGGCTTATGAGTTGGTGGATGTTACTTACCAAGTCATTTCCGGAGGCCTTATTAAGCTTGGTTTTAGATATTGCTCTCCTCACTCAGGTCAGATGGTTGGCAGTTTTCGCTGTCGTTGCCAATCCACTTGGGTGGCTTCCGACACACATGTGAGTAGAGAAGCATTTGTTCTGCCCTTGTACTTACTTTTCTTAAGAGGATTAAGGCAGCTTTTCAAGTTATTCATTCCAAGCGCTCTAACATCCGCGATCGCTTGGTCCCTAAACCGTAGGTTCGGTTTTCCTTATTGTCACCTCAAACCTGAAGGCTATTATTTGAATATTCTTTTAGCTGGAGCTTTAGGTTTAATCGCTCGATGGCCCTGAGCCAATGTAGCCGATGTGTTTTTTCCTTTTGTATGACCATAGTATGGATCTATGGTTGGGTGTTGTAGAATGAGGGTAGACTCTGATTGACTTTAGCTTGGCAATGCCGGTTGTTGTAACTCCGACTAAACATGAAGTGCTTATTTTAAACGATAAGCGCAAGTGTTAATAACACGAGGAAAAACACGAAAAAAACAGTATAACAAGCCAGGTCTGAATGGTACGGAATGAAAACCCGGCCTGCTGTCCCAGGTGAACCTAGACAAGCTGCTTCGACATATTCGGACAACAGGTCTAGGAATTTCAAGGGTTAGTCAGGCCCCTTGGGGCGAGCAAAAAGAGGATGAAAAGCTGTGACATCTACTACGGGCCGTGTTATAGTGTGCAAAAACAGCGATTATTCGGATGCGGATTTGTTATAAGTGCCAGACTTAGGCAAGAAGTCTTATGTTTCCCAGACATTAGCAAGCGCATTGTAACAATCCGCATCATGGTCAAATTCGCCAACGTAAGCCTTATACGGGCTAACACCCCGACGGAGGAAATATATCATCTAGCCAAGGATTGCTTCTACGAGCTTCTTGGCAAAATCTAGGAGCGACTACCGAAGTACGATGTTAAAATCGTTTTGAGAGATTTTAGTGCAAAGGTAGGAAGAGAAGACATCTTTAGCAGTATTATCGGAACATAGCCTACACGATGACACGTCTGGTAACGGACTTAGGCTAATTGACTTCGCTAAGAAACGAAATGCCACTATAGCCAGCACACGCTTTCCTCACCTCGATATCCACAAGGGGATATGGCGGTTTCCAGATAAACGAACGTTCAACCAAATTGATCATACAGCGATAGACAAGAGGCACGCATCCAGTATTTTGGATGTCCGAACATTCCGAGGAGCTAACATCGACTCTGACTTGTTGTAGCCAAGGATAGAATGCGGATATCCACCACGCCACAACAATCCAGAAATACTGTGAAAAAATTTAATGTCGAAAGACTGCAGTCGCAAGGTCCACCAGCATCGAATGTCGAAGAACAATGGCAACGATGCCAACAAGCCATTACATCAGCCGCAACTGATGTGCTAGGTTTCTCGCGCCCATCAGCAAGAAACCCCTGGTTTAATGAGGAATGCCGACAGATGCTCGCTGCCAAGAACGAGGCCTTCAAGGCTAAGCTGCAGGTGAAGACGAGACCTGCCATTGAGCTCTATAGGCAGAGAAGAAGGGAAGAACACCGGCTTTTCAGAAAGAAGAAAAAAGAACAAGAAAAGCGCGCGATCGAGGATATAGAGAGGTTCCACTCCAGGAACGATGTTCGCTTTTTACCAAAAGTGTAAAACGTCAAAGCCAAGGATACAAAGCTCGAACAGAATCCTGTCGAGATGAACAAGGAAATATCGTAGTTGAGACACAGTCGAGGCTGAGGATGTGGAAGAATTCACTTCTACAAACTGTTAAACGGCGATGACGAACAACATTCCGCTGTCAGACAGAACGAACCATTCTATGTTGGCAACGACAGCGAAAACTGCCAACCACCCAACTTGAGTGAAGTGAGGATAGCAATATCTAGAAACTCAATCTTAATAAGGATGTCGGAAATGACGGCCTTCCCGTCGAGCCTTATAAAGCCAGCGCAGATGACTTGGTAAGTAACATCCACCAACTCATAAGCCAAGTCTGGTCGAACGAAAGTATGCCTGAATATTGGAACCTCGGCATCGTTTGCCCGATCCACAAAACAAGGAGACCCTCTTAACTGCGCCAACTACAGACGCATAAGTCTCCTTAACAGCGCCTACAAGATCCTATCTGCCGTAATATGTTAACGCCTGAAACCGTTTACCAACAACTTGATCGGCCCTTATCAGTGTGGTTTTAGGCCAAGAAGGTCCACAACCGATCAAATCTTCACACTTCGGCAGATCCTGGAAAAAACCCAAGAAGTCCAAATCGATACCCATCACCACCTATTCATCGATTTCAAAGCCGAATACGACAGCATTTATAGAGACGAACTATACAGAGCCATGTCAAGTTTTGGTATACCGCCCAAACTCGTCCGTTTGTGTAGAATGACCATGGAGAATTCTCGCTGCTCCATCAGGGTCGGAAAAGACCTCACCGACACATTCGATACCAAAAAAAGGATTTAAACACGGCAATGCTCCTCCATGTGACTTCTTCAATTTCAGTCTTGAGAGGATTGTGCGAAACTCCCGAGCCAACTCCAGAGCCACAATTTTCCAAAAATCGGTGCAAATACTAGCCTACGCCGACGATATTCACATCATTGGTAGGACTCATCGTGATGTCATAGCCACGCTTGTTAGTATAGAGAAGGAAACGGCAGTAAATGAGGGAAGACGAAGTATATGTTGTCAACACGAAAGGAACACAAAATCGACGAATTGGACAAAACGTCGCCATTGACAGATATAACTTTGAGGTAGTACGGGACTTTGTCTACCTCGGCTCTGCTATTAACTCTGAGACAACAACATCTCGTCAGAAATTTAACGAAGAATTACTCTTGCCAACCGCTGTTTCTTCGGGCTCAGAAGGCAATTTAGGAGTTAAGCCCTCACTCGAACTGCTAGAAGACCCTATATAAGACCCTGATAATCCCAGTCTTGCTCTACGGCGCTGAAGCATTGACCGTCTCAACAGCCGATGAAGAAATCCTTGGTCGATAAGAGAGGAAAATTCTTCGAAAAAAATTCGGTCCCGTTTGCGTTGACGGGCTATGGAGACGAAGATTCAACCAAGAACTATACGAGCTGTACAGCGACATGCCCCTGGTGAAAAAACACCGAATTGGACGTTTAAGATGGCTAGTGCATGTAAAATGAATGGACAACAATACTCCGGCTCGCAGAGTCTACAATTCCCAGCTAGATGTCGGAAACCGAAGAGGCACCCCTCGCCCTAAATGTTGCGTTCAAGTAGAAACCGACCTCAAACAACTTGGAGTGCGCAACTGGAGTGCGCAACTGGAGGCAATTGGAGACGCATGTTGGTTGAGGCCCAGGTTCATTCCGGACTGTAGCGCCACTAAAATAGAAATAGATCTTGAATTTCCCCTAATTGGTGGCACAGCGTTGTTTGGCAGCAATACTCAGGCTCGCAGAGTCTTCGATTTCCAGCCAGACGTCGTACGGAGTAGAGGAAGACCTCGCCTCAAATGACACGCACAAGTAGAAACCGATCTCAACCAACTTAGAGTGTGCAACTGGAGGCAGTTAGCTAAAGACCGGGCTAATTGGAGACGCATGTTGGTTAAGGCCCAGGTTCATTGCGGACTGTAGGGCCACTTAAGTAAGTAAGTAGAGTTACTATTTAAATTAGAAATCGCAGACGCCACAAACTGAAAGCAGCATTCGCAGGATCGCTATGATGAAAGTATGCCTTGACTCAAACAGAGACCCCCGCATAACACGAACTTCAGTAATGACGGCTAAAATCATGCATGCAAAATTGTGTAACCCTACAAATTGTTACATATAAGGTTCTTCACCTATCCGTTAATTGAATTACACCCCCCCCCCCCCCCCCACCACACTTTTTATGTTCTGTCCGCTACTCTGGCTGGCGCGTTGCACCCAAAACAGATCGATGCATTTCGCAACGTACGGTATATTTTATAATATTTTATCGATCACCCCCTGAATCATTCATTCGATTGTTTTCGTTCTTCGCTCCCCACCGCAAAAAAAAACAGAAAACCCCGTCACGATAACAACAACCCCCATGTTCAGCTCATGTCGCACCGTCAATTATATTCACAAGAATTAATCAAAGCTCTTGCCGATGTTGTAATACCCTGTGTCGACAGCATGCCTACAAAGTCAACACCACTTAGAACCGACCAACTATATCTGAAAACGTCAGAGGCAGCTAAAAACCCACCCCCTCACAACCTCGGACTGTAAAGAAATGCGGAAAGCAAAGCTTTCACTGTTTGTCTGACTGGGGCTTGGACACGCTCGGCTATACTGCGCCAAAGTGCAAGTGAATGCTGCGCGCTGTTCTTGTTCTTCGAGAGCAACAGACCTGACCGCTGTTCTGTTCTAACAAGCTTCTACCAGATGCCTGTATGTGTAATGCAACTCCTTACAAGTGTGTGTGCGTGGGACTTCCAGTGTTTTTATGTGTTGCGGTCGTCGTCGTAGCCTCTGTCGTATACTTGTTGCATTTGCAAGTTTGTTGTTTTTTTTTTTTTTTGTTCCGCCTCTACGAAGCTTAGAATGCAGCCCAGCATGCAGTTAGTTCGGTTCAGGGAAGGCTCGGTTATCCCGCCGCGGAGCTTCTATTTGTACGTGCAATTTTAAATCGTGATAAATTTTCTTCGCAAATGTATCCTTCATAGCCTCTGTCGTAGGTCCGTCGTACTTGAAAAGTTAAAAAAAAAAAACATAAAAATTAATTTAATTAAATAAATTGATTTGCGAGAGCTTACCTCCAGCGGCGCCCCTGAGGACGCACGAACAAGAGTTCAAGTGCAAGACTACCGTCCACACAACAGATACTCGTAAATTTTTTGTTTTATTTTTGCGGAAATAGTTTTAAGCTCTGCCCAATGTCTACAAGTTGTAAAGTTTAAGGTTCCTCCGCAGTAATAATCGTACAAACGTTGTTTCTAATTATCTAATAAAATACGTGAAATGTAAATAGACGGGCATTCGATAATAGTAGATGCACGCGTGTGTGTTTGTGTCGTCGGCGTGTGTGTATATGCACACATACACCCCCACATCTGTGTTCTTTGCTAATATATGCAATTAATTATTATTGCAACTAAAACTATAAATAAAAGCTGGAAAAAAAAATTTAAAAAAAAACAAGGAAAACTCCAATCTAATGAAAACGTAGTAACGTTACAAGTGCGGCTACTGGCTGTGTGGCATATATTTTAAGACTGTATGCGTTAGCTCACATGACCTTTGACAAATCACACGGGTGGGGGGAGCTTGCGGCGGCGGGATTCTATTCTGTGCTTGGGAAAGAAGTTGAAATCTAGAAATTGTTGTCAATCGGTGCGCGGCAATTGGAAGCGAAATTTGAAATTTAAATAGCCGGCAAAACTGGAATTACAAAATGTCCAACGGCGCAAGCTTTGCAGGAGTATAGCGTTAAGACTTAACGAGGGGAAATGCATTTGTTAGCCGGTTTTAGTAATTTCATTTAATTAGCCGTAACATTGTATGCCTGGAGCTGTAAATGTCAGTGAATAAGCTTGGAACATACCTTACGATGAGGTTTTTAAGCACCCCTTTGCTTAGATCATTTAAATTTTTCTAACAAGAGTAAGATTTTGCTTTCATTTACATTTTTGAAATCGAGATTCTGTTTGATTTTATTTATACTCATGAGCACATAATTTTCATCATCCTTTTTCCTGATTCCCTTAGGTTTGGTTAGGTTTTAGTAGCTGCACTCAATGCGCATGCACACTTAGACCATAAAGGTTCGTTCTGGTACCGCGTGGATCAGTCGACTTCTCTTTATAGGTTCGACTAATTGATCCATTTAGACCTTACTATGTAGCGCAGGAGGTTTCTGACTTTGGTATTAGCCAGTTTCACCTAGATTATCGAAGGAGTACTCTCTCAGATGAATCTTATTTTTTACTGAGAGAGGTGTACAAGAGCATGGAAGGTGATTAATACTTTCCTCTTCTTCTTAGTCCATAAAGGTCCGTTCTGGTACCGCGTGGATCAGTCGACTTCCCTTTATAGGTTCGACTAATTGAACCATTTAGACCTTTCTATGTAGAGCAGGAGGTTTCTGACTTTGGTATTAGCCAGTTTCACCTTGATTATCGAAGGAGTACTCTCTCAGATGAATCTTCCTTTTTACTGAGAGAGGTGTACAAGAGCATGGAAGGTGACTAATACTTTCCTCTTCTTCTTAGACCATAAAGGTCCGTTCTGGTACCGCGTGGATCAGTCGACTTCCCTATATAGGTTCGACTAATTGAACCATTTAGACCTTACTATGTAGAGCAGGAGGTTTCTGACTTTGGTATTAGCCAGTTTCACCTTGATTATCGAAGGAGTACTCTCTCAGATGAATCTTCCTTTTTACTGAGAGAGGTGTACAAGAGCATGGAAGGTGATTAATACTTTCCTCTTCTTCTTAGCCCATAAAGGTTCGTTCTGGTACCGCGTGGATCAGTCGACTTCCCTATATAGGTTCGACTAATTGAACCATTTAGACCTTACTATGTAGAGCAGGAGGTTTCTGACTTTGGTATTAGCCAGTTTCACCTTGATTATCGAAGGAGTACTCTCTCAGATGAATCTTCCTTTTTACTGAGAGAGGTGTACAAGAGCATGGAAGGTGATTAATACTTTCCTCTTCTTCTTAGACCATAAAGGTCCGTTCTGGTACCGCGTGGATCAGTCGACTTCCTTATATAGGTTCAACTAATTGAACCATTTAGACCTTACTATGTAGAGCAGGAGGTTTCTGACATTGGTATTAGCCAGTTTCACCTAGATTATCGAAGGAGTACTCTCTCAGATGAATCTTCCTTTTTACTGAGAGAGGTGTACAAGAGCATGGAAGGTGATTAATACTTTCCTCCTCTTCTTCATCTTAGCAGCTTCTACAGAAGTCATTGCTGAAGAGGCCTAGTATTTTTGCTTGTAGGCCTATTGGACAATGTCCTCTAAGGACACCGATAATGGTGCTGATGTTTGATCTGATCAGCAATTCCAAGCTGATGGAGCGCTTCTGGTTAAAGCTAGGCGAGAGTTGCCTGGATATTTGACCGTTTATCCATCTGCGGTTTGGTTTCTTGATCGCATCACATTTGATCTGTAATTTACATGTTGGGCATACCATGGGAGTACCTGTCATATCAACTGGCGGTAGAATGTTGAGGATTGTGCTCTGTATGGCAAGCTAAACTGCCTTGCAATACACTCGTAAGTCTCTGTGGCCGGGCACCAAAAAGAAGTGAATGGTTAAATGCTCCGTCATCTTGTTAAGCCGACTTTCTGCATTCGTGGGCTGATTTCGAATTGAACAAGATTGCTTCCAGGGATTTAATTGCGTGCTTGGCTGCCACTGAAGATGCTAATATGCATCGCGGATATTGCATTCCATTTCAGCCAGGACATGTAGCGATGGGCATAGCTATCATGTCTACTGTGGGTAGAATATCGAGGGTAGTGCCCTCTCTGGCATGCTTATCAGCCCTGCAATTCGCTGGTCGGCTCTTTGGCCCGGCACCAAAAAGAAGTGAATGGTAAAATGCTCCGCCATCTCGTTAAGAGACGGTCGGCGGGCTGATTCCGAATTGAATGAGATTGCTTCCAGGAATTTTTTTTAACTTTTATTTTCGGTGGGCTGGTGGAAATCTTCATAGACATGATGAGCATGTGCCCAAATTATTCACTAAAACCACCAAAATTTTTGTATTTAGATTGCAACTAAGTATGCGACTTATCCAGCAATTTTTTTATCACGAGTAATGAATGTTTGGCAATTCAAAGCGCGGTTTGTTACTATCGGGTCAAATCCAAGGGCTTAGTCCCTTGAAAACTCTTTTCGTCTTTCTTAAGTGGCGGAATGAAAATGGGCTTCAACCAACCTGCCTCTCCAATTAGCCCGGCCCTTAGCTAACTGCCTCCAGTTGCGTACTCAAAGTTGGTCGAGGTCGGTTTTTACTTGTGCGCGCCACTTAAGACGATGTCTTCCTTTACTGCGTCCGACGTCTGGCTGGGAATAGAAGACTTTGCGTGCCGGATTATTGCTGTCCATTCGTTCTACATGCCCTAGCCATCTTAAACGTCCAATACGGAGTTTTTTTGACCAGCTGCATGTCGCTGTACAGCTCGTATAGTTTTTGGTTGAATCTTCGTCTCCATAGCCCGTCAACGCAAACGGGACCGGAGATTTTTCGAAGAATTTTCCTCTCGAATCGATCAAGGATTTCATCATCCGCTTTTGAGACGGTCCATGCTTCAGAGCCGTAGAGCAGGACTCGGATGATCAGGGTCTTCTATAGGATCTCCTTAGTAGTTCGAGTGAGGGCTTTACTACTAAATTGCGTTCTTAGCCCGAAAAAAACAGCGGTTGGCAAGAGTAATTCTTCGTTTAATTTCTGACGAGATGTTGTTGTCTCAGAATTAATAGCAGAGCCGAGGTAGACAAAGTCCCGTACTACCTCAAAGTTATATCTGTCAATGGTGACGTTCTGTACAATTCGTCGATGTTTTGTGCTCTTTCGTGTTGACATCATATACTTCGTCTTACCCTTATTTACTGCTAAAGCCCATTTTAGCTGCTTCTGTAAAAAGTTAGCTAAGGACCTGGCTAGTTGGAGACGCATGTTGGTTGAGGCCCAGGTTCATTCCGGACTGTAGCGCCACTTGACTAAGTAAATAAGTTTGTACTTACACCCACAAACGTTAGAGGCATTCCCGATATCCAGCATCTCGTTTTAATAATATTGTCATATAAAAATCACCGTCCTTCCTGAAGGCAACACTCCAATTCCAAAACTTCACCTTCATTATCACTTATCACATACACATCGAAAACTCAATCCAATCTTCCTGATTGGATTCGAGCTTCATTATTACAGACTCCAGACGTCAGACACACACCTTAGTAAAAACACATTATGATACCCAAAGAAAGCCAGTACCATCGTTCAGCTGTTGTTTCAACATTCAGAGGGAAATAAAAATGTTAGCCACCTTTGTGTTACAAAATGTCGCATCCATATGTCTAGCAACTTTTGCTTGATTTCTTACAACAATGGAGATTGCTTTCCTGGACTCAACGATGAGTTCCATAATTCGATCTTGCTCACACACAATCCCAAGTACCCAAATTTACTTATTGACAGAACCCAAATTACTTATCAGAACAAAGTCATCGTGATGTTTTTATGTTTCATAAAATCTAATTCACACCGTCAGAACACAGCCATCGTGATGTTTTTATGTTTCATAAAATCTAAATCACACCAACAGAACACAGCCATCGTGATGTTTTTGATGTTTCATAAAATCTAATTCACACCGTCAGAACACAGCTATCGTGATGTTTTTATGTTTCATAAAATTTAATTCACACCGTCCCAAAAGAAGTTTCACTTCAAAGATGATCATTCAGCTCAAAATTTAAGGGTCAAAAACTTATAACCCACTTATGGATGAAAGTAGGGTCAGAGTCGATCCATATGCCTATCTAAATTATTTCTCTATGTGTAGTGTATGTATCAAGACTTATATACCCCTTATACGAAAGGGCATACAAATCCCCGTTGATGACTAATTCCAAATTAGATTTTCATGCTTAGTGGACCACATACAATTCAACCGCAATCATAAATTCCTACAACAGCTTCAGCTGAATTCCAAACCGAAAATGCTCGTGCCAATACTTATTACCACCCTGACCGCCTAACGAACACTTTAAATCCAATGCTACCGTTATACAACTCAACCAACATGTCGCATATCCCCTAGGGCTGTGCTTTCATTTTACGACGGGAAATTCTATCTTTTGTCTCAAGCCGATTTGCGGTCATTAGAACAACTCTCCAAACGGCAAGCCGGTTTACTGGCGCGATAAACTCCTACCTTTCGAGCGCACAATGCCCTCCCACCCGCCATACATCGCGACCACACCATCAAGTGCCAAAGGTAAGCCAAGTTTAAGAGCAGGCTATCTGTTGAACGACCGACAATGTACGGCGCTATACACTTACCCACCACAATAAGGGGGGTTGATGCAGAAAAAAGCTTCAAGGTGACTGTCATTTGCAATATTATTTAATTTTCTTGTCAACCCCTCACGCTCACCTGCACCCGGCACCCACCAATGACCACAAAACATACCCCCGCTCTATGCAATCGCATTACGTCTTAAGTTCCGTGCGCTGAACTACACGCTGCGTTGATGTGCCTATGCACCCTCACATCCATACGTCCACTGCAAATATTATGCAATTCGCGCGCGCTGCAAGTCGCCGATTACAGTGTTACTTCAGATAATACAATTAAGTGGCATTATGTAGCTGTGTTGCGCCTCCTATTGCCGTTTCCATGTGTGTGCGCCTTTAAGTCAAGTTCAATGGCAAAAACTGCATGCCCTACTCACACTAGTGCCAGCCAGCAGAATAATGCACACCACAATGCGGGCTGTGACAGAGATAGCAAGAGGCTACACAGCGTATTGGGTTTCACTGTTTTGTGTTGGATTTTTCCGAAGCGTTGCGAGCTTTTTTTTGATGAGCGTTTCGAGTTTTGAGTTTCGCATTTCCACCTCTTGTCCACAAATGAGCTTAGATACAGACGATTCGAAATCAATTTAATTAGACCGGTGCGCATTGATTTGTCCATCGTATCATTATAACGGGACGGTCTCGTTGGTATCTCTGTGCCAACCTTTACTACTTACTGCAGCAGAGCTCTATGTCCAGCCCGAGTACCCGTTCTGGCAACACATCAAAAGTAAATTTCAAAGCCATATGTGTGTCCTTTGAGGATTTCCGGATGTTTTGAGTTTTAATTAGAGATTGTATTTTGTGCAGACCTGGGTAGGGGACTTATCGGAATCCGTTTGCCTCCTTGGGTTAAATTTTCCAGAATACCACAGGGAAATTATAAGCTTGTTAAAATTGGTTGAGCTCTCCAGGTGTAGATGCAGAGAGGGATGACCGAAACATATACACTGACCCGCTAATCGGTTTATGTTGCATTTTGTGATTAATACGCGAGGGAATTAAATGGTCAAACGGACATTTGTAAATCCTTGTATCTGGTTGATGTTTTTTCGTGTTTTTTTCTTTTTTTTTGTCGTCATCAACAAATGGATTAATTAAACTGTAATTAAAGGCACACCGATGGCTAATTGGATGACAGTCTTTCAAAGAGAGTTTCTGGTCGTGTTGTTGTATGGTAATGGACGAAGATTTGCCAAAAATTTCATTTTTTTGATGGGTATGACGGTGTTTTTGGGTGAATCCGTTTGGGTCAGTGGTGATGAGTGGATTCCGATGGGTTGTCAATTATTTTCACTCCTAGAGGGCATGTTTTTTTTTTAGTATTTTTTTGGAGTTGAAACTTTTTGAGCCCCTATAACAGCTGGCACCGAGTTGAATAGGCCAAAACCAAACCCAGTGGCGTGGCGGGAGGGGTGCAATAAGGGCACAGGCCCCAGGCGGCACTTGGCTATGGGAGCGATTCGGAGCGGGTAAAATATATAAAATTTCACAGCATTAACTCTGTTTGACAGTAAGCAACTAATAACAACAAAATCAAATAAACGCTGCTGATTTTTCAAATCATCACGTGAGGATGGCCAGTGAAAAATCATTTATGTCTTGCTACGGCTGGGAATTGAGCCCCGACCTTCTTGAAACATTCGAAATCGGTAGAAACGCAGCGAAATACCTTGGTTTCCTTAATCGATGTATGAAATATTTCACCCCTTCTAATCTGGTTGCAATATACAAGGTTGCGCAAAAATAACCTTGCGATGTTTTTTGGCTGTAATTTAAAAAAAAATGAAAAACTTGAAAGCCAGCGGCTCCGCAACCATAGCAATTTAAAGTAGGCTTTGTGGTCTTTGTTTGAAGTACCGACTTGCCTTGCTCACTGTCTTTAATTCTTGTAAAGCATGCGTCAGCTATGTGTCCTCTTTTCCTACAGTAAGTGCGACGCTTCTTTTCCTTACTCTCTGCAGGATGTAAAGAAGGTTTATTTTCATTATTAAACATTTCCACTTCTCTGGCTTGTTCCAGGATTTTCTTGAAAATTGTTAATTAAGTTTCTGGGGGACTTTTTCTCTAATATTAGGGAGAACTTGACCATATACCATATTAAGCCTCACACTTTCAGATATCTCGTCGGATAATTGTGAAAGCAATGACCGTTTTCTGCAAATTAATTGGTCGATTCTTTCATTTACTCCCTGTTTCTCCTCAAAGAGTTCTGCATAAATTCGCCAAGAGGGTTTGGCTGGTGCGAATGCTGCTTTGAGTAGTTTTATTGCATCGTTAAAACTCTTTGCATCTCCTTTTACGCCTTGCCACCATGTTGCTGCGAAGCCTTCCAGCAATAGTGGAATACTCGTGAGAGCACTAGCGTCTGTTACATTTTCGGAGTCTTTGTACACAGAGCACTAGCGTCTGTTACATTTTCGGAGTCTTTGTACACAGTTATTGTCGCGATAAAATCGCTGATCTTTGACGTGTTATTCTCTCCATCAAACCGAGCTGTACATTTGCTAAATGTTCCGTGACTCTCCTTCACGTTGCTCTTCTGACAAAGCGGTTAATGAGGACGCGCCCGTCGAAGCATCTGATGACGTGTCTCCAAGCATCTCTCCTTCTGGGATTACCTCAGTTTTTGAAGCTTGTGTGGTTGTTTGTAACGCTATCCGTTCACTTCTCCTCGGCATAAATTTTAAAGATGTGTTTTTGAATGAACAATCTTCGGTACAGTGCCAACGATAAACGTTAATTAATCACGAGCCAAGCGACCAGTAAACTGTCCAACCCGTCTTCGTTGTTTCTTGATAAATCTCAGGAGCCAAGCGACCAGAAATATCTGTTCAACCCGTCTTCCCTTGCTTTATTATTATTTTTTGGCGACGAAATTCAGGAGCCAAGCGACCAGAAACTTCTGTTCAACCCGTCTTCCTAAATTTTACCAAAAAAAAATTTTTCCAGACAATTTCGGATGTTTTCCAATGTTTTGGGCTCTACTGTATGTTGGGACTCGTATGTCCAGCCGTGATTCCAGTAGCCACAATGTTGGGTACCAATCAAGCGATGGTCAAAATCCCTTGGGATCTTGTCGTCGTTTTATAAAAAAAGGGTTGGAAAATATTCAAATTGATATGGAAAACTTTATTGAAATCTCAAATCAGAGATAAAGGAAGTAAAGAGATACCAAACTTCTACCTCTCTCACCCTGAATCCCCGCAAGAGTTAGTTGTTTTTTGTTGTAATCCACCACCAATGCACTCCTGTCTGTGAATGCATGTATTTCCGAGGAAAAGAATTCAGCAGACGAGAAATTTTGGGTTTTGACACTTTCATTAACAGCTGTTTAGCAGCGTGGTAGATTTATTTGTTTTATGACATTTCAGTTGACATTCGTTTATTTTTTTGCGTTTGTTGTTTTTGCGTGCGTGGAAATATATTCGCACTTTTTCCTGTCGCACTTCACAAATTAACTTTATGTAAGCTTTTGGGCGCACTTTTTTGTTTTATTTTGCACTTCAATTTTACACAAACAAACGAAAATAGTAAAAAAAAAAATGTAAACAGACCAAATAATTAAATGACAGCTCAAAATTGTGTGTTTTGGTGAATACAAACATATGTTTTTGAATGTGTTCAGTGAAGTAAATGTTTGTTTTGTAAATTATATGAATTGAATGTATTCAACTCATCCCTAAGGACAAAAACAAACTATTTAAGTGTAATAATTTATTTGTAAACAATATGATTTCCGAGAGATGTATTAATTTAATAATTCTCAACGAGTTTTCGTAGTCGATTCCTACTTCGGAGTGATCTGGTGTTGCGTTATTCGATAAGCAAGATTCTGAAGATAGTATATTTCCAACTCAGAGTTATAATAAGTAGGATAATTTCCTATTTTTATAAATGATATAAATGGTGTTTGAAATACCGACTTTTATTATGTCTCTGTTGATCAGAAAAAGTTAAGTTTCATATTTAATGGTAACGAATTCGGCCATTTCATATTTTTGATGAACTGTTTTTTTTTTGCTGATAACTTTAATTCTTTGCAAAAAATTATTATTCCACCTACCAACAGCCGTATTAATTAAAGCAAATTAAATGTGAATTATCTTTAATCAATGGATTTATCGAGAAAACTTCTAAGGCCATATGTCAATTGCGTTAAAAAGAGGGTTACATTTTATCCTCTTTTTTTGTTTAATTTTTGACTTTTCTGCACCATACTAATGTCAAAAATTTAACGCAATTGACACACGGAATAAAGATGTCCGCCTTACTTTGTTCATGTTAAACATATTCAACATACTTCGAAACTGATATTATTCAGAGTTTAAAGGCAATATTGAAAACCTTAAATAATTAAAACACGTGTTTTCTGGTTGGTAGGTACAAAACAAAGAACAATTTATTTCAATTGTTAACCGTACATGCCATACAAAACAGTGATATGCTACGTTTTAATATAAATTACATTTTGATCTTATTTTCAACAGAAGCAAATGTAATCATAACATATTTCAACCCATTTTTTTTTTTTAATATCCAATTAGCCACTGGATAAATTTTAGCGAGCTGTTGAGCAGGTTAAAATAGAACAAATATAAGTTTGTTTACGTTGTTAACCAAAAAATAAACTAAAATACCGAAGTAGGTGAATTGAATTGTGACTTCTTCTGCACGTGAAATTGCAAACTATATTGCACATAAAGAATAAAAATACCATAAACAACAACGGAATATGGAATATATGTACTTAGTAAGAGATTTGTCACTAAACGTCAATTAGCTATTAAAAAAATTCTTAATTCATAATTAGCTTTTAATCAAAAGATTAGATAATAATTGTTAATTTTTTTATTAATACGGCGGCAACAGTTGTGTCACAGTCTGTATTCCTGTTATTTTTTGGCATAACTAAGCAAAGTATGTATATCTTGTAAAATATCCTAGTTCCAATAATTTTCGTAGTAAGATTTATGCTTGGATAAAAGTGAAAAATGTGTTTTAGTATGGCATAAGCCCGCAATATAAATCAAATGGGTAAACTTCTGATCCGTTTTTCCAAAGATAATCACCCTTATTCCAGATGGCGTTTTCATTAAACGACATATGGCGTTTTTTGAGTCGATTCATTTTAGTGTCGTTTAAGTGTCGGTATTCTATTCTCTGAACGCCTCCTCTCTCATTTTTCTTGCTTTCCACATGAGTTCCACAGCAACAGCTGATACAAAAATGACAGATAGGCTTTTATGATTTGCAATTTGAAATTTCAAATGAACATTTATTTTATCTATTTAAAATTCAAAATACAAAATAATGTTACAAAAACAATGAATAGCATTGCAATGTTTATATCATGGGAAAGTGAAGACGAAAAAGAAGATGAAATTGCAAAAAGAGAAATGAAAAACATCAGAAGAAGAATCAGGTCAAAATCGAATCTAATCTAAGACCTGTGAATATACATTTAGTATTACACTTCAATTTTGATTTTACATGCTAACCTTCTGCCACTCTTTTTGAGTTCTTACGGGTGGTCCTAAATAATTTAGTGTCACAGCTACCGACTCCCACCCGTTTTTTGATATCATCGGTCTGGGGAATACCTCTTTTGAAACTTCTTGCCAGCGAAACATTTTGTTCCATTAATTCAACCAAACGTTTCATTTGTTCTGGGGTTGTTATTTTCACCCTTGAACAAATAACAATTAATAAAATCCTTAAATTAATACACAAATTAATCGAAACTCACATTTTAACAAAAATTCGACACCTAGTCGTTTGCAAATTTCTATTCGACAATTATTGGCGTTTTACCTGTCGTTTTATCCAACTAAAACGACTGTTAGAATGCGAATAACTGCAATGACGTTTTAAGAACTTACGTTCCACACTACTTAAACGCCACGCAGCGTTAAACGACATAAAACGCCTTCAGACTTGCCAGCTGTAATACCGATTTCAAAAAACGCTATCTGTCGTTTAATAAAAACGCCATGTGGAATAAGGGTGAATATATCAAAATACCACAAAATGAGTTAGACAGATAAATAGGAAAATTGGAACGATTTATCGCAAACATGTGGACTTAGTTACATATGCAGTAACAACACAAATACAAAATTAATGGAAGTATTAATGAATTCAACGCACACGAAAAATTAGAATTCTATTTTATTGTTCTCAGTAGGTTTGTTTTGTACTAATATTTTTTCAACCATAACATAAAAAATAAATAAATATATTTTCGAGATTTGATTAAATTGATTATTCAAAATTGAACGTGGTGCTTATTTCTTCAATTTTTCTTGGATGCGCTCATTGGTGGTGGCAATGCTACAGCTGTTTTAACTCCAATGTAAATTGTCACCCCTTTCTGTGATGGTTATTGGTGAGGTCGGCGAGATAGCGGGGGAAAATCGAAAAATTTTGAGCAAAAAATGTGGGGAATAACTTATCTCACGCATACTTGCTTAAAAATGTGATAGTATGTGTAAGATACGTAATTATGGGTGAATTTAGCTTGTAGGCAAACCGCGAAGATTGGTATCTCTTTACTTCCCTTATCTCTGTCTCAAATGCAGGAAATACTTTATATATTCAGTTCAGAGCCAAGCGACCAATTTCTTGTTCTACTTGTCTTCTGAGCGAATGCTAACTGACTGCACATAAATTTTTTTTTTAGATTAAGGATTTTTGTTTATTCAGTCATACTATTTCCAACAAGATGGAAAGTAGCTGTTGTTTAGACAGTTATTGAAGATAATCATTAAGAATAGTAATGCCAGATTTGGTAACCTTTTTAGTAAAAAGTTAGAAATCCTATCATTACCAAACGATTTTTTTGAGTTGCCGTTATGTATGATGTTGGAGACTTCCGCAACTGATGTGAACATGTCACCATCGGAAGGGTCGTCGGAAGGACTAGTCACATTGAATGCTGTGAAGTGGTCGCAGTTGTTTGTGGTTTCAAATACCTGCGTGTCAACTTCTGTGATGAAGTCTGGTAGGTGCTCTGGTGGGCGGTATCTGCACATAAATTGAATTCTTGCTGCCCTTTTATACCCAGAATTGCTACGGTACATTCATTTTTATTTGTTGAATTCTGTGTATGCATGAGCTTACAGCTAAGTGTGTGCGTAGCACTTTTTAATTTACAAAAATATGTGCTTTCTTTAATTTCAAATGTGATACAGATCAAATATGTGCTTTCTTCATGAATGAATGATAATATAGGGTACATTATGTTATTTTATAATAATAATGATGGTTATAATAATGATAGTAATAATTAATAATAATAATGATAATAAGGATGGCCGTTACAAACTTAAATTCTTCTTGTGGATTATTTTTATTTGGGCTTTTAATTTTTTTTTACATCAAGTCGAGAATATGATGTCATGTAAATGGCCGCCGCCACAGTTGATTGTCATTTGAGCCCTTTTTATGGCATTTTCCATCACTTTGGCCAAAACTTCCGGCGATAGGTCCTCACATTCTTGACGGATATTGTCTTTAAGAGCTGCAAGAGTCTGAGGCTTGTTGACATAAACCCGTGACTTCAAAAAGCCCCCCACAAAAAGAAGTCTGGAGCGGTCAAATCAGGCGATCTTGCTGGCCAGTGCAAATCGTCAAAACGGGAGATAAGCGCCCGGGAAATACATCCTTCAGCATATCGGTTGTGGCACGTGCAATGTGTGCCGTAGCACCGTCCTGTTGGAACCACATGTTTTCCAATCCCAATTCATCTAGTTGCGGCAAAAAGAACTCGTTGATCATTGCTCTGTAGACCTCACCATTCACAGTAACCGTTTGGCCCGCGACGTCTTCGAAGAAAAAAGGTCCGATGACTCCTCCAGCGAAAACAGCACACCATACAGTGACTTTGAGCGGGTGTAATGGCTCTTCGTGGGTTACACGCGGATTTTCAGTACCCCAGAAGCGTAAATTTTGCTTATTTACGTACCCGCTAAGATGGAAATGGGCCTACTCACTCATGATTATTTTTGATGAAAAATCATCTTCCTCTTGGTGGTGATTAAGGATGGCTTGAGCGTATGTAAGACGCGATTGGCGGTCAGCAGCTAACAGCTGATGCACCGTCTGGACTTTGTACGGAAACATCTTCAAATCTTGTACCAAAATTCGCTGTGAAAACCGTCGACTGATACCCATTTGCGTGGCACTTCGTCTGGTCGATGTCGACGGCGCTTCCATGACATCTTCGGCTACAGCAGCAATATTCTCTGCAGAACGGCTACTCCGGGGTCTGCCACGCCTGGCAGCATCTCGTATTGTGCCAGTCTCTTCGAGACGAGCGGCTAAACGTCGCAGTGTTTCACCAGTAGGCGTTGGACGGCTAGGAAATCTGGGACGAAATTCACGTTGTGCCAAAGTCACCGGCCGATTATTGCTCAAATAAATAGTCACCAATATTCCGCGTTCTGGAGCAGTGTAGCGTAACATTGTTTATTAACGTGTATTTCGCATGTGTTTACTACACAAATGTCAAAACAGAACTGACATTAGGGGCCAATCGCAAAATTTATAGCATTTTCTGATAGGAGGCTTACTTTTGCGCCACCTTGTATAAGCGTGTTGTAGAACGAGGGTAGACTCTGATTGGCTTTAACTTGGCAATGCCCAGTGGTTGTAACTCTGACTAGACGTCAAGTGTTTTTTTGTAACCTCCAAGTGGTAACCATCGGGTACTGGTCTCATCCAACCGGATTTGACTTGCTAAACGATAAGCGCGAGTGTTGATAATACGACGAAAAACAGCAACACTACAAACAGCCAGGTCAGAATGGCACGGAATGAATACCCGGCCTGCTGTCCCAGGCGAACCTAGACAAGCTGCTTCGACATATTCGAACAACAGGTTGTCTAGGAATTTCAAGGGTTAGTCAGGCCCCTGCAACAGAGCTGGTGGCGGATGAACCGAAAGGCCAACGGTAGCGCTCAATCCCGTAGTGGATACTGATGGCCCTGTGCCCTAGGGGTAACTAATAAATTGGAACTAGCCCTCCAGGTTGGGGTTGTGCTTTGGGCTAACTACCTAACCATGGAAAAAAAATTATGTTACGAAGCAACCAACAGCCTCGGAAGGATTGATTTTATTGTTGACGAAACGGTTAAAGGAAAAAGGCAACGACGTTCGTATCTGCATGGAATGTGAGGACATTAAACAGGAGAGGTGCAAGCGAACAACTACCGGAAGTCCTAAACAGCTACAAAGCAGACATTACTGCCATCCAGGAAATACGATGGGATGGGCTAGGCAAAAAGAGGATGAAAAGCTGTGACATCTACTACGGACCGTGTTATAGTGTGCAAAAACAGCGATTATTCGGATGCGGTTTTGTTGACATTGACATCACAGTAATTCGAACATGAATGCATCGAACTACAGACACATAACAGCACTGGCGACTGAGGCCATCGGCTGGGGTTTCGGTTTTGTTATAAGTGCCGGACCTAGGCAAGAGGTCTTATGTTTCCAAGACAGTAGCAAGCGCATTGTAACAATCCGCATCATGACCAAATTCGCCAACATAAGCCTTATACGGGCTAACACCCCGACGGAGGAAATATATCATCTATCCAAGGATTGCTTCTACGAGCTTCTTGACAAAATCTAGAAGCGACTACCGAAGTACGATGTTAAAATCGTATTGAGAGATTTTAGTGCAAAGGTAGGAAGAGAAGACATCTTGAGCAGTATTGTCGGAAAACATAGCCTACACGACGACACGTCTGGTAACGGACTTAGGCTAATTGACTTCGCTAAGGAACGAAATGCCACTATAGCCAGCACACGCTTTCCTCACCTCGATATCCACAAGGGGATATGGCGGTCTCCAGATCAACGAACGTTCAACCAAATTGATCACATAGCGATAGACAAGAGGCACGCATCCAGTATTTTGGATGTCCGAACATTCCGAGGAGCTAACATCGACTCGGACTTGTTGTAGCCAAGGTTAGAATGCGGATATCCACCACGCCACAATAATCCAGAAATACTGTGAAAAAATTTAATGTCGAAAGACTGCAATCGCAAGAGACCGCCAAGACCATCGCGCAAGGTCCACCAGCATTGAATGTCGAAGAACAATGGCAACGATGCCAACAAGCCATTAGATCAGCCGCAACTGATGTGCTAGGTTTCTCGCGCCCACCAGCAAGAAACCCCTGGTTTGATGAGGAATGCCGACTCGCAGCCAAGAACGAGGTCTGCATGGCTATGCTGCAGGTGAAGACGAGAGCTGCCGTTGAGCTCTATAGGCAAAGAACGGTCCGTTGTAGATGTCACAGTTTTTCATCCTCTTTTTACTTAGCCCATCCCATCGTATTTCCTGGATGGCAGTAATGTCTGCTTTGTAGCTGTTTAGGACTTCCGGTAGTTGTTCGCTTGCACCTCTCCTGTTTAATGTTCTCACATTCCAGGTGCGGTAACGAACATCTTTGTCCTTTTGTCGTTTATCAGGTTCCCAATAGAATCAGTCCTTTCCGAGACTATTGGTTGGTATGGGTAGTGAACCCAAAGCTCCTCAACTTAACTGTATTTTTAATTTTTAACTGCTCATTTCTATGAATACCTCAAGGAATAGGTCAGGATTTAATTGGATGTAGTACTAGGTAGGCAACTAGGAGTGGCAGTTCGGCATGAACCCAAGTAGCACTTATGTGGCTTTTCGTTAACACGACTCGTGTGACCTCTATTATGATTGTTGCTGTGGATGCGATACAGGCGGTCTATAGATCTAGCTTGAAAGGGTTTAGAAAACTGATAAGATCTTGTATCCCTTTTCCCGAGATGTCGCTAAGGTCGTCGACGAATGGTTGGTCTAACGCACGCAATCTGGCTCTTGGTATTATCGGAAATTTGCAGATGAAATGGGAGAGGGTTTCTCTCTCATCTGTGTTCCAGCAACTGTGGAATTGAGGGTTGTATTGGGTCCCTAGGTTGGCCGCATGTTCTCCAGTTTTCCAGTGACTCGTGACTCGTTATTTTAACGATATTTGGACGGGCTCTATTTAGTATACCGTTTGTTCTGTTTTTTTCCGTAGGGGGGTATGAGTGTATTTGTCCCTTAACAGCGTCTAGCGGGATACGGATCCTTGCCGCAAGTAAGCCGTGAAGAGCTGAGCCTTGTCTGGCCAGCTCGTCTGCACGCTCGTTTCCTTCAATGTCACTGTGCCCTAGATTCCAGAGAAGTGTGACCCTGATGCGTTCGACAAGGTAAGTTCATTCCGGCCGTCCTGTACCAGCTTTGAGGATATGGTAGCCGAGTTGATGGCCTTTAAGGCCGCTTTTCCATATAGTGTCACGGATAGCCAGTAGTACCGCCTGGAATGCGCTTCGAATACGATTGGTGGTAAGAAACTGATACTTTCAGTGATTCCCAGTAGACTCAGGCCGCACACCGTAGATCATGTTAGATCCGTTGGCGTAGACGATCGTGTCGAAATCTCTTACTACTACTCTTCTCGTCCACTGAGCTTTGGTAGGAAATCCTACGTGAAAGTCTTTCTTGAAGCTTAGTATAGGTGTTGTGTAGTCTGTTGAAAATGTGAACATGCCATTTGGTAACGAGTCCAGGATATTACTGTGGCTATACGCCCTAGCATTCCAGCATCCTGCCTCATTGAGTCTTACTGAGCTGTATTCAGCGGTATCTTTAATGTGTAGGTCGAGAGGCAAGAGATGCAATAGCAGAGTAGAAGAATCCGTTGGTGCCGACCTCAGTGCGCCCTTGGTACCCAAACTGGCTGTTCTTTGCAGCCTTTTTAGTTTTGTTGTAGCCTTTACTCAATGCGGGCCACCATACTAGTGGGACATAGCCATAGTCAGGAAAACTCCGCGTTGAACGTTTAATATGAGATATAGAACGAATATCATGCTCACAGAGTCTTCGATTCCCGACTTTTCACCATTTTCCCAATCTTTTAACCTTTTAGCTTTTTTAAGCCTTTATACGTAAGTTTTTTACATGCTATACTTCGAAGTAACTTCGTGTGAAGATCTGCCGAAACATCTTCGAAAGCTTAAAAACAACCTTACAGAGGTTATACCATCATAATTACGGTTTTCCTTGTGAGTTTTCCTGCATATTCTCTTAGACAGATTTCTACCCAAATAGTCGACTACAGAAATGCTCAACCTCCGCGCACAAGTACTATTCCGAACGGCTAAGTTGAGGTTAGCTTTTCATGACAATTGATTTATCAGATCATCACGAGAGGAGGGCCAGTGAAAAATCATTTTAGGTGTTGCTACGGCTGGGCATCGAACCCAGACCTTCTGCGCGGCAGTTCATTCTGCGCGATATTAAGCGCAGTTGTTAGCTTTTCGGCTCATCCGTCACAACCGCTGTTCCAGAGTCTTGACTTACCTTTGAGATGGCTAAATGTGCTGTCCGAATATGTTGGAGCAGCTCAAATAGGTTTGTCCATCCTAACTGGGACTGTAGACGCCACCGTCGACTCCATCTTGATAATTCTTCCGCTGCCGTCTGGGAGGTTTTTTGATAGAAGACCTTACCCCAATGTAGTGAAGGGCTAGCTCCAATTTATTAGATACCCCTGGGACATGGGCCTTCAGTATCCACTACGAGATTCAGCGCAGCCGTTAGCTTTTCGGTTCATCAGCCACCACCTCTGTTCAAGAGTCCTGACTATCTGTCTGAATATGTTGGAGCAGCTCAAATAGGTTTTTTACTTTGTCCATCTTAACTGGGACTGTAGACGCCACCGTCGACTCCATCTTGAGAATTCTTCCGCTGCCGTCTGGGAGGTTTTTTTTATAGAAGACCTTACCCCAAGGTAGTAAAGGGCCAGCTCCAATTTATTAGATACCCCTGGGACATGGGCCTTCGGTATCCACTACGAGATTCAGCGCAGCCGTTAGCTTTTCGGTTCATCAGCCACCACCTCTGTTCAAGAGTCCTGGCTATCTGTCTG
Source organism: Rhingia rostrata (assembly GCA_949824845.1). Taxonomy (NCBI): domain Eukaryota; kingdom Metazoa; phylum Arthropoda; class Insecta; order Diptera; family Syrphidae; genus Rhingia; species Rhingia rostrata. Next base: position 16,148,116 of record OX463757.1, on the reverse strand, counting down.
AATATGTTGGAACAGCTCAAATAGGTTTTTTTACTTTGTCTATCCTAACTGGGACTGTTAGACGCCACCGTTGACTCCATCTTAAGAATTCTTCCGAAGACGTCTGGGAGGTTTTTTGATGCTAGTTTTGGAACATGACTGGTATTTTATTTCCAACATACCCTGCCACCTGAGGTAGAGTCCGATAAGAGACTAGCAACTTTGCACGGAGCTACGCGAAGTACCGTAGTAGTTATTTCTGTCCTCTAAGACGTTAGGTCTGATTTGTAAATCTCGGAAGGTCCAATTTCGCGTCACTTTTACGAGCATTGCGGCCTGTATTCCATGAATTTCGCGTGCTATTTTATCCTATAAGGCTTCAATCGTGTTCAACTTGTCCACATAGACTAACGACTTTATAACCAACTCACAGGGCCATTTCGAGAGATAAGCAGGTGAAGTTTGGACGCCATTACTAACCAGTGCTGCCAACCTGAAAAACTTAACCCTGAAAAAATCACCCGTTACTTATGTTCATTGGCGCCAGCTATGTCAATATCGTCGACGTACAGTGCGGTTCACATGGTTAGCCGCACCATTTTTCTCTCAATAAATTGCAGTTTTTCTGTTTGTTTTTTTCATGAACTAACAAACAATGAATTTATTGGAAAGGTTATTAAATTCTCTTCGAAAAAAAAACTAAATTCAAGATTAGTGAGAGACACTTAACGGTTGTTTTGATCTCTTTCTTCCCACTAGTGCAAAAAAGCTCAAATAAATCGGTTCACTTGGTTAGACGCACGAATTTATACAGTTATTTCTTAATGCTGGGTAATGCAAATTAAATTTTGTTAATGAGTAAACGTTATTAAAGTTTTTCCGAGTGTTTAAAGTGAATATGGGTAAAAAAAAAAAGTTGACGGTGGCGGAAAAGGCAAAAATTGAGGCCTACCACTCAGAAGGTTTTTCTATGCGGAAAATTGCAAGCAAAATAGGAAGAAGTGATAAAGCAGCTCGAAATTTTTTATCAAACCCTGCTACCTATGGAAAAAATAACAAAGGAAGGACAAAAACAGCTTTAACACCGCACGAGAAGCGAAACATAATAGGAATTATTGCCTCAAATTCAGCACACTCCACGATGAAAATCAGACAATTAGCGGGGGTAAGTGCCAGCAAATCAACGGTTCGTCGAGCTATTTTAGGTGCTCCACACTTGAAATTCAAAAAGTTACAAGAAAAAACCACCAACAAACGCTGAAAGAAAGGAACTTCGGTTGGAATTCGCGCGTCTTCATATGGCATGGGATGTGGTGTTTTCTGATGAGAAAAAGTTCAACCTAGATGGTCCTGATGGGTATAATTTTTGTTTTCATGATATCCGCAAAGACGAATGCTTTTTGAATCGCAACCATTCCAAGAAAGGAGGAGTAATGGTATGGGGGGCCATTTCATACTATGGTGCCTTTGAGTTGGTTTTTGTGTCTCACAAAATGACAGGAATGTCTTATAAAGCTCTTTTGCAAACAGCTTTTCCAGCCATAAGAGAGCTTTTTGGACCAATCCAGTGGATCTTACAACAAGATAATGCTCCGATCCACAACGCGCACGTTGTAAAAGCATTTCTCGATAGTGTAAATGTATAATTGTTGCCGTGGCCACCATACTCACCTGATCTAAACATTATTGAAAACCTTTGGGGATGGCTGACCCGTCAAATTTATGAAGGAGGCAAGCAGTATGAAAGCTGTGAGGAGCTTATTGCAGCAATTAAAGAAGCCTGGTCTAAGATTTCATTAGACTGTTTAAAAATATTGTATGAATCGCTTAAAAGTAGAATTTTTGATGTCATTTCAAGTCGCGGAGGTTGTACAAAGTATTGAAATTGTGCAAAATAATTCAAATAATAATCAAAAAGCAAAAAAAAAATGATGGCAATCGATCAACTTCTTCTTTTTCAAACTTTTAACAGGTGCGTCTAACTAAGTGAACCGATTTTTTTGAGATTTTTTTTGCACTAGGGGGAAGAAAGAGATCAAAACAACCGTTAAGTGTCTCTCACTAATCTTGAATTTAGTTTTTTTTTTCGAAGAGAATTTTTAGTTTTAGAGAATTGGTAGTTCATGAAAAAAACAAACAGAAAAACTGCAATTTATTGAGAGAAAAATGATGCGGCTGACCATGTGAACCGCACTATATATCAATAGCTCGACAGATTTATTGACTTGCTTCTCCTGGTGGCTAGTAATTTTTGCACAATACTCGCAAGTTTTATGAAATCCTACTACACATCATGTTCTGAAATCCAATAGCTTAAGGAACATCTTGCAAGAACACATTTATTGAACTAACCAATGGCTAGTTGCCGCCTGAAATCTTCCAGAAAATGTCTGAATTGGGCTACCTCGCCCATCCCGTATAGTTGATTCCGAGCGTGTGACTTACCATACGACTAGATGTTCCCAGGAGATAAGGCATTAAAGCAAACCGATATCGGACCTACACTATTTCAAGTCAAATTCAAAATAAGAATAAATCGTGTCTGAAAATCATCAAGCAGTAAACAGAATAAGGTGTGGGCTTTGATTATTTAAAAATAAAAATTCCATAGCCACAGAAAAAAATGCAACACATCTCCCCGCAACAATCATTTGTCGCTACATTTGTAGCTTTTCTTCAAACGGTTAAGTCTACAACCCGGGTAAGGAAGCCAACTAACTCATCAGTTATGACTTCTTTCCCAGACTTAACCGAAAACGAAACCTCGATCTGTTTGCACTTCTTACAAAATTTTCCATCTCCGAGTAGCAAACACACTTTGCTTGGCTTTCTCGAACTTTACAAAGACGGTTTCGACACGAAACAATCGTTTCTTTAAAACAATCGAGTCCTTTTGCATAACCACCTTCCGCAACATGCTTTGCTAACTCTCCGGCCATTGTTGAATGCCTTACCCCGTTCAAGATTTAACCGTCTTTTGTAACTGAAATTACTAAGGAAGCCCACCCCTTCGTTCTCTGACGCTGTATCCGTATATCGATGGCATTCCTACAGCAACACGAACGGAATAAAGGTTCCAATTGTAAAAAAAGGATTTTTACACAAAAAATGTTTTTTTTTTCCCCCCAAAAACGCACACATTTGGCCGGAATAAGTAGCGCGTAAATTTTTGATAGGCGGACAGCTAAAAATGGCATCACATACTACACGAGGAGGATATGGTTCCTAGCCCGGAAACTGTTGCATTTTGCGTTGGCTATTTTTGGTGCTATGTACATGTGTGGGTATAGGATGACTTCAAGTCCATAGGGGTGGTACCAAAAATGACGACAGCACTCCATCTGCTTGCAGTTGTAGCTATACCATAGTCCTGTGTGACGAGAAATCTATGATGCAGGAGCCTGCGCACGTAACTGTCCGTTACGTAATTGGTTGAATATATAAAAACATACACAAGCAAACGAACACAAGAACACATGCCACAGGTAGTATGAATGCATACACAAGCAAAAAAGAAAAAAAAAAAAAAGGATATCGAGACTCGAACTTATTTGCGATTGTATTCGATTCCAGTCGTAATGCACTTGTTGCTCTTGCAAAAGCAGACGCGCGGTGAAACCATATCAACCACACAAACACACACTCGCGCATCCTGGAAGGATTCGCATGGAAAACGGATTTGGTGTATATTTTTGAAAATTCTGTTTTTGAAACATAGCGCCTGCATATATTCGACGTTCGGGTTGCGGTGCGTTAACATTGCGGGATCGCGGTGAAAAAAAAAAAAAAACCTAAAAAAATTAAAAGAAAATTAAAAAAACAAAATTATATTGTGAAAAAATATAAAAAAAAATATTTAAAAATCTTGTGGAAAAAAATGATTTAATTTGAATGTTCGTTTAGTTGCAGAATGTGCGTTATAAGTTACCTGGCTTTGTTCAACGTTGACGCGACCTGATGGTAACAATAATTCTTTCAATACTTTTTAAGTATTAAAAAATAAAAATAAAAATTGTGTTATATAGCGAAATAAAAGTGTGTGATAACAAAGAAAAAATAAAATCTGCAAGGGATACAAAAACCCCCAGCCCATTTATTCATTTTAGCCCCTCGAAGTCAGTGGATTTAAGCAAACTGTCATCGACAATGGACGATGAAAACGACGACAAGGATGACACAAAAAGGTGAGTACCTAACCTAAAAGTGTGAATCTTTTTTTTTTTTAAGAAAACTCAAGTAACACTAATTTGAAAGGAATCCACACATTTAATCGAATTGGATAATATTTTCACTTCACTTGCGTTTGCTTTTTTTTTATTTAACGCGTTCAGGTATTTCTAAATGAATTTGTTGTAGGAAAAGACTTTTTTGTGTTACGCAATCGAACAGTGTGTTACGAAACGAATTCCAAGTGGGCCACAGACTTTAAGTCAATTTCAAGCATGCATTGTGGATAAAGATCTCTAGATTGGGAAGCTGTATAGTGCTCCAGAAATTATTGTGAATCTATGTTGCGCAACACTTAATTGGAGAGGCATACTCCTCCTTCAGAAAGATTCCCATAACTTCATAACTTGCTACAGCACTTGCGGCGTCTCTGCTGGAAACATGGAAGACTTCGGTTCTTCGATTCCAAAAATATTAAAAAAAAAAAAAAGATTTGCTTTCAACTTATCGTCTTGTACTGGGGATTGGCTGGATCATTAACGTCCGCATGTTTGGTATTGCAGAAAAAGTGTAGCGCCAGACCCCTCAACAGCTGTTGCAGTGGTCTATATTGTGTTTGACTACTAACCACGGGGTCCGTAATTCAAATCCCGAGAGTACAAACTTAACTATTTTTACTTTACGGGCTGCCGACCCGTTGAGGATCTTTACATGAGACAAGACAGCCATCTATGGTCTTCGATCCTGGGCACATGGTTTCCAGTTATACAGTCTTTTTGTTCCTTTTAAGTGGTGCTGAAGTCAGGAATGATCCTGGGCCTCAACCAACATGCCTCACCAATTTACCCAGTACTTAGCTTACTGCCTCCAGTTGCACACTCCAAGTTGATTGAGGTCGGTTTCTACTTGTGCACCAATTAAAACGAGGTATTCCTCTACAGCGTCCGACGTCTGGATGGGAATCGAAGACTCTGCGAGCAAGAGAATTGGTCCCCATTCGTTCTACATGTTCTAGCCATCTTGGTTCGGTTTCTACTTGTGCGAATCGAAGACTCTGCGAGCCGGAGTATTGGTGTCCATACGTTCTACATGTTCTAGCCATTTTGGTTCGGTTTCTACTTGTGCGAATCGAAGACTCTGCGAGCCGGAGTATTGGTGTCCATTCGTTCTACATGTCCTAGCTATCTTGGTTCGGTTTCTACTTATGCGCTCCACTTCAGGCGAGGTCTTTCTCTACAGCGTCCGACGTCTGGATGGGAATCGAAGACTCTGCGAGCCGGAGTATTGGTGTCCATTCGTTCTACATGTCCTAGCCGTCTTAAACCTCCAATGCGGAGTTTTTTGACCAGGGGCATGTCGCTGTACAGTTCTTGGTTGAATCTCCATCAACATAGCTCGTCACCGCAAACGAGACCGAAGGTTTTTCGAAGAATTTTCCTCTCGATTCGACCAAGGATTTCTTCATCCGCTTTTGAGACGGTCCATGCTAGAGCGCCGTAGAGCAGGACTAGGATAATCAGGGTCTTATATAGGATATCCTTAGTAGTTCGAGTTAGGGATTTACTACTGAATTCCCTTCTTAGTCCGAAGAAACAACGGTTGGCACTAGTAATTCTTCGTTTAATTTCTGACTCTGAAAAGAGTTAATAGCGGAGCCGAGGTAGACAAAGTCCCATACCACCCCAAAGTTATGTCTTTCAATGGTGAAGTTCTGTCCAATTCGTAGATGTTGTGTGTCTGTTCGTGTTGACAGCATATACTTCGCCTTGCCCTCATTTACTGCTAAACCCATTTTTGCCGCTTCCTTCTCTATACTAGCAAACGTGGCTATGACATCACGTTGAGTCCTGCCAATGATGTCAACACCGTCGGCGTATGCTAGTAGTTGCACCGATTTTTGGAAGATGCCTCTGATGTTGGCTCGGGAGTTTTGCACAATCCTCTCAAGAATCAGATTGAAGGAGTCACATGACAGCGCATCGCCTTGCCTAAATCCTTTTTTGGTATCAAAACTGTGTCGGTGAGGTCGAACCGAATTCTCCATAGTCATCCTACCCAAACGGATAAGTTTGGGCGGTATACCAAAACTAGACATGGCTCTGTATAGTTCGTCTCTATAAATGCTGTCGTATGCGGCTTTGTAATCGATGAATAGGCGGTGGGTATCGATTTGGACTTCTTGGGTTTTTTTTCCAGGATCTGCCGAAGTGTGAAAATTTGATCGGTTGTGAACTTTCCTCGCCTAAGACCACACTGATAAGGGATGAGCAGGTTGTTGGTAAACGGTTTCAGGCGTTCGCATACTACGGCAGATTGGATCTTGTAGACGATGTTAAGGAGACTTATGCCTCTGCAGTTGGCGCAGTTTAGAGGGTCTCCTTGTTTTTTGGATCCGACAAACGATGCTGAGTTTTCATTCTTTAGGCATACTTTCTTCCAACCATATTTGCCTTAAGAGTTGGTGGATAATTCTTACCAAGTCATCTCCGCCGGCTTCATAAAGCTCGGCGGGAAGGCCGTCATTTCCAGCAGCCTTATTAAGTTTGAGTTTAGATATTGCTAACCTCACTTCACTCAGGTCGGGTGGTTGGCAGTTCTCGCTGTCCTTGCCAATATTGAAAGGTTCGTTCTGCCTGACAGCGTCAGTTCGTCATCGCCGTTTAACAGTCTGCTGCAGTTGTTCTTCCATATCCTTAACAACAACTGTGTCTCAACTACGATTTTTCCATGTTCATCTCAACAGGATTTTCTTCGAGTCTTGTATTCTTGGCTTTGACGTTTTACACTTTGGTAAAACTTGCGAACATTGTTCCTGGAGTGGCGTCTCTCTATATCCTCACGCGCACTTTTCTTGCTCTTTTTTCTTCCTACTGAAAATCCGGTCTTCTTCCCTTCTTCTTTGCCTATAGAGCTCAAAGGCAAGATCTCATCTTCACCTGCAGCTTAGCCTTGTAGGCCTCGTTCTTGGTTGCGAGCATCAGTCGGCATTCCTCATCAAGAAGAACGATGGCATCGTTGCCATCGTTCTTCGATTTTCGATGCTGGTGGTGTGGTGTCAATCAGGAGTTTAAGGGATACACGTTGCGCGAAGGTCTTGGCGTTCTCTTACAATTGCAGTCTTTCCTCATTAAATTTTCTCACAGTATTTCTGGATTGATGTGGCGTGGTGGATATCCGCATTCTAACCTTGGCTGCAACAACGTAGTGGTCGGAGTCGATGTTAGCTCCTCGGAATGTTCGGACATCCAAAATACTGGATGCGTGCCTCTTGTCTATCGCTATGTGATCAATTTGGTTGACCGTTCGTTGATCTGGAGACCGCCACGTCCCCTTGTGGATATCGAGGTGAGGAAACCGTTTGCTGGCTATGGTGGCATTTCGTTCCGTAGCATAGTCAATTAGCCTAAGTCCGTTACCCGACGTGTTGTCGTGTAGAGGCTATGTTTTCGACAATACTGCTAAAGATGTCTTCTCTTCCTACCTTTGCGTTAAAATGTTCTGATCGTTGCTGTTAGCATTTCGGTTCATCTTCCACCATCTCTGTTCAAGAGGCCTGACTTACCCTTGAGATTGCTAGAAGACCCGTTTTCCGAATATGTTGAAGCATCTCATTTAAAATATTCACTTTATATAACTGGAATTGTGGCCACTATTGACTCCATATTGGGAGTTCTTCTACTACCGCCTGGAATATGGAATACGTGCATTATTCCTCTCTCTCTCATCTGCTGCCGCAAAGATTTTACAAACGAATTAAAACCCTATCTACGGTCAAAGGACTAGGCACTCGCTTATTCCAGTGTGTCCCATTCTTAGAGGTTGCGTGTCCAGCATATTTTTTCGTTGAGGAAGTCTTCGTCTTAGACTAAATCATCAGCTACTTTGATCCCTATACTTTCTAACGCTGCGGTTGGTTCATCCACTGATGTCATAATCATCCGCATATACCAGAAGTTGCACAGATCTATGGAGTTCGTCTGGTTTTGGTATTGGGATTTGCACAATCCTCTCAAGAACTGCGCTATAAGAAATCACGTGACTAAATCCTTTTTTGCGATATAATATTTTTTAATCTTCTTAAGTAGCGCTACCGGCTTAAACTTAGTCCTCAACCAACATGCCCCTTGACTTAGCTCGGTCTCCAATTCTCACTTGAAGTTGGTTGATGTTTGTTTACTAGCTATACGCTCCACTTGAGATGAAATCTTCCATTATAGCGTTTACCATTTGCATCGGAATTCAAGACTCCTCGAGCTTAAGCACAGGTTTTCATGCGCTATGCATATCTTTACAAACTTACTTAAGCACCGAAACATTCCAGAAGAGTCTTAGCACACGAAATATTTGAGGAGACATCTGTTATTGGGACACTCACGCTGACTTCTTTTTTGGAGATCGATGCTGAGATTCCATTGTTTATATAAACTCTCACCTGACGAAATATCTGCAGCGGCTTCTTTGATTGGCACGCTAGAAAAAGTCTAATGGAGTAAAATTGCACGATCTCGGTGACCAGTTTACATCACTTCATGGGATGATCATGCTCTCGAATCGATCGTTCAAAATTTCCAATGTGACGTAAGCTGGGTGTCACGTAGCGCCGTCCCGTAGCAACCACATATCGTCCATTTCATCCAATTTAGTCTAACAGTAGTTGAAAAGCATCGACTTACAGCTCTCGAAATTGAAATGTCGAAATGTCGTTCTCAATGAAACCAACCAGTTGATTACCTTCAACTCATAGTTCAGTTAAATTTTTTACAAGTTCAGCCTCAATCCACAAGTGACGACTCAAAATTCGACAAGTTGTGGTCTGCGAAAGGCCAAGTTCTTGTGACCGACGGGAAATCTATTGTGTCGGATTCTCCTGGACGCTTTCAAAGACAGCGGCAATGTCGTCGTCAGATCTTGCGCTTCTTCGACTTACGGTTGTTAGCTAATCGTTTAATTAACCAATGGACTCAAATTTATCCACCACAATGCAAATAGGCCCCTTGGTCAGACGATTATGGCGACAGTAAAATAGGCTCGGAACAATGCCCGAACAGAACACCCATTTTGACATTGACATTGACATCGCAGTACTTCGCACATGAATGTAACGAACTACAGACTCGTAACATCACTGGTGACTGAGGCCATCGGCCATTTTAGTAAAACAATTTTATCATTTGCACGTGTTGTTAAACCGTCAATGGTGACAGCCAATTTGACAGATGAAGCTTCAAAACTATTACCGCTATCAATTTGCAAAGGTCGAAGTCGGAAGTGATGAAGGTTTTCGTGAAGAATTCACCTCACTGAACGATTGGAATGTCAAAGGGAAGATGCATGCTTATGATCTTGCAACCCCAATGTTCTCAGGTGGTCTGTTGGGGCAGTACTTTTTCATCACAGTGGTTCGTCTGAACGTGGGTAGAAGAGGCGGTTCAAGTAGCACTTATGAGCCTTTTTGTTACTACGACTCGTGTGACCTATATTATGATTTTTATTGCGGATATGATGTAGGCGGTCTCTAGATACCGCCTGTGAGGTTTAGAAAGCGGCTAAGATCTTGTATCCTTTTACCCGAGATGTCGCTAAGGTTGTCGAAAAATGGTTAGTCTAACGCACGCAATCTGGCTCTTGCTAGTGCCGGACATTTGCAGATGAAATGGGAGATGGTTTCTCTCTCATATGTATTCCCGAAACTGCGGCATTGAGGCTTGTTTGGTATCCATGGTTTTGCCGCATGGTTTCCAATTGGCCAGTGCCCATGATTGTCGCCGTAATTCTTGCGATATCTGGGCAGGTTCCAGTAAATGGTTTTCTCTGTTTTTGTCGTAAGAGGGCCATGTCGTCCTTGATATGACGCAATTTGTTAACCTTCTCCATTTGGATTCGGCCTTTTTCAGGAAGTATGAGTGTATTTGTCCCTTAACCGCACCTAGCGGCAGTCTGAAGTTACTGACTCATGTAACAAATGATTATCGACCCGATACGGGACCCAATGGTTTTACCTTGACGCGATTTCAGAAGACTCACTGGGTTTCTATCACAGAAAAGTAGGCCTCGGCGGCAAACGATCTCTCTTTACTGCCTCTGTTAAGTACCGCCCTAAACAACATTTTGTCTGGACTTTTTAAAGCCTTTGTGAACCCCGCAGTGGTTGGCTATATCTACTAATAGCCGACTATGGACACAAAAATGTTTATCCTCTATTTTCTGGAACTGATATCTTTTTTCGGTACCTACAATAGATACATGCCACCTGTTAACACTGTTGTAGTTTCGTGGAGGCTGAACTTTCAAACTTATCAAAGATGTTTTTCTCTCGAATGTTGTAGTTGAAATTCCTAATAGTTCCATGCCAGTAGGGTCTTTTAATTCCTGTATTGTAATACGTTGATGATGTTTGAAGTCTTGACCTAAGACGGCTTCTCACAACGAATCCGCATGTAATTCTAACAAGTCCAACTTTTGAAAGCAGCCTGCAATAAATTTCGCACGTGTTCCTTTTCTGAATCCCTGGTCCTATCAATCGTATTTCCTGGATCGCGTTAATTTCTGCACAGTACCGAGCTCAAGGACAGATATTACATTTTTGTCTGTCAAAAGAGGTGCAGAGTATGTTTCAGGTGCATACTCGTTGGTCATTGCAAGCGGGCACTCTGAACTGGCTGTCATTTGAGACGTTTTGTAATTCGAGGTTGATGCATCTGGCTGCATAAGCTCCTAGACTAATTTAAATTGTATACCGAATGTGGGAACAAGTGTTCCTGCTTCCGTATTTACTATTTTCCAGTCTCTGAAACCTCACATGGTGGGTCTCCGACTTAAAATCCAGACAGTAAGTGTTTTCCATATACAAGGTCGGCCAAAAGAAATCATCCGATGTTGTTTGGCTCTCATTTTTATCGGCTGTGGCTCGTGCGGTGTGTTCCGTTGCTCCGTCCTGTTGGAGCCACATGTCCTTCAGTCGTAATTCGTCCAATTGCCGCAGAAAAAACTCGGTTAACATGGCCAAATAGCGCGCACTGTCCACTGATATCGTTTGACCAACGGCGTTCTCGAAAAACAATGGCCCGATGACTCCTCCATCGTGAACAGCGCACCTTTTTTTTTACTTTTAAATTCATTTTTTATTTGCTTAAAATATTAACTTACTACTAGACAAAAATGCTTAAATCTAACTTATCAATAACTGATTTACTTAATCTAACTTATCGGCCCTTAGTGGGCGCTGTAAGCTTATATTTAGCTGTTTTATTTAAATTTGTCGGTTTTATATTTAGTTATAACATTTAATTTTAATTTGCAAAGAAAAAAAAAAAAACTCTGAATAATGACTTTTTTTGATAAAAAGCTTAATCTAGATTATAACTGACTTAAGACTACTTAAACTACTTAAGCCTAACTTAAGACTACTTAAACCTTACTTAATTATAATCGGGGTAGCGAGCCCTCGTTGCATATGCCCCGAGGAGTCGCCATCCTGATTGCGTCTTTCGGTCCCACGGCAGCATGCATTCAACCATTTTGTACGCCAATATGGTGCACAAGCCCCGCCCCAGACCTTGTTCCTAATTTTAAAATCTTAAACATAAAGTTGGACTAAAAGTCCGCAAAGTCCTGAGGAAGTGCAGAATCACCTTCCTCATATAGCCACCAGAATTCAGTGCGCTGTTTTGCAGCATCGATCCTATCGCGATCCGATACCGCCGTGATAAATTGGAGGAGCTCCGGAGCATTGTCGACGTACCCGTCGTGGATTAGCCGTTTGTCCCGCGCGTCACGATAGCGGTGGTATAAAACCGGGATACCGTTCCTGTCTTGTACTAACCCTAACGAATCGATGTAAATGAATGCCTCTGGTGGAATAAAGCCCGATATGAGCGTGCTCTTCATGTATAAATCATTGGGATAATAAGCCCCGAAGATCAGGCTGTTGTCGCTAGCCATCGCCCTTGCAGCGTGCCTTCGAGTCACCTTAATTAGGAAATCGTCAATTCTATTCAACTGAGCCCCATTGTATAGAACCTCGTTGCGATAATATTTTATGTACTCGGAGTCCGGCGTTCGGTACAATCCTAAGCAGTATCGGAGACAACGTCTCTCAAACAGCCGTATCCTTTCCATGTAGGATGGTGATACATTGAACCACATGGGACAACCGTAAGCGATGATCGGCCTTATGAGGGCCATGTAGCAAATGACTTTCACCCTTGAATTAAGTTGACTGCTATGAAACAATCTTCTTGTCAGAGCATAAGCCCCCCTAGCCCTGGCCAGACAAGCATCCACATTTTTATTAAAATATAGAAACTTGTCAAGCCAGATGCCAAGGTATTTGACTTCACTTCTCACCGCCAACGGCCGTCCATGCTGTCCCATGATACAAAATTTTTTCCAGTTGTTTTCTGGTATCGTAAGAAGGCCTCTGCACTGGGGTCCTGAACAGAATTGTTTCGGTTTTTTTGGAAATTGATCCTCAATTTCCAATCATCGCAATATCCCTTAATGTGATCGAAGTCACGTTGCAAAAGTGTGTTGATGACATCGATTTTCGGACCTGATCTGTACGCCACTAGATCATCTGCGTACGCTATAGCGTGTCTGAGAGAACCTACAAAATCACCTGTATAAACCGTTGTAACCCGTTTTTAATTTCAAAGACTTTACTCGAAGTTACGTTGCAACATTTGACAACGAACTTCTTTCCCATAAGCATTTCATAAATCATATATAGCATGGGTTTACGCATGCGCAGTCTGGTCAGCTTGTAGAAAAGCCCCTCTAACCATACGGCGTCGAAGGCCTTCTCAAAGTCAACCAGACAGCCCCTGTGCATTGTTTTGTTGACTTATTCCATTGGATGTCGGACACTAGTTTCGACGCGGCATGAATGGTATCATGCCTCGCTCGAAAACCAAACTGATTATCCGGAATAATTTTGTTTTCCTCAACCCACTTAAGCAGAGCTCTATTGACTATCTTCTCGAATACCTTGCTTACATTCGGCAGAAGGCTTATTGACCGAAGATTTGCAGGGTTTGTTTTGTCCTTGTCCTTTTTGGGGATAGGATGTACCACCGCCGTTTTCCAGTGCACCAGATTTTCAGATCGCCAAGCTTGAAGTTCAGTGCGCAGATAAAAGTGATTCAGAAAGGCTCTTTCCTCAATATCGCGATTTGGGCGAACAGGATTGTTCACCGTATACACGGTCTCGAAAATAGCGCCTATCGAATTCGCCTTCTCCTGAGGATCTTCGATTGTGAGAAAACCGTCGTTCGAGTCAACGTTTTCCGGACTTATACCAACAGCCGTCAGTGTCTACCTGGTTTCTGTCGTTTTGGAAATTCGGACACATGGAATGTCGTTATGATCTTTTCGCCTGAATAGTTTATTTATTTGCGGGAACATATTTTTGTTTCCATAGTAAGAATTTATAGATTTTCTGTAATTCTCCGATGTTAGTTTTTTAAGATTTTTGATCAGTGACTTCAGTGTCCGAACCTCCGGGTCTTGTCTGTCAGTGAATTGTCTACGCAGCCGTTTAAGCCTCGAGACCAGTCTGCTTTTGTGTCGGTGCAGTGCATCGATTGTTGGCGTTGGATATTTCTCCGTCTGGTCGTCAGAACTTGTTATCTTAGGGATAGCTAGATCCATTGACCTTGTCAGGACCTCACTGATTTTTAGTAAATTTTGGTCAATTTCGTCGTTTGTAAGGTTTCTGTTTGTCGGTGGACCAATTTCGCTCAAACGTAATTCTCGCTTTATAATTCTGGTGAAACGCGGCCAGTTCGTCTTTCGGTAGTCGAAAGAACGCAATTGGTCGAACTCCTCCAGTTGAGTTTGCTCGTTTGGGATACTGAATACTGCATCATGTCCCAGGTGGTCACTATCGTAATCGAATGCTCGCACACAGTTCCGCGCGTGAGAACAGCGCACCCTGCAGTAACTTTCGAGCGGGTGTAATTGCTCCTCGTGCATTACTCGTGGATTTTCGGTGTCCCAGAAAGATAGTTTTGGTTGTTCACGTACCCGCTGAGGTGGAAGTGATCCTCATCGCTCATTATATTATGGTTGAAAAATCGTTCACTTCGTCCTCGAGATTGAGGCTGCGGCGTAGGTTACACGCGTTTGGCAGTCGACAGGCAGCAGCTGATGCATGGAAGAGACCCTTTACCGGAACATGCGCAAATCTTTGACCGAAATTCGCCTTAGGGATGACCGGATGATGGCTGATTGCTAGGCACGGCGTCTGGTCGGTGTTTCCGGCAACAGCGGCAATGTTCTCGACACAACGGGCGCTCCGGGGAACCCACTCTTGGCAAAGTCTCGTGTGGTCCCACACTCTTCAAAGTTGGTGGCTAAACGGCGCAGTATTTGCGCAGTCCGTATCGGACGGCCGTGGAATCGGCGACGGAATTCGCGCTGCGCCAACACTACGGACGAATTGTTATGCAAAAAATAGGCACGATTATTCCGCGTTCTTGGGGAGTGTATCGCTCCATGGCTTCCATTTTTTTCTTTTTATAATTTACACGTACTCAAGGGGTTATGAATACCCTTTTATATGTTACCATAGTGCGAGCGTTAGAGAAGGGGAAGAAAGAGAGGATAGGAAAGATTTTGGATGTAGTAGAGACTTAAACTCCATGGGTGGTGTCCGAACTGGAGTCACTTTTTCTTGTGTTCGTTAAATTTGAAGAAATTCAAGATGGTGTGCATACTCTTAGGTATTACACAGACCTTTTATTTCTTTTAAATAAAAGTGAAATGGATTTTGGTTGGGATTGAACGCGCAACCTTCCACTCAACAGACGAACACATTACCACTACACCGCGGCCACCCATACTTGTATTCTACATCTGTCTAGTTCACAAATGTCAAAACATATTTGACATTGGCGGCCATTTACAAAAGTAAGAGAATCTTCCAATAGGGTGTTCTCTTTTGTCCCACCTTGTAAAAGAGGATTTCGAAGTTATTTGGAAAAATTCCAAATTATTTGAAAAATATTTTAGTCTCCAGAAAAATGCCTATTAGTTATCTCAAAATGACAGAATAATAAATCTTCTCTTGCCTTAAAGCTTGTCGTGGCCGTTCGCTCTTCTTGCAAAGCGTTGTTTAGATACAGCCTAAATAATTTACATTGTTATCATCTCCTCCATTCGCCATCAGGAACTCTGAACTGTTCTTGTAAAATTATCCAATTACAGTTCCACTTTTTTGCTTTATCTAAAACCTCCTTAAAGCTGTGGTAAGTGAGCATAAATGGTTTTTGTTCAGTTGCCGACTATAGCAACACTTGTTATTGTTTCCACTGGCCCTGCCCTAACACATCTGTCAAACAAGCCTAGTAGTATCAATTGTCATCAAGCTATAGAGACTTGGCATACAATTTCAGGTCCCGCCATCATATACGATTGTAAAAATTACTTCATATCTTCGAAGTGTTTAACAATTAAAAAAAAAATACATACACTCGCAGAAGACGACATATATCATCCATAGATGTCAATCTGACAGTTGTCTATCTACATGTTAAATGTTTCCTTTCACAATTTTGGAAAACTCCAAACTCCAAAGACAACTGAACTGAAGAAGATTTAAGAAATGCCAATTCCATTCCAATCATTGGTTAATACCTACAATACAACCATAACGTGTGCTGTCAAATATAGTATTCCACGCCAGACTGAGTTCTAAAGCTCAGTAAATAATCCACAGACGTACATTCAGAGGAATTCTTCACCGGTATCTGGTAATGACAGTTCCGAATAAAATAGTAGACGCATTCGAATGAACACAACGATACAGCAGTCTCCTGGCACACCCCAGGTATCCGGGGTGGTTGTGGAACAACAACAACAACAGCTAGTTGCGAATATAATGCAATAATTAAAAAGTGAAACTCTATTCGCATCCACCAACACATTGTTACAATGGGATCTAAAGATACACTACCAGTCCACCATCGAGAAGACATGAGTGAATTCAATCCTTTAAGTATAATGCTACCCTTCTATGGGGATATTTTTAAAGGTCGTTCTGTAAAAATAAACTAATTGTAGCGATGTCCTTCCTAATTTGTCAGCACTGGGGCGGAATGTCATGCACCTGAGATTCGGTTGGTATAACAATTGGATATAAGGTATGGCTATGGGAAAATGTTATCGAGAAAGTCTGTCTCTCGAACTAGCGTGCTTCAAGGATTATGTAACGATATTTGTGCACAGCTTTATCGAACAATAGACGTACAGCCTGAGACAGGCAATTGTTTCGATGTTTAAATGTCATCGTCAGTGTAGCCAAGTGATGGAGTTAAAATAGACCATGTGATTTGAAAAGAGGAGCAGTTTTATTAATACCAGAGTCCTGTTTTTTTTTGTAGAACTCACACTGGGAAATTGGAAGGTTATTTTTAAGGGGATGTTAGTTTAGTTAAAGACATTCCAAAGAATGAATGTATTGCCTCCTCTTCCGGGTGTTTTAAACTGTAACAGAAGATTTGAAAGGATCTCCCGCATTAGGAAGGTGTGTATGTTTTTGTAAAACAATTATGTGAAACAAGTCATCCATGTTTATAAACAAATTATGTTCTAGTACAATATCATTTTTAGTTTTATTAATTGTTTGTTAATTTTTTACTTCTTCCCGAGGCTGCAAATAGAAAGAATCAAATCAGTTTAATTTATTTTCTGCAAAAATGACAGTTTGTAAGAATCAGTCAACTGTCAACTGGTATCTGGAAAGTGACAGTCAACTACGATACCAATTGTTTTGATGTGTGCTATCTATTTTCCCATTTTTTTGTGTTGTTTTACCTTAAACTGATTGTTTTGTTTCGCTCTTTCGCTGTTTTCTGTTTTTGTAAATTTTATAACTTATTTGATCGAATAAAAGCAGATTTAGTATTACAAATCTAGTACGAATTTCTCTTATCAATTTGATGGCGTTTTCCATTAGTAAATGCGGATTTTGATCCGAAAGTTTCAGATTAATTTTGTTTTGTCTTTGTATTGTTGGAATTTCGTTTCTGTGAAGTAAGTGTCAGGGTAGCTGTCAAGTTTCAGGTCCCACAGATTGTTTATTTATGATTTAATGTATGTTTCACATCGAACTTACTTAGTTACTTAAGTGGCGCTACAGTCCGCCAACATGCCTCAACCAATATGCCTCTTCAATTAGCCCGGTCCTTAGCTAACTACCTCCAGTTGCGCACTCCAAGTTGGTTGAGGTCGGTTTCTACTTGTGAGCGCCTCTTAAGGCGAGGTCTTCCTCCACTGCGTCCAAAGTCTGGCTGGGAATCGAAGCCTCTGCAAGCCGGAGTATTGGTGTCCAATCGTTCTATATGTCCTTGTCATCTTAAACGTCCATCGCCGAGTTTATTGACCAGGGATATGTCTCTGTACAGCTCGTATAGTTCTTGGGAGAATCTTCGCCTCCATAGCCCGTCAATGCAAACGAGACCAGGACTGGGATGATCATGGTCTTCTATAGGATCTCCTTAGTAGTTCGAGTGAAGGCTTTACTACTAAATTGCCTTCTTGGCCCGAGAAACAGCGGTTTGCAAGAGTAATCCTTCGTTTAATTTCTGACGGGATGCTGTTGTCAGAGTTAATAGCGGAGCCGAGGTAGACAATGTCCCGTAGTACCCCAAAGTTATGTCTGTCAATGGTGACATTCTGTCCAATTCGTCGATGTTGTGTTTTCTTTCGTGTTGACAGCATATACTTAGTCTTGCCCCCATTTACTGCTGAATCCATTGTCGCCGCTTCCTTCTCTATATCATTAAACGTGGCTAAGACATCACGGTACCAATGATGTCAATATCGTCGGCGTATGCTGGTAGATGCACCGATTTTTGGAAAATTGTGCCTCTGCAGTTGGCTCGGGAGTTTTGCACAATCCTCTCATGAACCAAATGGACGAAGTCGCATGACAGCGTGTCGCCTTGTCTAAATCCTTTTTTGGTATAGAATGTGTCGGTGAGGTCGTTTTCAACTCTCATGGAGCAGCGAAAATTCTCCATCGTCATCCGAAACAAACGGACGAATTTGGGCGGCATGCCAAGATTGCACGTGGCTCTGTATATTTCGTCTCTATAAATGCTGTCGTATGCGGCTTTGAAATCGATGAATAGGTGGTGGGTGTCGATTAAGACTTCTTGGGTTTTTTCCAGGATCTGCGAAAGTTTGCAGATTTTATCAGTTGTGGACCACACTGATAAGACTCGATCAGTTTGGTGGTAAACGGGTTCAGTTGTAGGCAATGTTGTTATAGGGTTTTCGTAAACCGGCTACCCAGATTCAGAAAACTAACATCCTCCGGGTAAAGAATATGTCAGTGCAGGTGCACTGAAATAAACCGCACGGAAATAAGCCCCATGGGGTTCATTTCCCACTTAAAAGGAAAGAGCCCGCACGGTTCTTATTTCCATTTCAAAATGGAAATAAGCCCCGCCTAGAAAAAGCATTAACCCCCGCTGGTGTTATTGCCATATGAAATCGGAATTCTTTTCAAGTTTGGTGTATGCAAAGTTTAAATTTAAGTGGAGGAAATAAGCCCAATGGGGCTTATTTCCGCAGGGGTTATTTCCCTGCACCGCCAGTGCAGCTATTAAAAGCTGCAATAGAAAAATTCCGCTGGTTACGATTATTCCCAACACAACAATCTGATACGGAGCGGATGGAGTCTTCAGTCTCAATGCAGAAAACCATTTGAATGGATGCTTCTTTTTATAATGCCCGGTCACCTTTAGTTTAGGGATCAGGGGATCGCGAATGACTGGGTGCTTGTTCTGAATAACCAAAAGCAGCTTGTCTATTGCTCTCCTTTCTTAAATAGTAACCCCCCAAAAACTGGTAGATCGATTATTTGCAAAGCCATACCTATAATAGTTGTACCATGATTGATATCCATCGCAGGATAGTGTCATCTTCAAAGCCAGAAATGTGATAATTAATGGGAACATGCCCTCCGAATGGGTAGACTTATCAAAAGCAACGCAATCTCAGGAAACGGAGAATTTTATGGTCGACGACGACAGAACGAAACAAGGAAAGGACCACCAAGATTGAATCAATTTTTTTGTTTTTAATTTAAGTGTGGCGCTACAGTCCGGAATGAACCGGACCTCAACAAACATGCCTCTCCAGTTACCCCGATCCTTAGCTATTTGCCTCCAGTTGAGCACTCCATAGTTGGTTGCGGTCGGTTTCTACTTGTGAGCGTCACTTCGGGCCCGGTCTTCCTATACTGAGTCCGACGTCTGGCTAGAAATCGAATACTCTGTGAGGCGGGGTATTGGTGTCCATTTGTTCTACATGTCCTAGCCATCAACTCAAACGGGACGGAAGATTTTTCGAACAATTTCCCTCTCGAGTCGGCAAGGATTTCTTCATCCGCTTTTGATACGGTAGTGGTTTCAGCGCCGTAGAGCAGGGTTGGGATGATCAGGGACTTATATAGGATCTCCTTAGTAGTTCGAGTGAGGGCTTTACTACTAAATTGCCTTCTTAGCCCGAAGAAACAGCGGTTGGCAAGAGTAATTCTTCGTTAAATTTCTGACGAGATGTTGTTGTCAAAGTTAATAGCGGAACCGAGATAGATAAAGTCCCGTACTACCTCAAAGCTATATCTGTCAATGGCGAAGTTCTGTCCGATTTGTCGATGTTGTGTGTCCTTTCGTGTTGACAGCATATACTTCGCCTTGCCCTAATTTACTGCTAAACCCATTTTTGCCTCTTCCTTCTCTATACTAGCAACCGTGGCTTTGACATCACGTTGAGTCCTACCAATGATGTCAACATCGTCGGCGTATGCTAGAAGTTGCACCGATTTTGAAAAATTGTGTCTCTGGTGTCGGATCGAGAGTTTTGCACAATCCTCTCAAGAATCAAATTGAAGAAATCACATGACAGCGTGTCGCCTTGCCGAAATCCTTTTTTGTTATCGAATGTGTCGGTGAGGTCGTTTCCGATACTGATGGAGCCACAAGAATTCTCCATCGTCATCCTAGAAAAACGGACGAGTTAGGGCGGTATACCACTAGACATGGTCCTGTATAGCTCGTTTCTTGCTGGCGGGTGCGAGAAACCTAGCACATCAGTTGCGGCTGATCTAATGGCTTGTTGGCATCGTTGCCATTGTTCTTCGACATTCGATGCTGGTGGTATGGTGTTAATCGAGAGGTTAAGGGATACGCGTTGCGCGAAGGTCTTGGCGGTCCCTTGGGATTGCAGTCTTTCGACATTGAATTTTTTCACAGTATTTCTGGATTGTTGTGGCGTGGTTGACATCCGCATTCTTATCTGGGTTGCAACAAGGTAGTGGTCCGAGTCAATGTTAGCTCCTCGGAATGTTCGGACATTTAAAATACTGAATGCGTGCCTCTTGTCTATCGCAGTGTGTGTCACTGATTTGTAGGCCTTAAATTTTGAGCTAGAGTTTTGAAATTTGATATATAGACTCTCTATCCGACAAGTCTAAAAAAATTTTAAATGTACTAACTGCCACGCTCACTTCTAGGAAAAACGTTTTTTTGGCAAAATGGTCAAGAATTTTGAAGAAGTTTGTGAACAGGATATTTAGACAATCCAAAGTTTTTTGCCACCACGCTTACTTTTTGACGCCGTTTTTAGTAAAAAAAAAACGTTTTTCGGCCAAATTGTAAAACATTAGAAAAAAACCTTTGATGCAAAAAAATTGGTTCTGATAATATCAACATTTCGTCCATATATCATTTTAATCCATGCCTACTTTTTGTAGGCGTTTTCATAAAAAAACATTTGTATACCCTGCCCCATAGCATAACAAAGTGAAAAACGTTTGTTTTTGTCGAAACATAAGAGGTTTTGATAACCTGTCTGAACAATATGTTTGGAAAATGACATTTTCAAAATCTTATCCACATAAATCCCACATTTTGGGGAGATGTTAATTTAAAGGATGGGATGGGATAGGGTATTAAACGATCAGCACAGCGGATTGTACTCTTCTCACATGTTTGTAACACACGTTTATGCCCACAACACACTGGCTCTATGCAGTGAAGCAAGCAAGAGACACGAGCAGAATTTTTGTTTGACATCCATGCAGTGCATTGACTCCTGTCATTACATTCAGCTTTGAAAATTGGTTTACTGTGATGTTTGGTGGTATTTACACACACGATGGATATTGTTGGATATGTTTTAAAATGAAGTTAACATTTTTTTAAGGCTAAGGATTGCTTTTGAAACTCTCGTTGGTCTGGCTCCTACAGTCAGTCAAGGTGTCAGACATCTCGAATCAGAACCACAAGATGAGTCAATCTTATCGTATCTGTTCTTCCCTTCGTCTGTATACACTCTTTGTCAGCGCATTCAGTATGAGTGCACACATTTTCAAAATCTGACTACTGCCACGGCCAGAAAAAAAAAACATTTGTTGGTGAAATCATAATGATTTTAGAAATGTGTCCGCGTAAATGTCATTGTCTATGGTTATGGTTACACCGTAGACTATATTTAGTCTGTTACTAAATATTTTAGTGTCAGAAATGTTCTGTTTACACCGTACATGACTAAATGTAGAACTCCCAAGATCTGCACCAATGGCTACGTTTTCACCATGGACAATAACCATTACGAGTGGCAAAGTAGAAAAATCCAGACTGTTGTACCACTTAGTATACCAATTTAGTTGAATTTGTAGTGACATCTATGCGCAAGGCAGAATAAACAGTTAAATCTATTATAGTCCAGGTCACCTAAACAAGTGGACTGACCTACAATGCCCAACAATTTAGTCCTTGTTCGATGTGTTTACGCCGGTGGGACTTACACTAAATATAGGCTACGTATCGGTTATTGTCCACGGTGTAAACTTAGCCTAAATTTCTGTGGCGCTAAAATACAAAGTTAACCTGGGCCTCAATAAACTGCCTTTCCAATTATCCAGACAGTTAGCTGCCTACAGTTGCGCGCACATCAAGTTTGTTGAGGTCGGTTTATACTTGGTGATTACATTCGCAGATGACGTGGCAATCGCTGTAGGCACAGGAGACTTCCTGAACTATTACAAAATGGTCTCTCTGTACTCTACTAATGGACCGCTAAAACCGAATCGGTCCTTTTCAGCAGAAAAAACGAATTCCAGCACATTGAACGTCCAGAACTCAGCATAGGCAATCACTTGGCATCCCTCTGCTTCCAGGACGAGTAAAAACTAATTTACCACTAAATTGGGATAGTGGGGTGGACTGACCACCCAGTTTTGTGTTGATAATCCAGCTGTTTAATAGCAAATTAATCAAAATTCCAAGTGAGTGATCGATTTTCAGACATTTTAGTGCCTAAATGATCGCTCCCGCATTCATGTTGTTAAAAGCATCTTCAGCGTCTTGGAATACTCCTTGCAGCACAACGACTTTCGATACTACTTACCAATGTGTGTAGGGCTGTTTCTACAGATTTGTACACATGTTGGTATGCAGATAGCTGATAAGCTGATCGATCTCAGACCTCTCGGTCTTGACGTGAGAACTTTTACACGATATGGGTATAAATACTAATTTCACTTCCCTTCAAACATCAGCTAGATACAACCTTTAAGGATAGCTATCACCCATGGTAGGATGAGATCCAAAGTGTTTCAGCTTGGCTCGTTCTATGGTAACATATAAAAGGGTATTCATAACCCCTTGAGTACGTGTGAATTATAAAAAAAAAAAAAAATGCCGCCTGGTCCCCCTGGTTGACTGGGTTTGGAACTGTTTGCTGTCCAATTTATTTTGACTTTTCTAATGGACTATGGGAGTGTCTGGCGAAGAGATTAGTTCACTTGATATATCGTCTTGGAAAGCTTCCTGGGATCTACCTGCGAAATGGGTGTCCATTAGTAGTTGTAAGGATTCCTTGATTGAAGTCGTCCAAGTGTTCGTCCAATATGTTCTTTTGTGATACCTGGCAATAGTTGGACTAGTGGAGAGGCTTTTTCAAAGTCTAGACGTCTCGGAATTCTCTTCTATTTTATCACAGAAGAGCCTCCAGGACTTGCGCTTGGATTTCCTTAGTTTCTTTTTATATGTTGCTAGGGTCTATTTGTAGGAGAACCAGTCAGTTACATCGTTCAAGCTTTAAGATTTATTTCTGCATTTCTGTCTAAGCATTCCTAGATTCGAGCAACTTAACATTACAACACCGACCACATCATTACCCAACTCAATTTAAGGTCTACACGGATTGCCAAACAGTGGATAAAGGTGTTTTCCCTCCGAGGTTCTTATTTTAAGCATATCCCTATGCATTCCCGATTATTTTAGCTTTTCCGGGCTGAAATCATGACAATTAAAGAACCCTTGTTCTGACTGAAGAGTTATGTAATGTCCCCGAAGTATATTAACACCGTCAGTGACAGTGACAAATGACAAATCCTTGAAATCCATCGCCTTTGAATCGAAATCAGCCTACGAATGCTGACTATCTCTTAATGAGACGGCTGAGCACTTCACCGTTCACCTTTTTCTGGGTACCGGCCATAGAGATATACCAAGGAACTGCAAGATGGATGAACTTGCCAGACAGGGACCTCCCCTAATATTAGGTATGCCCTAGGTATGCTACATGTAAATCACAAATAAAACTGGATGCGATCAAGAAAGCAAACTGCAGATGGAATTGGCAAAACTTGTCTAACATACAGGCAATTCTGGCCAAATTATAACCAGAAACGGTCTCTCTCTCTCTGCTTGAAGATGCTGAATAGATCAAACATCAGTAATATCGTCGGTGTCCTTACAGAACCTGCTCCAAAGACCTGCATGCAGAAAGACTAGCAGTGACTTCTGCAGAAGATGCTTGGACGAGTCGGAGGGGGAATTTATTTCTTACCTTCTGTCCTCCTTTCCTTCATCAGCAGATGATAGTGTCTTTATTGACTTTCTAGTTTCTATAGCACTAGGTTAACTAGAGGTATAGATAATTCACCCCCTTGAGGTACCTCTTGACGTTGTCACTTGTTTGGCACATTTACTAAGAGATGATGAGATGATTCGGCGTGATTATTATCCAGTTGCTTATGACCAGAAAAGGCAGTTAAGTTGTGAAGTAAGTACACGAATTCAAACTGTTGACCGTGGCACGTAGGATCGCGCAATTCCAAAATTTCTTGAAATTTTTAAGATCAAGTATTCTACAAGTTGTAAGATTTTGTTAGTACCGAAATGTTGGCATTGGACGGTCCTACTTGCTATGACATGCTTAGCGCAGATTTAGCATCTATCACTAATTGTAATCAGCACAACACTAGAACTTAAAATTTTTACCCCCGTACTAATAAACACTGATTAACTAATCAGTGAATAACTTTTGACATTTGCGCGGGTATTTCTTAGGGGAAACACTGTCATGTTAGTCATTGATTAGCTAATCAGCGTTTATTAACACCGTGGTTAGTCTGCAACTATATATTTAATGACAAGAATCTCATTTTTATTTTACAGAAAATCGAGAAATCTCAGCGAGAAAAAGCGTCGCGATCAGTTCAATTTACTTGTGAATGATCTGAGCGCCTTGATATCCACAACATCAAGGAAAATGGATAAATCGACAGTTCTCAAGTCGACCATCGCATTCCTTAAGCACCACAATGGTGAGTATATGATTCAGTTGCTGGTGGCATTCTGATAAACAGAATTTCTCTTGGGATAGATGTAACCGATAGATCTAAGATACATGAAATTCAGCAAGACTGGAAGCCAACATTCCTCACCAACGATGAATTCACTCATCTCATGCTGGAGGCTCTGGACGGATTCATAATAGTGTTCTCTAGCAATGGATCCATTCAATACGCATCAGAAAGTATTACATCACTTCTAGGCTATCTACCGGTGAGTTCAAGATACATATGGTGCAGAAGTCTATCTCGCCACCTGTCTCTCTCTCCCTCTCTCTCTCTTTCTCTAATTTCTAGTATAATATAACTATATGTATGTCTTTGAATACACTTTCGAACTCTTGAAAATTTAATTTAAATCAACCATTGAATCAGAGCGATGAACTAAATTTCAGAGCGATCTATTGAATATGACAATCTTTGATTTAGCATATGAAATTGATCATGAGAATCTGTGCAACATCTTTTCGAACCCAGCGCCTGTGATCGATCCGCTGAAAAGTGAATTATCGCCAGACAATCATATAACGCTGTGCGTGCATCTGAAACGCGGTGCATTAGATAAAGCGGATACGACGGCGTATGAGCTGGTCAAGCTGGTGGGATACTTTCGTGAGTTAAATCCGATGATCATGTTCTTGGTTGATGATCAATGTGGTGATGTCTACTTTTAGGGAATGATGACAATATAATCGCAAATACTCAGACTAGGTCGTATTCGACAGACAGCCGTACTAGTGATAAGGGACTGATCTTCGTTGGGACTGGACGTGTACAATCGCCTCAGTTGATTCGAGAGATGTCTGCAATAGATCCCTCAAAGGATGAATTCTCATCGAAACACAGCATGGAATGGAAGTTTCTCTTCCTTGACCACCGAGCACCACCGATTATCGGATACATGCCATTCGAAGTTCTAGGAACCTCCGGATATGACTACTATCACTTTGATGATCTTGAAAATATAATCACCAGCCATGAGGAATGTAAGTCTGAAGACATTAAGTTCTCCGATGAGGATTGACCCGTTTTGTTATCTTTCAGTGATGCAGAAAGGTGAGGGTAAATCGTGTTTTTATCGATTTCTTACCAAGGGACAGCAGTGGATTTGGCTTCAGAGTGACTTTTACATATCGTACCATCAGCTGAGCTCGAAGCCAGACTATGTTGTCTGTACACACAAAGTTGTGAGCTATGCTGATGTGATACGGCAAAATAAACTGAACAGCAATGGCAATAGCAGCATTAATGCGAGAAATCCCACCGCCACAGTGACGCTTCGAGATCTTGAATGTACCGCAACAGCTGCGGTTGGTGGTAGCGGTAGCAGCAGTAATACAGCTACTGCAGGTGTCAGTGCAATCGAAAAACAGCCAGTCCCGCCGACCACCACATCACCAGGCATCGACTCAACTGTGTGGCATTCAAGGGCTTCGAAATGTTCCAACTATGCGAATATATCGTCTTCCGGTATTTCACCGGGTGTAAAGCGAAAACGTTATTTGCACACTCGAGGTAATGAGTCGGACTTTAATTCGCTGTCCGCAGATTCCGTGACAAGTAGGCACTCCTTAATGACGCATCTCAGTTCGGTAAGAAGTGAAAATCGCATTAGTGCCTGGAAGTCGTTTTAGTTTTTCGTTTCCCTTGCAGCAAGTGAGAGCGCGGAATAACCTATCAATGCACCTGCAACATCAGCACCAGCAGCAGCAAACCACGTCGCTGGCCACTCATCAACAGCACCCGCACCATCAACAGCAACAGCAACAGCAAATGCAATCTCAGTCTCATAAACTGCTTCCAATGATGTCTCAGCAAGCAATAAGCCCGCCCACGCAATTTCCACAGCCCTCCTATCCGATTCGGAACTCCCAACTAGTGGGGCACACGTTTCTCGAGCCGCAACAGTATCTAGCAGCAATACCAGTACAACCAGTGATGGCACCATTTCCAGTAACTCCAGTTCTCTCCCCAATGACTGTAGGGTTCCTTATCCATTTCTATGACTTATATGACTTAATTTTGTTTTTATTTTAGAACTCCTGCGATATGCTTCCCGGTACCGTTGTGATGACCACCACTCAAACGCAGATCCAAGACCAGCTGCAGCGAAAGCATGACGAACTTCAAAAGCTCATAATGCAGCAACAAGAAGAACTGCGTCGAGTCTCTGAACAACTACTGATGGCCCGATATACCCTGCTGCAACCGGTAGTCCCTGTATCATACAGCAATAGCCCCAGCACCAGTCGACACTTCAACTTTGGTGGCAACTCAATAGACCAACAATCACAACAGCAGTTTGTGAATTATAACTTTGGCATGAGTCCTGCCGACCAACTGCAGGACACTCATCACGACACACAAATGCATCAGCAACAAACTCAAACTCTGCAACAGCAAATGCTGGCGAGAAATGTACCTGTACCTGATCTAGAGCAATTCGGTCACGAGGAAATCGATGCATTCCTCAATGCCGAAGGACTGCAATCAACGCTTACGACACCCCAGTCAACAATTAACCCGCAACAACAACAACAACAGCAACAGCATCTCCCACCACAGCAGCAGCAGCAACAACAGCATCAGCACAATCTCGCCGCCCCACAAGATGACAATATCCTGTCCTACATGCAAATGCAAACGGAACCACCGTCCAATCTGCACTTTCAGATGGGAATTAGCGACGATGGCTCCGAGAGTCGTAGCGAGGAGACGGGCAACCAGAATCGCTTCAATCCCTATCATACGCAAAGCAATCAATTGCCAAATGATTTGGAGATCCTGCCATATCAGATGTCACAGGAGCAATCACAGATTCTCTTTAATTCACCGCATACGCCGGGCACGAGCCAATAGGGGTGGCAGTAGGCAGATTGCCAATACCACGTAATCCGATAGTCAAATTGTCTCCATAGATCTAATTAATTAGAAATTTTATTAATAAAATAAACAAATTAGCTTCTGTAAATATGATATTATTAAACAAAAACAAAAAAAAAATACAAAAACAAAATACAATTGCAATTATTTCCGAGTGTGTACAGAATAAAATGTTAAACTTAATGTATATGTTGTAAGTGTTAATTAACTTTAATTACAATTATTGTAAATACCTAGGCATATTTTTTTATATTGAATTCAAAGAAAAGCAAATACAAACAAAACAAAGGAAAACAATAATAGAACAAGGGCATGGAAATGACATGTACATAGCGGTTGTTTTATTGAAGGATGCGTTATGGTTAGTAAAAATATTTCAATACCACAATGGCCATTAAAAAGTTGGCAACACTAACGGGTGATCCAAGTAGAGATACTTTTTTCAATAGCCTTTTTTGACAGATCACGTGTGAGTCGTGTCATGCTGTCATGTTATTTTTGTTTAGTATTGTTTGGCATTTCATAATGGAAAGACTTACGCGTGAACAACGTTTACAAATTGTTCAACTTTTTTATGAAAATTCACGTTCTGTGAGGAATGTGTTTCGTGCACTTCGCTCAACTTATGGTCAACATAATCGGCCTACTGAGCGTACTATTCGCAACACCATCACCCATTTTGAGACCCAGCGTTCATCATTGGATAATATTCGACCGAATAGACCACGTCCAGCACGCTGTGAAGAAAATATAGCGGCCGTAGCTGAGAGTGTACACGAAGCACGAAGACCGTAGAGAGTCGATTCGGCGCCGTTCGCAGCAACTCGGACTGACGTATGGAACGACTTGGCGCATTTTACGTCAAGATCTTAAATTGAAAGCGTACAAAATACAGCTTGTGCAACAACTGAAGCCGATCGACCTTCCCAAGCGACATCGCTTCGCTCTATGGGCTCTTGAAAAGTTCCAAGAAGATCCGACGTTTTCGAGGCAAATTTTGTTTAGCGATGAGGCCCATTTCTGGCTCAATGGGTATGTAAACAAACAAAATTGCCGCATTTGGGAGGAAGAGCTACCTGAAGAGAAGAACTGCCACTTCATCCAGAAAAAAACAACGGTTTGGTGTGGTTTGTGGGCCGGTGGAATCATCGGTCCATATTTCTTTAAAAATTATGCCGGTGCGAACGTAACCGTCAATGGCGACCGTTATCGTGCCATGATAACCGACTAATTGATGCATGAAATTGAAGCTCGTGATCTCGGCGACATTTGGTTTCAGCAAGACGGCGCCACTTCCCACACATCGCATCAATCAATGGACTTATTGAGAGAACATTTCGGTGAGCACATAATTGCACGTTTTGGGCCGGTCGATTGGCCACCAAGATCGTGTGATATCACACCGTTAGACTTTTTCCTGTGGGGATATGTAAAGTCAAAAGCTTATGCCGGCAAACCCGCTTCGATTCAGGCCTTGGAGGAAAACATCACGCGTGTCATTCGCCAGTTACCAGTCGAAATGCTCGAACGAGTGATCGAAAATTGAACTCAACGGATGGACCATCTGCGACGTAGCAACGGCCAACATTTGATAGGCATAATCTTCAAAAAATAAATGCCAAAGAATGTTCTTTCAAATGATAATAAACATTCTCCATAAAATTTGAATTTTCTGTGTTTTTTTTTTTTTTCTTTAAAAAAGTAGGGAACCTCGAAATGGATCACCCTTTATTTTGACTGGCAGTCAAGCTGTCAAGTGATTTTTTGGCAGTGTTCCGGATTTTAGTTTTACGAAGTTAACTTTGCTGATGCATTATTCTTTCTCAATGGAGTCAATCGAGCATTTATAGTCACGTGACATGGTCGATTGATCAAAGAGAACAGTGCACCGGCAAAGTTAACTTGGGAAATCAAAAACCCGGAGAACACGGCAACTTTTACTTTGGTTGGACATTTCAACGTGAACAGACTGACGTCTGAAAAACGTTTCCAAATTTTGCAAATTTATTTTGAAGATCATGGTTCTGTTCGAAGTACGTATCGCGCACAAAGTTCATTTTACGGTCAACATAGGGCGAGTTCATAATCGCAATATTGTTGCACATGCCATGCAGCGTTTTTTCTTTTCAAAAAAAAAGAGTTCATAACGGGTGATTTTTTAAGCGTAATTTTTTTTTAAAATCGAATGAAACACCCAAATTTGCATCAAATATTCAAAATGTTTTAATGTTATCGATAACTAGGCCTTTGCCATTTACGTTTTAAAGACAACTTCATGAAAGTGTTGTCTGCGGCTTCGTTTCAAACGGTCCATTCGGAAGTCCCAATTTTGCGTCACTTTTTCGAGCATCTCCGCCTGTATTCTACGAACTACGTGTGTTATGTTATCCTGTAAGGCTTCAATCGTGTTCGACTTGTCCACATAGACTAACGACTTTACATGACTTACTTAGTAACTTACTTAAGTGGCGCTACAGTCCAGAATGAACCTAGGCCTCAACCAACATGCGTCTCCAATTAGCCAGGTCCTTAGCTAACTGCCTCCAGTTGCGCACTCCAAGTTGGTTGAGGTCGGTCTTGTGCGTGCCACTTAAGGCGAGGTCTGCCTTTACTGCGTCCGACGTGTGGCTGGGAATAGAAGACTCAGCGAGCCGGATTTTTGGTGACCATTCGTTCTACATGTCCTAGCCATGTTAAACGTCCAATGCAGAGTTTTGAACAGCGGCATGTCGCTGTACAGATCTTATAGTTCTTCGTTGAATCTTCGTCTATATAGGCCGTCAACGCAAACGGGACCGAATATTTTTCAAAGAATTTTCCTCTCAAATCGTCCAAGGATTTCTTCATCCGCTTTTGAGGTTGTCCATGCTTCAGCGCCGTAGAGCAGGACTGGGATGATCAGGGTCTCGAGTGAGGGCTTTACTACCAAATTGCCTTCTTATCCGGAAGAAACAGCGGTTGGCAAGAGTAATTCTTCGTTTAATTTCTGACGAGATGTTGTTGTCAAAGTTAATAGCGGAGCCGAGATAGATAAAGTCCCGTACTACCTCAAAGTTATATCTGTCAATGGTGACATTCTGTCCAATTCGTCGATGTTGTGTGTGCTTTCGTGTTGACAGCATATATATAGTCTTGCCCTCATTTACTGCTAAACATGCATCACGATGAGTCCTACCAATGATGTCAATATCGTCGGCGTATTCTAGTAGTTGTTCCGATTTTTGGAAAATTGTGCTACTGGTGTTGGCTCGTGAATTTTGCACAATCCTCTCAAGAATCAAATTGAAGAAGTCACTTGGTAGCGCATCGCCTTGCCTAAGTCCTTTTTTGGTATCGAATGTGTCAGTGAGTTCGTTTCCGACCCTGATGGAGCAGCGAGAATTCTCCATCGTCATCCTACACAAACGGACGAGTTTGGGCGGTATACCAAATCTAGACATGGCTCTGTATAGCTCGTCTCTATAATTGCTGTCGTATGCGGCTTTAAAATCGATGAATAGGTGGTGAGTATCGATTTGGACATCTTGGGCTTTTTTCCAGGATCTGCCGAAGTGTGAAAATTTGATCGGTTGTGTTTCCTATCCTAAAACCACCGTGATAAGGTCCAATCAGGTTGTTGGTAAACGGTTTCAGGCGTTCACATGTTACGGCAGCTGGATCTTGTCGGCGATGTTGAGGAGACTTATGCCTCTGTAGTTGGCGCAGCTTAAAGGGTCTCCTTTTTTGTGGA
The DNA here is from genome assembly GCA_949824845.1 of Rhingia rostrata. Taxonomy (NCBI): domain Eukaryota; kingdom Metazoa; phylum Arthropoda; class Insecta; order Diptera; family Syrphidae; genus Rhingia; species Rhingia rostrata. Next base: position 16,116,707 of record OX463757.1, on the reverse strand, counting down.
TCGGACAAACGATGCTGAGGTTCCATTCTTCAGGCATACTTTCTTTCGAACTGATTTGGCTTATGAGTTGGTGGATGTTACTTACCAAGTCATCTCTGCCGGCTTTACAAAGCTCAGCGGGTAGGCCGTCATTTCCGGCAGCCCTATTAAGCTTCAGTTTAGATATTGCTATCCTCACTTCACTCAGGTCGGGTGGTTGGCAGTTTTCGCTGTCGTTGCCAACATAGAATGGTTCTTTCTGTCTGACAGCGGAATGTTGTTCGTCATCGCCGTTTAACAGTTTGTAGAAGTGGTTCTTCCTCGACTGTGTCTCAACTACGATATTTCCCTGTTCATCTCGAGAGACTTCTGTTCGAGCCTTGTATCCTTGACTTTGACGTTTTACACTTTGGTAAAACTTGTGAACATCGTTCCTGGAGTGGCACCTTCCTATATCCTCGATTGCGCGCTTTTCTTGCCCTTTTTTCTTCTTTCTGAAAAGCCGGTGATCTTCCCTTTTCTCTGCCTATAGAGTTCAATGACAGCGCTCGTCTTAGCCTCGTTCTTGGCTGCCAGCATCTGTCGGCATTCCTCATCAGGGGTTTCTTGCTGGTGGGTGCGAGAAACCTACCACATCAGTTGCGGCTGATGTAATGGCTTGTTGGCATCATTGGCATTGTTCTTCGACATTCGATGCTGGTGGTATGGTGTTAATCGAGAGGTTAAGGGATACGCGTTGCGCGAGGGTCTTGGCAGTCTCTTGCGATTGCAGTCTTTTGAGATAACATTTTTTCACATGATTTCTGGATTGTTGTGGCATGGTGGACATCCGCATTCTTTCCTTGGCTGCAGCACGATAATGGTCCGAGTCGATGTTAGCTCCTCGGAATATTCGGGCATCCAAAATAGTATATGCGTGCCTATTGTCTATTGCAATATGATCAATTTAGTGGACCGTTCGTTAATCTAGAGACCGCCATGTCCCCTTATGGATATCGAAGTGAGGAAACCGTGTGCTGGCAATAGTGGCATCCCGTTCCGTAGCGAAGTCAATTAGCCTAAGTCCGTTACCAGACGTGTTGTCGTGTAGGCTATGTTATCCGACAATACTGCTAAAGATGTCTTCTCTTCCTACCTTTGCGTTAAAATCACCTAGCAGGATTTTAACATCGCACTTTGGTAGTCGCTCATAGGTTTTGTCAAGGAGCTCATAAAAGTAATCCTTAGCTATATCATCCTTTTTCTTTCGTTGGGGCGTGAGTGCATATAAGGCTTATATTGGCGAATTTGGCCTGATGCGGATTGTTACTATGCGTTCGATAATGTCTTTGAAACATAAGACTTCTTGCCTAAGTCTGGCACTTATAACAAATCTGCATCCGAATAGTCGCTGTTTCTGCTCACTCTAACGCGGTCCATAGTAGATGTCACAGTTTTTCATCCTCTTTTAGCCCGGCCCTTCCCATCGTATTTTCTGGATGGCAGGAACTTTAAGTGGGAGAGCTGCCTCTCCCACTGAGGCAACAAGCAATAAGCAACCTCTTATTTGATTCAATGTTAAATAGGCAGCTTTCCCACTAAGGCAACATGCGACTGGCAATAGGAAACATGCGGCATTATCGCTAACAAATAATATCGCATGTTTCCTATTGCCAGTTGCTTGTTGCCTTAGTGGGAGAAGTATTGAGGGAAATTTCGTTCAAAACCTGCACCGCAAAAATTTGCATTGTAATCCAGAAGTTTACCATCTCTTTACCCAGTTCATTCCTGTCCAAACAATTACATACGGGAACGCTTTTAAGTAAAAGTCATTAGGAGTTATTTTCAACAACAAACCAAAAAAAAAATCTCCAGCTGAAACTTAATAAAAATAAAAAAAAAACATTTCCAGTACATATATTTATATATATATATATATTATTTGTAGAATCAACTTTTTTTTCTTACACAGCAAATATTTACAATAAAAACTAATTTATATAAATCCGTATAATGTATATGAATAGAGGATGGGAGGGGAGGAAGATGATAAATTTATAACCTATACCTAACATCGGGATGGGAATCAACTTTTTTCTAAGCTGCCTTAGAGTAGAAATTTGTAAACTGCAACACATAGTAGAGCTGTAGCAAACCGTATCTAATCGTTACTGTCAACTAAGTTTCGTTACTTTCTTAGGTTTCGTTACACGAATCAGATTCGTTTCTCGTATGTTTTTTTTTTCGATGCTCATCCCTTTATGTTTGCATGATTCGGTTTCGTTACTTTCGTTACACGAATCAGACTCGTTTTAACCCACAAATTATTGCGCATAGGGGTAAATGGACAGATTTTTTAAAATTGTAGTAGACTTTTCCCTCTTATGCCATGTGTCAATTGCGTTAAAATTTTAGCCAGTGGATAAATTTTGGCATTAGTATGGTGACTAGAGACTTCAAAAATTTAGCCTGCTCAACAGCTCGCTAAAACGTATCCAGTGGCTAATTTTTGACATTTAATATACCTACTGAGGGGTGACAGAGATGGAAATCACCTGCAGAAATGTCAAAAATTAGCCAGTGGATAAAGTTTAACCCCGATTTTAACGCAATTGAAACACGGCCTTAATACCTAAATATAAGAATTTCATAGTTTTACCATAATGATATCGATTCAATGAGTGCCTTAATATCATCTTAGCTTTATCCCATTGCCATGGTATTTCCTTCTTAATGGTTTGCTTACCAAAACCGATAGTCGTAACATTCAAATCAAATTTAAAAAAATTCAAATCATTCAAGTGTTTCGATTCTTTTTGTGTTGTTATAATACAAAAACAAACACAAATGTAACGACGTTTAACCAGATTGAAAGATGATTTGTTTAAATGAAAGTGCGAAGCTTGTGACAAAATTTAGAATTGCGGGAAATCTGAACTCATGAAACAAAGTTGCACAAAAACAAATGTTTCCTCCATCAAAAATTCAAAGCCCGTCAACACATATTTCCAACCAAAGCAGACAGTTCAGAGTATTAACCGGAAAGTACACAATTTCGAGGTGAAATTGAGGATGTTTTTCGCAGAGCACATTGTCGCTCTTTAAATTGTGGAACACTTACTTCCGTTTCTTAAAAACATAGTCCCGAATTCGAAAATCGTACTGAATTCAAAGCTGGGTAGGAAAAATTGTACCAGTATCATAAGAAATCTTTTGAGACGGAACCACTTGTCGAAAAACAAAAAAACAAATAGTTCTTCAGTAATGATTGTTGAGAGCACTTACATCGGACTGAATAAATCTTTGTGTGTGTTAGTCAGATTTGTCGACGATAAAAACAGGAGAGTCGGTGTTAAATTACTAGATTCGCTCAAGATTGGAACGGACTCTTCTGCTGAAGCTTTATATATTAATTTCAAAGAATTTATTTTGAAGAATGGAACTCTTTTTAGTAAATTATCGGTAGGGAACTTCTTGCTTATTTGTAGTCAACATTTGAAACTTTTTATTCAATTTATTATGCTTAATGCATGTGTAGTGATGGGACGAGTGTTATACAAGGTGGGCCCAAACAGATCACCCTATTGGAAGATGCTCTTATTTTTGCAAATGGCCGCCAATGTCAAATCTGTTTTGACATTTGTGAACTAGACAGATGTAGAATAAAAGTGAACAAGCCATGGAGCGATAAAAAACTACTCTTGCCAACCGGTGTTTCTTCGGGTTATGGGCAATTCAGTAGTAAAGCCCTCACACGAACTTCTTAGGGGATCGTATATAAGACCCTTATCACCCCAGTCCTGCTCTACGGCGCTGAAGCATGGACCGTCTCAAAAGCAGATGAAGCATGAAAATTCTTCGAAAAATCTTCGGTTCCGTTTGCGTTGAAGGACTATGGTGACAAAGATTCAACCAAGAACTATACGAGCTGCTCAGCGACATTCCCCTGGTCAAAAAACTCCGCATTGGACGTTTAAGATGGCTAGAACATGTAGAACGAATGGACACCAATACTCCGACTCGCAGAGTCTTCGTTTCCCAGCCAGACGTCGGACGCAGTAGAGGAAGACCTCGCCTTAATTGGCGCACACAAGTATAAACCGACCTTAACCAACTTGGAGTGCGCAACTGGAGGCAGTTAGCAAAGGACCGGGCAAATTGGAGAGGCATGTTGGTTGAGGCCCAGGTTCATTCCTGACTGTAGCGCCACTTAATTCAGTAAGTAAGAATAACGTATTGATGCATATCGTGAAGATCTGAAGTAACGTAAGTGATATAGCGACTAAGGAGAACCTAGAAGTAAGACAAAAAGCCATTAATGTCTACGAATGTTGTGCATCTGGTTAGACAGATGCACAGAAGGTACATGGCCATCCTTGAGTGCATTATGCATTCCGTTTATTCGTCATAGGTTCCAATGTAGTACAATAAACACCCAGTAGAGGGTGTTTGATGTTTTCTACATATGTTAAGTTAATTTTGTTTCTCCTGCGACGTGCTTCTTACTTTTAGAAGTTTTGAGCTTAGATGCAATAAGGTCTGCAAGTATTTCTCCCTATTGGTGCCATGGATGCCAAATTAGATCGAGTCTAGGAATCTCTTTTGGCAAGTCTTGGTATTGAAGTAATGGGATGGGACGTAAGACAATGGAAGCAACGTTTCGTAGTAGTAAGAGAAATGAACACTTAATGAGGTATTCTTTGTTTTGTAGTTGTAAAATCAGACATAATTTAGCTGCATGCGGCCGGTCTGTAAAAAAACCGATTCCGTGTCTTATTACCGAGGCATAGCTCAACTAAATGTAGGAAACAAGACCCTTTCCAACGTACCGTGTAAACGTTTAAAGCGTTTTTGGAACACACTTGCCACGTACCAGTATGTACTTGGCAGAACGACCATATATGAAATGTTCACATCAAGGCAATTTCTGGAAAAGGCTAACGAATTCAAGTCGAGACCCATCATCTATTTACCGGCATCCATCGGCTGAAGCTCTATAAAGCTATGACGGAATTCTACCAATATAGGTTCAGCTTTGTCGTCCAACATTGCGATATCATGGACAAGGAAGGCTGACCTCCGATTTAAGGATCAAGGGATCACTTGTACCAAACGACTGCAAATAATGTTTCAAAGATCCAAAATGAGAGAAGGCTATTGCCTGAGGCAGAGGCCCTCAACGGGTCGGATATAAGGTAAGGGTGTCGAAATGTTAAGACCATCAGTTGATTATCCCGCTTGCTGCTAAGGCGATAGAGTCAAAATTCACAAAAAAAACTCCTCATCGATTCTGTTTTGGGCTACAAATTCGATTTTATGGCTGTCACAGACGAATAAGAAATAAAAACAAAGTACACGCACAAAAAAGTGTTTTGCATTGCAAAATAGTTGGCTTAAATGTAATTTCGGTCACAAGCCTAAAGAAAATGCAGCAATCATCTCGACCAGGCCAGTCGTCTACTTAAGTGGTTTATCTTTCAGAGTCCATCGCGCAGCGCCAATCCGTCGCCGATTCCCTGGCCGCCCGACACCGACTGCGCAAACACTGCGACGTTTTGCCACCAACCTTGAAGAGTATGGGACCACACGAGACGTTGCCAAGAGTGGCCGGCCCCGCCGCTGTTGCCGAGGATGTCGAGCTGTCGCCGAAAACATTGACCAGACGCCGTGCCTCGCAATTAGCCATCAGCCGGTCGTCCCTAAGGCGAATTTTGGTCAACGACTTGCGCATGTTCCCGTACAAAGTCTAGTCCGTGCAGACAATCTCGAGGACGATTTTTCAACCATAATATAATGAGCGATGAGGCTCATTTCCACCTCAGCGGGTACGTGAACAAGCAAAACTATCGCTTCTGGGACACCGAAAATCCACGAGTTATGCACGAGGAGCCATTACACCCGTTCAAAGTTACTGCATGGTGGGCTGCTCACACTGGAGGAGTCCTCAGGTCATTTTTTTTTTCGAGAACGCCGCTGGTCAAACGACAACAGTGGACGGTGCGCGCTATAGGACCATGTTAACCGAGTTTTTTCTGCCGCAATTGGACGAATTAGGACTGGAGGACGTGTGGTTCCAACATGACGGAGCAACGGCACACACTGCGGGAGCCACAACCGATAAAAATGAGAGCCAAACAACATCGGATGACTTCTTTTGGCCAACCCTGCACTACATACTTTGAAACGCAAATGATATGATTTGTATCGAACATACGAAGGTAACGAATTTTTTGTAACGGGTAGTCAGTGTAAAAAGTACCGAATCCATACGGGTATTCATATTGTTGTTAGTTTTACGGCTCTAATACATAGTTGGGGTATTCATGCAACGTCGTAACTCTACTGCATGCGAAAGATTGTAATTTTACGACGACGTTTCATGAACGACCCTAAGGCCGCTCTCTGACCTGTCGTTACGGTATCCGTAATGGGTTTTTTTTTACCTTACCGAGAGGATACATTGACATTGACATTGACATTGACATCACAGTACTTCGCACATGAATGCAACGAACTACAGACACGTAACAGCACTGGCGACTGAGGCCATCGGCTGGGACAGATTGATACAACAGAAAGAGACAGATAGACACATAGAAGGAAAGACATAAAACATACACCTACGTGGCACTGAGGAGGAGACATAGATTCATATGGTCTCATATTATCATACTGGTGGCCTCAGATAAGCTGGCAGCGTTTGGCTTAGCAGTCAACTACGCATTCCTTGCATTCTACTAATTGATTGTACAACAACTCGTCGTTTTCAATTTCAAAAACAAGTCCAGCGAATACGTTTATGTGTCAAAATGTCTGATTAAATGTCAAAATGACATTTCAAAAGTTTACAACGTTAACCATCTCAGTTTACACACCCAATTCCAGTCAGAAAATTCCGATATTGTTGGGAAAGATTTTGACAGTTCATTTATTTTGATAATTCATTTATCACGTCGTATTTTGATCACGTTTTCAACGTTTACAACGAGTTTCCGACGTTGCATGAATACATCTACTGTGTACTTTTATAAACAAAAAAAAAATTCATAAAACTTAATAAGTCCTTAATCAATAATTAGGGAAAGTCATAGGAGAAAGATGGAGAGAGGGAGAATGAAAAATAAAGAGGAACAACATCAATTTTATCGCTCAGTTAAATAGTATATCCTCGCATCGATGTCATCCACATATATTGAGTGTTGCTATCCTTCAAGGGTAACGCCCTGATTTAAACAATGTTTGATGACCAACTGAGCGGTTTCCTTGATCTTGTCATACGGCATTGGATGCAAAATTAAATCGGCTAAAATTTGCAAACCATTCTCTTGCTCAACAAGGCGGCAATACTTTAGTGGATAAACCTAGAATGTGAGTCATGGATTGAGTGGGTGACAACAGGAGGAGGAGATTTGATTTTTTTTTCAACTTACGCATGTCAAATTAGCTAACGCCCAAACAGCCCAATGCTGGCATTGAGGTGTTTCATAGCAACGAACCAAACCCAAGATCGGTTCGAAGCTGCGATAGTTAATATTCCGTTCGCTTTTGATGTTCCAACGTTCAATTGCTTTGACCATACGTTGCAAGACATCGTCGCGTGTTGGTGCTTGGATGGTCCAAGCTTCTGGGCCATCTGATGCAATGTGAGCCAGGACACCAGCTGCATTGTAACTTACCTAGAAGAAAAGAAAATTTTGGTTTGTTAAGTGGGCAGGAGTCGGTCATCATATATCGATACGCAAATTGATAATTCAGTTGTTGAAACGATTCTGTGAAATTTTTATGGACTTTCAACCGTCTGTTCTATTGTTAAACAATCACCCAGTTGCAAGTAAAAGCCTAAACGATGGTAAAGTATGTATAACTAAGCACCTGAGCAACAAAGAGCCTAGGAAAGGGGTGATTTAATTGTTGACAATCATGATACAGCTATAGGACATCAAGAGTCGAATCTGCACATGGAATACGAGAGCACCTAATAGAAAAGTTGGATCTGAACAACTCGCAGAAGCCCTAAGCTACTACAAGACATCGCTGCCATCCAGGAAATACAACAGGTTGGGCCGCGCGAAAGAAGGATAAAAAACTGGTGGGACATTTACTACAATCGGAGTTATTGTGAACGAAATCAGCAACTGCTTGAATTTGGATTTATAATAAGCGGGGGTAAGTAAAGTCAGTTGGGTGTTGCAGAACGAGGTTAGACTCTGATTGGCTTTAACTTGGCAATGCCCAGTGGCTGTAACTCTGACTGCACATCATTATTATTTTTATTTTTAACCTCCAAGTGGTAACCATCGGGTACTGGTGTCATCCAACCGGATTTGACTTGCTAAACGATAAGCGCGAGTGTTGATAACACGATGAAAAACAGCAACACTATAAACAGCCAGGTCAGAATGGCACGGATTTAATACCCGGCCTACTGTCCCAGGCGAACCTAGACAAGCTGCTTCGACACATTCGGACAACAGGTTGTCCAGGAATTTTAACGGTTAGTCAGGCCCCTTGAAGAGAGATGGTGACGGATGAACCGAAAGGCCAACGGCAGCGCTCAATCCCATAATGGATACTGATGGCCCCGTGTACTAGGGGTACCTAATAAATTGGAACTGGCCCTCCAGGTTGGGGGTTGTCCTTTGGGTTAATTACCCAACCATAGAAAAAATAAATTGGTGCGAAGCAACCAATAGCCTCGGAAAGGACTGATTTTATTATTGACGACCCGGCTAAACGAAAAAAGGACAACTACGTTCGAGTCTGCACCTAAAATGTGAGTATGAAACAGCAGAGATGCACGCGAACAACTAGCGGAAGTCCTAAACTGCTACAAAGCACACATTACTGCCATCCAGGATGCGACTATTAGGATGCAGATTTGTTGTAAGTTCTAGACATGGGCAAAAAGTCTTATGTTTCCAAGACATTAGCGAACGCATTGTAACAATCCGCATCAAGGCCAAATTCGCCAACATAAGCCTTATATGCGCTCACGCCACAACGGAGGAAAAGGATTGCTAATGCGTGTAAAACGTCAAAGCCAAGGATACAAGGCTCGAACAGAATCTTGTCGAAATGAACAAGGAAATATTGTAGTTAAGACACAGTCGATGGTGAGGATATGAAAGAATCACTTCTGCAGGCTGTTAAACGGCAATGACGAACAACATGCCGCTTACAGGCAAAACGAACCATTCTATGTTGGCAACGACAGCGAAAGCTGTCAACCACCATACCTGAGTGACGTGAGGATAGCAATATCTAAACTCGAGCTACCGGAAATGACAGCCTTCCCGCCGATCTTTATAAATCCGGCGGAGATGACTTGGTACGTAACATCCACCAACTCATAAGCCAAATCTGGTCGGATGAAAGTATGCCTGAAGAATGGAACCTCAGCATCGTTTGCCCGATCCACAAAACAAGGAGACCCTCTAAACTGCGCCAAGTACAGAGCCATAAGTCTCCTCAACATCGCCTACAATATCCTATATGCCGTTATATGTGAACGCCTGAAACCGTTTACCAACAATCTGATCGGCCCTTATCAGTGTGGTTTTAGGCCAGGAAAATCCACAACCGATCAAATTTTCACACTTCGGCAGATCCTGGAAAAAACCCAAGAAGTCCAAGTCGATACCCAAAATCTATTCATCGATTTCAAAGCGGCATACGACAGTATTTATAGAGACGAGCTATACAGAACCATGTCTAGGGGTATACCGTCCTAACTCGTCTGCTTTTCTAGAATAAACATGGAGAATTCTTGCTGCACCATCAGGGTCGGAAACGACCACGCCGACACATTCGATACCAAAAAAAGATTTAGGCAAGGCGATGCCCTACCATGTGACTTCTTCAATTGGATTCTTGAGGGGATTGTGCAAAACTCCCGAACCAACACCAGAGGCACACTTTTCCAAAAATCTGTGCAACTACTAGCATACGCCGATGATATTGATATCTTTGGTAAGATCCAACGTTATGTCATAGCCACGTTTGCTAGAACATATAGAGAAGGAAGCGGCAAAAATCGCTTTACCAGTATATGGGGGCACGACAAAGTATATGCTATCAACACGAAAGGAAACACAACATTGACAAATTGGACAGAACGTCACTATTGACAGATATAACTTTAAGGAAGCACGGGACTTTGTCTATTCCGGCTCCGCTATTAACTCTGACAACAACATCTCGTCAGAAATAAAACGAATTACTCGTGCCAACCGCTGTTTCTTCGGGCTAAGAAGGCAATTCAGTAGTAAAGCCCTTACTAGAACTACTAAGAAGATCGTATATAAGTACTTGATCATCCCGTGCCGTGCTGAAGCAGGGACCGTCTCACAAGTGGATGAACAAATCCTTGGTCGATTTGAGAGGAAAATTCTTCGAAATATCTTCGGTCCCTTTTGCGTTAACGGTCTACGGAGACGAAGATTCAACCAAGACCTATACGAGCTGCACAGCGAAATGCCCCTGGTAAAAAAAACTCCGCATTGGACGTTTAAGCTGGCTAGGACATGTAGAACGAATAGACACCAATACTCCGGCTCGCATTCTTCGATTCACAGCCAGACGTCGGACGCAGTAGAGGAAGACCTCGACTTAAATGGCGCGCAAAAGTAGAAACCGACCTCAACCAACTTGGAGTCCGCAACTAGAGGCAGTTAGCTAAGGACAGGGCTAATTGGAAAGGCATGTTGGTTGAGGCCCAGGTTCATTCCGGACTGTAGCGTTATTTATGTAAGCAAGTATATATCTGTATTAGTCGGTGGACTAAACTAAAAAATAAAATTTGTTTTTCCTTAGCTATATTCGTAAACCAAATTTAGAATTTTATAAACTTCATATGGAGAACATAGAACACCTTCTTTCTAATTTAAACTCAAACCAACATCCCTGTATTACAGGGATGAAGAAACAAAAACTCTTATTCCACAAAATGTTACCAGCTCATGTGAAATCGCTGTTGTTGATTCAAATAAATTCTGTTGATAATCAATTCAGCAATGTTTTAGATTTGGTATTTTTAACAATAATGTAAAATATTGTTTTTTTTTTAGAGGTATAGATCTTCGAATTGGAATAAAACACAAAAAAATCATCTAAATGTCCACCAATTTGGCTTTATTGGAAGGATAATTTCATGGCATTAACGTTTAAATATGATTTTGGGCATGTGGCCGCCGCGGCTGGTTCTAATCAAACCAAGTCTAGAGGTCCAGTTTTCAACCACTATTTCGAGCATTTAGGGCAGTGTGTCGGCAATAACGCCACGACTGTTGGCTTCCAAGTCCCCTAACGTTTCTAACGTTTGGCGTAGACGAGCGTCTTCACATATCCCCAAAGAAAATAATCCAATGGTGTCAAATCACACGATCTTGGTGGCCAATTAACAGGTCCATTTTGCGAAATTATGCGCTCATCGAATGTTTCCGTCAATAAATCAATTATGACGTGCGCTGTGTGGCATGTAGCGCCGTCTTGTTGGAACCACATCTCATTCACATTCATGCCATCCGACTCGGGAACAAAATAGTCGGTTATCATGGCTCTATACCGGTCTCCATTAACGGTAACTTACTCTCCAGCATCATTTCGAAAGAAGTATGGTCCAATGACTCCACCAACCCCTTGAGCACACCAAACAGTCAGTTTTTGTGGATGTAATGGCGTCTAAAGGTTCTCATGTGGATTCTCTTCACTTCAAATGCGGCAATTTTGCTTGTTGACGTAGCCATTAAAGGTCGTAAGCAAATATCATTGCGCAAAAACTTTCAGAAAGTTGATGGAAAAAACTCCAAATGCTGTGCACGGTGGCGAATCGATTCATTCGGGTCCTCTTCAACACTTTGCTCCACAGCGGCGATTGTTTCTTCGGTGCTCACTTTTCGATGTCTCTGCGGATGCGTATTATCACATAGAGTAAGCGTTGTGCGAAAACGATCCATGGTTAACCGAATTAATTGCTCTGATAAACGATTATGTCGACCATAAAATGGACGGAGCTGCTATTTTTCCTTTTCACCTCATGTTATATCGCCACAAAAATCTTTCAACTTTTTAAAATCTTATTTTTCATCTCTGTATTCATATTTTTTATCTATAGATTGCAAAAATGAAATTAACACTTTTGATTTAAATGTCATGTTTGTCCGTTTTAAAAATATACACATTGGATCAAAGATATCTACCCCACCCTTGGTAGCGTTATAAAATTCGACCATATGTGACTTGTTTAATCCTGTTGACACCGTTCCATCTTCAACACAAGAAGATAATAGTTAAAAAATTTTTGATGGTTTCAGCTTAGAAGAAAGAAGGGTTAAAGGACCATCATATCGACGTTTCCACCTCTGTAATTTCTCATTTCATCCGGTATCTCTCTTTTGTTTGCGCGCAATGTTCCAACTGTTGTCAACTGATACGGCTGTTGTAGTAACTGTTTGGCCAACGGTATAGAACTAAGCCAATTATCGTTGGTGACGTTTCTGTTCGATCCATGAATACGTCGAGTAAGTTCTTTTACAAAGTACTCACCTAAAAGTAAGACGTCAGTTCCCTTTCCGAGGTATGGTGTTACATTGATCATACATTTAGTTCCACTGGCGCACATCTTTTCAAATTGAATTCCATATTTTGGTGCTTTGTTTTAGGTTGATACATTTTAAATTACCAAATGCCCTGAACGATAAGAGCTACTCTTCAACAGTGACATTCGTTCCATGCTCGTAGTTAGTTCGACGCTGAGCTATAAGCAACTCCCATACTTTTCTAATTGGTAAAAGAGGATCTGATTGCTGTCGATGTAATCATAACATTTTGTCGTCGAACCGAAGACATCGAAATAATAAATTTAAGTCTCTCCTTGCTCATACAAGATTGGTAACTCACTCCCGACCACTTTGTATCAAATAGTTCATCGCAATTCAGATGGTTATCCTTTAGGCCCGCTAGTATACCGTACTAGTATGCCAATAAATGCTTTCACTTCTTCTTTACTTGTTTCATGTTGTGTTGCTGATATCGTTTCGTAATTTTGTTTCTTCACTGATATCTCCAGTCCAGTTAACAATCTCTTAAAATATTTCATACATCACAAATTTTTTCAACAGTAGCAATGGGGCAATAATGCCTCTGCAAGGTCTAGTAGGTCCTCTGACAATGCGCACGATACTTATGGCTGGTGTTCTGCCTGAACTTTGGCCTTTAGTTGTAGCCCACACATGAAGATTTTTGCTACGAATATTTCTTTATGTCAAAACTTAATATATTCGGCCTGAATGCCTGATGCTTCACACGCTCCTGTTTTTCTAATAACAGGCGAACTGAACAGGCAAAACGATTGAATTTTCGATTTTTCTCCGACCGCCTGCTCAGGCAAAAACCCGATAACTTTATCATACACAAGTTCAGTTATAACTGCGCAGGCGGCCGGAACAGGCAAACCAGACAGTTAAAACTGGGTGTGTGTAGCCGGCACACAATTTCCTAATCTGACAAACTGACCGGAGTATGTTTCCACAAATTAAAAAGATCTTCAGGAGGAAAGGTCACAACGGCCTACCGTGTATTAATCTGAAGCAACTGACAACACAAACATACTTTTGACATCAGGAATTGATCCGGGGAAAGCCGTCTCCGACGACGATTTCTATGTAATTTAAGATCTTCAGGAGAAAGTAGAGGCAGCGCGGCTGTCTTTCAGGAAGTGTATAAGGTAAATGATAGCATTCACCCCGAACCGCGTCCTGGAAAACAATGCCCTGCTCCATCATTTCTATCTCCGACACGACATAGCACAATGGCGATCTGAGAAACGTAGTATCACCCGGTTTGATGACGAAAACTTGGCAAACGCCATAGTCGACGATCGAAGTGGGTCTAGTCCCCTGTTAATCCCAAAGGTGGAACTCCAGATCATCTTCGATTCCATAAAGAAAAAGAAGTCAGCGGAAGTCGATGTTATATCCAACATTGTACTGCGACACTTGCCCCCTGAATCTGTGGACATTTACGCCACGCTGTTCAACAACGCGCTGAATAATGCATATTATCCAGTGCGTTAGAAGAAGGCGGTGGTTCATCCTCTCCCGAAAAAGGAAAAGGACAACTCCAATCCGGCGAATTTCCGGTTGATAAGTCTCTTTCCGGGTAACAGCAAGGATTCCGAAAAGATTCTCAATCGCGCTCTGTTCAAATGGTCTGAGAACAATAATATTATACCAGAGATCCAGTTTGGTTTCAAGACAGGACATGACTGTATTCATGCTGCCTCCAAACTCTTCTCTGATAAACAATGGAACAAAGCCAAAAAAAAACAGTGCACGGGTGCATGTCTGGATGATTTAGAGAAGGCTTTTGACACCGTATGGTTAGAGGGCCTCTATCTAAAGCTGACCATACTTGACATTAGTAAACCACTGCTACATATTATGCTTCATGACATGATGAGTGGTAGAACATTTGTTGTCAAAAGTAAATGTAACTTCTACCACTGAATTTTTAATTAAGAATGGTGTGCAACAGGGAGCGGTAAACTCGCCGATTCTTTTCAGCATTTACACCAGTGATATGATAGGTAGTCTTGCTCAGACAACCGCGTATGCGGACGATCTTATCGCATACAGAACAGCCCCTACTGAATCATTCGAAGTTGAAAATCAACTTTTAGAAATCGGAAACTATCCTGTTTAGGACACCGTTGGTTAGGACCTCTAGGGATACGAGAAAGAACTGGCGGAAGCTGGTGATCAGGGGATCAAAAAGTGTAGTAAAGTACCTTGGCATCTGGTTAGAAGACATGTAAATGCTGCTCTGGCGAGAGCTAGGAGAGCATTTGCCCTGACAAGACTATTGTTTTATAGCATTCGTCTTAACAGCAGGGTGAAGGTGATTTGCTACATGGCCCTCATTATGTCGATGATCCCCTATGGGTGCCTGGTGTGGCACAACGTTGCCCCATCTGTAGTAAGTAAGAAGAAACATGGCATAACGCCGGTTTAATTGACTCGGAACTTTTTTTTTGCCACCCTGACTTTTGTACCTAACCACCACAACAGGTTCTCCTGTGGCAACCTACTCCGTCGGTCCCAATCGGACACACTCCTGCTGAACCGCAGGCGCTCTCCTCCGCCCTGAGCGACGACGTCTCGGACGTACAGGAGCCGCAAATCCACAGTTCGTCGGAAGACGTGGTAGATTAGCGGAACCCCCGATCTATCCTGTATCAGCCCTCGACTATCCAAATATAGGAAAGCTTCGGTGGAATAAAGCAGCTTAAAGGCACTCTCAAAATATTCATAATTGGGGTAGAAGGCCCAAAAGATGAGACTATTGTTCGAAGCCATCGCTCTTGCAGCGTGAAACCGAAAGAGTTTCACCAGAAAATTGTCAATTCTGTTTATGTTGGCCCCGTTGTATAGGACCTGGTTGGAATATTATTTTGTGTAGTCAGATTCTGTGAAGTCCAAGACAGCTTCTTAAACACTGCCTCTCAAACACCCCTATCTTTTCCATATGAGAATGAACCTGGGCCTCAAAAAACATGCCTCTCCAATTAGCCCGCCTCCAGTTGCGCACTCCAGGTTGGTTGAGATCGGTTTCTACTTGTGCGCGCCACTTAAGGCGAGGTCTTCCTCCACAAAGGACTGGCTGACCGCCCTCAACGAAACTAAACCTGTTCACGTGGATGTTACCTTAAAGAAAACCAAACACTTTCCAATTTGCAAACGAAGCCACACTATACTCACCTCAATTCCATCGCTATCCGAGTCTAAAAGTGTCGCAAAAACCTCAATGAATTCCGCCGTCATCAACTTCGGTCTCAGCCACTTGACTTCGGCCACATTACCCAACAGACCCATCATATTCCTAAGCAGTTCCTCACGATCGGGGAACGTCTAAAAATACAAAATCTCCACATAGTATGTTCTCAATTCAAAGATTGTGATTGACTTACATTTAAACATTTTAAGAAGTACTCCATTCCACGTCCCTCCAGAAATCTCTTACAATTAATAGCAGTCTCATCGGTTACGTTCCACATGGTTGACCACGCCACTTCCATAACATCGTCAAACACGGAGCGTGTCAATCGATCCTTGATTAAACTTAACATAGTCTGTAAGGAGAACAACCGCTTCCATAAAATGTGAGCACGGTACAAAGCCTTATCCATACTCACACTAACAACACCTAAATCGCCTAGAAAGAGTTTTTGTCTACCATCAACCTGGCATGCCAAGGTGTTAAGCAAATAAATAGCTATCCTCTGGACGAAGCCTTCCTGTTCTGTTTTCGATACACCATGTAACAACACCGTTATCAGACGTTCGTATTCGAAGAGCTGAAAGGAAATTCAAAACTTTTGTAAACAGAGCGGAGGAAGGAAACATTCTGATACCATACCACATCGGTTGGCATGGAAAACTGGGTAAGTGTAAGATATCCATTCCGGAGCATTGTGTCATCAGTTATATGCATCTCCATTCCATTGAGCAGAGTGCGGATGATGTGATTCTTAAGTGGAGTTCCGAACTTTGACCGATCGCGTCCCTTGACGATGTAGAACAACGTGGCACTGCAACCGCAAGTCGAGTAAGTAAACACGCCTTCCCGAAACGCTGAAGTACTACTTACCTTCCGGATATTTGCATGTGTTTAAACTTCAAGTGACGATCCATGGCGGTGAGTACAACATCTAGTGCGGTGTGGATCTCTTTGCAGCACTCGAAACGGAAGATGTGATACAAGTCATTGAGGACCTTCAATGAAAAAAAAAAAAAAAACGATTGCACAACATTCACTACAAAGAAAAAATTACCAACTAACCCTTGTCAGGACTGCCGGTCTATCGTAATAATATAGCGCTGCTGTCAGTATCTGTTCCTCGTTGGCATCGCCAGCAATCTACAAAGGCAACCACATCTTCATTTGTAAACTGTATCTGTTGTTAATTCGATATATGTGTGTGTACCTCTATAGCAGGGATATCGTGTCTCTTGCACGCCCAATGCGCTGTATGATACAGACCAAGGTACTGAAGCGGTCTTTCTGTTCTTCCCGCTAGACCGGGAATATCGGAATTCTTCGTCATTCCGGAAGTGAGGCCTTCGGGTTTTTCGCAAGCACCTTTCTGCGCCACACCATTGCCGGCTAGGTTTGTCCCCGAAATGTCCAAGTGTGTGAGTTCAGGTAGATTTTCCATCATCATTTCAAGGGTCTGCAAAAAAAAACGCACACTCACACGCATGTACCACTAGAACACTACAGCTCCTCCTAACGCATATCATCCTTACCTGATCGGGTAGATCATATGTTCCTTGATTATTGCCCGAGCCACTTATCGAAATGTCCAATGTCCTTAGTTTCTTCATCCCACAAATCGCATGTAATTGATTCGCAATTGGCCAGACATTGAACAGAATTAGTGTGTGCAAGTTTGGCAGACTGCAGAGTGCCTCCAAGCTGAAGTTGGCGAAAATGCACGACGTTAGGTCTAAATAATTCAAATCCTGTAGATGGGCAAATTGCAGCCGGTGATGCATGACCACACCATTAAGGACTAACCGACGAAGATGCGGGCAATTTAATTGGAAGTCTACGGGTTCTTTGTCATTTGGCTCGGGCTGCTGTAGAAGTTGGGCACTGAGGCCCAGCTCTAGGGAACGAAGACTCTCGCCATATCGCGCTAAAAGGTGATGGGACTGAACTGTTATGCGGTCGCAATACCACATGGACAAGGCATACAAGTTGTGTCGCAGAAGAATCTCGAGACCTGCAAGGAAAATAAATAGGAGGATTACAATAAGGCTTTGAATGGGTTCTAAGGATTATTATTTTTTAAAGGATGTGGACATAATAAGGTTAATGTGGACAAATGGTAACCAAGACTCCAGTTCAAGGTACGGTTTTAAAAAAAAATAACACGGTACCTAAAGGGTTTGAAACCTAGCTTCTCCCTTCATTTGTACGTGCCAAAAAGAAGAGGACCCCCTCTTTAACTCCGAATCCAAAAGGTCTGATGACAGTGTTAGTGTTGGATTACTTACTGAACCTGGGCCTCAATTAACAAGACTTTCCAACTAGCCCGGTCCTTAGCTAATTTCCTACAGTTGCGCACTCCAAGTTGGTTGAAATCGGTATCAACTTATGCGCGCTCCTTAAGACGAGGTCTTCCTCTACTGCGTCGACGTTTGGCTGGGAATCAAAGACACTCCGAGCCGGAGTATTAGTGTCCATTCATTATACATGTCCTAGCCATCTTAAACGTCCAATACGGAATTTTCTTTGACCAGGGGCATGTCGCTGTACAGCTTGTATAGTTCTACATAGTCTTGCCCTCATTTAATTTAATGACATCACGTTGAAAATTATGCCTCTGGAGTTGACTAGGGAGTTTTGCATAATCCTCTCAAAAATCAAATTGTAGAAGTCTCATGATAGCGAATCGCCTTGCCTAAATCCTTTTTGGTATCGAATGTGTCGATGATGTCGTTTCAGACCCTGATTTAGCAGCGAGAATTCTCTATCTTCATCCTACACAAACGGACGAGTTTGGGCGGTATACCAAAACTAGACATGGCTATGTATAGTTCGTCTCTATAAATGCTGTCGTATGCGGCTTTGAAATCGATAAATAGGTGGTAGGTATCGATTTTGACTTTTTCGGGTTTTTCCAAGATCTGCCGAAGTTTTTGATCGGCTGTGGACTTTCCTGGCCTAAAACCAAACTCGTCAGGTTTTTTGTAAAGGGTAACAGGCGTTCACATATTACGGCAGATAGGATATTGTAGGCGATGTTGAGGGGACTTTTGCCTCTGTAGTTGGACTCCTTTTTTTGTGGATTAGGCAAACGATGCTGAGGTTCCATTTTTCAGGCATGCTTTCATCCGACCAGATTTGGCTTCTGAGTTGGTGGATGTTTCTTACCAAGTCATCTCCGCCCGCTTTATAAATCTCGGCGGGGAGGCCGTCATTTCCGGCAGCCTTATTAAGCTTCAGTTTAGACATTGCTATCCCCACTTCAATCAGGTCAGGTAGTTGGCAGTTTTCGCTGTCGTTGCCAACATAGAATGGTTCGTTCCGCCTGACAGCGGAATGTTGTTTGTCATCGCCGTTTAAAAGTCTGCAGAAGTAGTTCTGCCATATCCTCAGCATCGACTGTGTTTCAACTACGATATTTCCTTGTTCATCTCGATAGGATTCTGTTCAAGTCTTGTATCCTTGGCTTTGACGTTTCACACTTTGGTAAGACTTGCGATCATCGTTCCTGGATCGGCACCTCTCTATATCCTCGATGGCACGCTTTTCTTGCACTTTTTTCTTCTTTCTGAAAAGCCGGTGTTCTTTCCTTCTTCCCTGCCTATGGCAGCTCTCGTCTTCAGCTGCAGCTTAGTCTTGTAGAGCTCGTTCTTGGCTGCAAGCATATGTCGGCATTCCTCATCAAACCAGGTGTTTCTTGTTGGTGGGCGCTAGAAACAAAGCACATCAGTTGCGGCTGATCTAATGGCTTGTTGGCATCGTTGCCATTGTTCTTCGACATTCGATGCTGGTGGTCCTAGTCGATGTTAGCTCCTCAGAATGTTCGGACATCCAAAATACTCACTATTTGATCAATTTGGTCGCCCGCTTGTTGATCTGGAGACCGCCAGGTCCCCTTATGGATATCGAAGTGAGGAAACTGTGTGCTAGCTATAGTGGCATTTCGTTCCGTAGCGAAATCAATTAGCCTAAGTCCGTTACCAGACGTGTTGTCGTGTAGGCTATGTTTTCCGACAAAACTGCTAAAGATGTCTTCTCTTCCTACCTTTGCGTTAAAATCTCCCAGCACGATTTAACATCGAACTTCGGTAGTAGCTCACTACTCAGGTGTGAAAAAAATATCTAGGTGAACCAGGGACCCCGCCCTTAATAGTCCAACGCACTAACCACAAGACCATTGCACAAGGTCTGCTTTTACTTTCGCACTAGTTCGAGGGTTTTTCGACGTAGAGAGGGAATTATGATGCAATATTAGCGTTAGCACGTGTTGATGACCAATGTTGATGCAGCCAAACTGTGTTAATACAACTCACATCAAAAGTGTTGTTGCACTGATGATATTTTAAAAGGGAAAGGTGTAATGTTGAAGTTACTTTTCGAAAGATTCAAGATTTGTTCGGTCAATATAATCGCACTTTATAGTCCGGAATTGCCATATTGCTTAAACATTTCGAAAACAGTGATTCAATCACAGGTCAAGCAACAATAGCATGCAGATGTACGTCACAAGACCACCATTCCAAACCATAGAGTTCTAAATAAGCCACACAACTCCATTAGCCGTTGACTCCCAGTATTCTGCATTTCTAAGCGTCCTATTTGCTCTGCAAGAATAGTCATCCGAATCGGTTATGGCGGCTCAAAAAGTTTTCAGGTTTCCATAACACTGGAAGGATGTCTTCAAACGCAGCCATCAATAATCGTGCTGACAGGGATATAAAGATTCCCTCGGCTGGAGATCATAAAGCTCGCGGTTATATCTTCTCCTCTAATTTCATTCCCAGCAACAATCATCAAAAATCATTCCAACAGTTGTAAGATCGGGTAAAATCTGAAGATTCCCTCGGCTGGAGACCATAAAGCTCGCGGTTATATATTCTCCTTTACATTCATTCCTAGCAATGATTGTTTTCCCTTCTCAAGTTCCTAATATTTTCTATACTTTCATTTATTTTGTCCAGCTCTCGGCGCCTTAAACTAGAATCGGTGGGATTAGGGTCCGATAGAGTTAGCACATAGACTTTCGAGTAAGGAGCTTTGATTTCATTTGTTTAAACACAATAATTTCGACTGCGAGACTTCTAAAACGGCACGATAAGTGAGTGACGATGATGATGGTGGGTGACTTATGATATCGTCAGCATATACCAATAGCTAGATGCAAGTGTAATCAGGGAAGATTACACACTATCTGTTCCAGTACGAGGTATCTCCCTATCGAAATCAGTAAGCTGAATCATCATCACATCCGTCAAATTGTTGTTTAGAACTGGTTGACTTTAAACATTATTTCGATAGAGCCCCGAATTTGATCATTTGTTCTATAGAGCTCCAGCCTCCAGTTTGTTGCAAGCTTCAGACGTTGACCCAGTACGTTGGATAGGATCTTATAATCGACATTTAGCAGAGCAAGGCTTCGGTAAAGAATGAAAGACAGATGAGACATATGGAGCGGGGCATGCTTTCTCATACATTCAGATTTTGCTGATGGTTTCATCCATCAAAAATTGATGACAGCGCTTCCATATTTGACGAGTTCTGCTGTTAATCTATCAGAACCAGCAATCTTAATGTTGTTTAGCTTGGATTTGCCTAAACTGGGAAGCTGTGTGTTCGCCTTCCTTTCTAGGAAGGATGTTCTTCTTTTGTTTTCTTCTGGCTCAAAAGTCGAACCGTTCAGCTTGGATTTGGTGTTGTTACGCCCTGTGCTCTTTCTATCACCACGTTTTGGAACTTGGAAACATCATCCTGGCATCTTTTTAAAGCTGTCTGGCAGCATGTGGTGGATTTTCTAATGTTGGCGAACTGCAAAAACTGGATGTTAATATAGGTGGAAAGTGTGGCGACGGGAGGGATTCTCTCACACTCAGTTGTTCTTTATAAACCCTGGCTATTCACTAAAGGCGACCAACGTGAAAGCTATTTCTCTGTGACATTCATAGCTTCTTCTCGTTCAACGGGCAAGCTTCGGCTGCAACGAGCAATATCAAATCGCGACAAAAATGAAAAAGTTAGCTAGCACAGATGCACTCAATGGCGCGATGGTAAGGCGATGAAGTGCCGCTCAGAAGATCTGGATTCGATATCCAGCAATAGCAACACCTAAATGATTTTGCACTGGCCCTCCTCTCGCAATGATCTGACAAATCATCCGTAGTGTGTAGTG
The DNA here is from genome assembly GCA_949824845.1 of Rhingia rostrata. Classification (NCBI taxonomy): domain Eukaryota; kingdom Metazoa; phylum Arthropoda; class Insecta; order Diptera; family Syrphidae; genus Rhingia; species Rhingia rostrata. The sequence continues at coordinate 16,094,815 of OX463757.1, read as the reverse complement.
AGTAGTGTCAAATGTCTACAAAAGGTCATCTTAACTCAGCCGTTCGGATTCAGCATAAAACAGGGTCGTGCAAGAAGTACACACGCACACAAGAATGGGTGTGAGAAAAAGCTGTCCCTGGGTACTGTTGTGCCATCAATTTGTACGCTGTGGGTTGATCATTAATTTTTTTTTTGGAGCAACAGAATTCGGTGTGTAAAATCCAGCAACCCGAGTTTGTTTCCACAGATTTCTTCTTTGGGAGGAAAGACCAGCTTAAACGAGCAACCGACAATACAAACACACTTTTGACAGCATGAATCGATCTTTGTCAGGAGGAAGACGTCTTCGATGACGACTTCTTTGCATTTGGTGATCATCGGGAGAAATTGGAGGCTGTTTTTCGGGAAGAGTTAATAAAAGCATTCATTTTAACTGCCTCCTGGAAAACAATGCCCTGCTTCATCATTTCTATCGACGAAATGACACAACCCAATCGCGAACTGAGAACCACGGTTTCACCCAGTTCAACGGCGAAAATTTGCCAAATGCCATCATTGCCGAGCGAATTGGGTCTGAATAATGCATATCATCCAATGCGGTGGAAGACAGCGGTCTTTTCCTCTCCGGAAAAAGCGAAAGGACAACACCAATCCGCCGAATTTCCGGTCGATAAGTCTCCTACTGAGTATGACCAAGATATTCGAAAAGATTCTCAATCGCGCTTTATCCAAGTGGGCAGAGGCAATAAGATAATTCCAAACACCCAGTTTGGTTTCAAGGCGGGCCATGACACTATTCATACCGCCTCCGAACTGGTGTCTGATATACAATGGCAAAAATCCAAAATGCAATGCATGGGTGCATGTTTGGTTGATTTCGACAACGTGTGGTTAGAGGGCCGCTTTGTAAAGTTAACCAGAAACCTCTGCTATATATGCTTCATGAAATGCTGATTGGTATAAGGTTTGCTTTCGGAAGTGGCAATGTAACTTCCACCTCAGAATTCTGCATTGAAATGGTCTGCAACAGAAAGAGGTAAACTCGGATATTCTCTTCAACATTTATATCCAGATATTGTCACACCTATCGAGATATCCGTTCAGAAGAAAATTTGTTCGAAGTCGAAGAATTTTTGACAGCTCTGCGTCGAACGCGATTGTATGCTTTTTTATTTTGTCCCATACCTCGGTTGTGGTGTGATAGTGATAGCTAGAAGCTTAAAATCAACTTTGAGAAGTCTGAAACAATCCTTTTTAGGAGACCGTTGTCTAAGATCTCAAGAAGTACGAGAAAGAACTGGCGCAAGCTGGTGGTCGTTGGACCAAATGGAATGCCGCTGGCGAGTAAAAGTGTTGTTAAGTACCTTGGCATCTGGCGACATTGGTATCAATATTTCGGAAGACATGTAGATGCTGCTCTGGCGAGACGACTCTCACAAAACGACTGTTTTCTACTAGACGTCTTGACTACAGGGTGATGGTGATTTCCTACATGGCCCTTATTAGGCCGATGATGGCCGATGGATGCCCGGTTTGGTTCAACGTTGTCCCATCTCAAATGGAAATGATTCGGGTGTTTGAGAGGCAGTGTCGAAGAGGCTGCTGTAAAAGTAACGACAAAATGAATACCCGTATGAATTCGGTACTTTTTCATTTACTATCCGTTACAAAGAATTCGTTACTCTGGTTACTTTAGTATGACCGATACAAATCATATCATTTACGTTTTAAAGTATGCATGCACTCACTACTCAGAGAACAATGGACGTCAGCATGCAACGGAGCCACTTACACGTTCTCAACGGTTGAGCCACTTATCAGAAAGAACTATCGTACGACGTACACACTGACTTGTTGTGCATACATGTCAACAAGGGTTGAAACAAATCATCCTCGTACTTATACCAATCGAACCGCAAACGTGTGGAATAGTACCGAATCGTTACTGTCAACTAAGTTTCGTTACTTTTACATATTTCGTTACTCGCATCAAATTCGTTATTGCGAGTGTGGAATATTGCGAGTAATGATTTCACTCGCAATAACGAAATTTATGCGAGTAACGAAACATGTGAAAGTAACGAAATTTAGTTGACAGTAACGATTCGGTATATCGAGTCGAATCGAATACTAGTTACTTAGTTACGAATAAATATGGTTTGCAAATATCAATTCATCCTGGTGTGACATTATGGCCAGAGTGTGTTCAAGATGATGTTGGGGGTGTCTCTGATTGCAATGTGGAAAATTTGCTGTGCCTTGGAAAACAGATTGAAAACAGGGGAAGGATTTCAAGGCCAGAAGCTAAGTGCGTTCTTGGAAGCACATAATGCTGATCTTTCAGTTCAAGAATTGATAGAGCTTGAAAAAGAGTGCGAATCGGATGAAGGCCACATTGATCATGAACAATAAACTAATGAGCCGAACATTACAACCCGGGTGAAATAAGTCTGTTGTTCAGAATCCACTGATTCGAACTTGAAAAGGAGGTCAACTGCTTAGCTCGATTGCTCCATATCTACTTATTTTGGAAGAAAAAATTGAGCACCCGAGCATCCTTTGGTTTTTTTTAAATCTATCGATGAGCACCAAAATGGCACCTGATATTCAGTGGATATTTTATTCCAAGAATCACAAACTGAATAAAATGTTTATTTTAATATTTTTCTTGTCTTGGAACTTAAAATGCTCATAAGGAGGGAAATCGAAACGGTTGGTATGTAACCTTTACCAAGGTTAAGTACCATCTTACGTTAGGGGCCATTACTAACCGAGCGCAGCAATGGCCATGGTCGCTAAATTAATTTTTAGTTAGGGGTTGTTTAATCTGTCATCCCGATTATCCACTATGGAAAAACATAAACGAATCTAGCAAAACTCGGGCCTCGCATGTTTTTATTGGTGGTTTGGTTACGGATGCTGTAGTGGTAGACGTTTACTACAGCATCTTATACAGACATGTAAAATATTAATGTTACCCCTGTCCAGGTCTTGTGGCAAGATCCCATACCTGCCGCTGAGCTAGCGAGTGCCATCTTGGGCCACAAGATAGCACGACACCCCTCCTTCTACTCTGCCCGGACTGGCCTAAGGGTCCTGTGACGTTGGGTCATTAGGGTAGATAGTGATAGTAGGAGGGTTAAACTCCAACGGCTGAATAAGGGACGTTTTTTTGTTATCACGGAACGAGGCCTCAGCAGCCACGGGTGACGGAAGAGGGCTCGTTTCATTCCAAGGTAGACAACGGGTCATCCTTAAACATTTTGCTTCCCCAGGGCGTTCGGAGTTCGTTACAGGTGGCACACCTCAATGCATAAAGGGTGATTTTTTGAGCGTAGTTTTTTCAAAATCGAATAAAACACTCAAATTTGAATCAATTGAGTGTTAATTTAAAAATTTTATTGTAATAGATAAATAGGCCTTTGCCATGAGCACGTTTTAAAGACAACTTCATGTAAACGTTGTTTGCGGCTCCATGCTCCATTTCAAACGCTCCATTCGAAAGGTCCAATTATGCATCACATTTTCGAGCATTTCGGTCTGTATTCCATGAACTACGCGTGTTATGTTATCCTGTAAGACTTCAATCGTGTTCGGCTTGTCCACATAGACTAACGACTTTACATAACCCCACAAGAAATAATCAAGAGGAGAGTAAATCGCATGATCTTGGCGGCCAACTCACAGGACCATTTCGAGAGATAAGCTGCTCGCCAAATTCATCCTTCAACATTTCCATTGTTTCACAGCTGTGTGGCAGGTGGCACCGTCTTGATGAAATCACATGTCAACCAAGTTCAACTCAGCCAACTCGGGCAAAAAAAAAGTTGCTTATCATGGCTCGATATTGTTCGCCGTTGACGGTAACGTTTCTTTCATGGTCGTCTTTGAAGAAAAATGGACCGATGATGTCACCATCACATAAACCACACCAAACTGTCGTTTTTTCAGGATGCATCGGTAATTCTTGTATGGCATGTGGCTGCTCATCACTCCAGATGCGACAGTTTTGCTTATTTACGTATCCGTTAAGCCAGAAATGAGTCTCATCACTGAACACAATTTTTCGATAAAACAGCGTATTTTCATGGAGCTGTTCTAAGGTCAATTCACCAGAAATTTGACGTTGTGGTGGGTCATTCGGCATTGAACGCTACGAGCTACTACTGCAATATTCTCGAGTCGATGGTTTAATGTCCAACAAAATAAATTTGGTGCAAAATTTGGTGATAGCCGCACAAGTTGTTGATTCACCAGGGGCCGAATTCCGCAACGGTGAGTTTTGCTGTGTACACGAAAAAGTGTGTACACTAGCGTGTTCCGATTCCGCAAGAGTGCGGGTGAGTTTTTTTTTTTTGGCAGATTTCGTGTACACAATTGAAGAAATTTATCCACTTCAACCGTGCAAAAAGGTAGTGAAATAAATAAAATGAACGAGAAAAAAGTTAAAAGAGCCAGTGATGAGTGGAAGGAGTATTTATTAGCATAAATGAAAGAAAATATTATATCGTGCACACGACAGGTTTGTTTATTTAGCAAATATTTTGCAGATATATTGAATTAAATTCTTTTGATGCAGATTTGAATCAGCTGATGGGGCATATATTTAAAAGCCAAGAAATGGCAATCGCTGACCACCAGTTTGAATGCCATAGGAGGAGCATGAAAAGATGTCAACCAATGGCGCAAATTTTGAAGAGACCAAAAGTAATTTCATCAAACTGTTATACCAGTATAATTATTGAAATAATTTCTTTTAGACTTCATGCTAAAGAGCGAGAAGCTCTTATAAAATCTTCCTTCCAAAGAAGCGGAATAAATGCTATGAAGAAAATTTAACAGTTAAGTGCATTTGAGGAGCGGATAATTGTGCTTTTATCTGCGGCCTCAATAAGCGGCGCAGATGTACCAGATATAATAATAAATTTTAAAACCCATTTTGAATTTTCGAATGCCTTATTCAGGGATTTTTTTAATAATCAGATAACTGAAGCTGAAGTTACTCCTTGTCAGCTTTTACTACCTACAAGTGCTCCTGAGGATGAGGTTACTTTGGTAGGATCTGTGGAAGCCAACGAGGACATCAGTTTATTTGAAGAACCAATCCCAACAACAGCTGTGGCATCTTCTGCAATTAATACCACACGAACACCACGCAAAAGAAAAAGTACGCCATCAGGAAAGCAAACTGATATATCTTTATGCAAGGAAAAAATCCTCATACATCTCGTGGTTTTATGAGCAACATTGTACTTTTCCATTGCTCTATTTGATGTCGTTTTACATGGTGTCATTAACCATGGCAGCAGTGGAAACCCACTTACTCCAAGCAGCCAAAAATTCCTTTTTCCTTCCGCATACTTTGTCTTGAAAATTTCTTAGATAGCTGAGCGGTGCCAAATGTAAGCATCGTGTGAGGTCCCTGGAAACCTTGCATTCGGATAACGAATCAAGTATTTTGAGTCACACAATAAGAGAACGTTTTTGAAATGTCCTCCTTTACGACAATACTAAGCGTATTCAAGGTCATAACTTGGCGCAGATATCTTAATGTGAGTTCCATCCACAAGTCCCACTATTCCGGTGAAAGATGGTAGGACCATTACAAAAGACTGCTTTTATTGCGGCTTGCTCTTGCTCGTCTTGAAATGTAACATATTCATGTGTTATTTCATTAATAATTTCTGCTACTTCATGGATACAGAGATAAACTGATGACTGAGACATACAAGCCATAAAATCTTGTCCAACGGCTCGTTGATAATTTCCTGTGGCAAAATATCGCAAAGCACAAGGAACACGAGTAGTAATGCTAATTGCAGATTTTCGCTCATTTTTATAAAAAGGATTTTGAATTTCTCCAAGAAATTCCAAACATAAATGCTTTGGAAAACGATGAATTGAATCGATGAATTGCTGCTCTATTGTTTCCCCAAATGGATTACGAGATCATGGCGTTTTTATTAAACGACAGATAGCGTTTTTTGAAATCGGTATTACAGCTGGCAAGTCTGAAGGCGTTTTATGTCGTTCAACGCTACGTGGCGTTTAAGTAGTGTGGAACGTAAGTTCTTAAGACGTCATAGCAGTTATTCGCATTCTAACAGTAGTTTTAGTTGGATAAAACGACAGGTAAAACGCCAATAATTGTCGAATAGAAATTTGCAAACGACTAGGTGTCGAATTTTAGTTAAAATGTGAGTTTCGATTGATTTGTGTATCAATTTAAGGATTTTATTAATTGTTATTTGTTCAAGGGTGAAAATAACAACCCCAGAACAAATGAAACGTTTGGTTGAATTAATGGAACAAAATGTTTCGCTGGCAAGAAATTTCAAAATAGGTATTCCCCAGACCGATGATATCAAAAACGGGTGGGAGTCGGTAGCTGTGACACTAAATTATTTAGGACCACCCGTAAGAACTCAAAAAGAGTGGCAGAAGGTTAGCATGTAAAATCAAAATTGAAGTGTAATACTAAATGTATATTCACAGGTTCAATTTCTTTTTTATTTTACCGGAATTTTGTTTTTTTTTACTTATTTGATTTCTTATATTAATAGCGACTTGATTGTCATTAATGGCGTACAGATCTGTATCCAGATCTGGATCTGATACGTATTCCAACTCTGCAAAATCTTGATCTACTGGTGGATCTAATTTGTAATGCAGACATATGTTATGCAAGGCTGCGCAAACATTTACAATTTGTGTTGATTTTTGCGGAGTGTAGTACAATTGCCTTGCACCAAGAAGACATCGAAAGCGGTTTTTCAAAACTCCGATAGTTCTCTCAATTATATTTCTAGTTTTTGAGTGCTTCATATTGAATCGGCTTTGGATACTACCACCCTGTACTTATCTAAATGGTGTTATCAGAAATGGCTCAAGGGGATACCCAGCGTCACCTGCCGAATTCAAATAGTATTACGGTTTTTGTTTTTGTATTTTAAAATAGGTACTAACCTAACAACCAAGTATTTCTTTCACCTTGGTCGTAGTTTCTTTGCAGAATTCACGTAGTTCACTCGAATTCCAAATAAACGAGTCATGACTGGCCCCAGCGTGTCGGGCATCGACAAATCGAATACGCATTTGATGATCATAAACTTAAAATGAAATTTAAGTGAATGAATAAAACTTAACTGAACCATAAAGAAACTAATTTAACAAACAATCATAGCATTTAAACTAAAAAATCCTTTCCTGTTGTAATACTTATGTTGTTCGTTTTTTGTCGGTGCCAAAATGTGCCATCGACACATCCTTAGACTCCTGGAATTCCAGCCTTTTCATAAAACGTCATTTCGCACAGTTCTTTTCTTCCTCTGGGTAATGCGTGCTTATCCATTGTGGGCAAATATTTTCCTCCATAAGGGAAAGCATTTCTTTGAGGATTTTACTAAACGTTGGTTGAGCAAGACCCAAATTAAAATCATTGCCTACACCTTTTTGATACCCACCTTCCGCAAGAAATCGCAATGTCGACGCAAGTTTTAAAATGACTGGCACTGACAATGAACTACCAGCGATTGGAATTTTATCATTTAGTTCATTCAGTAAATAGACAAAGGCTTCTTTGCTAAGACTGAAGTACATTTTAAATCTGGAAATGTTATCAGAATTAGGTATTTTTACTTCAAAATATTTTTTTTTTAAATCCACTTACTTTGAGTCTGGTAAATCCAAAAGATTAGATTTTGACCTGATTCTTCTTCTGATGTTTTTCATTTCTCTTTTTGCAATTTCTTTCCCATGATCTAAACATTGCAATGCTATTCATTGTTTTTGTAATATTATTTTGTATTTTGAATTTTAAATAGCTACAATAAATGTTCATTTGAAATTTCAAATTGCAAAACATAAACGCCTATCTGTCATTTTTGTATCAGCTGAGAGAGGAGGCGTTCAGAGAATAGAATACCGACACTAAAATGATTCGACTCAAAAAAACGCCATTTGTCGTTTAATAAAAACGCCATCTGGAATAAGGGTGATTAATTTCCTCCTGTCAAAATCTAAAGATACAACAACCTTATTAAAATTAATTTGATTTACCGATTTCGACGTCTAATGTGTCTCCTCACAATGAAGTTATATGCAGAGCTCATTTAAACATTTAATAACCATTTCTTCAGATTCACGAAATTAAAAATCAAACGTCAAACTCAATTCAGCACTTTCAGCTGACAAACAATTATTCACTCAGCACACTCAATCTCACAGCATGTTGCGGAATCGCACAAACTGCTGTGGGTGTAAACAGGTAGTGAATGTGCGTTTTGTGAATTGGGTACACAGGCAAAAAAAACTCACGCTTGCGGAATTTAGCATCAGGTCGATTATGACGACCATAGTATGGACGTAACAAACGGTGCACACTTTTCACAGAACACGAATTTTGATAATAAATTTAAATAATTTGCAATCGTTGCTCGTTTGTAGGCCTGTCCATGATTAAATGGGAGAGTATACTCAAAACTTTTCACTTTGACAGATGACGTTTGGACGCCATTACTAACCAGTGCTACAAACCTGAAAAAACTTAACTCTTATCAAATCACTCGTTATTTGCTTGCATACAGTTTTTAGTCTCAACATACGCAACCGGGCAACCCTCGCGTATGTGGGAGGTTGCTATACAGAACACCTGAGTCTCATTATACCAAACATTATTCCAACTCGGTCCTATGCAACAGGGCCTACAATTTTCTGGCAAAACTCATTCGGAATTACAATGCAAGAGCGATGGCCTCGAGCAATAGTCTAATCTTTGGGGATTATTATGACTGTGCGACTGATACAGGATAGATCGGCGGTTCCGCTAATCTACCACGTCTAGCGAATAACTTTTCAAAGGCTTCACCTATACGACAGAGATATCATCCCTGAAGGCAGAAGAAAGCGGCAGTATGTCCGATTGGGAACGTCGAATTCGGTTGCACCTGAAGAACCTGTTGTGGTGGCTTAGTTAGATGATTGAACTACAAATTGTACGGCCGACTTACATATGTAGTTTAAGATTTTGGTATGGATAAACAATCGTGGTGGCAAAAAAATAAAAAAAAAAATTAAACTTGGCGAAGTAAATAAAGATTCTTGGTGATTTTAACGCTATAGTGGTAAGAGGAGAAGCACAACGAGCCCCCAACAGCTATGGCGATGGTTAGTGCGACGAACTGCCGCGCTGAAGGTCTGAGTTCGGTTTTGAGCCGTAGCAACAATTAAATGATTTTGCACTGGACCTCCTCTCGTGGTGATCTGACAAATCATCCGAGTAGTATCAATTTTTAAGAAAAGCTTATCCCAAATTCGGAGTCGGCATAAACCAGGAGGTCCCGCCATCGTACATAAAGGCGTGTGTACTTCTTACATACATATGTACATATGAATGGTTGTGAGAAAGTAACGTGCCTGTTGCGCCAAAACATTGTAATTGTACAGATAAAGGGATGCCGGTTCTGGAACACCAGAAAATATTGCTTCGAACGAGCATTTCATTTATCGGTTTTAGGCAGCAAAAGATAAGGATTTGTAGACACAAGCAGAGTCATCTCTTCATTTTTAACCGCGCTTTAATTCCAACTGGCTAGATCACCGAGCCACTCGCCAAGAAGATGTGATGCAATATTGTTTCTCCAACATGGTACAATAAATCTTTGTTTCCATACAGACTCTGAATTACTTGGACACGCTACATTGATTTGATTATGAAAGTTTTCAAGCGGAACCAACCCTCTACGTTGTATAAATAGCCAGAGGGTCTTCTAAGCTGTTTACCAGCGATATATTAAGCCGATCCATTCAAATATTGGAACCAACCCACTTGAACATAAAATACATTGTATTGGATCGATTCATTAGCTAAACTCATAACTGTTGGGTCAATATAAGAACTGAAGTGGTGGACCAATGTAAACAATAACAAACACATAAATTTTAGTGCACTTCTACGCGTCATTGGTTTCGACAAGAAAGAAGGCACGCGACACTTTCGGAGTGGGTAATTAAAATATTTGTCGCCATTGCTTCTCACGCGTTGGTTATTTCGTGCAACAAATTCTTTCAAAACTTGGGTGCCCTTTGCGTTAATGGGGCGAGTTGATTTTGGTTTTCCATTTGGGTCACCCGGCCACTCGAGCACTTAAAATGTTTTTTATTTGGAAATTTGATACGAGATACGATGGTGATGGAAATTCTCTTTGAAGCTCACCGCTTGTTTTCCAAACGTGAATCACGCTAATTGGGATCAAAATCGTACGGTTATGGTTGTGCATTTTCGTCTACATGTCCTGTCCCAACCTATGCATTAGATCCTGAAGCTTTCACAGCGTTCCATTGATCATGTGTTTGACCCAAGGGACCCTCCCAACTGGTTTGTACTGTAAAGTAACGATAAAGCCTATCGTTACTCTAAGTGGTAACAAGACGAAAAACAGCACCACTATAAATAGCCTGTTCAGAATGACTGGACCTCCAGCTGGTGGGTACTTTGGATGGGCCAGGCAAAAGGAGGATGAAAAGCTGTGATATCTACTACTATAGTAAACAGATGTGGATTTGTTATAATTGCCAGACTTGGGCAAGAAGTCCTTTTTTTTCAAGCGAATGCATGGAAACATTCCGCATCAAAGAAAAATTTGCCAACACATGACTTATGTGCGTTCATGCTCCAATGGGCCAAAAAATAATATAACGGATGACAGCTTCTACGAGCTCCTTGACAAAACCTATAAGCGACTACCGAAGTACGATTTTAAAATCTTGCTGGGAGATTTTAACGCAAAGGTAGATTAGATTAGATTATGTTAGGGAGTTGGAAGCAAGTTACAATTTCACTGCGATCACAGTTGGACCTATTGTGGTTTACTTCAATTATAGCTCACTCATGATACCGGACTTTGTGATGAATCCTAATAAATCATTGAATGGACTGTCAGATATGTCCTCTGCCTCAAGGTAGTATTTACCTAGATGGTGTTGACGTAATCTGATTAGGCAGTTACAGTGACACAGGATGTGTTCTGCTGCTTCTTCGTCCTCGTTGCATAGTTTGCAAGTGTTATCTTGAGTTATTCCCGTAGTCGGGAGGTGTTTTTTGAATAATGTGACAGTTCGAATCTGACTCTTAGTTAGATGTAAGAGTTGTTTTGCTCTTGTGTGGGAAGTGTTTGGCATGAACATTTTGGCTTGTCTGTTACCTTCAGTCTTCGTCCATATTGGACAAGCGATGTTTTTATATGGAATTGAGCAGTGCGAATGAGTAGTCCACAGAATGGCATCATGGAAGTTCATGCCGATTATTTTCTGGCTAGAACATCTGCTATTTCGTTTCATACGTGTCCACTGTGTCTTTGCACCCAGATGAGATGTATTCTGTTGGTACTGGCTAGCGATGTAAGTAGTTGTAGGAAATGCCATACTAGTTTTGATTTTACCTCGTAACTTTTCAAGGCTAGGAGTGATGCTTTGCAAACGTAGGAAGAGAAAACATCTTTAGCAGTGTTGTCGGAAAAAAACGACTTCAACACGGCTGGTTAGGGACTAAAACTAATTAACTTCGCTCCGAAACGTGCACTACAGCCAGCACACGGTTTCCTTACCCCGATGTATATAAAGATACATGGCGGTCTTCAGATCAACGAACGGTCAACCAAATTGATCATATTGCGATAGACAAGAAGCACGCATATAGTATTTTGGATGTCCAAACATTCCGAGGGGCTAACATCGACTCGGACCACTACCTTCTTGCAGTCAAGGTAAAAATGCGGATATCCACCACACCACAACCATCCAGAAATAATGTGAAAAAATTGAATGTCGAAAGACTGCAATCGCAAGAGACCGACAAGATATTCGCGCAACACGTATTCCTTAACCTCACGATTACCACCATACCAACAGCATCGAATGTCGAAAAACAATGGCAACGATGCCAACAAGCCATTATATCAGCCGCAACGGATGTGCTATGTTTCCCGCGTCTCTCAACAAGTTTGATGAGGAATACCGACATATGCTGGCAGCCAAGAACGAGGCCTACAAGACGAAGCTGCAGGTGAAGACGGAAGTTGCCATAGGTAGAGAAGAAGGGAAAAAAAGTGCAAGAAAAGTGTTCTACCGAGGATTTAAAGAGGTGCCATTCCAGGATCGAAGTTTTACCAAAGCGTAAAACATCAACGCCAATGTTACAAGCCTCGAACAGAATCCAGTCGATATGAACAAGGAAATATCGTAATTGAGACAAAGTCGATGCTGAGGATATAGAAGAATTGCTTCTGCAGACTGTTAAACGGCGATGACGAACAACATTCCGCTGTCAGGCAGAACAAAACATTCAACACTGTCGACGACAGTGAAAAATATATGAAGCCAGGATATCAATATCTATACTCAAGCTGATGGGCTGCCCGAAATGACGGAATTTTTACCGAGCTTTATAAAGCCGTCGCTGATTATGTGGTAAATAACGTTCACCAACTCATAAACAATATTTGGTCAGTAAAAGTTTGGTTGCAGAATGAACCCTCAGCATTGTTCGGCCTATTCACAAAAATGGAGACCCTCTGAACTTCGCCAACTACAGAGGCATAAGTCTCCTCAACATCGCCTACAAGATCCTTTCTGTCGTAATATGTGAACGCCTAAAACCGTTTACCAACAATCTGATCGGCCTTATCAGTGTGGAAAGTCCACAAACAATCAAATTTTCACACTTCGGCAGATCCTGGAAAAAACCATAGGAATCCAAATCGGTACCCACCACATATTCATCGATTTTAAAGTTGCATACGACAGCATTTATACAGAGCCATGTCTAGTTTTGGTATAACGCCCAACCTCGTCCGTTGGTGTACGATGACTATGAAAAATGTTCGTTGCTTCATCAGTCGGAAACGACCTTACCGATACATTCGATGCAAAAAAAGGATTTAGGCAAGGCGATGCGCTGTCAATTGATTCTTGAGAGGATTGTGCAAAACTACCGAGTCAACACCAGAGGCACATTCTTCCAAAAATCGGTGCAACTACTAGCATACGCTGACAATATTCGTCAAAAAACTCCGCATTGGACGATTAAGTTGGCTGGGACATGTAGAACGAATGGACACCAATACTCCGGCGCGCTGAGTCTTTGATTCCCAGCCAGACGATGCACGCAGTAGAGGAAGACCTCGCCTTAAGTGGCGCGAACAAGTAGAAATCGAATTCAAACAATGTTAGGCGGTGAACTAAATGCAGATAGCTTTGGGCTGCGCTAATTTGAGAGTCATGTTAGTTAAGGGACAGGTTCATTCCGGACTGTAGAGCCATTTAAGAAATAGATGTAAGTAGATGTAAGAGATACTCAACAAGTTACAGCGGAATGGGGTGAAAGTCATAGCCTACGCAGACGATGCAGCGATACTATTTAAAGGGAAACTCCTACCCAATATTAGTGAGCTGCTCAAGCATGCATTAAAACCTCTCAACGAGTAGGCAAAACATTGTACGCTTGGCATCAATCCCCAGAAAACAGAACTCGTTCTCTTAACTAATAAGAGAAAAATACCAATGTTTGACCTACCGCTTATCGACGGGACTACCCTCAAACTATTCGATAACGCAAAATATCTGGGTGTCATTCTTGACAGAAAACTCTACTGGAACCTAAATGTGTGCGAAAGAATAAAGGCCACAGTAGCTTTCTATAACCGCAAACAAAGTCACACATCTAAAAATATGGCAGAGGTACAAAGGATGACATGTGTGGGCTCTACTAGCGCAGTGAGTACCACACCAACAGCTGAAAACCATCCTAAACCTGCTACAGCTAGACCTAGCTGGAAAATTAACTAAGGAGGACACGCTCATACTACATGCTGCCACAACCTGACTTTCAATGACTTGCTTCTTTGCAAGGAGAGAGGAGTGGGAAAGAAACGAACTGGGCACCGAAACCATATCCATCTACAATGATGGTTGGACATATGCGTTGGAACTGGAGTGTTTTCAGAAACTCTAAATCTGAACAGCATATTTCGTCTCTTTGATCACAGCAGTATATTCCAGCCTGTGATATTGACAGCCGCGGAGGCAGCCAAAGCGACCTTAATATTGGCGATAGCAACAGATGATATCACCATCTTCATTGACAGTCAGACTGCAATAAAAGCAATCCCTGGGGTCGAAATGAAATCTAAGCTTGTGAAGCATTGTCGCGAAGTGCGAGTTAAGAGCGAAGTTAAGAGAGTCTCCGGACACAGAGGCATAGTTACTTACTTACTTACTTAAGTGGACCTACAGTCCGGAATGAAGAGGGGCCTCAACCGGTATGCCTCTCCAATTAGCACAGTTACCCACTTCAAGTTGGTTGAGGTCGGTTTCAACCTGTGCGCGCCACTTAAGACGAGGTTTTCCTCTACTGCGTCCGACGTCTGTTTGGGAATCGAAGACACAGAGGCATACGGGGCAATGAAATTGCTGATGATCTGGCAAGAAAAAGATCTGCCTCCAGCATTGGATCAAGCAGACCCGTCTGTCGGACCGCTACGTTGTGATCTCAAATCACTGGTAGGACAGAAAACACTGAATATTGCCAAAAACAGGTGGAACTCCCGCCCCACATCCAAAATGATGTGGACTGAGCATGACAAAGCCAGAAACCATTTACTGCTCTAAAGAAACAGGAAATCTGTTTCAGATCTAGTAGGGATTCTAACTGGACACAACCAAAAATTATAAACTCTTCTACACTGCATAAAAGAAAAATTGTTCTATGGCGAGTCCTGCTGGCACAACCCGTCCAGAGGGTGCCATATGTTTGGATCTCTCACTACACACCGCCCGCTGGTAAATTTAAGCCGGTGAGCAAAAGTTTCTGTTTTTTGTTCTCAATTCGTGATGTGACCAACCTAACCTAACCAAACCAATCCACCAACCCAACCTAACCTATGATTGGCTAGAATGCAACGCTTGTTTACCAGTGCTACTAAGTACAGCTTTCCATTCTGAGTTTTTGGTTAACCAAATTGATGAATCATATCGACTTGCTTGACGTTCTCATATCTCGAGAGTAATTTATGTGCACATGCGTCAAGGGATTAATCAATCAGCTTCACTCGCAAGCTCTTACGGAATTTAGAATATTCTGTACGTAAATAATTTTGAAGCATACAACAATATTGGGGAAGGACAACCATAGGTTGGCTGTTGGGAAAGGAGTCCTTTATAGAAAAGAATTGCCTCAAGATGAAGAGGCAATTTGTTACAATAAATAGGATGACAATTTTCTACGATAAGAGTAGATTCAACTGCTGTACAGGATTAGCTTCATTGAATAAAAGCGTCAACGGGAACTAGAAAATAATCAACAATCACGTTCGGGTTAAGCAAAGCTCACCCCATAGCTCAGCGAAACACGATTTCACCTGACGTCAGAAACAACAATACAAAAAGATAATCTTCACCAGATCGTATATTTTGTGACGCTATTTATGAAAAACGCTTTATTATCAAAAAAAACTTATTTGACTGTTTGATAAGACGTATAAACAGTTTCAAACAGTTATTCATGTTAGCTAGAGGAATGCGTATGACTTTCACATACATGTACTACGTTCCTCTGCTGATATATCGTGCACATCATCAAGACAATGAATCGATGAGTAATGATGCAGCCAAATAGAACGATCTTAATCGCCATGTGCGCATGGATTCACTATCTAAGCAAAACAAGTCAATACCCTATGATTGGAAGCTAGCAACTATTTGCATATTATGCTCCCATATTTATAGAAACCCTTAAAAAACTTCTGAAATTATTAAAAGAATGATGAAAAAAACAACAACTCACCTTCGCCGGTTAGGGTACTATTTCGAAGATGTACAATCTTTATTGAGGTCCTATTCGTGTCGCGGAACAAATTAATGACCTTATCGTCCAGATGCCTTTGGAAACGCTGGTAACATTCGACGAAACGATCACAGATGTCGTTTGGCAACACGATTCCATCGTTCAGCAGGCGATAGCCCAATCCATCACAACAACTAATCACATCTAAGTTACCCGACAGATACTGATACGAGATGTCCCTCAATGTGGGTGGATCCTCGTCGAGGACGCCATTAGGCTTTAATCTCACTTTTCCACTCATTATTGTATTTTCGTTGTCTGTCGTTTCCTTGGTATTGTTCGTTAACTTTTATCTCGTCTCTTGTAGGAGTTTCACAAAAATAAATCAAATAAAAAACAAAACTTATATAAAAAATATAAACGACAACGGTGCAGAGGATCCTTTTGGTGAGGAACCCAAACTGATTCACACACTCGTGCGTCGCTCTCTCAGTTGCAATTTTTATAATCGCCTTTCGCTAACAATGCACAACAGTGTTTCTAAAAATAAAAAAGTTTGTTAACCATTTTATTTTTTAGTTTTGTTTGCTTTCGCGTACACAAAATTACGTAGGATTCTCCTTGTGATTTGTGAAGAAGTTCGATCTAGGGAGGGGAAATCGACAAAAAAGACGAATACCCTTATGACAAAGATTTTTTTCTCTTTTTTCACACTGAATAGGCCAGCCTCTCCAGAGCAGGGTAATTGAAAATTCGTAATTTCCGCGACACGAAAAATTTAGAAAAACTTCATTTTATGTAGAGGCAAACGATTTGACAATATTTTATTGTGGTTTTCAACAGTAAAATTCGCATTTTCACTGCATTCGTACACTGCTGTTAAAAAAAAGTGTTAGCTGGCACACAGAACTTTTTCAATGAAATCTTCTCGATCGTTGCTGGGTTAAAATCGCGTGTCAGGTTGAGAATAACTGTTTCAAAATGTTAACGAAATTCTGTTATTTCCGAAGTGATACGATATTAATTGTTTTTTTTTGAGAATTTTAAAAAAGTTTTTGGAGAAAATTCCGCAAGAAAATTTCGTCTTTTTCGTCGCTGCAAATACAAAAAAAAAATCTACGATTTGGTCTTTTCTTTCACTTTTTTCTGACGTTTCGTTTTTCATCTGTTCTTTTCGGAGGACAAAAAGAAACAACAACAAAAATTGATTACACCACAGCCAGCAGTTTTGTTTTGACGTCGCTAAATGCATTTACACCTCTCCCATATGAAGGGATATTTTTGTTTTATACTGTTTTTTTGTCGCGTAAATGGGGCTGTTCGCTTGTGCAATTGTGTCCAGTCAGCTGATTTCTTGAATAGCAAATGGTGGACGAGACGACAAGTCAAATTGAATTAGGTGGGTTCGATTTCTGTGGTACAGTGGTACAGTAAGTATTTAAAATTGGAATTACATATTGCAGTCGTGTTTATTACATTTTTCTTAAGACATATCTCAGATGTTGCTTAGTTTTGAATGCTTAAATATGTATGTCGGCCTTAAGCAACTATACGTGAATTTTTATTTATAGTCATATGTTTAATGCTACTTACCTAAACCAGGCTAGTGTCGTAAGTAATGTAACAACGTTTACAAATCTACTACAAATAAAGCTATTAAACATCTTCCCCCTAATAAGAAGTTAATCAGTGACTAACTTTAGACATTTGAGCGAGTATTTCGTATGGGAAAAACTGACTATGGATCACTGGTTAGCTAATCAGTGTTTATTAATACAGAGGCTCCTACTTTTTTTTAAAAACATTTTGTAGGTAATAAAAATTAACACGAACAGCCGTATGCCGAAATATTAATGTTGCCTTTAGGCAAATTTGCCTAAATTTCTGATCTATAAAAAATTTCAAGTATAAAAAATCGAGATTCTCTTATTTCCTGTCGTTTTTTTTGCCATGTGGTTGCGATGCTGTTTTTTTTTTATGTATTATAAAAAATTTCTTCAATAGATATTTATTTTAGTATAACACATCTTAATGAATACTCTGCGTGATATATTTAACAATGTAATTGCAGTATTTTGCCATTGGCTTGAGGACTCAACTTAGTAAAAATAATGTTGGAGCAATATAATCCTCATCCCCGAGCAAACGCAGGTCAGGCTTCCTTCTTTTGGTATTGTATATGGGTGCAGTTTATTGTTCCAATAGCATCCTACGTATTTCTCGGAACTTGTTTATTTCCTTTATCCTTAATTTGCTCAGATATTGTTGTTGGCATGTACAAATTGCGGCTTTTTCGAGGCAAATGCCTTTGCAATGCAACACTCGGAAAAATAACACACAGCGTAGATTGTCTAAATCCGTGAATGTCAGCTCCATCGGCTTGCATCTAAAAAGGGAAAAATTTTATCTTTAAATAATTATATATGGTAATATGATGGTTTATAAATTTACATCATTTCGCCCCTCATATCTTAAGGCAGCCACCATTTGGAGATCAGCACAAAACTCGTACTCGAATGTATGAATTTATAACATTCAGTATCACTTTATCGAGTATCACCGCACAAAAACTTGCAATAAATTTCCAGATGGAAATTCTTGTATATGTCAAATTAGAAATGAAATTAAAATTCCTTAGACAGCCTGTAGAGAGGGTTCGTTCGTGCTTAAGTTAGGCGACCTTTAGGGATAGCAATATCTATTCCTAAGCACAACAATCTTGCTGATAGTGACGGCCTTTCTGACAAGCTATATAAAAGCCACAACGTTAGAGCTGTAAAAGTAACGACAAAATTAATACCCGTATCGATTCAGTAGTTTTTCACTGAATAGCCGTTACAAAGAATTTGTTACTTTCGTATGTTTGACAAAAATCAAATCATTTACGTTTTAAAGTACGTATGTATACTAACTAAAAAGTGCCCAAGGTACGTCAGCACACAACGGAGCCACTCACACGTTCTCAGCGGTTGAGTCACTCATCAGAAAAATCTATCGTACTACGTACACACTGACACACATACAACAAATCTTCCTCTGTGGAATAGAGAGAATAACGACATCAAAACACACGAAAACCGAATTTGTTGCGAGTAACGAAACATGTCAAAGTAACGAAACTCAGTTGACAGTAACAATTCCGTACTTCGAGCCGAATCGAATACCCGTTATTCAGTAACGAATACATACGGTTGCCTGCAGCTCTATGTAATATACGGTAACTCGTTAAAATACATTTGATGGATACAAGTATGCTTAATCCTGGAAATTACCCAAGAACTCCAAATAGATACCCATCAACTATTCATCGATTTCAAACCCCTTTTTGTCTGGTTTTGGTAAACTCGTCCATCTGTGCCGGATGACGATAGAGAATTCATTTAGAACTAATGGACACTCCGACTCGCAAAATCTTCGATTCTCTACCAGATGTCGGACGCAGACGATGACCTAGCCTAGATACCGACCACAAACAACTTTAAGTGCACAACCAGTGCTTCCCTGGTGGCACCCTTCCATTTAAATATTCAAAAAAAGATCTCAACTGCGGTAGTTAATAAATATCTCTAAGGCCGTGTGTCAATTGCGTTAGAAAGAGGGTTAAATTTTATCCACTGTTTAATTATTGACATTTCTGCACCATGCTAATGTCAAAAATTACCCACTGGCTAAAATTTTAACGCAATTGACACACGGCCTAAGAATTCTGTAAATGGAACACCCCCAATAGTTCCGTTTCGTCAAATAACCTTCAATTGAAAATTGACAACACCACCCCATGCTCAAGTCTTAGAAAACCATTTCCTTCAATTCTTTCCGAAATGTCAAAAAACATCTGAGATTTTACAACCAGTTTTTTTCTCTGAAAATAATAAGTTAAATAACAGTTGACCGATAATGTTATCTACCAAAGTACGACTTGTATTAAATGCTAAAAATGCCTCCCACATTAGCTTGCAATCTAAGGTTTGTAACACTCGACAAAATCCATATTGTTTCCTGGTTCAACCCGCCTAACCTAAAATAAAATTCTGTTTTGAAGGCATCACGGGCGGCTCTTGCCCCATTATCCTCGCTTCAAACTAGAGACATACACATCGCACATAGCAGACAGCCGGTGAAACCTTTTGATCCGAAAATCATATCAAAACTATCGCCACTTATCGGGCTTACCACGGTGAGATACTCTAGCGCTGATGCAATAGAGAAGAGTGTTATCGATCTCAGTATTATTCCTGATGCTCCAGTTGCTCCCGTTTCTCCGGTTAGCGAAACAGTTGTTGAAATGTTAAATGCTGCTGGGGAGCCAACATTCGCCTCGATAGGACTTGGCGGGTGGTCGCCTGTTGGAATGGTTCAGAATTGCATGGAATACTTGCATATTGGAATGGATTTGCCCTGGTGGGGAGCCATCGCCGTTGGTACAATATGCGTGCGTACGTTGATATTTCCGTTGGTTATCATTGCACAGCGAAACGCGGCAAAGATGAACAATCATATGCCACAGCTGCAGGTGCTGCAGTTGAAAATGACAGAAGCACGACAGTCAGGCGATGCCATTGAGTCGGCTCGTTACGCACAGGAAATGATGCTCTTTATGAAGGAGAAGCAACTTAATCCAATTAAGAACATGCTAGTCCCGATTGCACAGGCCCCGCTCTTCATCTCCTTCTTTATGGGACTGAGAGCTATGGCTAACACTCCTGTGGAGTCGCTACGCGATGGTGGTCTTTTTTGGTTCACTGATCTGACCATTGCAGATCCGATGTTCCTTTTGCCAGCGATTACAAGTGCTACTCTATATTTAACAATCGAAATCGGTACAGACAGTGCCCGCTTGTCGGCACAGAACATGCATGTGATGAAATACGTTCTGCGGGCTCTTCCACTCGCGATTTTCCCCTTTACAATGAACTTCCCAGCGGCAATCCTCTGCTACTGGACGTGTAGTAACTTCATTTCACTGGGACAGGTGGCTTTCTTGAAAATTCCCGCTGTGCGAGAATACTTCCATATCGACAAGCTTATCGTTCACAAACCCGAGAACTTGCCCGGGAAGAAGAAGGGATTCGTTGATGGAGTCAAGGAATGTAAGTGGAACAGTTATCCATGGTAAAATGCACATCACTACGTTTTGTTTGTCACTTCAGCTTGGAACAACATGAAGATTACGCGACAACTCGAAGAGCGACAACGAATCGATGAGATTACGTTCTCCAGGGCCGGTAAAGGTGCTCTTGTGAAAACATTTAAATACGACCCGACAAAGCCTAAACCAGCATCAACAATGGAAGCGAAAAAGAAGGATTACTAGCGGTGTACCGCATAAAGTCCTTTATTAGTTTTAAGCCATTAAATTAACAAATTTATGTACAGGAAATAACACCGTTACTGTTGGATTTTGTTATTGCGTAGTGTTTTCCTTTCATTAGCCCCTAGTCGAGATGCACTGATTGATAACCTCAGCTAGATGTTTGTTCTCAAGAGCGGCAGCGACACGCTCCTTGTCGGCTAGCTGCTTATTCACTGCCATTTCGGATGCATGTGTTCCAGGGGTGATTTCGACATTCACTTTGAATCTGGGAGGCAGTGAGCGCAGAAGTTTTACTCGAATGGACAGACCAATTAGTGTGGCCATGCTACAATGGGGGATGGTGGGTGTAAATTGGATGTTTACTTCATTATTGACATCGGAGACTTGGATTAGATCTTCTTGAACCACATGCAATTCTTCAAGTGACAATGGATGCTCGGGGTCGTTAATCCCACGAATTAGGTCTAAATAGATAGAATGATAATTTTTGATCGAATGGAGTTTGGAGATACATACCAAATATCTCACGAGAATCAAATGCATCGGGGATGCTCTCGTTTTCCTCCTCAGCTGTTGTTTCACGTTCCTTGCATTTGCCATAGACATTCGGATTTATATTCTCAATTTCTGTGGGCATTTTGAAGAACTGAAGAAAATTTTTATCGCGATCGAAATACAAATACGCAAAAGATTTTGGGATTAGTTTGATTTAATAAAATTGAAAGCTGCAATGTTTATCTGACTTTAATTTGACATCTGCCCTCTGCTGTGAAAGAGGATATAAGTAATATGTAAACAAAAGAACGAGAAAAACATTTCCAGAGACAGCGTTCAGAAAACCCATCTGTCCTGTCTTTCATTAGTAGTTAAAAGTTATCGATTGAACGGAAGAGATTTTAAGGAGATCATCAAATAAACCCTTAATTATTAATTATTACCAGTAAAAAAATATTATTGTATGATTTGTGTTCATGATCCATTCTACTTTGGTCAAGTTTCGAATGTAAAATATAGCGAAAGCAATGAAATCATACAATTTTTGTAATCACCCATTCTTAAAAACCCACTCATAGTTTATTTTATAACAATAATTACATTTGTATGTTCTTTGTGTTTTATTTTATAATCTGAATGATGTGTCATTTTCCCGTCGCATGTAAATACTGGTAATAACGATTAATCCACGAGTGTGCTTTTCATCACTTTCACTCCTCAGTAGGTACACCAAATGTCAAAAATTAGCCACTGGATAAATTTTAGCAAGCTGTTGAGTAGGTTAAAATTTTGAAGTCTCTACAAACCCAATTGACTTACGGCATTAGGCCGTGTGTCAATTGCGTTACGAATTGGGTTAAATATTATCCACTGTTCAATTTTTGACTTATCTGAACCATACTAATGTCAAAAATTATCCACTGGCTAACATTTTAACGCAATTGACACACGGCCTTAATAATTTTTTTTCGATTACCTTATCAGTCTACGGTACAGAATTATTTGTGAATTACATATTCCAATGAAAGTGTGGTGTTTATGTTAAGAGGTCTTTGCAAATGAATTTAAAGAAACTGTAGCGATTTTATACAGATCTCCAAGTAGTTCTGAACGTGAATTTTGCAAAACATTCTCAAAATGGCTTGATATGGTAGTGCATACAAATTCCAATATAACCATTTTCGGGGACTTCAACATACATTTTCTTAATATGGACTAAACTATACTTATACCGAAGTTTTTCATGAAATTTTAATGCAAAATAATTTAAAACAAGTGATAAATAAACCAACGAGGATCACTGCTCTAGAGAAAAAAATATTTGGGCAGATATAGCTCCAGGATTAAAAGTTGGTGATCACGAAGCAATAGCAGTTAAAGTACCGGTACTAAATAAAAAAATTTAGATCTATAGTGATCCCAATACCTAAAGAGGCAGGCACAAGGGACTGTGAAAAGTTTAGGCCTATTAATATGATGCCAATACTAGAAAAAATTGTTGAAAAGTGCGCGTACAATCAATTAAATTAATATGTGTGTGATAGTAGAATTTTGATAGAAAATTAATCAGGTTTTTGACACAACCACTCGTGTGAAACATCGTTAAACTGGTTGACAACGACTCTGAATGAAGAAAGACAAAGTGGCAACAAAATCATCGCACTATTTTTGGATTTCCAAAGAGCATTTGAAACAGTTGGTCGCGATAGACTTCTGAGCAAATTATCAAAATATGGTGTTAACGGGATTGAACTCAATCGGTTTAAGTCGTACTTATTTGATAGAACGCAAAAAACCTGTGTGAATAACTCAACTTCTACTGCGATTCATACATATTTCGGACTACCGCAAGGAACTATACTGGGCCCCTTACTATTTTTAATATACATTAACGACATCTGCAAAGTTTTAAAAACGTCCGCAATAACTCTGTTTGCCGATGATGCTCTAATGTCATTAAGCGGTAAAAATTTGTGTGAACTTGTTGAATACATAAAAGAAGATTTACTCAGCCTGTGTTCATGGTTACAGTCAAATAAACTGAAAATTAATGTGAACAAGACTAAATGCATGGTGATGAACAGTGATGAACTAATTAATTTATCAATTGAGGGAAATGTCATTGAACAAGTGAATGAATTAAAGTATTTAGGGGTAGTATTGGACAATAAACAAAATTTTAAAAGCCATATGACTTATGTAACAAAAAAAGTGTCGAAGAAAATTGGGTTCCTGAAAAGGATACGCAAAAAATATAACTACAATATGTGCTATTAGTATTTACAATACGATTATCAAACCACACATTGAATTCTGTTCCACAACTTTATTTTTAGGCAATAACGAGGGTATAAATCATCTACAAGTGCTACAAAACAAAGCCATGAGAATCATCCTCAAATGCTAGTGTGCCTGAAATGGTTAAACATCAAACAAAGGATTCTTTTTAATACACTATTAAACACAAACTTAAAATGAAACACAACATGTTGCCTAGATACTTAACGTCGAAAGGTGACAATCAGACGTATAATTTAAGAACTAACTGTGATTTTATGCTTCAGTTGTGTAGAGACTCTTGAGTCCAAAATATCCTTAATTATCATGGTCTCAAATTATTTAATGATTTGCCTTCTGAAATAAAAAATGAAACAATCTTAAGAGCATTTAAAATACTACTCATTACCCATGTTAGAAATACAGTTTTATAAAATATTTAATTTGCATTGTATACATACGTAGAGCCGCTTTATTTTTTAATTATTTATTTATACATATTTATAAAGGGTGATCCATTTCGAGGTTCCCTACCTTTTTAAAGAAAAAAACACAGAAAATTCAAATTTAATGGAGAATGTTTATTATCATTTGAAAGAACATTCTTTGGCATTTATTTTTTGAAGATTATGTCTATCAAATGTTGGCCGTTGCTACGTCGCAGACGGTCCATCCGTTGAGTTCAATTTTCGATCACTCGTTCGAGCATTTCGACTGGTAACTGGCGAATGACATGCGTGATGTTTTCCTCCAAGGCCTGAATCGAAGCGGGTTTGTCGGCATAAGCTGTTGACTTTACATACCCCTCCAGGAAAAAATCGAACGGTGTGATATCACACGATCTTGGTGGCCAATCGACCGGCCCAAAACGTGAAATTATGTGCTCACCGAAATGTTCTCTCAATAAGTCCATTGATTGATGCGATGTGTGGGAAGTGGCGCCGTCTTGCTGAAACCAAATGTCGCCGAGATCACGAGCTTCAATTTCAGGCATCAAATAGTCGGTTATCATTGCACGATAACGGTCGCCATTGACGGTTACGTTCGCACCGGCATAATTTTTAAAGAAATATGGACCGATGATTCCACCGGCCCACAAACCACACCAAACCGTTGTTTTTTTCTGGATGAAGTGGCAGTTCTTCAATCTCTTCAGGTTGCTCTTCGTCCCAAATGCGGCAATTTTGTTTGTTTACATGCCCATTGAGCCAGAAATGGGCCTCATCGCTAAACAAAATTTGCCTCGAAAACGTCGGATCTTCTTGGAACTTTTCAAGAGCCCATAGAGCGAAGCGATGTCGCTTGGGAAGGTCGAGCGGCTTCAGTTGTTGCACAAGCTGTATTTTGTACGCTTTCAACTTAAGATCTTGACGTAAAATGTGCCAAGCCGTACCATACGTCAGTCCGAGTTGCTGCGAACGGCGCCGAATCGACTCTCTACGGCCTTCGTGTACACTCTCAGCTACGGCCGCTATATTTTCTTCACAGCGTGCTGGACGTGGTCTATTCGGTCGAATATTATCCAATAATGAATGCTGGGTCTAAAAATGGGTGATGGTGTTGCGAATAGTACGCTCAGTAGGTCGATTATGTTGACCATAAGTTGAGCGAAGTGCACGAAACACATTCCTCACAGAACGTGAATTTTCATAATAAAGTTGAACAATTTGTAAACGTTGTTCACGCATAAGTCTTTCCATTATGAAATGCCAAACAATACTAAACAAAAATAACATGACAGCATGACACGACTCACACGTGATCTGTCAAAAAAGGCTATTGAAAAAAGTATCTCTACTTCGATCACCCATTATGATATGTAATGGTTATATTTACTAAATAAAAATATACATTCATATAATTTTTTCGATAACATGATTTTTTTTTCAATATGAATCGCTTATAGTGTAATCCATCCATAACAACGCATTCAACTCCATTTCTGCTTTCAATATTCATCCCCTTCTCGCATCATCTTTCTCTTTCCAGAAAACTCCATTTTCTATGCAAGAAAAAAAAAAAACCTCGCCGACAGTCGACCCAACAATTAATCGAATTCCTCTCAACAATTTATTGTGTTTTATTAAAAAAATAAATTAAATCACACTTAAAATGTCCGACTATCGCTCGGGTTCTCGTGATGATCATCATAGTCGTTCTGCCCTAAACGAAGATGATCCGCCAATGTCGCGGCTTTTCATAATCGGCAGCCGAGACCATACCGAGGATGAGTACCGTGATGTCTTTTCCGTATTCGGCGAGATCGAAGATGTTTGGGTTGTAAAAGACAAAAAAACTGGCGAAAACAAAGGAATCGCCTATGTAAAGTTCACCAAAACATCAGATGCCGCAAAGGCACAGGAAGAGATGAATGGCAGCATCATAGGCGACTCGGATCGCTCCATCAAGGTGCTAGTGGCAGCAAAGTAATTAGCATTCAAATTATAAATTCAAATGTCACAAGAAAACTACTTATTTCGCATTCCTACCTTTCTAAAACCAGTAAAAACCAAGGCCGATCAGACAACGAACAGGAAAGATGCGTTCGCTTGTTTATTGTTGTCTCGAAGACCGACACCGAGGATGGCATTCGAGATGAGTTCCTTAAATACGGCAACGTAGAAAATGTATCGATTATGCATGATCGTAATACGGGCCAGTCGAAAGGTTTCGCTTATGTAAGATACAACAGGTATGTCTAGCAAGCAAGTGGTGGGAATGTTAATTGGTATTTAATTGATTTATTTAGGTTCTATCATGCGGCGCTCGCCTTCGAGAATTGCCCTTCAAAGTATAAAGCGGTGTTTGCCGAACCAAAAAGTGCATCTCGCAATACGCGCGATGGAAATCGCGATGATTCGTTTAATCGTTACAACAACGACTATGGTGGTGGTAACATGAGTAGCTCAAGTAACGAGATGGCCTCGTTTCTAAAAATGCAGAATTCAAATTCTCAGCAGACGACCACATTGGATGTGATATGTAGCAGTAACATAAATCAGGATCAGTTGTGGCGTTTGTTTGATATAATCCCCGGACTGGATTATTGCCAGATAACCAGGGAACGTAAGTGAAAGAGTTTTGTTTTATTTTGGAAGTGATTAGTCACGCGTTTTTTTATTTTATAGATGGACCGAGAACAAACGAAGCTACGGTAGCTTATAACACACCAGAGGCAGCTATTTACGCCAAGTAAGTAATGTATTATCAGTTCAAGTGTGTGTTCATTTGTATTCATACCATGTCTCCCACTGGCTCGATTACGAGTTGCTTTGTAGTTGGAGCACTACACCCACCCGACTAGGTTGGTTTGTTCTATTGCATAAGTAGTTTGTGGGCTCATATCTTGTTCCATTCGCTGGTTGCATTGGTGTTGAATTGCAAAACGCGAGCAATGAATGAAGCTAAGCTTTATGTTGGCCATAATTCCGACCCACGAAAGTTGTAACCTAAGGAGTTTACAGAGGTTGAATTAGTTGAAAGGTTGTGTGGTGGGAGGCTGCTGACAAGAGCCCGTCACGTATGTATGCTACACGAGCAATGAGATCTCCAAGCAAAGATATACGCCATTACAATTCGTTCTACATACTGGGTGGGCCAAATAAGACCTACCAATGTTTAACACGTATAACTCTTGTAATAATTATTTGCCTACAATTTTTCTCAGTACAGACATAGGAAGCGTTTAGTGCCAAGAAATCGTTTCTGTCGTTTCATTTTAGTTCTCGACGAAATATGGGCCGGTATTGAATATTCGGCCATAACTCCACACCAAACAGTCGTAATGGATCTCTGCAGGTTGTTCACTGCTTCACTGCTTCACAGCTTCCATCTTGTATTCGGTGCTAATGTTATGATGAGCACCCCTTCCAGGACGGTTGGCCATTGGTCGTTGGAAAGGTCCCCCAAAATCCTAATCACGAAAGCTGTGGAAGCTGATTTGGAATTAAAATGTTGGCGTCATAACAATTCAATTATACATAGGTGACTGCGTCAAGTCCGTTAGTTGACTTAAATGATCCTTAAAACCAGCGTACCTTACCTAATTGGCACTACAGACTAAATTACTAGTCGAACACGAAACGGGTGCAATAGGTCTCGCTACATGCAAAAGTTCACTAGCGCAGTGTGCTTACAGCAAATCGAATCTTAAATGGAGTCTCGAAACGACGTGTCAAGTAAGCAACCAAATTTAGCTAAATCAGGTTTAAGGAAGATCATAGAACTGAATTTGCTCACTAGACCACACATTACCACCATCATAGTTGCCATTACTGGACACTGTCTAATAGATGACAACACAGACAGGCTAGACCTTCATTCAAACGACTTCTGCAGGAGATTTTTTTTTTTTTTTTTATAATTTACACGTACTCAAGGGGTTATGAATACCCTTTATATGTTACCATAGTACGAGCATTTGAGAAGGGGAAGAAAGAGAGGATAGGAACGATTTTGGATGTAGTGGAGACTCAAACTCCATGGGTGGTGTCCGAACTTGATTCGGGGAGTCACTTTTTCTTGTGTTCGTTAAATTTGAAGAAATTCAAGATGGTGTACATACTTTTAGGTATTACACTGACCTTTTTATTTCTTTTAAATAAAAGTGAAATGGATTTTGGTTGGGATTGAACGCGCAACCTTCCACTCAACAGACGAACACATTACCACTACACCGCGGCCACCCACAAATATAAGGACGAAGAGGAAGAGCCGGCCCTATCAAACAAAAGGAATCTTCATCTTGAAGGTTAGTTCTTTCAAAATCTCAGCGATTTGACAAAAAAAAAAGTGAGAAGTCTGCTCCGTTGCATTAACAGCTCAGATTGCTAACAAGGAGTATGGAAGAAATCCATGTGGTATCACAACGGAGGAAAAACTGTTTGTAGTCTAAAAATCGCTGGCAGCCACTTTAACCTAACCTAAGTGGCGCCACAATACAGGGTAAAGGGCCCTCGATCAACCAGCCTCCGTATTCCGCGGTCCACTTAATGTGAATTTTTCCTCTTCTGCGTCTAAAGTCGGAGTTTTAGTGATCATTCGGTCTACATGTCCTAGCAATCCTAAACATCCAATTCCATGCTTTTTTTTCGCAGATATACGTCGCTGTACAACTTCCAAAGTTCTGGATTTATCTTCCAAAGAATTTCGTTAAAAACCATCAAGGATTTTTCCATTCGCAGGATTGAATTATCAAGGACCTTTATGATCTCCTAAAGTAGATGGGGTAAGAAGACTACCACTGCAGTGGTAGGCAGTCGTCGTTGTCAATGTTTGGTTTTTATAGGCTGTTGACGCTGTTGGGTACCGATTTGGACTTCTTGGGTTTTGTTTTTTTAGGATCTGCCGAAGTGTGAAAATTTTATCGGTTGTGGACTTTCCTGGTCTAAACCCACACTGATAAAAGTCGATCAGGTTGTTGGTAAACGGTTTCAGGAGTTTACATAATATGTAAGGCGATGTTGACGAGACTTATGCCTCTGTAGTTGGAGCACTTAAGAGTGTCTCCATTTTTGTGGATCGGACGAACGATGCTGAGGTTCCATTCTTCAGGCATACTTTCTTCCGACCAGATGTTATGAGTTGGTGGATGTTACTTACCAAGTCATTTCCCACGGCTTTATAAAGATCAGCGGGAATGCGGTCATTTCCGGCAGCCTTATTAAGCTTGAGTTTAGATATTGCTAACCTCAGTTCACTCAGTGCGGGTAGTTGGTAGTTTTCGCTGTGTTGCCAACATAGAATGGTTCGTTCTGCCTGACAGTGGAATGTTGTTCGTCATCGCCGTTTAACAGTCTGCAGAAGTGGTTCTGCCATATCCTCAGCATAGACTGTGTCTCAACTACGATCTTTCCATGTTCATCTCGACAGAATTCTGTTCGAGCCTTGTATCCTTGGCTTTGATGTTTTACACTTTGGTAAATCTTGCGATCATCGTTCCTGGAGTGGCACCTCTCTATAACCTCGATCGCGTGCTTTTCTTGCTCTTATTTCTTCTTTCTGAAAATTCGGTGTTGTTCCCTTCTTCTCTGCCTATAGAGCTCAATGGCAGCTCTTGTCTCGTTGGCCTTGTTCTTGGCTGCAAGCATATGTCGGTATTCCTCATCAAACCAGGGGTTTGTGGCTGGTGGTCGTGAGAAACCTGACACATCAGTTGCGGCTGATCTAATGGCTTGTTGGCATCGTTGCCATTGTTCTTCGACATTCGATGCTGTTGGTATAGTGCTAATCGAGAAATTTTCACAGCATTTCTGGATTGTTTTTGTGTTTTGGATATCCGCATTCTTACCTTGGCTGCAACAAGGTTGTAGTCCGAGTCGATGTTAGCTGCTCGGAATGTTCGGACATCCCAAATACTGGTTGCGTGTCTCTTGTCTATCACAATAGGATCAATTTGGTTGACCGCTCGTTGATCTGCAGACCAACTTTTAGGATATCGAGGTAAGGAGACCGTGTGTTGGTTGTAGTGGCATTTCATTCCGTAGGGAAGTCAATTAGCCTAAGTCGTGTTGTCGTGTAGGCTTTGTTTTTCGACAACAGTGCTAAAGATGTCTTCTCTTCATACCTTTGCGTTAAAATCTCCCAGCACGATCTTAACGTCGTACATCAATTGTCGCTCATAAGTTTTGTCAAGGAGCTCATAGAAGCAGTCCTTAGCTGTATCATCATTTTCCTCCGTCAGGGCGTGAGCGCATATAGGGCTTATGTTGGCGAATTTGGCCTTGATGCGAGTTGTCTTTATGTCTTAGAAAAATAAAACTTCTTGCCTAAGTCTGGCACATATAACAAATCCGCATCCGAATAGTCGCTGCTTCTGCTCACTGTTACACGGTCCGTAGTAGATGTCACAGTTTTTCATCCTCTTTTTGCCCGGCCCATCTTATCGTATTACCTGTATGGCAGTAATGTCTGCCTTGTAGCAGTTTGTGGCTTCCGCTAGTTGTTCGCTTGCACCTCTCCTGTTTAATGTTCTTACATTCCAGGTGCAGATACGGACTTCGTTGTCTTTTTTTCGTTTAGCAGGGTTGTTTACAATAAAATCAGTCTTTTCCGAGGCTATTTGTCGCTTCGTTACAATTTTTTTTTCTATTTTCCAGTTCCAATTTATTAGATACCCCCAGGACACGGAGCCATCAGTATCCACTACGGGACTGATCGCTGCCGTTGGCCTTTCGGTTCGTCCGCCAACATCTCTGTTCAAGGGGCCTGACTTACCCTTGAGATTCCTAGATAACCTGTTGTCCGAATATGACGAAGCAGCTCATCTTGGTTCGCCTGGGACAGCAGATCAGGTATTCCGTTCCATTCTGACCAGGCTATGTTCATAGTGTTGCTGTTTTTCGTCTTGCAATCAACAATTGCACTTATCGTTTAGCAAGTCACATCCGGTTGTATGAGACCAGTATCCACTTGGAGGTAAAGAAAAGCAGAATCAGAGTTACAACCACTCGGCATTCCCGAGGTAGAGTCAATCTGAGTCTACCCTCGGTCTACAACATCAAGCAGCGAATATTCTGACTCAAAACTGGGAAGAGAATTACTGCCGAAAAATGGTGTTAACGCTCCTAAAGTTGCGACCACCGACTCGGAATATTTGTAAACGTTGTTCCTTTGTGTACTTTCACCATGATGTAAATTTTGATTTTACTGATTTCGGTAATCGGTTTAAGGGTGTTCTTTACTTGAATGACTCTTTAAATAGACAAACATTAGGGGTAGGTATCAGTAATTTCAGAGGTATTTGAAGTTGGAGTTGATCAGAAAGGGGACGTGTATCCATAATTGATTAGAGTCGAACAAAAATATTTTAATCGTTGCGTGTCCTGCAGGTGTGATCGACTATTCGAACTGATGTAAGATGTACGAAGGGAACGACGAGAGATTTAGAGATATCATGCCTCTGCATGTGCATCGATTGTGGGCTTTGCATACTTCTCTGTCTGGTCGTACAGATCCTTCTTTTGGATTGTAAACACTTGTAATTATCAACAACAACTAAGACCACTTAACCTTTTTTTCAGAGAGAAAGTTCACGGGCTGGAGTACCCCCTTGGCGAGAGAATGATTGTAAAGTTCTCCATTATCAATCCTCGTTTAGATGGATCTATGATTGGTAACAAATCCATCTTACAAATTGCAACGCCTAATTTCACTGATTTATCTCTATAGAGTGCAAGAGCAATAACTCGAATCCGTGCAGTGTTAACTTGCCACCCGCAGCACCAATGGCTAACTCCGATGCACCGGTTGCACGTAGGCTGTTCATTGTACTTTCTTCAGTAAGTATTCCTCCCCAACTTATCGCCCAATCCGTGACATAACCATTTTTCCTCCTTTAGGGCATTCCCCAGGCGATTTTGAAGAATGTTTTCTCCTGCTTCGGTAGCCTTATCGATGTCTACTTGCTGCCGAATCGCAACTGCGGCTACGTGAAGTATGCGCGCGCTGAAAGCGCTCAAAACGCAATTGATACTCTCAACGGTGCTGAGATTTGCAGCTCGAAAATTAAGGTAAACTCCATAAGTCTTTTAATTCATTCATTTGTACAATAATCCACTCCATTCCAGGTTATGGATGCTGAGGAGCCCAACGACAATAATCGCAAACGCTTGCGACGAGTTTAAACGTAAGTTACCCCCTCCTAATTTCTTTCAATTTTACCTTCCTCTGTGCCATAGCCATCAGCTATAACAGCCACAAACATACGGGTAAGTACAAGTGAGAGTGTAACCCTTTTATAGAACCACGAAAGAAAGAAAAGAAAAAAAACTTCAATCGGACTAAACGGTTCTTCGTACATAACGCTGTAACTTTTGTTATTGTTGGCATTTTGTTTGTTTTTTTTCGCAGACAGTATTATCTCTATCTCTTTGAAAAACGAACGACGACGACGCAACAAAATAACTCTATTAATCCGACATCAATTTTCAAAACAACAACAACAACATTACCAAGAACAACAACAAATAACAAGATGACCAATTACGGATTCAAAACAATAAATTGTACAACAACTTAGTAATGAACAAACCCACTTTGAAAAACTAAAGACAGTTGAAGACGGGACGAGAACGGAACGGAACGGTACGGTGACCCAGACCCGACCTCAACAACATATACAACATGTTTCTCTCCTCCTCCTCCCAAAAAAAAAAAAAAAACAAGAAATAGCCTTCAAAAAAACAGAAAACATGTGATGAGAAACGAATGTATTTATCTTAAGTTTATAATCCTTTGTCCTTGTCCATGCCTTTTATTGGACAGCTTGCGGCAATTTAACAAAAAAACGAATCCCATTTCATAAACAGTTGATACTTTCGGTAGACAGCCAAAAATGAATTATTTGAATGAAAGAGACTTAACTTAACGCAATAACGCAGACTAAAAGAACCCAAAAAAAAAAAAAGAAATTATTGACAGGAATTGTATGATACCACGTTCTATTTAAGAATTTCTTTCAAAATTAATCCTAGATTGATGTGTTTATATATTTATATATATATATATATCTATTTAATAAAATCGAAAATATCAATAGATGACTTGGAACTGTTTTTATTCAAACGGGGGGAAGGGTTGAGTTTGCAGGAAGGATTCCTAGCGTTGGAGGATAGAACGTCTTCGAAATCAAAATATTTTACATCGATTTTGAGTATGGAGGGCCCTTCATCAATACTCGAAAGGTGGAGAATTAAATTCCACAAAGGCCCTTAGAGACGAGATTTAATCCAAATCGCCAACAAAGTAGCTGACCCTCCCAAATTTGGCGATCTGCGAATTATAGTTTTACCGTATTCAATAAAGGAAATCACTGCAATGACAGTCAGAAGTCAGCTAATGCTGTCCTTGCAAAATGCACAGCAGAAAATGGAATTCCAAACGTTGTTTTTAGACCTGGGGCCTGTAAGACAATATAAAGTAGCTGACCCTCCCAAATTTGGAGATCTGTGAATTATAGCTTTACCGTATTCAATAAGGGAAATCACTGCAATGACAGTCAGAAGTCTGCTAATGCTGTTCGTGCAGAATGAACAGCAGAAAATGGAATTCCAAACGTTTTTTTTTTTAAATCTGGGGCCTGTAACACAATACAAAGAAGCTGACCCTCCCAAATTTGGAGATCTGTGAATTATAGCTTTACCAAAGGAAATCACTGTCAGAAGTCTGCTAATGCTGTTCGTGCAGAATGAACAGCAGAAAATGGAATTCCAAACGTTGTTTTGAGATCTGGGGCCTGTAACACAATACAAAGAAGCTGACCCTCCCAAATTTGGAGATCTTTGAATTATAGCTTTACCGTATTCAATAAAGGAAATCACTGCAATGACAGTCAGCTAATGCTGTTCGTACAGAATGAACAGCAGAAAATGGAAATCCAAACGTTTTTTTGAGATCTGGGGCCTGTAACACAATACAACAAGTGCTTGTTAAACAAGTAAAATTAAACAAGGTTGTTTTCATAAACGTCGAAGTCCAATCGTCTTTCTTCTTTCTTGCATTAATGAGCACACCATTCTGCAGAACGGGTGCAGGTCTGCTTAAGTACAATTTTAAGAAGTCACCGAATGTTCATAAACGTCAGACAAAAAAATGACCGCGAAAGAAGTTGCGCTCGATCTTAATTGTGAATTTACAACAAAAGTGAAGAACGTATCAACCTTTTTGTTTTTCTTTCCTTAAATTAAGATAAATTTTATTGTAATGACACAATTTATTAAGAAATTGTCAATAAAACTTTTATTTTCGCACCTGAAATTTGTTTTCTATATCTCCTGCGCTTTCTGCAATCAAACAAATTTGGATACACGATCTGCCAGATGCTGATGACACTTATGACGTTTATGAACATATCTTCTGCACTTCATCTGAGTCCGTTCTATCAAAAATCTGACTTTATGAACACGTCTAACACAGATCCAAGTTAGGCAGACGTTTATGAAAACACCCCAACTGTTAAAAATTTGTGTAACACATAGCAACAAGTCTGAGAGCGGCGCAACATTTGTTTTGGAATCTCTTGGAATCTGGAAGTGGGACATTTTATAAATTCACCGTTTCTGTAACAGGAAACATCAAGCGTTGAAGAAGAAAACTTTATGAATTCTAACTGACGTTTGTTGATTTGTTAGAAGTCAAAAAGTTAGAATTAAATATTTGCAACATTGTTCCAAGTGAAGAGGTTGCTTATAATTATTTTAATTATTTTCTGTTTAAAAGGTTTTTTTTTTGATTCTGAATCAGACATTGACAATGAAATTACAAGAAAAAAAAAGTAATTAAATAAAGAATTCATTTCGAAATAGAGCCTAATTTAGACATTGAAAAATTTCGTGTGCCAACAGAAGTCGTTGATTACCTCACGGAAAGTCTCTCCCACAGATTGCGTTCTCCAACTTATAAGAGAAAAGCGCTAAGTGTTAGGCAAAAATTATTAATAGCTTTGCAGTCGCAGTGACGCACATGGTGTTAATAAAATGACAGTGAGTCCCTGTATAAAAGAAGTTACTTCTGCAATAAATGAAGTTGAGTTTCGAAAACAAGTTTGTTGGCCCGAAAGTGTATCTTCAAATAATGAATCAGTTTTCGTTGACCGACATGGCAATCATTCACTAAATTGTATGGCAGTATGTGGACCTGACTTACGATTCTTTTATGTCAGTGCGAACTTGACGGGTATGTGCATGATGCACGAATGCTGCGAAATAGTACGTTGTTCCAAAAATGGAAAATGGATGGAGGCCTTTTCCCAATAGCGTAAGTGACGGGCTCAGTGGCGCGTTGGTTAGTGTGATGAAATACCGCGCAGAAGGTCTGGGCTCGATTCCCAGCCGTAGCAACGCCTAAATGATTTTTCACTGGCCCTCCCCTCGTGATCTGACAAATCATCCGAGTAGTATCAATTGTCATGAAAAGCTAATCTCAACTTAGCCGTTCGGATTCGGCATAAAACAGGAGGTCCCGCCATCGTGCTAAGAAGTACACACGCACACATGAATGGTTGTGAGAAAAAAGTTAGGCCCTGGGTACTAACCAGCCTGTTGCGCCATAAATTTATTTTTTTCTATTTTTTTTTAATATTAAGTGACAGCGCCTTCCCATTAAAAACATGGCTGATGCCACATCTCACCTAAACTGCAAATACAGTGTTTGTTATCCGATACAACAGGGCACATTAAAAAAAACATTGAGTGCACATTTAGCGTTTTAAAAGAATAGTTTCCGTGCCTCAATCACCTGCGAGTTGAGTCCGTAATTGCTGCTAATAAAGGTTTGGTTACATTTTAAGGGCCGATGTTGATTTTGAATAAAACACAAATATTTAGTAAATTACTGTAATTTCTTTTTATTATGATAATATTGGCATGGTTCAATTATGTATGGAACAAAATATTGGCCAATTGGCCACCGCGACCTCGGCGGCACACATCCATCCGATGGTCCAAATTTTCGATGACGCTGAGGCATAATTGAGGTTCTATGCCGTTAATGTGCCGAATTATCCCATCCTTTAGCTCTTGAATTGTTGCTGGCTTATCGGTGTACACCTTTTCTTTCAAATAACCCCTTAGAAAGAAGTCCAATGGTGTCAAATCACATGATCTCGGAGGCCGATTGACATCGCCACCACGTGAAATAAAACGGAGATTGAATTTATCGCGCAAAAGAGCAATTGTTTCGTTAGCTGTGTGGCAAGTGGCACCGTCCTGTTGAAACCACTTATCGTTCACATCCATAGCTTCCAATTCGGACCATTAAAGTTCGTTATCATCTCACCCTGCCTGAATGGTCTCATTTTGGGAAAAATACGGCCTGATGATGCCGCCAGCTCATAAACCGCACCAAATAGTCACTCTTTGTGGGTGCATTGGTTTTTCGACAATCACTCTTGGATTATCATTCGCCCAAATGCGGCAATTCTGCTTATTGACGAATCTACTGAGGTGAAAATATGCCTCATCACTGAAGATGATTTTCTTCGAAAATTGATCATCCACTGTAGCCATTTCTTGCCACCATTTTGAACATTTACGACTCTAGAAATGGTTAAGAGGCTTTAGTTTCTGAGTCAATTGCACATTGTAGGCGTTTTAATGCAAGTCTTTATGCAGAATGTTCATCAACGACGAGCGTGAGAGGTGCAATTGTTGGGCACGAAGACGAGTTGAGGTGGACGGCTTTTCAGCCACACTATCGCGAACAGCAGCAATATTTTCTGCACGATTTTTTCGATTGTACGCACATTTGGACGATTTGCATTTTGATTTGAACGCCCATGTATAGTAACTTCTTCTGCACTTGGCATTAAAGCTTCAGGGGCCGGTAACACAGAACAACAAGTCAACTAGTCGACAAGTACTTGTTGTTCTGTGTTACCGGCCCCTGAAGCTTTAATGCCAAGTGCAGAAGTGGATCGCTTTCAATGGGAACAACTTCGAACTTCTTCGCTTTTTTTTTTTATTATCGGAAGCCAAAATGATATTCAGGCCTATCGCGAGTAAATTTTCCCGTTCCCATTCAGCAATCTGATTTACATTGCTGACAAGGAAAAAATTCCCGGGAAAATGTTTTCGTGATAGGACTGATTTCGAAGGGGTTAATCAGGTCCATTGAACAGAGATGGTGGCGGAAGAGCTGAGAGACAGCCCTCAATCCCGAAGTGAATACTGATGGCCCCGTATCCTAGGGGTATCTAATAAATTGAAACTGGCCCTCCAGGTTGGCGCTTGTTCTTTTGGTTTATCAACTCACTCATCAACTTATGGCTTTATAATCTTTGATAAAACGATGTAAAAGGCCCCTGGACTGAGTTGTGAGGGACAGATGCTATATATAATCTGGTACCACGAGAATCAAGAGCCATTTAGATATGTAATTCTCAGAACGCATGGCTTAGGCTTCGCCGGATTGAGAGGTCGCCCACCTTGTGGGATTATAGTGGTGGTTGTAGTAACCAAACTTCGTGAGAACGTATGGTAGCGATAGACTTTGGAATACAAGAAATGTTAGGTGGACCTCTGTCCTTAGCAAGTAAGAAATTCGTGCCTGCAAATTAAATTCATACAACAATGCACCAATGTAGGGATGTTAAACAACACTTTTCTATGGTTCTGCTACTGTGGCTGGGCCCACCGTTAAATAGGAGCTGTAATGGCTAGGTGTTTACGTTGAGCATACTTTATTATATATTGTGAGAACATTGAACAGGAGAGGTGCAGGCTAACAAATAGCGGCAGCCCTAAGCTGCTACAAAGCAGGCATTACTGAGATTCAGGAAATTCGATGGGAAGGAACGGACAAAAATGAAATACCTTGACATCTATTACGTACCGTGTTACAGTGAGCAGAAGCAGCACATATTTGGATACAGATTAATACCAGACATAGGAAGTCGTATTCTTCCAAGGCATTAGCGAAAACATTGTAACAATTCGCATCAAAGCCAAATTCCCCAACATAAACCTTATATGCGCTAACGCCCCGACTCGACGGAAGAAAAAGACGATATAGCTAAAGATTGCTTCTACGAGCTCCGTGACAAAACCTATGAGAGACTTCAGAAGTACGATGCTTAAAACGTGCTGGGAGGTTCTAACGCAGAGCTAGGAAGA
The DNA here is from genome assembly GCA_949824845.1 of Rhingia rostrata. Classification (NCBI taxonomy): domain Eukaryota; kingdom Metazoa; phylum Arthropoda; class Insecta; order Diptera; family Syrphidae; genus Rhingia; species Rhingia rostrata. The sequence continues at coordinate 16,056,301 of OX463757.1, read as the reverse complement.
GAGGACATCTTTACCAGTATTGTCGGAAAACACAGCTTTCACGACACCACATCTGACAACGGACATAGGCTAATTGACTTCGCTGCGGATCGAAATGGCACAATAACTCCTCAGCACGATATTCACGGTGTTCTCACCACGATGTTCGTAAGGGTACATGGCGGCCTCTATATCAACGAACGGTCAATCAAATTGATCACATTGTGCGATAGACAAGAGCCACGTATTCAGTATTTTGTATGTCTGATCATTCCGGGGGCTAACATCGAGCCGGACCACTACCTTCCTAGAGCAACAGGATATGCGAAATACTGTATGCCGAAAGACTGCAATCGCAAACCCTTTGCAGAACGCGTATCCCTAAATCTCTCGACTAACACCTTATCACCAACATCTAATCTCGAGGAGAAATAGCAACGATGCCAACAAGCCACAACTGATGTGCTAGGTTTTTCCTGCCCACCAGCAAGAAACCCCTGGTTTGATGAGCAGTGCCGACAGATGCTCGCAGCCAAGAACAAGGTCTACAAGGCTCAGCTGCAGGTGAAGAGGAGAGCTCTATAGACAGAGAAGAAGGGAAGAACAACGGCTTTTTAGAAAGAAGAAAAAAGAGCAAGAAAAGCATGCGATGATAGATAAAAGGCGCAGCAGAATCCTGTCGGATCCTGTAATTGAGACACAGTCGATGCTAAAGATATGGAAGAATTGCTTCTGCAGACAGTTAAACGGCGACGTCGAACAACATTCCGCAGTCAGGCAGAACCATTCAATTTTGGCAAAGACAGCGAAAACTGCTGACCTGAGTGCAGTGAGGATAGCAATATCTAAACTCAAGCCTAACAAAGTTTTTGGCTTTACAAAGCCGGTGGAGATAAATTGGTAAGTAACATCCACCAGCTCAGAGGCCAAATCTGGTCAGATTAAATATGCCTGAAGAATGGAACCTCAGCATCGTTCGCCCGATCCACCAAAAAGGAGACCATCTGAACTGCGCCAACTACAGAAGCATAAGTCTTCTCAACATCGCCTAGAAGAAGCTATCTGCCGTAAAATGTGAACTTCTGAAACCGTTTACCAACAACCTGACCGGCTCTTATCAGTGTGGATTTAGGCCAGGATGACGATCAAGAAATCTCCCTGCTCCATCAGGGTCGGCAACGAATGCAAATACAAATTTTCAACGCAAGAGGCTCCTTACTACCCAGAGCCTAGCTTTTCTCACAACCATTCATGTGTGTGTGTGTACTTCTTGCACGATGGCGGGACATCCTGTTTTATGACGCCTCCGAACGGCTAAGCTGAGATAAGCTTTTCTTGAAAATTGATACTACTCGGATTATTTGTCAGATCATTACGAGAGAAGAGCCAATAAAAAAAAAATAATAGCTGTTGCTACGGCTAGGAATCGAACCCTGACCTTCTTCAAAGCAGTTCATCGCATCAACCATGGTGCCACTGAGATGTCGGCAGAGACCACACCATAAAAAGGCGACACACTGCTACAATCTTTCACAAATCGGTGCATCGGACTCAACGTGATGTCATAGAGAAGGAAGCGTCAAGTTGTAAAAGAGGGTAAGACCAAGTTTACGCTGTCAACTCGAAAGTACAGAACGTCACCATTTAATGATACAACTTTCAGGTAGTACAGGACTTTGTCTACCTCGGCTCCGCTATTAACTCTGACAACAACATCTAGTCAGAAATTAAACGAAGAATTACTCTTGACAACCTCTGTTTCTTTAGGCTAAGAAGGCAATTCAGTAGCAAAGCCCTCATTCGAACTACTAAGGAGATCCTATATAAGTCCTTGATCATCCCAAACCTAATCTACGGCGCTGAAGCATGGACCATCTCAAAAGAATGATGAAGAAATCCTTGGTCGTTTTGAGAGAAAAATTCCTCATTTCCGTTTGCGTTGACGGGCTATGGAGACGACGATTCAGCGAGCTGTACAGCGATTTACCTTCAATGAAAAAAAAAACTCCGCATTGGACTCTTAAGATGGGTGGGACACGTAGCTCGAATTGACAGCAATTCCCCACACGTATTCTTCGATTTCCACCCAGACGTGTCATTGTTAGGTGGACAGTGTGCTTCAGAGCTAAAACTGCGTGTCGTGCAGGTCGTTGTAATCTAGTAAAATCTAATCTAGTCTAGAAATGATTTCTCTAAGCTCCTCTGAACAGCTGCCGGTATAATATCTGTAATGTAGAGACAAGTCCTACAAGGCTTCGCTATGCCAAAGGCGCATACACATGACATTTGTGTGAGGTCGATGGTCCTCAGCAATTGCTGCTTGAAGGCTGAATACCACTTCATAAAAAAATCGGCAAACCTATCACGCCGAGGAATCTAATCAGACGGAACTACGCAATAGTTTGAAGAAAACTCAGTAAAAGTATGGATATGGGATAAAGATAACGAACCGAATTGATTGCACATTAAGTGTCGTCATGAATTTTTTTACAAATCCATCTTTTATTCCAAACAAACAACAAATCCACTCCCTTACTTACCTACTTCAAAAGTAATTGCTTTAAGAAATCCATCTTCTCCCGATGACGTTGCATTTTTGCCTCCTCCGCCTGACGAAATCGTCTCTCAGAACTTCTAATCATTTCATCGAACAACTTACGTTTCAGTTCCATTTTCGCTTCATGTTTTCGTTCGTAGAAATGGAGTTTCTCCGTATAAGATATTTCACAGGACAGTGGATTTCTAGTATTTGATGTCTCTATACAATGTCGTGGTAAATACGGAGATTGCGGATGTGAGGAAACTGGCGATGCTTGTTCATAATGTATTTCCGGTTTTATATCAACTGGCGATTCAGATGTAACATTTAAAGGATACTCAGATAATGTCGATGGGCAATAATCTTGTTGCAATACTCTTGGTGGCATGCCACCAATGTTTAAAGTCTGGCTATTCCAATTTCTATCCTGGTAGCACCAATTCAACTTAATTTCCTTTTCATCACATGGTTCACTTATACTGGGTGTTCTGTCGGCAGTTTTACAACCTTTTGAACTAGGTGGCGCCTTATCTCCAAACACTTCTTTTAAATAAGGAATGATATCATGAAACTTTGATGTTTTGGTATGGATTTTCTGTGCTCGATAGGCTTTTAGAAGTGTGTGCATTCTACTTTCCAAAAACTGGTGAGTTGCACTGGGATCCTAGCATGAATTGAGTCACATTAGCGTTCTATATGAGGACACAATATAAACTTACAATGAGGTTTCTGTCCTTTAATTCCTTAAGAATTTTTTCATAGGCGAAACGTTTTTTTCTCGCCTGCCGAAACTCGCCTTTTATCTCGATGAAGCATTTCAGCAAGGCTACAGTTGCTTCGGTTGTCCACGATTTTCGTTGTTTTCTCGAAGAAAGATACATTTTTCTGTAGAAGTAAATATTTAAAAATAAGATAAATAATTTGTTTATATTTACTTCACCTCGCATCTGTCATCTTTTATCACAACCGAACTGTCATTGTCAAAAAATATTTTTTTTCTTAAGTGATTTTACTGCCATCTAGGATTGATGCCGTCAACGAGACAGACAAAAAACACGTTTGTATGTAAGATGTAATTCGTGTTGAATATTTATTTAATCAACCCTCACCTGAACTTAGGGCCCAGTTATAGCTACAATTGAACAACTTCATTGGAACGCAAGACATGATGGAATTGAAATTTTATAACCATAGCTGATTGAAGGAATCATTGGAAAATCTCGTTTCCTTTTAAAATTTATGAGCGTAGTTTTGGCACCAACTCGCCAAAGATGGAATTTATAAAAAAGCCGCAAGTGCTTACTTACTGACTTAAGTGGCGCTACTGTCCAGAATGAACCTTGGCCTCAACAAACATGCCTCTCCAATTAGCCCGGTCCTTAGCTTACTGCCTCCAGTTGCGCACTCCAAGTTGGTTGATGTCAGTTTTTACTTGTACGCGAGGTCTTCCTCTACAGCGTCCGACGTCTGGCTGGGAATCGAAGACTCTGCGAGCCGGAGTATTGGTGTTCATTCGTTCTACATGTCCTAGCCATCTTAAGCGTCCAATGCGGAGTTTTTTTGACCAGGGGCAAGTTGCTGTACAGCTCGTATAGTTCTTGGTTGGATCTTCGTCTCCATAGCTCGTCAACGCAAACTGGAACAAAGATTTTTTGAATAATTTTCCTCTCAAATCGACCAAGGATTTCTTCATCCGATTTGGAGACGGTCTATGCTTCAGCGCCGTAGAGCAGGACTGGGATGATCAGGGTCTTATATTGGATCTCAATAGTAGTTCGAGGGAGGGCTTTACTACTAAATTACCTTCTTTGCCCGAAGAAACAGCGGTGGGCAAGAGTAATTCTTCGTTTAATTCTTCTTCGAGATGTTATTGTCAGAGTTAATATCGGAGCCGAGGGGAACAAACTACCGAACCAAACTACCTGAAAGTTATATCATTAAATGGTGACGTTCTGTCCTTTCCAGTTGACAGCATATACTTGGTTGTACCGTCTTTTACATCTTGCCGCTTCCTTCTCTTTACTAGCAAACGTGGATATGATATCACGTTGAGTCCAATGCACCGGTTTGTAGAAGATTGTGGCTCTGGTGTTGGCTCAAAAGGTTTGTACAATCCACTCAATATTGCTATTAAGAAACTCGTTTGTCAGTGCGTCGCCTTTTTTGGTGAGATCGTTCCCGGCAATGACGGTCTATCTGGCACCATGGTTGATGCGATGAACTGCTTTGTAGAAGGTCAAGGTTTGATTCCTAGCCGTAGCAACACTTAAATGAATTTTAATGGCCCCTTGCCCCGTGATGATCTGACAATTCATCAGAGACGTATCGATTGTCAAGAAAATCTTAGCTCAACTTTGCTTTTCGGAATCGGCATAGAACAGGGTATCCTGCACGCATACACATGAATTGTTGTGAGAAAAAGCTAGGCTCTGGATAGAAACGAGCCTGTTTCCCCAAACATTTGAATTTGTATTCGTTGACGACCCTGATGAAGCAGGGAGATTTCTCCATCTTCATCCTGCACAGTCCGACGGATTTGGATAGCATGGCTTTGTATAGTTCGTCTCTATAAATGCTGTTGTATGTGGCTTTGAAAACAGTGGTATCAGTTTGGACTTCTTGAGTTTTTTTTTCAGGATATACCGAGGTGTGTAGATGGGATATTTGGAGCTGATATTCCACTCATTGGGCATGCTTTGATTCATTTAGACTTTGATGCATGCACACTTTTATGGCAACACCTACGCATTTGAATAGTTCTGCTGGTAGTCCATTAGAACCAGCTGCCTTGTTCTTCTTCAGATTTTGAATAGCTGCACTAACTTCTTCGTTGGCTTGAGGTGGGCCGTTTTCTTGCTCCAACACTTTCTCGATATTATTCATAATACCCAGCTGCTGGAAATGTTGCTTGAATAGATCTACGATTCTCCTCAGTAACTAGGTTTCCATTGTTATTTCGTACAGCCTGAGCGTACTTTGAGCCAACACGACAACCTTAAATGGTCGAATAGCGGTGGCCAAACAAGGATTGACTCCTAAGACGTTTTTTTACGTTTGGTGGAATTTGCAGGAAATCTTTATCTATGGGTTGCTACTCTACTTTAATTCAGACCTGTCCACATTGGACCATCTGAAGAAAGGAATCGCCCGGAAGCGGCTAGCTGTGGCTAAGAGCAAAAGAATTGTTTTCTATCAGGTGAACGCCTTGCCACATACATCGTTAGTAACCCAACGGAAGCTTATTTTTCTTATTTTTTAAAGCGACTTTGTATATTCTACAGGAGAAACAAACGCTGTAGACGTATATTCCTCCATATTACATAATCATTAATAAAAATCCTCTGAATATTTATATTATAGCCCACACTGCAAAACCAAAGTAACCAAATCATGTTACATATCTGTAGATGTAGATGGCAGCAGGGAACCAACTGCCAACTGCCAAATTGACGTTTAGTTGACTTATTTTGTTGTTACGCCGATTTTTGATTCAAAAAGCGTTTTTATTATAATTTACCCGTGAAATGTTAATTGTTCCGCACAAACCATGGGAATAAAAGAACTCTGGACAGTTCTTACCCCATATTGCGAACGAAAGCCATTCTACGAGTTACGCGGTAAAACAGTTGCTATCGACTTAGCCGGTTGGGTTTGTGAAAGTCTGAATGTCGTCGATTATTTTGTACATCCGCGGCAGCATTTAAAGTTTGTTCCATTCAGTTTCCTGACTCTACCTAGTTTAATGTGATTTCCACTTAGAAATTTATTCTTCCGCACTTGTTATCTCATCTGGGAGGAAGTCACACCGGTGTTCGTTTTAGAGGGCACAGCGCCCAAGCTTAAGGCTCAAACTATTTCCAAGCGCAATGAAATCCAATTTCGTGGGGTCAAACCAAAGGAATCACCACCAACGCAGTCAGATTCGGGTGGAACTCAAGAGAAACCCATCAATAAGGAGAAAGGACGTACTAGGTTTAATCATGTGTTGAAGCAGTGCGAGAACTTGCTGAGAGCCATGGGAATCACATGTGTCCAGGGTCCTGGTGAAGCGGAGGCTTATTGTGCGTTTTTGAATAAGAAGGGGGTAGGGACATGACAAAAGGTATGAGTAGATGTAACATTCATTGAGAACATTTTTTTTTTTTGGTAGTTGGTGGATGGTGTCATCAGTCAGGACTCGGACTGCTTCGCTTATGGAGCGATCAAGGTTTACAGGAATTTTTCTGTATCCACCCAGGGTACATCTTCAGCCCAGGGCGGAGCTGTTGACCTCTATGATATGGAAAGAGTATGTAAAGGCATGGGTGAGTACAGGTTGTTTAAACCGTTAAATGCTTCCTGACACTTTCTATGGAATTGCAGATTTTGGTCAGAACAAGATCATTGTTATGGGTTTGCTATGCGGTTGTGATTACTGTCCAGATGGGGTCGGTGGTGTGGGTCGAGACGGTGTCATGAAACTGTTCAATCGATACTCCAATGATATTATCATAGACAGGTAAACAAACATTGCATCCATTGTCCCTCATCTAATGTATCTCTCCATAAGACTCAAGGCCTGGAAGCTTGAAGATCATAGATTCTCTGCTCTAGAGATGAGAGTCGATGACAAAAATATCTGTGCCAACTGTGGACATCTTGGAAAGACTGCAAGTCATACAAAGAGTGGATGTGCGCCATGTGGATCACATCGCGGATGCGATTCTAGCCTGTGGAAGTAAGTTTCACATCACCTACATCAGTTCGCTTGTAACTCTCTTGTCCATTTCAGGGAGGAACGTCTCTCCCTTAAATCTGAACTGACCCTGCGCAAGAAAGCCCTGGTCGACCCATTATTCCCATCGCAAGAGATCATCGATGAATTTCTCACCGAACCACAATCGATCCCCAAACTAGATCTCAGCTGGAAGCAACCAAATATTGTCAAGTTCCTTAAACAGGTGGGTCATCTACTCCAATGGCAGGAAATCTACTGTTTTCAGAAGTTCTTTCCACTCCTTACGCGGTGGCAAGTGCGCTTTATCACTAGACAACCACCCGGTGCAGTGGCTTACGTTGTGCCGGATGTAATTGTCAAGAAACGCACAGTCAAAGGTGTGGCGAGTCTTGAAATTCGTTGGAAAGATCAAATGGGTTTCTTCGCCGGTCTGATTCCCGATGAACAGATGAAGATATTCATCGCTGATAACCCAAAAGGCTCGGATGACCTCTGGTCGACGGTTGAACCATTAAACCTCATGGAAGAGTCTTATCCCGATTTGGTGAAAGAGTTTATCACATCTAAGGAGAAGCCGAAGAAGGTCACCAAGCCAAGAAAAACCAAACCCAAAGCTAGCGACAAGCAGCAAACGGGATCATTAAACGATTTGAGTGCCCTCTTAGAGGTAACAAACGAAATTGCAAAAACGCTTAAGCCCAAGAAGCCCCCATCCAACCCGAAACCAAGAAAAGGCCTTCAAATGATTGATAAGTTCCTTGTCCGAAAGCAGAGTCAACCTCAGCCATCGTTTAATCCCACTGGACAGTGCTCGACACCGAAGACTAAGTGCATCCCATCGGATTTGGAGAGCGATTGCGATGAGGACTTCAATATGTCGGACATAATCAGTGGAATGATCAAGAACGCAGCGCCGCCCATAGCTAAGCATGCTGGTCGACTGCTACACTATGAACCTGTTAACTGGGAGAGAAGTGTCGATGACCTGGATCTCATCACTTCGACAAAGCAGAAGAACTTGTCACTGTCCTTCTTGGAGAAGTCATCAAAGAAAGTTTCCACGGAGTGTGGGAGAAGTGTGGATGACTTCCACCTATCACCAATGATAACTTCAAAGGATGATAGCATAGAACTAACAAAATCGATGAAGAAGAGGAACCTGTCACTGTCATTCTTGGAGACGTCTGCAAAAAGGATTTCCATCGAGCGAGAGGAAATCGTGAAAGAACTACTCGGTTCGTCTAAAGGATTTGGCTTGGACGATAGCATAGACCTGAGTATGGCAATGAGGAAGATATCATCCAAGATACATTCCATGAAGCGTGATATGAGTGTTATGTCCATTGATGATAGTATAGATGATCTGATAGCTGGAAAGGAAAATATATCACCTGCTGTCACTCATGTGGATAGGTTTCTTAATAAATATTCCAAGACCACACCACGGAGGTCTTTGGTCAAAGATGAGACCGACTGTAATACAAGTTACTTCTTCGGAGGCGGTGCAAACGATGAGTTTGAGAAGTCGATGAACATAAGTTTTCACAGAAAATCTGTTGAAGAGGATGCGATATTGATAAGTGATAGCAGTTATTCCGATGGTGATGGGTAAGGCCCGTTTCGTTCAAATAAAGTTTATTTTTATTTTTATTAAGAGATCCGTAAAGCGGAGGACAAAGTAACTCTTTCAATTGTAGGATCTGTAGCTAGGGTTATTGTTGGCGTAACAATGCGCCGTTCAGAATGTGTAGGTAGGTTTAGATGATCCACGGTAAGCATCTCGCCAATGCTCTAACTATTGATTCGGTACGTTGTGGTACCTAGTGTGCTTGCGGAATGTTTCCTGTGCCTACACTGTAGTTTAAGGACAGATTGTCGGCAGGTCTGAGATCATGTCGTAGGTAAAGCCGTACAAAGGCTTTTTTGCAATGTGAGTGTCGAAATAAAAATACTCGTTGATACATAGATCTCGGGAAGTTCTCTACTCAACTTGGTTGCCATATTAAGTTGATAGTTCGGCCAGAATTCATCTGGAAAACCGAGGAAATCTTCTTGATCTTCTAACGAGTCGTTGCAGTTGCTATCTTCGTCGGAGTTTTCTTCGTCGATGCCACCAACATCTTGGCCGTCAAGTTCTAGTGAAAGCAAACAGCACGTTTTTAGCTTATTGGAACTAAGGATCAAAGGGTATTTGAGACCCACATAATATCGGTCGTTATCAATCACCCTTTTAAGCACACAAGGACCACGGTATTTCGATTGCCAACTTTCTCCATTCGCCTGTTTGAATAAGGACTAATTACTCTCACTGTAAATAGTCGGCTTTGATTGTTAAAGCGCCCTTTTTATTGCTCGTTTCGTCTTCGTCACGTCTCAATACTACATCTACACCTGTCGGTCTAATGTCGTCATCCTGCAACGGCTCTTGTAAGTCTATTCGTTGGCTGGTAAGGAAGACCAAAATCATAGAGTCTTCAGAGTCCACTGAACTGATGCTATTTCCATGTTCCAATCCTTTGATGCAGCATCGAATGTTTACATAAAAGAAACTGTTAACCCGTTCGACATGCCCATTAGCCCATGGAGTTCGAACGGCGGTCTTTATTTGCTAAATGTCATGATCAATGACTGCCATGACGACTTTTTACGAATGGTAAGAGATGGTCGAGGTGTAGGACACGAAAAGGTGTAAATGGCTCAGTTTTACAGATGTGTAGTCGTCCCTCACCTTTGCCACCTGGTCTTCGTTGGTAGCAGCATTCTAAATAAGGCAAAATAAAGCTTTAGATCTACCTTTACATGTTTTGGAACCCGTTAAAATGTCGGTCTAATGTATTCTCAACCGCAAATGGTCTGAGTCATCTTTCGCATCTTTCGCTGTCCAATAACTCTTTGTATTTCTTACAGTCTCTTGTTTGGTAAAGGGAAGTCTACATGGCCTATGCCATTAGAGTTATCAGTTATCATTCGTTTTCTGGAGTACTTTCCCGACTCGGTCGGTAATATATCTGGTACTCATTAAGTATGTTCAACGTAAGGGATACGCTGCTTAAAAACTGTTTGTTCACGATTTCGGTATCGTCTTGTCTAATTTCAATGATGCACGTAATGTTTCAAATTTCCAACGGGAAATCACGTTTGGGATGTTCGTCCATACCAACGGCTAGATAAACAAGAGCCTCGGAAACAATGACGTCCGTACCTGCATCTAGAATTTGAAAACATTCAACAATAGAACTGTAGACGAACAACCAGCAGAAGCCCTAAACTGTTACAAAGCAGATCTCTGACATTACTGTCATCCAGGAAATACGATGGAAATACGATGACCGGGCAAAAAGAGGATGCAAAACTGTGACATCTAACACGTACCGTGTCATAGTGAGCAGAAACAGCGACTATACGGATGCGGATTTGTTATAAGTGCCGGACATAGGCAGGAAGTTTTAGTGTATCGGATGTCCGAACATTACGAGGGGCTAACATCGACTTGGATCTTTATCTTGTTGCAGCACTATAGCAAATGCTACATACTGTGAATAGATTTAATGTCGTGACTGCAATCGCGAGAAATCGCCAAATCCCTTTCACAACGCGTATTCATTAACCTCTCGATTAACACCTTACTACCAGTCGAAGAACAATGGCAACGAAGCTAACAGTCGCAACTGATGTGCAAGGTTTCTCTCGCCCACCAGCAAGAAACCCTTGATTTGATGAAAATGCCGAAATATGCTCGCGGTCATGAACAAGTCCTACAAAAGCTAAGATGCAGGTGAAGACAGGAGCTGCCATGGAGCTCTATAGGCAGTGAAGAAGGGAAGAACACCGGCTTTTCAGAAAGAAGAAAAAAGAGCAAGAAAAGCGCGCGATCGAGGATATATAGAGGTGATACCTCAGGAATGATGTTCGCAATTTTTACCAAAGTGTAACACATCAAAGCCAAGGATGAGACAAGTAAATATCGTGGTTGAGTCACAGTCAATGCTGAGGATATGGATGCACCACTTATGCAGACTGTAAAACAGCGATGACGAACAACATTCCGCTGTCAGCCAGAACGAACCATTCAATACTGGCGACGACAGCGAAAACTACCAACCACCCGACCTAAGTGATGTGATGATAGCAATATCCAAACATACGCTTAATAAGGCTGCCGGAAATGACCCTTCCGCCAAGCTTTGTAAAGCCGGTGGAGATGATGTGGTAAGTAGCATCCACCAATTCATAACCCAAATCTGGTCGGAAGAAAGTATGCCTGAAGAATGGAACCTCAGCATCGTTTGCCCTCTGAACTGCGCCAACTTCAGTGGCATAAGTATCCTCAACATCGCCTACAAGATCGTATCTGCTGTAATATGTGAACGCATGAAACCGTTTACTAAGAACCTGATCAGCCCTTATCCGTGTGGTTTAAGGCCAGGAAAGTCCACAACTGTTAAAATTTTCACACTTCGGCAGATCATGGAAAACACCCTAGGAGTCCCAATCGACACCCACCACCTTTTCATCGATTTTAAAGCCGCGTACAACAATGAGCATTTATATAGACGAACTACACAGAGCCAAGTCTAGTTTTGGTATACCGCCCAAACTCGTCCGTTTGTGTAGGATGACGATGGAGAATTCTCGCTATTCCATCAGGGTCGGAAACGACCTCACCAACACATTCGATACCAAAAAAGGATTTAGGCAAGGTGATGCGCTGTCATGTGACTTCTTCAATCTGATTCTTGAGAGGATTGTGCAAAACTCCCAAACCAACACCAGAGGCATAATTTATAAAAAAAAATCGGTGCAACTACTAGCCTACGCCGACGATATTGACATCATTGGTAGGACACAACGTGATGTCATAGCCACGTTTGTTACTATAGAGAAGGAAGCGGCTAAAATGGGTTTAGCAGTAAATGAGGGCAAGACGAAGTATTATATGCTGTCAACACGAAAGTACACACAACATCGACGAATAAGACAGAACTTCACAATTGACAGATATAACTTTAAGGTAGTACGGGACCTTGTCTATCTCGGCTCCGATTTTAACTCTGACAGCAACATCTTGTCAGAAATTAAACGAAGAATTACTCTTGTCAACCGCTGTTTCTTCGGGCTAAGAAGGCAATTTAGCAGTAAAGTCATAACTTGAAATGCTAAGGAGATCCTATATAGCAGTCCTGCTCTACGGCGCTGAAGCATGGATCGTCTCCAAAGCGGATGAAGAAATCCTTGGTCGATTTGAGAGGAAAATTCTTCTAAAAATCTTCTGTGACGAAGATTCAACCAAGAGCTATACGAACTGTACAGCGACATGCTTCTGGTCAAAAAACCTCGCATACGATTGGACCATATTATGGGCGTCATAATCGACCTGGTGAATCAACAATTCGTGCTGTTGTCAGAAAAATTTCGCTGCAAATTTACACGCGTACAGTCCGTACCGAAGACAATATTTCAGTCGTAGCGTCCAATGTTAATGAAGATCGTGAAATGTCAGTTCGTCACCGTTTTCAACAATTGGGAACGTGTTTCTCAACCACACGGAAAATTTTACATGTCGATTTGGGTTTGAAAGGCTATAAAATTCAACTTTTGCAAGAATTGAAGCCTAATGACCTACCACAACGTCGGCCTTAGGACAGCTCCATGAAAATCCGCTATTTTATCGAAAAAATGTATTCAGCGATGAGGCTCATTTTTAGGTCAACGGATACGTAAATAAGCAAACGAAGTGATGAACAGCCACATGCCATACAAGAATTACCGATGCAACCCGAAAAAGCTGACAGTTTGGTGTGGTTTATGGGCTGGTGGCGTCATCTGTCCATTTTTGTTAAAAGACGACCGTGGAAGAAATGTTACTGTCAACGGCAAACGAAATCGATCCATGATACGCGACGTTTTTTTTTGCCCCAGTTGGCTGATTTGAACTTGGTTGACACGTGGTTTCATCAAGAGGGTGCCACATGCCGCACAGCTCGTGAAACAATAAAAATTTTGAACGATGAATTTGATGAGCAGCTTATCTCTCGAAATGGCCCTGTGAGTTGGCCGCCAAGATCATGCGATTTAAAGCCTCTTGATTATTTCTTGTAGGGTTATATAAAGTAGTTAGTCTATGTGGACAAGACAAATACGATTGAAGACTTACAGGATAACACGCGTAATTCGTGGAATACAGGCCGAAATGCTCGAAAAAGTGACGCAAAGTTGTACATTTCGAATGGACCATTTGAAACGGGGTCGCGGACGCCTTGAACTTGAACTCAGACCCCAAAGCAGTACCAGCACTGATCATTATGAAATTGCTACCCAGGGCTTTTTACATCCTCACGTCATGCTGTAGTATGACAGACACTAAATCCGATTATTGATAAAAGTGTGCAATGTCACTCGAAGTCTTTCGAGTTTCAACTTATCTGCCCAGAGCAGCAATTCATTTTTTTAAAATAACTGGACATGTCAAGGAAACCATAAATTTCTAAGAAATTACCCCAAGCAAACATCCACCATAATCACACACATCCATCATATTGTCCAACTCCTACAAAACGATTCCCACGCATTCCTCAAACAAGGGTTACAAAATGTCAAACCTCATTGAAATATAGTTGACAAATAGTTCAACGCCACGGTGACGGCATGGAGCTTATCACCTCTAGGTCATCTGGTGCCAGTCCTAACAAACGTCATTTGTCTAAATTTCATAATTCACGCCGCGTGTGAGCGACGTGCATCGTCATGAGTACTGTCGACATGTGGTATAGTAGCTCACTCCTCATGCCTATTGCAGCACACCGCATGCCAAATGAACCCACAACGTCCTTCCACACATTAGGCAACCACAAGCTGGCAAAGACTATCGTCGAGTGTCGTTTATTTAGAAATTCAAAACAACTTCTCGGGAAACGATATTACAGCTTTGTCACATTACTGTGAGTTCCAAACAAATCGGCACCATTAAAAGTCTAATCCTTGCCACACAACACAGCATAGCGTCATCATCATCATCATCTCGCCATTCACATGCATTGCACCGCCGCCGCACTGCGGCGGTCGTGTCGTGGAACGTGCATCTTTTCAAGCGATAAACTCGGTCGGTGTCGTTTGTCACGTAGCGGCCTCACTCACAATTGTGTGTGAATTGGAGGATGCTATGCAGACACTGAAGGCATCATCTAAATCCACCTGACTGCTGCTGCTGCTGCCGCATCACCGTCACCTCCGTAGCGCGATCATGATGTCTTCACTATGCACACGGCCAAAGATCAAATTGCCCTGATGTAGTATAACATCCGCCTTAGAATGATTCGTGCCATTATACTAATGGTCCGATTACAATGTAGCCCCAAGATCTGTCGTCGTCGTCGTCGTCATGGTAGTCTTTCTCTCGCCCTCCGACGAGTCCCGGCCATGTCGCGGCGAAACAATAATCATGTCTATGCATCAATCATATCGCCCAGGTGGCTCAATGGTTCTGTTCTCCTGCGTGTTGGCTCATTGGTTTAAACAGCGCAGATATTTGTGGAGGCTGCACGGCCATCACACAGCAGCAACAAGGGACAACTCACAGCAAACAGCCGGCTGCTAGTCCAGCGCACCGGACAACCAGGCATTAATGTGGGCAATAAATTTGGTGCCACTAGCCAGGCTGGCCGGAGCAACTTGCGCCGATTGCCAACAAATGGCACTGGATCGGACGGAATTACTTTTCCGAATTGAAATTCACCCCGCGCGCACTCACTCGAGTGTGGGTTGTTTGTACGGGCGCGCATGTGTGTTTCCCAACTTAGTTGGGACATAAGTCCTGTGCGATCAGTGCTTGATTTAGTCACCGTAAAGTGGTCAATTAGAGTAACAGTGGTGCCTAAAAGTACCTGCCCGCCAGTACAAATCCAGACTTCACCACCGAATGCGGTCATGGGCATAATTTTGCGACGGCATCACTGTGCGCGTCCATTCAAAGCTGGGCTCGTTAATAACCAAGCCATGGCGTTGAAAAGTTTGCGCCAAACTATAAATAAAGTCCGAGACATTTAATTTGCATTCTAAATTGTACATTTAGGTAAATTGAACTATTTAAATCAATGCATTCGGCGTTCGGCATTCGGCATTCGGCATTCAGCATTCAGCATTCGACAATTGGCATCTAATGCATTTGACATTTGGAAATTGTTAGGTTAGGTAGAGTAGCAACTCTGGGAACACACGGGCCGTGGAATTTGCCGGCTGGAAGGTTGTCTGTGAGTTTGTGTTTGCAAGTTGGCCGGAGGCCGGTGTCTAGGTATCCCAAAAATGTGCATTTGGTGTTCTTTTTGGTTGATGGTGTAACTAAATTTGGAGAGCTTGCACGTGGTGTCCTCAGGAGGTTGTTTGCTTTTGTTTGTCCGAGGTATACAAGAGTTTTGTTTTCAACATAGTGTGGCGATAGTGTATGTGCGACCTTGCTTCATGGAATTAGGATTAATGGTGTAACAAATCGTTCCCATGCTTGGATTTGCAATCGATCCAGAGTTATGGAATTTAGAGCGCATGCTCAGCTTGCGTGTCAAATGGTGAGGTGATTAAAATGTTGTAACAGCTTTGAGAATGTTGTCATACGAGACGTGTTAATTGTTGTTGGCGTGCATAGTTGCAGGTGTTAACAACTGAAAAGAATTTCGTTGCATTGGCTTACTAGACAGGAATTGGAAATGGCAACTCTTTTGGAGTCTCAAAAGGTTGGATATATGATTTGTATTTGTTCGACCATTCTTTCACACCCTTCGTTTTTATATATGAAGTCTTTGATAAATGTTTAGGTAATCTTTGCAACAACGACCTTGATGATCAATTTCGTTCACCGAAAAGTGCAACGACAAGGCTGAGGGATCTTTTGTAAAATAGAGACTAAAAAAAAACTTGACTTTAAGAGAATGTAATGTCGCCAAGGATATAATCATCTTAGGATACCAAATCACTGGAATCGAGATCATCAAATACAGAAGAAGCGTCACACTTCCGTATGCAAGAGATTTTACATCCTCCTAGACAGACAGGTATTGCCCTCGTTTTGTGCAAAAGGTTAATTTTTTCCATTTCCTTCTCTATACTAAAGATGGTTACATCGCGTTGAGTCTGATGTCATAATAACTAGAATAACTAGAAGCCCTAAACGGCTACAAAGCAGACATTACTGCCATCTAGGAAATACAATGATATGGGCCATGCAAAAAGAGAATGAAAAACCGTGACATCTACTACGGACCGTGTAATAGTGAGTAGAAACAGTGTCTGTTCAGATGTGGTTTTGTTATAAGTGCCAGACTTAGGCATTAAGTCTTATGCTTTCAAGAACTTGGCCTTGATGCGTATTGTTACTAACCCCCATCAAGGCCAAATTTGCCAACATAAGCCTTATATGCGCCCACGCTATGATGGAGGAAAAAGATGATATACTACGTGTACGAGCTCCTGGACAAAACTTATGAGCGACTACCAAAGTACGATGTTAAATCGGGCTGAGAGATCCTCCCACAAAGGAAGGTAGATAAGATATCTTTAGCAGTATTGTCGACGGACTACACAGACTACACGACAACACGTGTTGCAACGGACTAATTGACTTTGCTGCTAGACGGTCACTATAGCCGGCTCACGGTTTCCTCACCACGGCATTCATAACTTGAATCAGCGGGAAACGAACGGTCAATCAAATTGATCAGACAATAGACACGCATCCAGTATTTTGGATGTTCGGACATTCCGAGGGGAATGTTCGTAACACTACTTTGTTGCAGCCAAGCTAAGAACGCAGATATCTACGATGTCAAAGCCAGGGATACAAAGCTCGAACAGAATTCAGTCGAGATGAACAAGGAAATATCATTCTTGAGACATAGTCGATGGTGACAACATGGAAGAATCACTTCTGCAGACTGGTAAACGGCGATGACGATCAATCTCCCGCTGTCTAGCAGAACGAACCGTTCAATATTGGCAACGACAGCGAAAACTTCAAACCACCTGACCTGAGTGAAGTTAGGAGATGACTTGGTAAGTAACATCCACCAACTCATAAGCTAAACCTGGTCGGATGAAAGTATGTCTGAAGAATGGAACTCCAGCTCGCAGAGTCTTCGATTCTCAACCAGGCGTCGGACGCAGTATAGGAAGACCTCGCCTTGAGCGGCGCGCAAAAGTAGAAACCGACCTCAACCAACTTGGAGTGCGCAACTGGAAGCAGTTAGCTAAGGACCGGCCAAATTGGAGAGGCATGGTGGTTGAGGTCCAGGTTCATCCCGGACTGTTAAGTAAGTAATTAGAATGGTTAAGTTAAGTTTTGTTGATATCACTCGGTCGATTTGACAGATCATCGTGGATAGGTATCGAACCAATTCCTTCTGCGTAACAATTCACTGCATCAAACACCGCTCCATTCGTCATTAGTTTTTAGCTTAAAGCCTTTTCTGCAGGTTTTTACCACGCAGCGACTTTGCAATGATCTGGTGACAAGTGAAATAGTCGTGGTGATACCGCGTGAAATTCCGCCAAATGTTTTTTTCACTGTCCCACTTCTTAAGGCATTTGAATGGAAGTCCTATTCGCCAAAAAGTATATCTTCCCATACAATTTTTTTTTCTCTGGGCTGGTGAAAATCTTCATAGACACGATGAGAACGTGTCCAAAGTAGTGTGAGATTTTTACTCACTAAAACCACCACCATTTTTGTATTGCAACTAAGTATGTGACTCATCCAGCAATTTTTTTTTATCACGAGTAATGAATTGTTGGCAGGTTACCCTTCTTAGAGAGTTCCTGCTTTTTCGGCAATTTATAGCGCGGTTTGTTATTATCGGACCAAATCCTATTGCTTGGTTCTTTGAAGACGCCGCAATAAATTGGTTTTGTCAAGAATTTGGAGGACCTTTGTGTTAAAGTCTCCCAATAAACAAATGAATGGAGGACCTATGTTTGAGGAACTGCATGAGTCATCGTGTTATTTATTTTTTTTTTTAAACATTTATTGAACACCAATTTTGACTGTAAGGTATTTTTTCTCCAACTTCAGACAATAAGGCGATATCGCTTTCAGTGTTTATGCCAATTGAATGCTCCTGAATGCTCCAAATGAGGAGGGAAACTGACCCCAAAGTTATAAAATGAACTTTCTACTCACCCACTTCATATTATTTCCTATTCCATCCTATGATCCACAAAATCCACAAATCATGCCATTCAAATGAATTATTTCTGACATTTGACAGCCAAAGATCAAATACCGCTAATCATACTTGACAAAGGTGTTGCTACGTATTAGTATTGCTACGTTGATTGATGATGCCATCACCATCCATCAAACAGAACCAAAACTCATCTCATCTCCAACGAAGAAGAAGACTACGTGTCCTCGTTGAAGTTAAATCATGACTCTGCAGTCTGCATATCACCCCATTGAGTACCCGGTATACTCGTCTGGAACCTACTTTTGTAAATGTTCCGGCTATTAAATCAATTTTTGTTTTTTTTTTTCGCTCTTTTAGACTTAAATCTAAAATCACCAAAGGTGACGGTCGTTAAAGGTGAAACATGAGAGCTAACAGCAAAAAAAAAAACCGCCAAAAGCAGCCAGTTGCAAGTGATCGTCTAGTGTTTTGCCAAGTAGCAGTTGTTGCACAGTTGCTACACAACCACCAGTACCGCCCGCCGCACCTCGACGTTGGAGCGCACGATATTAGCCACGTTATTACCAGTTAACAACGGTTGCAAATCTGCGAGATTACCTTTTAAGCGATCAACTTCTATATTGAATAATGATGGCGGTTTTGTTGTTGTTATTATCGCTTTGGTCTGCTGTGGTTATTTTACGGTTATTCGTGGAAGGATCTTGTCATGTTATCACGTCCAATGGCCATGTGTCAGTTTGGTGTAAGATTCACATGACTTGTTTTTTTTCTTCAAGTGTTGTGTTGATTTATATTCACCATTGAGGGTGAATATATCCAGCGCGATTGTCATCAGCATTTGACAGGTACATTGAACATTTGATATTTAGAAAAAGTCGGTATAAGGTGTGAATGGCGTAGATTGTCTAAATCGGTGGTTATAAGAAGCGGATTTGGAAATACAACCAGTCGTATATAATCTTTTGATGACATCTACAGGGTGGGCATACCAGGATGCAATCATTTAAACATCAAATTATTAAAGACTAGAGAAATATTTGTTGTTTTCCTTCTGTCAGCTTATTTTTAAATTTGTATGTATTTCCCCAAAACTATGTTTTTCCTAACGTGGTCATGTAGATCCTAAGCTTGATACCATGTATGGACCATTATTGCCAGATACTTCATTTTATATTTTATGTTTGACACTTATATCTATATTCCCATTAAATTGAGAGGAATAGGGACTGTTGTGATAATTTGTGAGGACACTACAATGTGCTCTCGTGGTAGGTATACCAAGTGTTGATAACTCGTAGAATTTGGCTTTGCGACGCTATCGATCACTGGAGTTGGTAATTTCTGTCAAACTATTTGCTCACTTTTTTACTTTTTAATTCATTTTTTATTTAATATAAAGACATTTAATTGATTTTTCAAAGAAAAAATTAAAACTTTAAACAGTAACCATTTTTTTTTGTTTTATATAAAAACTTAATCTAGACTAAAACTAACTTAAACTACTTAAGACTAGTTAAACCTAACTAACACTACTTAAGACTACTTAACTACTTAAACCTAACTTAATTATAATCGGGGTGGCAAGCACTCGTTGCACATGCCCCGAGGGTTTGCCATCCCAATTGCGTCATTGGGTCCAGCAAGCATTTATGCAACCATATTAAATAAAATATGGTGCATAAGCCCAGCCCCAGACCTTGTACCTAAATTTAATTTACTTAAGTACTAAGGAGTGGACTAAAAGTCCGCAAAGACCTGGGGAACTGCAAAAATACTTTCCTCGTTTAGCCACCAAAACTCGGTGCGCTGCTTTTCAGCGTCGGTCCTATCGCGATCCGACACCGCCGTGCTAAAGCGGAGGAGCTCCGGAGCATTGTCGACGTACCCATCGCGGACTAGCCGCTTGTCCCGCGCGTCACGGTAGCGATGGTATAAAACCGGGATACCGTTCCTGTCTTGTATTAACCCTAACGAATCGATATAAATGAATGCCTCTGGTGGAATAAAGCCGGACATGAGCGCACTCTCCATGTAAATTTCATTGGGGTAATAAGCCCCGAATATCAGGCTGTTGTCGCTACTCATCGCCCTTGAAGCGTGCCTTCGAGTCACCTTAATTAGGAAATTGTCAATTCTATGCAACTGAGCCCCGTTGTATAGAACCTCGTTGCGATAATATTTTATTTACTCGGAGTCCGGCATTCGGTACAATCCTAAGCAGGATCGGAGACAACGCCTCTCAAACAGCCGTATCCTTTCCATGTAGGATGGTGATACATTGAACCACACGGGACAACCGTAAGCGATGATCGGCCTTATGAGGGCCATGTAGCAAATGACTTTCACCCTTGAATCAAGTTGACTGCTATGAAACAATCTTCTTGTCAGAGCATAAGCCCCCCTAGCCCTGGCCAGACAAGCATCCACATTTTTATTAAAATATAGAAACTTGTCAAGCCAGATGCCAAGGTATTTGACTTCACTTCTCACCGCCAACGGCCGTCCATGCTGTCCCATGATACAAAATTTTTTCCAGTTTTTTTCTGGTATCGTAAGAAGGCCTCTGCACTGGGGTCCTGAACAGAATTGTTTCGGTTTTTTGGAAATTGATCCTCAATTTCCAATCATCGCAATATCCCTTAATGTGATCGAAGTCACGTTGCAAAAGTGTGTTTATAACCTCGATTTTCTATAGCTATAGCGTGTCTGAGAGAACCTACAAGATCACTTGTATAAATGTTAAACAATATCGGGGAGTTCACCGCCCCCTGTTGTAAACCGTTTTTAATTTCAAAGACTTTACTCGAAGTTACGTTGCCACATTTGACAACGAACTTCTTTCCCATAAGCATTTCATAAATCATATATAGCATGGGTTTACGCATGCCCAGTCTGGTTAGCTTGTAGAAAAGCCCCTCTAACCATACGGTGTCGAAGGCCTTCTCAAAGTCAACAAGACAGGCCCCTGTGCATTGTCCTTTGGATTTATTCCATTGGATGTCGGAGACTAGTTTCGACGCGGCATGAATAGTGTCATGCCTCGCTCGAAAACCAAACTGATTTTCCGGAATAATTTTATTTTCCTCGACCCACTTAAGCAGAGCTCTATTGACTATCTTCTCGAATACCTTGCTTACATTCGGCAGAAGGCTTATTGACCGAAGATTAGCTGGGTTTGTTTTGTCCTTGCCCTTTTTGGGGATAGGATGTACCACCGCCGTTTTCCAGTGCACCGGATAATGTGCATTATTCAGTGCATTGTTAAACAGCGTGGTGAAAATATCGACTAAACTATTTGCTCATCGTGGTGTAGTTGATTGGAGGCCTAACCATCGAAAGCTCACCGTTCGGAAGCAGGGAATAATTGCTGATTTAGCTGGAAGTCAAGGAATTTCTCTGCAAAAATAGGTATTGGCAGACAGCCTACTTACTTACTCACTTAAGTAATGCTAAAGTCCGGAATGAACCAGGGCCTCAACCAACATGCCTCTTCAATTAACCCGGTCCTTAGTTAACTGCCTCCAGTTGCGCACTCCAAGTTGGTTGAGGTCTGTTCCCACTTGTGCGCACCACTTAAGGCGAGGTCTTCCTCTACTGCGCCCGATGTCTGGCTGGGAATCGAAGAATCTGCGAGCCGGAATATTGGTGTCCATTCATTCTACATGTCCTAGCCATCTTAAACGTCCAATGCGGAGTTTTTTGACCAGAGGCATGTCGCTGTACAACTCGTATAGTTCTTGGTTGAATCTTCGTCTCCATAGCCCGCCAACGCAAACGGGATCTAAGATTTTTCGAAGAATTTTCCTCTCAAATCGACCAAGGATTTCTTCATCCGCTTATGAGATGGTCCATGCTTCAGCGCCGTAGAGCAGTACTGGGATGATAAGGGTCTCATACAGGATCTCCTTAGTAGTCCGAGTGAATGCTTTACTACTAAATTGCCATCTTAGCCCAAAGAAACAGCGGTTGGCAGGAGTAATTCTTCGTTTAATTTCTGACGAGATGTTGTCAGAGTTAATAGCGGAGCCGGGATAGATAAAGTCCCGTACTACCTCAAAGTTTTATCTGTCAATGGTGACATTCTGTCCGATTCGTCCATATTGTGTGTCTTTTAGTGTTGACATCATATACTTAGTCTTGCCCTCATTTGCTGCTAAACCCATTTTTGCCGCTTCCTTCTCTATACTAGCAAACGTGGTTACGACATCACGTTGGGTCCTACCAATGATGTCAATATCGTAGGCGTATGCTAGTAGTTGTACCGATTTTCGGAAAATTGTGCCTCTGGTGTTGGCTCGTGAGTTTTGCACAATCCTCTCAAGTATCAGATTGAAGAAGTCACATGACAGCGCATCGCCTTGCCCAAATCCTTTTTGTATCGAATGTGTCGGTGTGGTCGTTGCCGACTCTGATGAAGCAACGAGAATTCTCCATCGTCATCCTACACAAGCGGACGAGTTTGAGCGGCATACCAAAACTAGACATGGATCTGTATAGTTCGTCTCTATAAATGCTGTGTTGGGTCTCGATGAATAGGTGGTGGGTATCGATTTGGTTATCTTGGGTTTTTTCCAGGACCTACCGAAGTGTGAAAATTTGATCGGTTGTGGACTTTTCCGGCCTAAAACCACACTGATAAGGTCCGATCAGGTTGTTGGTAAACGGTTTCAGGCGTTCGCATATTGCGGCAGATAGGATCTTGTAGTCGATGTTAAGGAGACTTATGACTCTGTAGTTGCCGCATAGGGCAAATGAAACTGAGTCTCCATTTTTTAGACTTAGATATGAGTTGTGAATGTTACTTTCCACATTATCTCCAAAAATAAAATAAAATAGTACGCAAGGCCGAGCTTTCTCGCAACCATTCATGTGTGTACGTGTGTACTTCTTGCACGATGGCAGGACCTGCTGCTTAATGTCGACTCCGAATGGCGAATTTGAGATAAGCTTTTCTTGACAATTGAGGAGTGCCAGTGAAAAACCATATAGTTGTTGCTATGGCTGGGAATCGAAACCAGACCTTCTGCGCGGCAGTTCATCGCACTAACCATCGCACCACTGACCGCATCATCTCCGCTGGCTTTACAAAGCTTGGTAGGAAGGCATTTCCGGCAGCCGTGGTAAGCTTAAGTTTAGATATTGCTATCCTCGTTTCAGTAAGTTCGGGTTATTGGTAGTTTTCGCAGTCTAAGCCAAAATATTGAATGGGTCGTTCTGTCTGACAGCGGCAGATTATTCGGCATCGTCGTGGTGGTTCTTCCATAACCTCAACATCAGCTACTACATTTCCTTGTTCATCTCGACAGGATTCTATTCGTTGTATCCCTGGCTTTGACGTTTTATATTTTGGTAAAACTTGCGAACGGCGCCCCCTTCTGTCTGCCAGACGAAATTAAAAAGCTGACACTTGTAATTTTCAAGAAAACTTAACGACACCTAACTGCCACACAATTTACCAAAGATGACATTTTCCATTTTGTTTCCAATAACCGAAAGACTAATTAACGTTGTCGAGTCGTTTCTTTTCTTAAATTCCATGACCCGGTCGAACAACTCTTCTGTGGTCGATGTATATGAAGTTTCCCGGCAAATCGAATCCCAATCACATTATCCCCCGCTTTACCCCCAAAAACCATTCTGCTGCAATGATATAAAACGGTCCTCGCTGGATTCTATGTTAACATTCCACCATCAACAGAAAACCTGCTTCTCAGGACCACAAATCAGCAGAAGCCTTTCCTGATCCCGACCTTTTGCGCAATTCCGACAACGACAACGACATCGACAACGACGACGACAGTGTGTACAGCGAAATCTTGCAAATATGAAATTCCTCTCATAATGCAAATTGATCCATAAATATCTCACTCGAGCCACCTGTACCCCATGTAACCTGTACTTTGTTAACATCATCCTAAATCCTGAATTCGATTCCTGTTCTAGTCTGTATGCGGCTCCTGCTTTCCTCTGCCGCCAGCCACCAGTTGTGCGATCGTAAAATGGCAAAAACTATATCCACCACAGGCAGTACGATGGTGTTGGTAGCTTCCACCGTCGCCACCGCCGACGAGAGATGAAAATAAAAACGTTCCTCCAGTTGGCACTTGAACTTAATGGCTATTCCAGTTCCAGAATTGGCTGGCAAATGACGACAAAACAACACATCCCAGCCGGACGGCCGGCGAACTGGACTTGGACGCACACTCACCATCACAATCACAATCACAATCACAATCACACACCGCACACCGCTTGGGTTAATATGCACCATTTGCATGCGCGCAAATGCGAACTACCTCGCTGGGAATTGCCCATGAAATAGCCTAACTAACCAGCTAACTAGCGTTATAGTCTTAGCTCTAGCTCCAAATGGCTTCACCGGCATTTGCCAATAATCGTAAATCAATTTTCTTATAGGATAGCGCGTGATTGCAGCAGCGGAGGCGGCTGCGGCTGCGGCTGCGGCTGCGCTGAGGCTCCGTCTAAGCCCCGGTGTATACAGACGGCGGAGTGTGATTTTCCTCACGTTCCGGTTTGTTATTCTCCAAACTCCAGGGCGAAGGAGGGATGCCGCTCGCGCTCAATCGCAACACTGTACAAGTGGTGTTTTCCGCTTGTTCGAACACACCAGTCAGACGGGATGCATACAGATTATTACATCGGGAAGCGCTTGCGCCTCTATTGCTTGTGGTTTTACTCTTGCTATTCCTTGATTTGTTGGATTTGCCTAGAGTGACATGAGGCGTTTGGAGGTTGTTTTTTTTTTTCGCCTTTCTTTTTGTTGGCGTTGCTTTCCAAGGAGGTGGACATGTTGGTGGAATTAAAAGTTCTGCCCAATGTTTGGCTTGTTGTTGAGTTGTGTTCCTTCGCGCGAATCCGCCAAGGCGGACGGTACGACAGGCATTTAAAAACGAGGCTCTTCCTTTTTTTGTTGTTGTTGTTGGTTGTGTCGGAGACAGGCTATTAAGGAATCGCATTTAATGATACGTCTGCAAGTTGACAGTGTTTTTAAGAGTGAAACAGTTTTATGGGCGCGCGCGCGCATGCGCTCATCGCGTAGTGGCTGGAGGAAGTGGGGGGTAAAAATGGTTTATGTTACTTTTTCTTAAAAGGCAAGTTTACACCGCGATAATGGCAAAGGAAGTGGGTACTCCATCTAGGAAACAGACAGCGTTTGGGGGAATGAGTTAATTTGCAGACGTTTGGATAAACATTTTGAACTTAATTTAGGGTTATGTCATGGGGTTTGTAAGTGCGGTTTGAAGGTTTTGGGATAATAAATGATTGAATTAGGAGCCAGAATGTTGGTTTAGGAGACAACATAAGATAGTAGGGCATTACTGTGATATTGTGGAACTGGAGATAGCGTGGATTTTTTTCTGTTTAGGTGTCGAGCTATCTCAGCGATTGATTGCAATAAAAAGCTTCGGGTAGCTTATAAATGGATAGAACAAGATTAGAAAAAACTTTGAAACAATTGTTCATACGAAAATTGTTGTACCAAAACTGCTTATTCATCCATTTCTCAGTAAATTCGCATAAAATACTGACTTAGTTTAGTGGGGTTTCTGTCCGGAACCTAGGCCTTAACCAACATGCCTCTCCTTAGCTAACTGCCTCCAGTTGCGCACTTTAAGTTGGTTGAGGTTGGCACGCCAATTAATGCGAGGTTGAGGCAGCTCTACTGCGTCCGACGTCTGGCTGGGAATCGGAGACTCTGCCGGAGCCAGAATATTGGTTTAGATTCGATCTACATGTCCTAGCTATCGTTGCTGTACAGCCCGTATAGCACGTGGTTGAATCTTCGTCTGCTTAGACAGTCAACGCAAACGGGACCAATGATATTTTCTTGACAAGGTCCATACCTCAGCGCCTTCAAGTATGACTGCGATGATCAGGATCTTGTATAGAATCTCCTAATTAGTTTGAGTGAGGGCTTTACTAGAAAACTGCCTTCTTAGCCCGAAGAAACAGCGGTTGACAAAAGTAATTCTTCGTTAAGTTTTGGACGAGATGTTGTTGTCAGGGTTGATAGTGGGCGGATGTAGACAAAGCACCGTACTACCTAAAAGTTTATCTGTCAATGGTGACATTCTATCCAATTCGTCGATGTCGTGTGTCCTTTCGAGTTGACAGCATATACTTGTTCTATCCCTTAATTACAGCTTAACCTATCTCTGACGCTTTCTTCTCTATACCAGCAAACGTGTGTGTGGCATCACGTTGATTCCGACCAATGATGTCAATATCGTCGTAGAATGCTAGTAGTCGCACCGATTCATGGAATATAGTGGCGCTGGTGTATGCTCATTCCTCTCAAGAATCAAATTAATGAAAACACATGACAGCGCATCGCCTTGCCCAAATCCTTTTTTGTTATTGCCGTTGTTGAGGCCGTTTACGACCCTGATGGGGCAGCGAGAATTCTCCATCGTCATCCTACACAAACGGACAACTTTGGGCGGGATATCAAAACTAGACATGCGTCTGTATAGTTCGTCTCTATAATTGCTGTCGTATGAGGCCTTGAAATCGATGAATCGATTAATGGATATCGATTTGGACTCCTTTGGTTTTTTCCAGGATCTGCCGAAGTGTGAAGATTTAATTAGTTTTGGCCTTTCCTGGCCTAACACCGCACTGACAAAGGCCGATCAGGTTGTTTGTAAACGGTAACAGGCATTCACATATTACTGCAGGATCTAGTATGTGATGTTAAGCAGGCTTATGCCTCTGTAGATGGCGCCGTTTACAGATCCTTTTGTGGATCGTGCAAACGATGCCGTAGTTTCATTTTTCAGGCATACTTCCTTCCGACCAGATTTGGCTTATGAGTTGGTGGATGTTACTTACCAAGTCATCTCCGCCGGCTTTATAAAGCTCAGCGGAAAGGCCGTCATTTTCGGCGGCCCTATTAAGTTAGAGTTTAGATTTTTCTATCCTCACTACACTCAGTTTTCGCTGTTGGGTCGTTCGTTGAATGGTTCGTTCTGCCTGACAGCGGAATGTTGTTCGTCATCGTCGTTTAACAGTCTACAGAAGTGGTTCTTCCAAATCCTCAGCATCGACTGTGTCTCAACTACGATATTTCCTTGTTCATCACGACAGGATTCTGTTCGAGCCTAGTATCCTTGGCTTTGACGTTTTACACTTTCGTTCAACTGGTGAACATCGTTCCTGGAGTGGCTCTTATCCTAGATTACGCGCTTTTCTTGCTCATATCTTTCATCTTTCTATAAAGTCGGTGTTCTTCCCTTTTTCTTTGCCTATAGAGCTCAATGACAGCTCTCGTCTTCACCTGCAACTAAGCCTTGTAGGCCTCGTTCTTGGCTGCGAGCATCTGTCGGCATTCCTCATCAAACCAGGGGTTTCTTGCTGGTGGGCGCAAGAAACCTAGTACACCAGTTGCAGCTGATCTAATGGCTTGTTGGCGTGTTCTTCGACATTCGATGCTGGTGGTATGGTGTTAAATGAGAGTTTAAGGGGATACGCGTTGCACATAGGTCTTGACGGTCTCTTGCGATTGCAGTCCTTTGACATCAAATTTTTTCACAGTATTTCTGGATAGTTGTGGCGTTGTGGATATCTGCATTCTTACCCTTGCTGCAACAGGGTATTGGTCCGAGTCGATTTTAGTTCCTCGGAATGTTCGGACTTCCGAAATACTGGATGTGAGCCTCTTGCCTATCGCAAATGTGATCAATTTCGTTGACCATTCGTTGATCTGGAGACCGCCATTTTCCCTTATGGATATCGAGGTGAGGAAACCTTGTGCTGGCTATAGTGGCATTTCGTTTCATAGCGAAGTCAATTAGCCCAATTCTGTTACTAGACGTTTGTCGTGTAGGCTATGTTTTTCTATAATACTGCTAAGGGTGTCTCTCTTCCTACCTTTGCGTTAAGATCTCCCATCACGATTTTAACATCGTATCGGGTTTTTCAACAGGGACGCTACAAAAGTTGAGCGACAGCGACAGCAAACGACGCCATATTTCTTGCCGCTCTTTTGACATTTCTCTTCAGAAAGGTTTGCCATTTCATGATGGAAAGATATACGATCCAACAACGAGTCGAAATTATTAAAATTTTCAACCGAAATTCGAAGTCAGTGGCCTCGACGTTAAGAGCGATACGTCCAATTTATGGTCGTCATAATCGTCCTAGCAGATCAACGTCTAAAAAAATTTGAAAAATTTAAATCCACAGGCGCAGTACAAAATATTACCGTGCCAGTGAGACAAACAAGTGCCCGTAGTGTCGAGAATATTGCTGCCGCTGAGGCTTCAGTTGAAGAAAGCCCAAATGTGTCTCTCACACGTTCTCAAGTGTTGGGCATCTCTGTGACGACGTTGTGGCGAATTTTGCGAAAAGATCTTGGCCTTCATCCTTATAAGATCAAATTGACGTAAGAACTGAAGCCGCTTGACCACCAGAAGCGTCGTATGTTCGTGAATTGGGCTGAGCAACAACTTGAAAATGATTCGGATTTTCATCGAAAAATCATCTTCAGCGATGAGGCTCATTTCTGGCTGAATGGCTTCGTCAATAAACAAAATATGCGGTATTGGTCAGGCAGCAATCCACACGTACTCCATGAGTCATCATTGCATCGCGAAAAAATTAGGGTTTGGTGTGGTTTATGGGCCGGCGGCGTCATTGGGCCGTACTTCTTCCGTGATGATCAAGACCGGCACGTTACTGTGAATGGGAATCGCTACCATTCAATGATAACCGAATATTTTTGGCCCCAATTGGATGATATGGATTTGGAGGACATGTGGTTCCAACAGGACGGCGCCACAAACCACACAGCGAAGGCCACAATCAATTTATTGGAAACCAAGTTTGGAGAACGTGTTATCTCACGAAATGGTCCAGTCGCTTGGCCGCCTCGGTCGTCCGATTTGACGCCGTTAGACTATTTCCTGTGGGGCTACGTCAAGTCTATGCCAACAAGCCAGCGACGATTGATGAACTTCGTACGAATATCGAACCTGAAATTGCAGCAGTATCAGCCGATTTGTGCTTGAAAACCGTCGAAAATTGGGTTCAGCGTCTGGACTTCTGCAAGCGTGCCCGTGGTGGCCATGCAAAAGAAATCGAGTTCCATACATAATGGCATCGAACGTACTTTCACAGGAATAAAGAATTTCATTGATACTCAAAACCGTTTTTGTTTTATTTAAAAAAAAAAACTTTTGTAACGCTCTTATTGAAAAAAACTTTACTTTGGTAGTCGCTCATAGGTGTTGTCAAGGAACTCGTAGAAGCAATCCCTAGAGCGTATATAAGGCTTATGTCGCCGAGGTTGGCCTTAATGCGAATTGTGACAATGCGTTCGCTAATGTCTGGAAAACATAAGACTTCTTGCCTAAGTCTGGCACTTACAACAAATCCGCATCCGAATAGTCGTTGTTTCTGTCCTCTTTCTACAACACCCAACCATCTTTGAAATATCGAGATTCGTACATAAAACGAACGACAAGAATGTGTAATGCTCTACCAAGCTCTATTAGTTCGCTTCCAATATAGCTTACAGTCCTGCGCATCGGTATCTCCTTTCTTCTTATCCTGAATTCCTCTAACGCCAGCACAGTGCCAAAACATATAAAGGGAATACCCTTCAGAGCTTTCATGTCATCGCATTCCTTAAAATTTGACCATCAATTTGAATACGGGTGGCCACATAATGGACACATGGGTCTGTTGATTCCAGGCATCCAATTTTTCCAAGATTCGCTCCTAGGTATAACGGTGCAACTTTTTTACTGGATGGTGAGGTTCTTTTTAGAAAAAAGCATTCTGGTCAGACGGGATACTCTTTGAATTTTGGAAAAAGACCAAAGTGGTGGCCCATATAGGCATAAAATGTCGGTAGGGTCTGCAGACAGTGTTTCCCAAAAAATATAACGAAAAGTTATATTGATTTTTGATTTACAGTTGCTTTAAGTCAAAGCCTTCAACCGTTTTCCACATTTGTACTAAACGAACGCCTAGGCGTATACGTAATTTTTTCAAATTGGTTTCCATATCGATAGCTCCAAGTGGCAATTATCGTGTCAAAATTAGATTCTTCATCTTCTTTGGCCCAAGGTGGCGTTTTTAAGCTTAAAAATGCCTACTCTGTAAGCCTGGTACCCAGCTTACTGTCTCTAGTGATTTACTCCAACCTGATTAAGGGATAACGAAACTTTATCGTGTCACCCAAGCAAAGGTCTTGCTTTATTGCTTTTATCTCCTGGATCGGGCTTAACGATTTAACGGTCTTACGCTTTGGTGACATGTCCAACGTCCAATAAGTAGTGACATTTTGTTTTCCACGTTTATGTTGCTGTAGGTAAAGAGGAATGCTCTCCTCCAAAGTCCTTTATAGCGTACGGAAGACATGTTTTTACAAAGATCAATACGGCATCGGATTTCTACGTCAACTTTTCCCCCAAAGCCTACTATAGCTAACTTTACTGAATATTTTCCGAAAAACGTTACGACCATGAATTTCTGCGACTGTTCCTGACAAGCTTTTCCTCCAAAGCCCACCAAAACGAACAAAGTCTTACATCGTCTGTTCCTAACAAGCCTTGCAAACAAAACCTTCTGTACCACAATAATTCCAAACGTCAAAGCGCAACATATCAGTAACAACATTGTTCATGCCATGTCATAATAAAGTGCAAACTTTACTGTGGACTGCAAGTCGCAAAAGATGAAGCAACTCTTTCCTAGATCACATGAGATACCTGTGTTCCCATACAGCCACCACTTGCAGTGTAATTTAAAACTAACAAAACAATCTTTCGATTGTAAAGTGAATGGATAGCGCCACCTACGCACCTTACGAGAACACAACAAATGCGCGCGCTCTGTATCTCTTGTGTAGGTGGCAGCACACTCCATTCAAGCCAATAAACCAGAGAACACATACTCACAAACAATCCCCTTCACCCTTACGGCTGAAAATGGTGAATTACAACAACACCGTCTACCAGAATCCCAACAAGACTCTCAAATGTCTTGAGGAGGACAATTGCCAAGGAATCGCATATTCACGTTCACTTTACACACTCGACGGTGAGTGGCAAGAGAAAGAGAGAACGTCATCATCAATCGGATATTTTGATGCAACGATCACCGCAGATCACTACTTGCGCAACAAGCAGATCATTTCTAGTGATATCGTGCGACGGGGACATAACCAACATGCGGCACGGTAGCGTTATAAAATTATTTATTGGTTTTTAATTATCAACTAAGTTCCCCATACGGCCAATTAGTAACGAGAGAGGGCGCGAGGATCGCGGTACGATCGTACATCGTCATGTGGAACGACGAGATGTGATTGTGTCTGACGACAAGTTGGCTGGAGTTGCTCCGTATCGCGGTTGCGGTCGTCATCGTCGATTTGATTGACTGATTCATTGATGGTCGCATCGGCGAATGGATTTAACGATTGGAAATGCGCGACGTAATTATTAACAAATTGCCACCGAGATCTTGGATCCTGCGGATGATGGGAGAGACACACTCCATGCTGGTCGTTTAAGATAACAAACACAAATCTCTTCTTTTGGCATTAAGAAGCGCCAAAGTGAAAGGATTTTTTTTTTCAATGAGTTGGAGAGTAATCGGTGATTTGGATAGCTACCGTCTGTTGACAGGATTCCCGTACTGTCAATCGTAAAAGATTCGATCGGTCTTGTTGATGATGATGATGACTTTTTGATTTTATGTCAACGATTGAAGTTTTTATTGCTTTCAGGAAGTCCAATTGGAAATCGAAAGTCGGCATCGATTTAAGTGTGTTGCCAGGAAATGGGAACGAAGACTTATGCAATGTCTCGCCGGTGACATGTGTTGTGCTCATAGTGCTGGTTAGGGAATTGCTAAGCAGGCTTATGAGTCTTTGGTGGAGTGTGCACAAAGCTGGACTTACTAAAAGTAAACATATGTTGGGATAGAATAGTGGCTTTGAGAGATTTTTTTTGGTCTACAGGTATTCATAATGACATTCCAGCTGTCAGCTCTTTAGACAAAGCCAATCTGCTTGCTGCGCATTTCGCAGCCAATTCTACATTGCCAGATAGTGTTCAGTCTCCACCTGTACTTGAGAACGTAGATCATTCTATGGGACAAATTCACTTTCGTACTCGTACAGTTGCAAGAGTTTTATTTGATCTTGACATACATAAATCCGCTGGTCCAGATGGTATATCCAGCATCATTTTGAAGAGGTGTTCTTCTACGCTAGCAAAACCACTGCGTAAGCTTTTCTATCTATCCTACTCATCAGGACTCTTTCCGAGTAGATGGAAAACAGCATTTGTCCAGCCTGTACCAAAAAAAGGCGAATCTTCTTCTCTCTCCAACTACCGACCAATTGCCCTTAAGTCCCTTCTTTCCAAAGTCATGAAAATGCTGATAAATCGTCAGCTTATGAAATATCTCGAAACACGAAAACTTCTCAATGACCGGCAGTATGGTTTTCGCAGCAACAGGTCTACTGGTGATTTGATGACATATCTCACCGAAAAGTGGAACCAATCAATCCACCATGGTGGCGAAAGCAAGATTGTTGCGCTTGATATTTCAAAGGCATTTGACAGGTTTTGGCATCAAGCCCTTTTGTCGAAAATGCGTGCATTTGGAATCGACGAAAAACGTCTTCTATGGATTAGACATTATCTTTCGAAACGTTCAATTCAAGTTGTTTTGGATGGTTTCAAGTCTGTAACTCACCAAATAAATGCTGGTGTCCCTCAAGGCTCAGTTTTGTCTCCGACTCTCTTTTTCATTTTTATAAATGATCTCCTGTCTGCAACTTCTAATCCAATTCATTCCTTCGCTGATGACAGTACCCTCAGCTTCTCATATTCGTTTACAGGTCCTCGTCCCTCACCTTCGAACGTGGACTCTAAACGCCAAAATATGTTAAGCTCATTGAATTCCGACCTTGACAGCATTATCAAATGGGATAAATCTAATAGAGTGGAATTCAATGCTTCCAAAACACAATGCTGTCTTCTGTCATTAAAGCGTAACCAAAATCTAGAGCCATTATCCATGAATGGCACTTACGTCGAAGAAACCGAAAAGCTTTCCATGCTAGGTATGTGTGTTAGTAACGACTTACGTTGGAACGACCACATATTCGAAGTCGCTAAAAACGCAGCGAAATGTCTAGGTTTCCTAAATCGATGTAAGAAATATTTCACCCCCTCTGATCTGGCCACAATATATAAAGCGTTTGTACGCCCAAAACTTGAATTCAACGCCCACGTCTGGTCAGGTGCACCAAAATCAACATTGCACCTACTAGATAGGATTCAAACACGTGCGAAAAAACTTATAGGAGACATAAGAATAGCGAACTCCTTAGTTTCGCTTGAACACCGTCGAAACATCTCCTGCCTTACCTTGTTTTATCGCTATTTTGACAACCAATGTTCAAATGAAATAGCCAGCTGCATTCCTCCCATTCAACAATTCAGCCGCAATACTCGTTACGCAATGAATGCAAATCAGTTTACCCTCAAGCCTATCTTCGGACGTACGCTGAAATATAGAGATTCATACATAAACCGAACAACACGAATGTGGAATGCTCTACCAAAACTCTGTTTTTCCTTTCCATTATAAATTACAGACATTTAAAACCAATGTGCATCGGTATCTCCTTTCTTCTTATCCCTAATTTCCTTAACGCCCGCACTGTGCTAAAACTTATAAAGGGTATTCATAACCCATTGAGTGCGCGCAAATTATAAAAAAAAAAATGTTTGAATCTTTAGTGGTCAGGTGACATTTCCTTTAGATGAATAAATTCCAAAAATGAAGTGCAAGTTAGGATGGTCGAAGTTATCTCTAGAATAGGACCATATTAACCGTTGAGAACCTTTCAGGCGAAATTCCAAGGACGTGATCAAACCTGAAGTACTGACGACGGAATACTTTTTGTCCTAGAGATAAAAAATTGGAAATGGCTCTTTCGGATGTAGGTTCTATCGTCTTGGTGAAATCGTTATTATGCAAAACACCCGTACTTACTGGATTCTTCAAATAGAAAACACCCCCGGAAAATGCGCGGACATATATCGAGAACATGACTTCGGGAAGTCCGATGTAAAATCTCCACATATCGAATTCAACGCCAAAATTAAAAATTTAGCGCCATTCCATAGGTATTGGAATCTAGTCAATAGACCTTGTGCTTCTTGAAATACTTACTGACTTCATTGGCACTACCGTCCGGAAAGAACCTGGGCCTCAACCAGCATCTGGACGTCTGGGTAGGAATCGAAGACTCTGCGAGCCGGAGATTTGGTATCCATTCGTTCTACATGTCCTAGCCATCTTCAATGTCCAATGCGAAGTGTTTTGACCAGGGGCAAGTCTCTGTACAGCTCGTATAGTTCTTGATTAAATCTTCGTCTCAATAGCCCGCAAACGGGGCTGAAGATTTTTCGAAGAATTTTCCTCTCGAATCGACCAAGGATTTCTTCATTCGCTTTCAAACGCGCATCGTATAAGAAAAGAAACGATCCAACTTAACCTCAAACATTGTGCGAGGCAGCACAGGACATAAGATAAAATGGATACTGTCCGATATTTATACGAATAGTGACCACCAGGCCATCGTCTACGAGACTATAGAAACGAGAAGATTTCAGTTTCGGAATTAACAGACAAAGTAATTCTCGCCAACTACCCGGCTATCATGGGGACAACTAGAGGTACCGCACACAGGAGCAGGCAAAGCAAATAACGAGGTGCCTCATCAGAGCGTTTGACGTCTCAATGCCTCGCAAAGCCAATTGAAATGGAAGAAAACCAAGTGGACCAATAGCATCTCAAAGTTGAGTGTGGAGTGCCTCAAAATGCGAAGCCTCCAGCAGCGAGCAAGACAAATGCAAAGACAAGGCTCTGATGAAATAAGACAGCAATTTCTGAAAAATAGGAAGGAACCGAGGAAACTGATTAAAAAGACTACAAGTGAGTGCTTCAAAAGTCTACGAGAAGACCTCGAACGCAACCCATTAGAAAGTGCATCCAGAATGGTGATGAACAAAATTAAAAGTGATACGGCAGCAACACTGCATGCCAGGTCCTGATCAATGTCATGTTCCTTACTATTTACTCAAGTGGCGCTACAGTCCGTAATGAACTTGGGCCTCTACCAACATTCCTCTTCAAATAGCCCGGTTCTTAGCTAACTGCCTCCAGTTGCACACTCCAAGTTGGTTGAGGTCGGATTCTACTTGTACGCGCCACTTAATGCGAGGTCTTCGTCTACTGCGTCCGACGTCTGGCTGCGAATCGAAGACTCTGCGAGCCGGAGTATTGGCGTCCATTCGTTCCACATGTCCTAGTCATCTTAAACGTCCATGTCATTGCACAGCTCGTATTGTTCTTGGTTGAATTTTCGTCTCCATAACTCGTCAACGCGAACGGGACCGATGATTTTTTGAAGAATTTTCCTCTCGAATCGACCAAGGATTTCTTCATCCGCTTTTGAGACGGTCCAAGCTATAGCGCCAAAGAGCAGGACTGGGATGTGTAGGACATAGGATCTCCTAAGAAGTTCGGTTGAGGGCCAAATTGCCTTCTAAGTATCAAGCAGCAGCGGTAAGAGTAATTCTTCCTTCAATTTCTGATGAGATGTCGTTGTGAGAGTAAATAGCGGAACCGAGGTAGACAAGTCTCGTACTACCTCAGAGTTGTATCTGTCAATGGTGAAGTTCTGCCCAATTCATCGATGTTGTGTGTCCTTTATTGTTGACAGCATATACCTAGTCTTGCCCTCATTTGCTGCTAAACCCATTTTTGCCGCATCCTTCTCTATACTAGCAACCGTGGCTATGACATCACGTTGAGTCCTACCAATGATGTCAATATCGTCGGCGTATGCTAGGAGTTGCATCGATTTTTGAAAAACTGGCTCGAGAGTTTTGCACAGTCCTCTCAAGAATCAAATTGAAGAAATCACGTTACAGCGCATCGCCTTGCATAAATCCTTTTTTTTTGGTATCGAATGTGTTGGTGAGGTCTTTTCCGACTCTGATGGAGCAACGAGAAATCTGCATCGTCATCCTAAACGGACGAGTTTGGGTGGTATACCAAAACTAGACATGGCTCTGTATAGTTCGTCTCTATAAATGCTGTCGTATGCGGCTTTGAAATCGATGAATAGGTGGTGGGTATCTATTTGGACTTCTTGGTTTTTTTTCCAGGATCTGCCGAAGTGTGAAAATTTGATCGGTTGTGAACTTTCCTGGCCTAAAACGACACTGATAAGGTCCGATCAGGTTGTTGGTAAACGGTAGTGGTCGGAGTCGATGTTAGCTCCTCGGAATGTTCGGACATCCAAAATACTGGATGCGTACCCCTTGTCTATCACAATGTGATTAATTTGATTGACCGTTCGTTGATCGAGGTCACGAAACCATGTGCTGGCTATAGTGGCATTTCGTTCCGTAGCGAAGTCAATTAGCCTTAGTCCGTTACCAGACGTGTTGTCGTGTAGACTATACTGATACTGCTAAAGATGTCTTCTCTTCGTACCTTTGTGCTTAAATCTCCCAATACGATTTTAGCATCGTACTTTGGTCGCTCCAGGTTTTGTCAAGGAGCTCCCAGAATCAATCCTTAGCTTTATCATCTTTTCCTCCGTAGGACGTGAGTGCATATAAGAGATATGTTGGCGAATTTGGCCTTGATGCGGATTGTTTCATTGCGTTTCGCTATTTTTTATAAACATAAGACTTCTTGCCCTCGTATTACCTGGATGACAGTAATGTCTGGCTTATAGCAGTTTAGGGCTTCCGCTAGTTGTTCGCTTGCACCACTCCTGCTTAATGTTCTCACATTCGAGGTGCAGATACGAGTGTCGTTGTCCTTTTTTTGTTTAGCAGGGTCGTCAACAATAAAATCAGTCTTTTCCGAGGCTATTGGTTGCTTCAGAACCGTTAGTTTTTACCATGGTTGGGTAGTTAACCTAAAGCACAACCCCCAACCTGAAGGGCCAGTACCAATTTATTGGCCATTCGGTTCATCCGCCACCATCTCTGTTCAATGGGCTTGACTAACCCTTGAAAATCCTAGACAACCTGTTCTCCGAATATGCCGAAGCAGCTTATCTGGGTTCGACTGAGACAGGAGGCCGGGTATTTATTCTGTGTCGTTCCCACCAGGTTTTGCTGTTTTTCGCCTTGTTATCAAAACTCGCGCCTATCGTTTAGCAAGTCAAATCCAGTTGTATGAGTCCAGTACCCGATGGTTACCGCTTGGAGAGTAAAAATAAGCACTTGATGTGTACTCAGAGTTACAACCACTGGGCAAGTTAAAGCCAATCAGAGTCTACCCTCGTCCTACAACACCCAACCATCTTAAGCAGGTATATGGATATAATTCGATGATACCACTGTTTTGAAAACAAAAGTTGTAAGCACATCCTTGACCATAAGAAATATTTGTTGGACATATCGCATTATTATCTCGAATAATTCGCCTATCGGTAAATAAGTAAATTCCAAATATCACCAAATCCCCCCTAACTCAAGTCATACACCACCATTCCATCTAACACCAAACTCTTCACAAATTTTCCCACGGCATTCCACAGCACACGAACCGCGCACGTATCACATCCCAAGATCTGCCCAATCTCCTCCACGGCGAGGCTCAAAAAATCCACACAACCAACTCTCCCTAACCTCACATAGTCCATTATGTGAGGTTCATTCATGCAGTCCATTTTCAGAGTCGTTTCGGATGCAATCGAATACAACCGCACCACCAACTAGCAACTAGCAACCGCTGGTGGTGCCTAATTAATGTCCTATTACGAAATTATTTCATTGTAAACATGGCCCAGCGCACGTTAGACATAACAGTAGACATAACAGCAAACAACAACGGCAAATCGATGGCTTTTCCATTTGTGTCAAACAGCCAGCCCCGAACAGAGATTCCAGAGATCGCCGAGATTGAACCGATTACCGATCGACATTTGAGATTTCGGCTTACACGCTCCGAAACTTTGCATATCTCCCAAGCAGCGACACCGCACCACCAAGTCGTGCCATGCAAACAACAGCACAGCTGCTCGGGTGGACCGAATGATGGATGACTAAAACGTATTTGACATTTGGCATCGCAAATGTTTCGAATAGTACCCGTCGTGTCCCTTGGGACACTAAGCCCACTTAAAAGCGAGTTTCACATATAATTGGCATCACTTAACGTTATACGTCACATCTGGAACAATCAACAACGCAAAAGTGAGGCGAATTTTGATCGCTCATCTTGGTCAGCCGGTATAAAAGTTTAATTAAGGAAACCAAATCAATTACCACGGAAATGGCCCTTAAATGGGTCCGACCTTCTCATCACCCGGCCTCTAATTGCCGGTTAAATATAACGATTCATCCGTTGGAAAGGTGTCATCTTTGACAGCCATCGCGGTAATATACCGCGACCTGTCGCCAATTTTCAATGATTGGACTGACACCAATTTAGTGTCATTACCGTTAATTGAGAAATATTCCGAATCGATTTAGGTAAACCGCATCCGATGACTAGAGGTCATTACAGCGGATGTTCCATCGAATGGCCGCGTGCAATCGTTAATTGCACCTCGCAAATTTGACATTTTAATTGAAGGAAAGCGGGCGCGTCCAAAAATTAGCTCAATAAATTGTTGGCATCACCTGCAGCCGGTGATTATTTCACGCATCTAATTTAGCTGTCAATTGGTTTGCAACATTGTAGCGAGCGAAATCGCATAAATCTTACATTCTTCCTCGGTGTGGTGGCTTTTTGCGGAATTCTGACTGGGTCGCGTCAATGGGCCGTCCTGTCAACTTTTGATGCATTGTTTGGAGGAACCACGCCGGTGGTGGTGCAATTGCACTGCTCTCTCGGATTTGGCATCATTATGCTTGCGCGCACTAATTGAATGGGAAAAGCGTGAGGATTTACGAGTGCAAGTTGCACTGATATTGCGAAACTTGCGTTGCGGTTGCACTATGTGAATATTTATGCGCGCACAGAACCAATGGGTTATGTTGGATGTGAGTGCAACGGTGGCGACGCGGCTGGAGTAGGACAATGTTTTGCCGCTTGGGTTTTATGTCACTGCTGTGGGTAATTACGATTCTCCGGAAAAAAAATATCTTTTATGATTTATTTTAGATTTCATTGGGAGAAATTACATTTCATTGTTAGACGTTGTGATTTATGGGCACATTATGGTGGGAATTGTGGTTGGGTTGTGTAATTGAAACACAGATGGAGCTTATTCTTACTTGATTGTCATTTTTTTCGGAATTCTTTGGAATGGAATATAAGTGAGATTAGGAGAGGGAACAAACTGAGAGACCAACGCAACGGTTTGATTAACTATAGGAGCACACATGGTTTATACGAAAAGGCGGGGCTGATGGGCCGGTCTTATAAAAATTAAAACCAAACCATTAAAGGATAAACCAAAAAGTACAAAAAAAATTATTCCAGGATAAAAAACATGCATATTAAAAAAAAGCAACCGCGGTAGTGATACTACCCACACTTTCGAAAAGAAGCCAACCTGACTTATTTGCTTTTACTACAATCTTGACAGAATAAACAATAACAGGATTCCTTCAAAATTCAAAATGCCGATGAGGATCGAAATAACACACACAAAATGACTTCAACTAAAGAGGAACTAAGGCAATCTTCTGGGAACATTTTTCTCAAGGATAAAATGAGCTAGCAAGGCCTTTTGTTGAAAATGCATGTATCGATGCATATTTTTATGAATTTGTTTTGGACGGTCAACAAATTTGATCACATTGCGATAGACAAGAGGCACGTATCCAGTATTTTGGATGTCGAAACATTTAGAGGAGCTAACATCGACTCGGACCATTTGTTGCAGCCAAGGTAAAAATGCGCCACAACAACCCAGAAATACTGTGAAAACATTTAATGGCGAAGGACTGCAATCTCAAGAGACCGCCAAGACCTTCGCGCAACGCGTATCCCTTAACCTCTCGATTAACACCATGCCACCAGCATCGAAGATGCAATTGCAACGATGGCAAGAAGCCATTAGATCAGCCGGAACAGATGTCCTAGGTTTCGCCTGGTTTGATGAGGAATGCCGACATATGCTCACAGCCAAGAAAGAGGGCTTCAAGGCTAGGCTGTGGGTGAAGAGCTCAATCGGCAGAGAAGGGAACAGGCAGAGAAGGGAAGAACACCGGCTTTTCAGAAAGAAGAAAACGTTTTAGCAAAGTGTCATAGACAAGGATACAAGGCTCGAACAGAATCCTGTCTAGATGAACATGGAAATATCGTAGTTGAGACACAGTCGATAATAAGGATATGGAAGAACCACTTCTGCAGACACTGCCAAACAGCGATGATGAACAACTTTTTGCTGTCAGGCAGAACGAAGCGTTCAATAAGGCCGGAAATGAAGGCTTTCCCGCTGAGCTTTATAAAGCCGGCGGAGATAACTTGGTAATATCCACAAATTCATAATCCAAATCTGATCGGAAAAAAGTATGCATGAAGAATGAAACCTAAGCATCTTTTGCCTGATCCACAAAAAAACGTGACCCTCTGAACTGCACTTACTACAGAGGCACAAGTCCCCTCAATATGTGAATGCCTGAAACCGTTTACCAACAACCTGATCTGCACTTACCAGTGTGGTTTTAGGCCAGGAAATTCCACAATCGATCAAATTTGCACAATTCTGCAGATCCTGGAAAAAAACCAAAAGTCCAAATCGACACCCACCACCTATTCATCGATTTCAAAGCCGCATACGACAGCATTTATAGACGAACTATACACAGCCATGTCTAGTTTTGTATTACCGCCCAAACTCGTCCATTTGTGTAGGATGACGATGGAGAATTCTCGCTGCTCCATCAGGGTCGGAAACGACCTCACTGACACATTCGATACCAAAAAAGGATTTAGGCAAGGCGAGGCGCTGTCATGAAACTTCTTCAATCTGATTCTTGAGAGAATTGTGCAAAACTCACGAGCCAACACCAGAGGCACCATTTTCCGAAAATCGGTAAAATCACCAGCATACGCCGATGATATTGACATCATTGGTAGGACTCAACGTGATGTCGTAACCACGTTTGCTAGTTTAGAGAAGGAAGCGGCAAAAATTGGTTTAGCAGTAAATGAGGGCAAGACGAAGTATATGCTGTCAACACGAAAGGACACACAATATGGACGAATCGGAGAGAATGTCACCATTGACAGATATAACTTTGAGGTAGTACGGGACTTTGTCTATCTCGGCTCCGACGGTTAACTCTGACAACATCATCTCGTCAGAAATTAAACGAAAAATGTCTCTTGCCAACCGCTGTTTCTTCGGGCTAAGAAGGCAATTAAGTAGTAAAGCCCTCACTTCCTGGCTTTAGTATCACAGATCGTAGTACATTGTACAGCTTTTGATCCTCTTTTTGCCCGGCCCATTGCATCGCATATCCTGGATGGGAGTAATGCCTGCTTTGTAGCACCTTAGGGCGGCCTTAGCTGGTTGTTCGGCTGCAAATGCGCCTGCGGTTAAAATCCAAAAAATTGAAAATCCACGCGTATGGTGGATTCGTTGTTGGATTGAACAGTCAGCTGATTAATACCCCAGACTCGAGCTCCTATTCCTATCTCAAAAAATTAATAAAACCTAGATGTTAACTTTGAACAGTCATGGTTAGCTTTGGATTAAGGTCAGGTCCTCTCTCTCTTCAGCTATTAGGTGTTGCAAATCATCAGTGACAGCTTGATATTTACCCCACCCAAACCTTTCCAACGCTAGTAATTGTCAATAGGGAAGGCTAACTGGATGTTCCCCAACCCTGATTTGACGAACAATGCTGCGGCTTCCATGTGATCTAAGATCCGTCGGCGTCGCCTTACTACCTTGGCCTACCTTGGCTACCTCGTCTATTAATGTCACCGTCTTCATATTTGGATTGAGCATAGCGGTCAGGTCACCTTATCGGAAAACAAT
Organism: Rhingia rostrata; assembly: GCA_949824845.1. NCBI lineage: Eukaryota > Metazoa > Arthropoda > Insecta > Diptera > Syrphidae > Rhingia > Rhingia rostrata. Next base: position 16,013,879 of record OX463757.1, on the reverse strand, counting down.
TCTTCGGAATAACTTCAAAGCCCCATGAAGCGACTACATTACCTCAGGCGAAACTGTCGCACAGCTTGAACCAAATGTACTTCCCCTCTATCTGAAGACTACTTTGTTGCAAAACCAACAGAATGAGGCATTTCCCTCTCCGTCGTCGTCCGTTTGTCTCTTCTGGCATAGTGACAAAAGTCTGAAAGTTAACCCGGCACGTTTCACGATTCTGTCACAGCCAAACCCCATTTTTCCGGAAGATAGTCACGCCAAGGAATTTTCCTTTTCGCAGCAACCTTCAACGGCCCATTTCGCTTACCAGTTTACTTATTTATAAATCCATCGGATACATTGTTGCAAAGTACCTGTTTACCTGGTTCCTTTAGTCGACACGTTTTTCTGCTGCCCCAAGAAATAGTATCTGTTCGCCATTTTTTTTTTTTTTTTTAATTTTGTCGCGATCTCCGTGAACTCTGCCCAACCTTTTCCAGATACCACAAGTTGTTTGCATTCAACTTGGGACCCAACTGGATGGGGCAGCACCAGCATACCAGTTCCACTTAATACTCGACCCATATGCAACCTGAACTAATTAAATTCATTATAGGCATGCGGCCAATCTCTAACCCCAAGGTTCAGTTAACTCAGCTCTCTATGGCGGCTGCAACAGCATTATTAAAATACCAAAACCGATCCAGTTGCATGCAAGAGATTCCATCGCAGTCAGTGTGGAGAGAGAGCCAGCCGGAGATTGCCAGCCCATTGACCATATTCCCATCCGCATTGCAGAGATTTTCCCCGAAGCCGAACACATCTCCGAAGGGGGGTCAGAATGCCAGAGGTCTCCGCCAGGGTTCACTGTGTTTTTCTTCACATGTGTGTTGGGAATTGCCAGCAGCACAAGCAGCAGCAGTCCAGGAAGTCGATAACGTCGACCGAAAGAGAGAGTGCTCATAGGTCTCCTCATCCGAGCAACGTGAGGCAACAAACAACGAGCATGTCATTCCTGCACCGAGTTTAATGAATCATTTAACTTTGCGCGCGCGCAATTTCAAAATTAAAGGGCTCCGCCAACGGTCCTCTGTAAGTATAGAGTTTTAGCTCGGAATGGTCCATAATCGAAATCTCCAAATTACACACTCCATTCCGATGAATTGCTGCTGCCGCATACGGATTCGTTGGGAGCTGCAACAACGAAAGGAAGGCGCGCATGCTCACCGAGCCGGCGATTGCCACCAATCCATCCGGAGCAAGGCGAGTGCTATAATTCCACCTACTGGCGAAATCAATTTAGTTCGTGTGGCACGTGCTCTAGAAAAACGGAATCATTGGCGCACTCCTTTGAGTATATGGTGTGCACCTTCAGTTACCCTATGGTTTTCGGTTGCCCACTGTAATTTTGCGCCACAAAAAGTCGAGGCACACCGTCTGCAGTAGACCACATCTAACAGCTAGGGGTTCCGAATTGAACAAGGCCACCACATCACCATCACCGATTTTGAGGAATTCTCCAGCGGTGGCGGTGCGCATGACGGTGTGCCACGGATTGATAGATGCAACGACCAAATTAGAATTCAATTCGTGTGGCGCAAACAATTTGCGCGCAAATCGTCGTAGGTTGGATCTAGGAGCGAGCTTTGCAAGTGAGCGTGGTGTGTGTGCTTGTTGTGTCCCTCTTGAGTCTTGGTCGTTGCGAGTTGATTGAAGGTCTGCTTGAAAGTATGGAGGTTCCGACATCCATCGCTGTGTTTGTATCTCTTTGACTTGAGTCGCGATCTGTCTTTCTGACGTTCTCCATGGTGGCGGCTGAGACTGAGCTGCTGCTGTTCAGATCGGACGACGACGCGACGGTGCTGGAGTATTCTGGTGACTTTCGCCTGGCATGTCGTGATCAGCGGCAATTATCCCGTAAAATTGTGGATATCTCTCTGTGGCATGATTTCCGAAAGATTTGCTCTTTTCTGGTTGTCTCTTGTCTCTAGAACGGAGCGTGTGTTTGCCCAGGTTTTGTCTGATTCTTTGTCTTTTCGGCGGCGGAGCCCAGCGGTATGGTGTGTTGTGTGTTGTGTGTGGTGTGCTCTGCGCTTGTTAGATTGAAATTACAAACTCCAACAGCAACGGTGAACAAAACGAAAAAAAAAAACAAGAACTGAACTGAACTGAACAGTCAACAGAAAGAGCGGAACTAAATTGCTATTTGCACATATGCTGTTGGCTTGTTTACACGGATCTAGTTGCCACTTGGCGCGCGGTTCTTGACGGAGATTGGCTTCGGGGGTTTGACTGTTTTTTTCTGGACGAAATTACCTACTCGTATAATTGAAGTGAGTCATGCTGAGATAATGTTGAGAGCGGCTTTCGACTGAGGGATTGGTTATCAGAGATTGTCTTTGGGGAGGTCAAAGTGGTTTGTATGGGTTTTCTGCAATGGGATTTTGTCAAAGGGGTTGTAATATGTAAATGGACCACCAGCGGAGTTTTCCTGAATATTTTAATAGAAAATAGTTGTCGGATGTGAGCATTTGTTTGATGACTGTGAAAGGTTTGCCCGAGCTGTGACACTTTGTCTGAGACAAAACAGTTCTTTGCCATGTCGTTTTACACTGTCATTGGATCATGGACTAGGTTCGTAATCACTTTTTCTTGAACCTTAGGTTCTATGAAAAATGCCGACATTGTCATGAAGCCAACGAATTGGGCGTATCCTGTTAGGGAATAGACGGAAACCACACAGGCTTTGAAAAATTTAAAGTTGTTGCGGCAAAAACGCAACAACAGACGCTCTATATCCCTTATTTCGCTCCCTTGGCTTGCTATCCAAAAAGGGGAGACAGTGAAGCGCAAGCACAGTCCCATCAGCCATAGAACCACTGGATCCAAGTTTGGGTAACATACGAACCAACGAACGTACCTGTATTGAATGTATTATGAGGACGTCGAGGACTATAGGAACATCAAAACCCAAAGACTTTGGGTCCTAGTGCTAGAATCCAACAAATGAGCAAGATGGTGCTGTTGATTGAGGATGATTGATGCATCACCAGGCAGGAAGGTTTGAATGGATCGACGGGTAAGGGATTAACATCTCTGGAGCCCATATATGACATCAAACCTATCTTCTCCCTTCATTTGTGTGTGAGAAGTTATTATTTACCACAAAGAAGAGGATTTCCTGTTTGACCGCGAGTTCGAACGGCGAATTTTAGAAGCTTCTCCAGACAGTGTTACTCTTGGATGTTTGTCAGACTTTCACAAGAGGTGGAGCAGTGAAAAAACTTTGGTGTTGTCACATTCTAGATTAGAATCAGGGACCCCGCGCTTAGTAGTCCAACACACTAACCACTAGGCCACTGCACCTACAGGAGCATATACCGCAACCTCATCATAAGCGCCATGACATGTAAATACTAAGAACTGGGGGCCCTCGTGACGGAGGACAACAGACGTACGACAAGATGGAGAAGCCAATGGACTGTGGAGACTCGCAACGGGCAGCATCAAGCAGAAAACAAGCAGAATGGATAATATTGCGAGGTAAGACAATCCTTGGAGCCTAAAAAACCAATGCGTTTGCGTCATCGAATCATGGACGGAAAACGCGAAAAGACACGTTTGATGTCAAAAGAGTGAACTCTCTCTAACTGCCAAACGGGAGAGCAACAAAGAATCAGCAGTGATACGGGACTAATGCCCAAACCATAACGATTCACTTCTACAGCTTTGAATATAAGAATCGATGACCAAGATCTAATAATTCTAGGGAGGTAGGTAAATGGTTTTTCAATAAGAGCGCTACAAATTTTTTTTTTTAAATAAAATAAAAACGGTTATGGATATCAATGAAATTCTTTATTCCTGTTAAAGTACGTTCGATGCCATTATGTATGGAACTCGATTTCTTTTGCATGGTCACCCCGGTCACGCTTGCAGAAGTCCAGACGCTGAACCCAATTTTCGACGGTTTTCAAGCATAAATCGGCCGATACGGCTGCAATTTCACGTTCGATATTCGTACGAAGTTCATCAATCGTCGCTGGCTTGTTGGCAAAGACCATAGACTTGACGTAGCCCCACAGGAAATAGTCTAACGGCGTCGAATCGGACGACCGAGGCGGCCAAGCGACTGGGCTCAAGATAACACGTTCTCCAAACTTGGTTTCCAATAAATTGATTGGCCAAACTTGGTTCAATCAACACTCTTGGGATTTTTAAAAGGCTTACTGGTCTCGGCCTCGAGAGAATAATCCCAACGACACGGAGGATTGGAGAAGAAGCCGAATTAATGAGGACTATTCGCCGTCCAAACGATAAAAAAAGCGGATCTTCACTTATCCGTTCAAATTCGGCATAAAAATAGTAGGCCCGCCATCGAGCAGGAAGTACAACTCACACTGAATTTTTGTTTGAAAACTAGCTTCGTCCTGGCTTGCTCCAGTGTCCAACGTCTGCTGCAGAACGTGTCCAAAAGCTGACCAAGTATCCAAATGCAGCCCACGCCCAGCAGCAAGAAAAAGAATGCCGACTGATACGCAAAGCCAAGAACGATGACTACAAGGCTATGCTGCAGCCGAAGACGAGAGACGGCGGGAGTAGATCACCATCAAGGAAAGCCCTCGATGGAGTAAATGGAGTTGCCACTCCAGGCAAGATGTTGGCAAGTTTAACAATAGAGAAAATAATCCTGTCGAGATAAACAAGAAAAGATCGTAAAAGATCATCAGCATCGACCGTGTCTCAAGGTCGATGCTGATGATATGGAAGAACCACTTCTGCAGACTGTTAAAAGGCGATGGCGAACGATCGCCCGCTGTCAGGAACTAACCAGATCCTGGAAAAAATCCAAGAAGCCCAAATCGATACCCACCACCCATTCATCGATTTCAAAGCATTTTTAGAGGCGAACCATACAGAACCATGGCTAGCTTTGGCATACCGCTGAAGATCTGCCGCATGTACAGGATGACAGTGGAGAATTCTGACCGAGTCCTCAACGATCTCATCGAAAAATTCGATACCAAGAAGGGAAGTGAATTCTTGAACATCATTCTTGAGAGAATGGTGCAGAACTCCCGAGCCAACACCAGAGGCAAAATCTTCTATAAATCGGTGCAACATCACATCATTGGTCGGACTAAACGTGATGTCATAGCCACGTTTGCTAGTATAGAAGGAAGTGAACATGTCAACACGAAGGGACACACTCCATCAACGAATTGGACAGAGAGTCACCATTTTAACATCTTGAGAGAATGGTGCAGAACTCCCGACCCAACACCAGAGGCAAAATCTTCTATAAATCGGTGCAACATCACATCATTGGTCGGACTAAACGTGATGTCATAGCCACGTTTGCTAGTATAGAAGGAAGTGAACATGTCAACACGAAGGGACACACTCCATTAACGAATTGGACAGAGAGTCACCATTATAGCATTGAGGTAGAACGGGACTTTGACTACCTTGGTTACGCTTTTAGCTCTGACAATGACATCTCATCAAAAATTAAACGAAGAATACCCTTGCCAACCGCTGTTTCTTCGGGCTAAGAAGTTGAATAAGTGGAAAAGCCCTCACTCGAACTACTAAGGAGATCCTATAGAAGACCCTGATCATCCCAGCCCATCTCTACGATGTTGAAGCATGAAGCGTGTCTAGCCGTTTGAGAGTATGAAAGTTGCTTCAAGACACCAGATGTCTTGGACTCTCACACCTGCCTCAGAGACATCGCCATGTGCATTTTATGTTACGGACACGTCTTGGTGACGGATGTTACGGACACGTCTTGGTGATGTACCTTGTCTTTGGTATCCGTGTCGTGTTTTTTGATTTTTCGTTGTGCAAGAGTGTTTATGAATGGCCGTGCACCTAAGCACCTCTGTTGTGATACTGTTGCACAAACAGCGTTGGATAAAAGAGACCGTCCTCTCCTGGCCATCGAACATAGCTTTTAGAGTAGCAGTTTTGTTGCGAGAGTTCTTTTATGGGCCGTCTGACCCATGCTTCTGCTGCTCCTTCGTCGCTCCCTCGTTGGGTGAAAAAGGAGAATGTCGAGCCTCCGAACCTTTTGCGTTTGCGCCCATAATTCAACGGCACAAATGCTTCGTTGAAGGATAAGAGAGCGAGCCTTGGGGCGGTACCAAACTTCACCGAAAAAAATTGTCCAAACAAGGACAACGTTGGATAGGGATAAAACGATTCTCACAGAGGATTGTAGGCTCATTGGAAATATTTAAAGATGCAAAATGCGTGATGAAAATAAACAAGAACCACCCTAACGTACATTTCATGGCATCACCTGCATGATCAAAGAGTTCCCGTGGCAATCCATCAAAAGCTTTTTAGTTGAGTACGTAGAGTCAGGTACACAAATTGCCTGAACTTCCTTAGTACGGTATAGGCGATCAGGTGATCAATTCCCTAGTTAAACTCAATCACTCTGTGTCCATCGAAACCCTTGTCGCTTGTTTAAATCAAGAAAATTAATAACTTGCTTCTGAATTAAGAATAGACCCTGAAAGATCATCCTTATAACTTCCAACTTTCATACATGACCATAACCCCCAAAGAACAAGATCAATATCACCACATTCAGACCATCGATCTTCTTGATCTTATCGAGTGGAGAAATTCCAAAAAAAAAAACCCTACCAACCTGACATCCACTATCGACACGTGAGAACCCATATAATTAAATATTTTTGTAAGGAATCCTCATCTGTATCTCGATGTGGAAGCAACTCATCTCATTAAGTTTGCCCATTTGAAAGAAGATCTCGATCAGCTCCTTTTCCATTGCTCCTGCGCTCCATACAGATTACCGGATAAGACCGGCAACCTGTCCCAAATACCTCTTCCATCAAGCATTCCTTTCATATTTCTCTCTGCGTTATGTTTTAAGGTTGACCAAACCGAATTCCATCCAGAATTCCTTTCATACTTCCCGAAACCTCGACATACCACCACCGCTGGGGCTGCAGAGACAATCTGCTCACATTCGCATAAAAATCCTTGATGCATAATAAATTCAACGTAATGCATCCCCAAGGAATCGCGCATGGAAATCAATTCACACACAGCAGCAGCGTATGCGCATGCGCAACAGTGGCGACATACACCTCCTGGCGATATGTTCGGAATGCTCAAGAGCCCATATCTCGCACCATCTAAATGTGTAACTGAGTCTGTGAATAAATTCAGCCGGCGGTATCTGAATAAATTAATACCAAGATCAGGCGTCCAATTGCCACCATCATCGAAGTCGTCGTTGATGGTGATCGCGCGCATCACCGCCGCCGCCGGTGGAAGTGTATATGCCATGCTCACGACGACGACGACGACGACGTGCCCGACGCCGACTATTTGGTGTCGGCGAAGTCTTATCCCGGCGCAGGATCTTCGACGAATTGAATTCTCTCTGATTGAATGGTGTTTTCGTGAACGTACCGCTGGAATCTATGCTCGCAGGCGCACTTTGACAATAAATTTAGGAACGCCAAACGGACGGAGGCTACCTACAGAGACCGGGAAAAGATTGACTCGATTTTGATGCAATCATGATGGAATCATAGAAAACGTGAGGTGACTCTACGGCTGCGGTAGCAATTTGAATGTCGAGTGAGTGTGTGTGCGGGTGGTATGCACAACAAACGCGGGTTTTGTGAAGTAATCCGCCAGGCAGTGGTTGCAGCGGTGCCCAAAAGTGATGGCCATCCCTCTGCCTAAAGAAGCCATTGAAAGAGGTGTCCCTCCACCACACCACCTAGGCGCATGTGCGAGAGTCGTGACAGTTTTTAAATATTGCATCCGATCGGGAGATTGACGTGCGCGCATGCGGGTCTGCCAACTTCCCCACCAAACGCTGTCGTCGCCATCGTGGGTGTGATGAAACCGCAGTACTATCGGCGCGAGCATTCCTGACGTGTCCACCGATATGGGAATAACATTCAAATGAATCGCACGATGGCTTTTGAACCCATTTTCGGGCCAATCGCGCAGTGAGAGTGAGGTTAAGTACATGTGCACGTATGACTGGCAACAACAACGCGGGAGTTGTTTATGTCACGTACTCCTGCTGCTCCGTGGGTGATTTACTCACTCGAGAATATCGCTGCTCGGAGGCCTGCTATTGTTTTGGTCATAATGACCCCCTTTGGTGTGTTGTGTGATCGGGGTGCAGATAATGCGAAGTGTGTTCTCTTTATGGTCACCGGAGTTATGTTGGCCAATATATGGGTGCAGTTACTATAAATCGCCGCGTGTGTGTGCAAAGGATTTTTTTTTTGCGTTTGGCGCGCACTACTCCATAATGGGGTCAATCAGATTCAGGGATTGTGTTTGGTTTGGCGAAAAAGGAAACGAGATTAATTGCGGTTTTGGGGATACTAAGCGGATTTGTTGAGCGATTGGAGTCAGGAATTCCCCTTTACAACAACACACATGCATTAATGGGCTGTGTTCGGTGCATAAGGTAGCACATGTCAATCCTAGAGTGACCATGAAACTTTATGGAGTGGTCATTAAAGGAACATGTCCGACTCTGGCGGAGCTGTGTGTGAAAAGGTGGTGGTTGCGGTTTTTTTTTTTTAAGGATAAATGGCAGTAACAGTGAATTGTGGAAATGTTTTGGTGTTTTGTCACTCGAAATGGGTTCGTTTATGGCTGACGTTTGAGTCCTTGATCGGTACAAAGATTTATTGGCGTATTATTGTCATCTATTCAGACAACGTGGTTTGAGAGGTTTTTTTTCGAATTGAAAGTGCACGATTGTTGCTATGAAATGTGCAGTATCCTGGGAGGGAGAAGTGAGTCATTTAAGACGCAGAATAACTTTTTCTATTTTTTTAGCCAATTAAGAAGGCCAGTTACTTCAATATCATGAAGAAATTATTTTCTTGCATTTACTCGTGAATATGTTTCAGGAAGGGAGAGCTGTACGACAGCATAAATTGAAATTGTGAAGAATTTTATTAATCAGCCGACTACAATTGGGTTGTTGTGTATAACACTGCCCATAATTTATGACTTGATATTTTCGTTACTAATTTGTCTAGTCATAATATAACACAACCGATTTCAGTGAACGACCTTAGCTCTGACCATAACCCTGTGCTTTGCAGTCTTCTCTGGTCATGGGATAACAAATTGGAATATGTTCAAGATTTCAAAAAAGCAAATTGGACTTGTTATCGAAAAGAAATAAATGTAAGGCTGAGAAATGTCCCAACTAGTTTAGAAAATATTTCTACAAAACAAGACGTCGACTCTATCGTAAATGACTTTTCTACACACATTTTAAACGCTGTTGAAAAATCTGTACCATAAGTTGTTAAAAGAAAATTTTCTTCAAAACTTTCAATTCAAGCTTTGGAACTTATTAAGCAAAGAAACAAGTATAGACGAGATTGGCAGAGATATCGTCAGCCCTATTTTAGATATTAAGTCAACTATCTAAATACCCAAATTTCCAAGCTTATCTCAGAACATCGCAACAAGGAATGGAATACTAGACTTAATACCCTAGAGAAAAACGGAAAGCCTTTTTGGAATATAGTTAAGGTAATTAGGAATAAAAACAGAAAATTACCGTTCCTTAAAAATTCTGTCAACATCTTTTACACAGATATAGAGAAAGCAAATGCACTGGCATTAACTTTTGCAAATAATCATGTTGTAGCAAGTAACCTAGGTGACCAAGTTACGAACAACACAGTAAGCAACACTATTCAAAATTTTCTAGTTGACAGTTCTAACCAAACACCTTCTTCTATCTATATAACCGAAGATGACATTGCATTCTTTATCAATACATTAAAAATTCGAAAAACAGGAGGTCTTGATTTCATAAGAAATATATATATCAAGCAACTCCCTCGAATTGGAATACAATATATAACATTCCTTTTAAACTCTTGCCTTAAAATGGAATATTTTCCTGAAACCTGGAAACTGGCTAAGGTGGTTCCTATAATAAAGGCTGGAAAGGCCGCTGAAAATCCTGAAAGTTACAGACCAATAAGTTTACTCAGTAATTTGAGCAAAATTTATGAAAAAGTTCTCAAAGACGCTATCTCAAAACATATCTGTGATAATAGTTTATATCCAAATGAACAATTTGGATTCAGGCCTCACCACAACTCTTCCCACCAGGTGCTTAGAATATGTAACCATGTCAAGATAAATCGTTCAGTGGGCAGATCTACTGGAATGGTCCTTCTTGACATAGAAAAAGCATTCGATACTGTTTGGCATGATGGCCTTCTATATACCGTGGTGGACACATAAATAGCACACTTTCTACCACGTGTGTTTAATTGCATACAAACTCCATCTCTTATCTTAAAGTAACGGCATTTCTAGTTTGATGTAACATGTGGCAATTAGAGAAAATAGATCCGTTACAATTACTATGATTTGTAATATAATACTAATGGTAAAGCGAATAGTCGTGAAGTATCATTGCTAAAGCCTGGTCATATAATTAGCATACTTGAATTAAGTAAACATTTTCAATTATTTTTTTTCATTTGGACCTTGAATTCGTAAGGTAAGTATTTAATTACTTACGAAATACATTTTTTTATCAAACTAATGCCTTAGACATGGGAAAAGGACTACACTGCACTACGGATAAAAGAACTCTGATTATTGAGCTGAAATCACAAGGAAAAACGGTTTCAGAAATAGCAAAATTAATAGGCTGTTCCAGAAAGCTTGTTTACAATGCAATTCGCCATTTTGAGACATTTGGAACTGCAAGAAACGTTGCAAGAGCTCCCCGTGCAAGAAAAACCACCACCAGAGAAGACAAATTAATACGCAGATCTTCGGTTGCAGATTAAGTACGACGTTGAGTCACAATACGGTATCTCTGTGTCTTCTCGAACAATCAGAAGGCGGTTAAATGAAAATAATTTAAGAGGCTGCATAGCCCAAAAAAAACCGTTTGTTTCAATAAAAAATGTGAAGTGTAGAATGGAGTTTGCCAAGGAACATCTGCGCAAACCCATGCAGTTTTGGAAAAATATGCTCTGGAGTGACGAGTCGAAGTTCTGTAGATTCGGGTCGGATGGAAAAAAATATGTGTGGCGTCCTCCGAATCAACAATACAACCCAAAATACACACTAAAAACAATTAAACACGGAGGAGGAAATGTAATGGTGTGGGGAGCCTTTTCTTGGCACGGTGTGGGGCCTATTGTTAAAATTGATAACAGAATGGATCAACACGTTTACAAGGGCATCATAGAAGACCATATGATTCCTTACGCTGATGACAATTTGCCTCTTACGTGGTGTTTTATGCACGACAACGATCCCAAACATACTTCCCGATTGGTAAAATCGTGCTTAGAAAGCAATACAGTAAATGTTTTGAAATGGCCAGCTCAGTCTCCCGATCTCAACCCGATTGAGAACCTGTGGAACGACATTGAACGCCAAATTGAAGGTAGAAATCCTAAAAACTTAAGTGAATTATGGGAAAATATCAAAAGTGCTTGGTATTCAACAACAATTGAACGCTGCAGGAAATTAGTTGAAAGTTTGCCGAGGCGATGTCAAGCTGTTATAGCAAATAAAGGATTTCCAACTAAATATTAGCTTAATTCCCAAGAGTTACAGGTAAAATTGGTAGTTTCGTCTTATGTGCTAATTATATGTCCAAGCAAAAATGTGGAAATTCATAACAATTTTTTTTATTAATTTTTATTTCTAACAGAAATTGCTGAAATCAAAAAATATATGGATTCTCATAAGTCACAAAATAAGTGAATTTATTAATAAAAATTAAAAAAAAAATCTATTTTCAAACTTAATACTGTTTTTCTTACTATTATCAAATATATTTAAAAAAAAAAACTAGGTGTGCTAATTTGGTATCCACCACTGTAAATTGATAAATTTCCGCTTTCCCCCATACATTTGTAAAATTGTCCAAAGTTTCCTTACTCGTCGTTGTTTCAAAGTCCATGTAAATAGTGGTGTTTCTGACCTGATATATTTCGACTCGGGTGTGCCACAAGGCTCAGTTCTTGGTCCAATTTTGTACAATCTGTATACATCAGACTTTCCAAATTTGCCTGAATGTCATACTGCAATTTTTGCAGATGACACTGCCATATTTTCTTCTCATTTATTCGCTCTCAATATTGAGAGGAACCTTGCAAATGCGATAAAAATATTGGAAAATTATTATAGCAAATGGAAGATTAAATTGAATGAAGGAAAAATGCAGGCTATCTTTTTCACACGAAAAAGAAAGCCCTGCTTTCTTCCAAATAATCAATTACAGATCAATGGATCTTTCATAAAGTGGGAGCCATCCGTTCGTTATTTGGGAATACATCTGGACACAAAACTAACTTTTAATGAACACATCTACAGGACAATTAAAAAGGTTGGGATTGCAATTAAGATGTTATACCCTTTTATAAATAGAAAATCATTGCTTTCAATCGAAAATAAAATGATCATTCAAAAAGTAATTTTTCAGGCTATTTTGCTATATGGATGTCAGGTATGGGGTAATTGTTCGAAATTCCACATACAAAAATTGCAAGTATCTCAAAACAAGTTACTGAAAATGATGTCGAATTTGCCATGGCATCATTCAACTCTAGATGTTCATTGTAAAGCAAATGTTGAATTGATTTCAAATAGGATACATAAACTAAGGCTTAAATTTCTAGAACGCTGTAGTTTTACTGAAAACCCCCTTATTAATGACTTAATCACGATTAACATGTAATTCAAATTTTTGTTGTTTTTTTTAATTATTAATTGTTTTTGTTATTTATTTATTTATTGAATGCTCTTAATCATCTAATATATTCTTACTTATTTATCTATTAATGTTTTTACTATTTATTACTTTATTTATTTATTTATGCATTAATTTATTTATTGTGTTTGTTTGCTTAATTATTTATTTATTTACTTATTTATTTATTTATTTATTTAAATCAAATTATATTATTTATTTATCTATCACTCTTTGAGTGAAATATTTATTCCCTTCTGGAATTAAAACAAAACCAAAATATGTGATACCACTTGACTGATTTTTGTTGATTTATTTGTTTATTATTTTGTTTAAACATTTATATATGTATATACATATTTTGAAATTTTCTATTTATTTATTTGTTATTTATTTATTTTTTGTTTGTTTAGTTATTTATCTAGTTATTTATTTATTTATGTATTTACGACAGCATAAATTGAAATTGTGAAGAATTTTATTAATCAGCCGACTACAGTTGGGTTGTTGTGTATAACACCGCACATAATTTATGACCACACATTTTCCCAGTATTTTTTGATGTCCGAACATTCCGAGGAGCTAACATCGATTCGGAACACTACATTGTTGCAGCCAAGGTAAGAATGCGGGTATCCAAAACGCCACAACAATCCAGAAATACTGTGAAAAAATTTGATGTCGAAAGACTGCGATCACAAGAGACCGCCAAGACCTTCGCGCAACACGTATCCCTTTACCTCTCAATTAACGCCATGTCAGCAGCATCGAATGTCGAAGAACAATGGCAACGATGCGAACAAGCCATTAGATCAGCCGCAACTGATGTGCTAGGTTTCTAGCGCCTACCAACGAAAAATCCCTGGATTGATGAGGAATGCAGACATATTCTCGCAGTCAAGAACGAGGCCTAGAAAGCTAAGCTCCAGGTAAAGACGAGAGCTACCATTGAGCTCGATAGGCAGAGAAGAAGGGAAGAGCAATGGCAACGATGCGAACAAGCCATTAGATCAGCCGCAACTGATGTGCTGGGTTTCTAGCGCCTACCAACGAGAAATCCCTGGTTGGATGAGGAATGCAGACATATTATCGCAGTCAAGAACGAGGCCTACAAAGCTAAGCTCCAGGTAAAGACGAAAGCCACCATTGAGCTCGATAGGCAGAGAAGAAGGGAAGAACAATGGCAACGATGCGAACAAGCCATTAGATCAGCCGCAACTGATGTGCTGGGCTTCTAGCGCTTACCAACGAGAAATCCCTGGTTGGATGAGGAATGCAGACATATTATCGCAGTCAAGAACGAGGCCTACAAAGCTAAGCTCCAGGTAAAGACGAGAGCTACCATTGAGCTCGATAGGCAGAGAAGAAGGGAAGAACACCGGGTTTTCAGAAAGAAGAAAAAAGAGCAAGATAAGCGCGTGATCGAGGATATAGAGAGGTGCCACTTCAGGGACGATGTTCGGAGGTTTAACCAAAGTGTTAAACACCAAAGCCAAGGATAAAAGGCTCGAACAGAATCCTGTCGTGTTGAACAAGGAATATCGTAGTTGAGACACAGTCGATGCTGCGGATATGGGAGAACCACTTCTGCAGACCGGTAAACGGCGATGACGAACAACATTCCGCTGTCAGGCAGAACGAACCATTCATTCCTAGCAACGACAGCTAAAACTGCCAACCACCCGACCGGAGTGAAGTGAGGATAGCAATATCTAAACTCAAGTTTTATAAGGCTGCCGGAAATGACGGCCTTCCCGCCGAGCTTTATAAATCCGGCGGAGATGCCTTGGTAAAAAACAACCACCAGCTCATAAGCCAAATCTGGTCGGACGAAAGTATGCCTGAAGAATGGAACCCCAGCATCGTTGCCCGATCCACAAAAAAGGGTGACCCCCGAACTGCACCAACTACAGAGGCATAAGTCTCCCCAACATCGCCTACAAGATCCTATCTGCCGAAATATGTTAACGCCTGAAACCGTTTACTGACAACCTGATCGGCTCTTATCAGTGTGGTTTTAGGCCAGGAAAGTCCACAACCGATCAAATTTTCACACTTCGACAGATCCTGGAAAAAAAACCAAGAAGTCCAAATCGATACCCACCACCTATTCATCGATTTCAAAGCCGCATACGACAGCATTTATAGAGACGAACTATACAGACCCATGTCGAGTTTTGGTATACCACCCAAACTTGTCCGGTTGTGTAGAATGACGATGGGGAATTCTCGCTGCTCAATCAGCGTAGGAGAGGGCCTTACCGACACATTCCATACCAAAAAAGGATTTAGGCAAAGCGATGCGCTGCCATGTGATTTCTTCAGTATGGTTCTTGAGAGGATTGTGCAAAACTCCTGATCCAACACCGGAGACGCAATTTTCAAAAAATCGGTGCAACAACTAGCAAAAGTCGACGATATTGATATCAACATGATGTCATAGTCAAAATTTTTTTTGAAGAATTTTACTCTCAAAACGGCCAAGGATTTCTTCAGGGGGATCCCTTTAGTTGCCTTCTAACAATAAATTTTTTTTGGAGCAACAGGCTCGGGTTTTTCAACATGGACGCTACAAAAGTTGAGCGACAGGGACAGCAAACGACGCCATATTTCTTGTCGCTCTTTTGACATTTCTCTTCAGAAAGGTTTGCCATTTCATGATGGAAAGATGTACGATCCAACAAGGAGTCAAAATTATTAAAATTTACAACCGAATTTCGGAGTCAGTGGCCTCAAAGTAAAGAGCGCTACGTCCAATTTATGGTCGTCATAATCGTCCTAGCAGATCAACGTCTAGTGGAAAAATTTGAATCCACAGGCACAGTAAAAAATGTTCCCGTGCTAGTGAGACAAAGAAGTGCCCGTAGTGTCGAGAATATTGCTGCCGCTGAGGCTTCAGTTGAAGAAAGCCCAAATGTGTCTCTCACACATTTGGGCTTTCTTCATCCTTTCAAGATTAAATTGACGCAAGAACTGAAGCCGCTTGACCACCAGAAGGGTCGTATGTTCGTGAATTGGGCTGAGCAACAACTTGAAAATGATTTGGATTTTCATAGAAAAATCATTTTCAGCGATGAGGCTCATTTCTGGCTGAATGGCTTCATCAACAAACAAAATATGCGGTATTGGTCAGGCAGCAATCCACACGTACTCCATGAGTCATCATTGCATCCCGAAAAAATTACGGTTTGGTGTGGTTTGTGGGCCGGCCGGCGGCGTCATTGGGCCGTACTTCTTCCGTGATGATCAAGACCGGCACGTTATTGTGAATGGGAATCGCTACCGTTCAATGATAACCGAATATTTTTGGCCCCAATTGGATGATATGGACTTAGAGGACATGTGGTTCCAACAGGACGGCGCCACAAGCCTCACAGCGAATGCCACCATCAATTTATTGGAAACCAAGTTTGGAGAACGTGTTATCTCACGAAATGGTCCAGTCGCTTGGCCGCCTCGGTCGTCGATTTGACGCCATTAGACTCTTTCCTGTGGGGCTACGTCAAGTCTATGGTCTATGCCAACAAGCCAGCGACGATTGATGAACTTCGTACGAATATGGAAAGTGAAATTGCAGCAGTATCGGCCGATTTATGCTTAAAAACCGTCGAAAATTGGGTTCAGCGTCTGGACTTCTGGAAGTGTGCCCGTGATGGCCATGCAAAAGAAATCGAGTTCCATACATAATGGCATCGAACGTACTTTCACAGGAATAAAGAATTTCATTGATATCCAAAACCGTTTTTATTTTATTTAAAAAACTTTTGTAGCGCTCTTATTGAAAAACCCTTTACATGTGGTCTAGCTATGTTCTCACAACAATTCATGCGTGCGTGTGCACTTCATGCACTATGGCGGAACTTCATGTTATATGCTAAATCCGAACGACTAAGTTGAGATAAGATTTTCTTGGCAATTTATAGCTCTCGGATAATTTGTCAGATTGTCACGAGAGGAGGACAAGTGAAAAATATTTTCGGTATTACCACGGCAGGGAATTTTCTGGCCATCAGGTTGTTGGTAAACAGTTTCAGGGGATAGGCGATGTTGAGGAGACTTATGCCCCTTTAGTTCTCGCAGTTCAGTGGTGTCTTCGTTTTTGTGGATCGGGTAAGCGATGCTGAGGTTCCATTCTACAGGCATACTTTCATCCGACCAAGTTTTGCTTAAAATTTGGTGAATGTTTCTTACCAAATCATTTCCACCGGCTTTGTAACCGGCTCGACAGAAAGGTCGTTATTGCCGGTGGCTTTGTTAAACTTAAGTTGAGATATTGATATTCTCAGTCTAAGGCTTCTCGGAATGCTTGGACATCTAAAATACTCGAAGCGACCCTCTTGACTATCGCACAATGTTATCAATTTCATTGACCGTTCGAAGATCTGGCGGCCGCCATGTCCCCATATAAAAATGAGGGAACTGTCTGCTGGCTATAGTTGCATTTCGTTCCGCAGCGAAGTCAATCAGCCCAGGCTAGACGTCCTGTCATGTTTTCCTAAAACACTGCTAAAGATGTCACCTGTTCCTACCTTTGCGTTAAAGTTCCTACCTTCGCGTTTAAATGACTTTAATCGTACTTCGGTTGTTAAAGAGCTCGAGAAACAGTCCTTCGCTATGTCATCTTCTTTCTGCTCCGGAGCCTGAGTGCATTATTTTGGCGAATTTGGCCTTGATGAGGATTGTTAAAATTCGCTAATGCCTTGAAAGGAAACGACTTCTAGGCTAAGTCTGGAACTTATAAAAAGTCCAGACCCCAATAGACGCTGTTTCTGCTCACATTAACACGGTCCGTAGTAGATGCCACAGTTTTTCATCCGCTTTTTGCCCGGCTCATCCCATCGTATTTCTTGGATGGCAGTAATGTCTGCTTTGTAGCAGTTTAGGGCTCCCGCTAGTTGTTCGCTTGCACCACTAGTGTTTAATGCTCGCACATTGCAGGTGCAGATACGAATGTCGTTTTAATTTTTTCGTTTAGCAGGGTCAACAACAATAAAACCAGACCTCTCCGAGGCTATTGGTTGCTTCGTAACCGTTAGTTTTTACCATGGTTGGGTAGTTAACCTAAAGCACAACCCCCAACCTGGAGGGCCAGTACCAATTTATTGGCCATTCGGTAATATAAAGTTTTTTTTTTTATATGGGTGGGTAGGTTATCCAAAGCAAAACCCCCAACCTGGAGGACCAGTTCCAATTTATTAGTTACCCATAGTACATGGTTCCATCAGTATCAACTACGGGATGGAGCGCTGCAGATGGCCTTTCGGTTCATCCGCCACCATCTGTGTTCAAAGGGCCCAGAATAGTTATCTGTAGCTGGTACCTAGTATCACTGTCAAAAGAGAGTTGCCCTCCATTCAACTTCAAGCTACATATTCACAAAGATACACAATGTGTAAGCGCTTACGGGTTGCCTGGCTTTTAACTTCTGACTCAGATTCAAGCATCAGCTACAGATATGCATTCCGGGCGAACCTTAACACTTGAGATTTCCTGTTGTCTCCGAATTTGACGGAGCAGCTCAAATATTTTGTTTACTTTTTCTATTTCAACTGGGAATGGAGGCGCCAGCGCTGACTCCATCTTGGAAATTCTTCCGATGTTGTCGGGGGAGGTTTTTGGTATGGGACCACAAGTGTAGTGTTGGACTGGTATTTTATTTCCCATCGCATATTTTCAGAGGATTCCTCTATCCGCCACCGGAGGACGCGTCCGATGGAACATTAGTGACGCCATACAGTAGAAATATTCGTTCAGTTAACTCAACGTGTCGAAGGTATCGTGTCCAACAAGGTCTATTGTCGATTGGTGTCGAATGGTACCGAATTTGGTTGAGAATGAGACAATGGAAGATCATTGATGTGCCGTTCATCAATGCCCAAAACATTCCATTGAACTAGTTGAAGCCAACTAGAGAACTAGAGAACCCAAACGTGTCGTATCGTCACCGAGATAAGCATTTTGGCGTCAGTGGAATCATTGTCAGGCGCATTTTGAAGGATGCTTTGCATTTGTTTCCGTATAATGGACTATTGACCCCAAGAATATTGCTGATAGACCGCCCACGTCGGTCGCTTGGAATACGCAAAAACAGGCGCTCGAACGGTTGACTTACTTACTTACTTAAGTGGCACTACAGTCCGGAATGAACCCGATTTTCAACCAACATGCCTCTCCAATTAGCGCGGTCCTTAGCTACCTACCTCCAGTTGCGCACTCCAAGTTGGTTGAGGTCGGTTTCTACTTGTGCGCTCCACTTAAGACGAGGTCTTCCTCTACTGCGTCCGACGTCTGGCTGGGAATCGAAGACTCTTCAAAAAAAAATTTCCACATTATGGGGAATGGAAAGTTCACACTGGATCTATGACACATCATTGCATGGCAAAATATTGGAGCCGGAACTAGCAGTCGTTCAGTTACCGGAATTTCTCAAAATGCAAGAGTGCCAGATTTAAAGTTACACAGTACCAAATAAAATTTAAAGTGCCTACCACTGTTCCTTTGAAATCATAGTCCCAATTCATCAATGTGTGGCATCAAATACCTTGTTGATCATGGTTCTCCATACTTCACCAATCAGTAACCGAAAAATGTGGGTCCAATGACTGACACCTGCGCCGTAAATGGCGCATTCCATTACAAATATCAATACAAAACTGACAGTTGCCGCCATTTGTAAAAGTCTCAACATCTTCCGACAGATTAATCGATTTTGGAACACCTTTTAATACAAATACTGAGGAATTGAAGACCCCCATTCCGCTACCATCAATTTATCATTTCTATTCCCTCACCTTGATTGTAAGTATCGCTCCCATTTATGCTCCATTATGACAACTTGCTTCCCTTCACCAGGCACGAAATCAAATCAATATCCCAAGCGATCAACTTACCAACAACAACAAAAGAAGAAAAAAAAAAAAAAGAAACAGTTCCTGCCAACATGGGTCCTTGTCACTGATCAATTATTCACCATTACCCAGCGTCCAACATTTATCAATTCCGCGTTTTCCATTAACTTTAGACAAAGCACTCGCGTTCCTCACGCCTTTTGTTTGCGCATTTCTTCAATCGGTCTGGGCGATGTGCCCTGCGGTAGCGGATACGATTAATGGCTCGAATCAAACGCTTACAACCGTCAGCATGGCTCTGCTAAGACAGCCGCACTCGCGCCGCCGCTCCAGCCGGGCAGTGCCGATTGTTGCTCCACACAGCTTCCGCGCTCGCAGAATACCAAATGGAATTGTAAATTAAATTTTCTTATAAGGAGTACGTGTCTAGGCCAAATGGACCGCCCCGTGTCGTGGCGCGGTACGATTTGCCGATTGGAATACGAAATAATCAAAACCATTTAAATGCAATGCCCCCTAGCGTCAGACACATAGAGCATCGCTTTTGCTAAGACCCTTGCTGCTGCAGCAGCAACAGCGATGGATCGCTGTGGATTCATCCTGAGGTGAGGCTTAAATGGAAACCACCAACGGAGTCAGTGGCCAACAGACAAATAGTGTTATCGGAGTGGACGATGTATCCTACAACTTGTAGGAAGCCTTGATGCATGCGGTGAATGTGAATATTCAGGCAAACAAATTGGAATCGCGCGTCGGTTAGACCGAGGTGAATACTCTGGAAGCGCGTAATTTACCGCGTCAGGTACGTAAAGCTCTCATTTGTTGGGCAAACGCCAAAAGTGAAGGAGTACACGTTTTTTTTTCTTTGCATCCAGCCGAGGATTGAGGAGTGGAATGAAATTGATGGCGACTGCGGAAGGTGCTCGGTAATAGATTCAATTGGATTTACACCTGAAGTGACAGTTGGATTGGAGAGAGGTCTTAACGAAGCGGTGCTGTGTATTTTAATCGCCATGGAGTCGTTGATTTATGGCCTTTCGTGGTAGTCTATACATTCTTAGGAGATTTGGAAAGGTTTGGAATGATTTGCGAAAATGGATGATATCAGTCTTCAGTTGGGTTAGGTTGGGTTAACGAAAGTAGAGTGCCCACAACTGATCAGACTTTCAAACCTTAAGATGGCCAGATCGATAAACAGCACTATCTGCCTTGTATCCATCTTTTTCAAAGTTCGGGTATGACAGCATTTATAGGCACGAACTATACAGAGCTATGACTAGCCAAATCGGTCCATCTGAGTAGGATAACGATGGAGAATTCCGTAATATCCACCAAGGTCAAAACGACTTTAGTGAAACATTCGACATCAAAAAAGGATTTAGACAAGGTGAAGGTGACTTCTTCAAGATGGTTCTTGAGAGGATTGTGCAAAACTACAGAGCGAATACCAGAGGCGCAATCTTCTATAAATCCGTGTACCTATTAGCATACCCTGATCATATTGACATCATTGGTCGTACCGAACGATATGTCATAACCGCGTTTATACTTATAGAAGAGGAAGCGACTAAATAGGGTTTAGCAGTCAACGTGGTCAAGAACAGGTATATGGTGTCAAGAAGAAAAGACGAAAAATATCGAAGACTTGAAAAGAACGGTACCATCTGCAACAACTTCGATGTAGTAAAGGACTTCCTCGGCTCTGGTATTAACTCTGACACATCTTGGTAAAAGTCAAACGGAAAATTTCTTTTCTCAGCCGCTGTTTCATCGGGCTTAGAAGGCTATTTGCTAAACAAAGCCATAACTAGAACAGCGAAGGAGATTCTATAAAAGACGCAAAGCATCCGAGTCCTGCTTTACGGCACCAAAGCATTGACCGTATCGAAAGCGGATGAAGAAGACCTCGATCGTTTTAAGAGAACAAATCTTTGGAAAATCCTCGCTCTCGTTTGTGTTTATGGGTGATGGAGATGACAATTCAACAAGGAAAATTATGAGCTGCAGAGTCAACTCTAGTCAACTCTGTATTGGATGTTAAAGGTAGCTAGGACTTCTAGGTAAAGTTCAAAGATCAGCTTGCATATGCATTAGCAGAGCTCTTAGAACAACCCCCTCCGCAGCCCTAGATGCAATCCTACATTAGTGCCGCAAGATATTTACAGACCGTACAGACCGTAGTTGTGCAGCTGTGAGACTGAGAGCCTCGTCACAATGGACACCTAAACAGGGTGAACACACAAAAAATCGGAATCACCTAAAAATTACAGAAAACACCAACAACACCTCAGTTTTGAGCATAAATTCAGGACAACCATTCGGCGTTATTTGAAGACATACAAGAAAGACATTTTGCAAGTAGATGGACTGACTAATGGGCTTTCTAAATCCGCTTTGATACACTACCCAGATAGTGGTACAGTCGCCTTGAATGTGAGTCCGGAACAAATAACTCAGTTGACATCTACGCAGATGGGTCTAAAATAGAATCTGAAGTGGGTGGAGGTGTTTTCTCCGAGATGTTTAACCTAATCATATCCTTTCACCTTCCCGTCCACTGTAGCGTTTACCAGGCGGAAATCATGACAATCAAAGAAGCCTTGTCCTGGCTGAAATGGAATGCGATGCATATTAGCATCTTCTGTGGCAGCCAAGCTCGCAAATTATATCCCTGGAAGCAATCTTGTTCAATTCGAAATTCACCTCTTTTGGGTGCCGGGCCAAAGAGACATACCAGCGAATTGCAAGGCTGATAAGCCTGCCAGAGAGGGCACTACCCTCGATATTCTACCCACAGTAGACATGATAGCTATGCCCATCGCTACATGTCCTGGCTGAAATGGGATGCAATATCCGCGATGCATATTAGCATCTTCAGTGGCAGCCAAGCGCGCAATTAAATCCCTGGAAGCAATCTTGTTCAATTCGAAATCAGCACACGAATGCAGAAAGTCGGCTTAACAAGATGACGGAGCATTTAACCATTCACTTCTTTTGGGTGCCGGGCCACAGAGACATACCAGGGAATTGCAAGGCAGGTGAGCTTGCCAGACATGGCACTACGCTCGATATTCTGCCGCCAGCATCAAACTGGATGCGATCAAGAAAGCAAACCGCAGATGGATAGACGGCACAACGTGTCAAATATCCAGGCAACTCTGTCCTAACTTAAACTAGAAGCGCTCCATCTGCTTGACAATGCTGAACAGATCGAACACCAGCGGCATTATCCTTAAGGGACACTGTCCGATAGGCTTACACGCAAGAAGATTAGGCCTCTTCAGCAATGACTTCTGCAGAAGCTGCTTAGACGTAGAAGAGAAGGAAAGTGTTACTCACCTCTAGCCTCTTGTCCGGCTCGCTTTGTAAAAAGAAAACTTCATCTGGGAGAGTACTCCTTCGACAATCTTGGTGAGCTGTCAGAAACCTCCTTCGCTACATAGTTAGCTGTAAATGGTTCAATTAGGCGAACGGATAGAGGAAAGTCGACAGATCCACGTGGTACCACAACGGCCTTTTATGGTATAAGTGTGCACTCGCATCGCGTGCAGCCACTAGAACCTAACTTACCCTAGGCAGCGCCCATATGTAGAAAATGACCTCAACAGCAATCAGTTGCAGATCTTCTCTCGACAGCGGTTGGTGACAGTCAAATCGTCGCCGACAATCTGGATTTAGGTGTTGGCAGTCATGTTGCTCCAGGCATCCCAATGGTCCTTGTCGAAGGGATACTCCATGCTGGTGATTGGGAACTCCAAGTGAAGGTTGGAGACAACCACAAAGCTTTGTTGCTGGCTTGGTTCTTGAAGTCCAAATCGTAGACTCTTTCCTTGTGAAATTCGGTGGCAGCAACATCCATACCGATTTTTACCTCGCCGGTGTATCCGCCTTTGGCGATGGCATCTTGGATCAAGATCAAGGCTGTCTTGTTGTTTCGGATGTTGGGGGCGAAACCACACCCATCACTGACAGCAGTGCCTGCCAAACCGAACTTATCCCTGATGACCTTCTGATGGTACACCTCGAAACCGATCTTCATCGCTTGGTTGAAGGAGGAGGCTCCAAGTTGGCAGAATCATGAACTCTTTCATGGCCAATTTGTTGCCAACATTGCTGTAAACATTGATGACATTGAAAGCGGGCACTGGCAGGATGATATCCTTGTTACCGGCCAAATCATCGATGTGTTTGTACAATGGAACTCCGTTCTTAGCGATTCCACCTTAGCAAATGGCAAGGGAAATGCCCAATGGCAATAAATTGCGAGATAAGTCGCATACTTAGTTGCAATAAAAATACAAAATGGGTGGTGGTCTGAGTGGAGTTAAAGTCCCACACTACTTTGGGCACTTGCTCATCGTGTCTTTTGAGATTTCCACGACCCACGGAAAAAAAAGTACCGAACTTTGACTTATTCTTGGTACCATCAAGCATGATCATAAAGTTATCGATATCCTCTAGCAGGGAACTTACCAGTTAGCCTTCAACAGCTCTAGGGTCAAAGATTTGTTGATATTATCCTTCTTCACACCCTAGGCATGGTAGTTGTTCTTCTTTTCGTCACGAAGTTGAAGGGCCTCATGTGTACAAGTGCTCCAGATAGAACTGCAGCAATGAAAAGTACCAATTCGGTGATCAATTCAACGGTGGAGTTGCCACGAGAGCCAAAGGTTTGACGAGCTAAAGTTAACTTGATTGGCTTTGTTTTTTTGATTGGCAGCATAGTTTTCCAAAAAGTGTTCGTCTTTTGAACTTTGCCAGGTATTTTCCGCAAACGCAATTCTCGACGAAATACTGCGATGTCACCAGAAACCTTAAGAGAGACGTTAATGGGATTTTGGAAAGGCTTTGGCCATCTTGGAAGTAGTTGCCTCAAATTGCTAATTTGATGCCTCCAGTGGCAGAGAAAGTGAGATTTATCCTAATGCTTCTCTTCATTGTGACAGTCTCTGTAGATGTCGTGTATGGTCGTCGTAGTGTGATTAAATGATTTCTTAGGAGAATGGACCCATAAACGATTCTATCAACTAAGACAGTAAGGTGCTGGAGTACCGTATAAGTTTGTTGGTTCGGTTCTTGTCGTATTCTGGTTAAAACATCCGTGATTCTCCAAGTTAGTTGAGGTCGGTTTCACTTTTAATTATTAACAGCTAGTGCCATCTATGAACATGCTCAATGGCGCAATAGTTAGTGCGATGAACTGCCGCGCAGAAGGTCTGGGTTCGATTTCCAGCCGTAGCACCACCTAAAAGATTTTTCATTGGCCCTCTCTCGTAATGATCTGACAATTCACCCGAGTAGTATCAACTGTCAACGAATGTTAATCCCAACATAGTCGTTCGTAATCAGCATGAAACAGGAGCTCCCGCCATTGTGCAAGAAATACACACGCATACATGAATGGTTGTGCGAAAAAGATTGTATTTGACATCTATGGATACCCATATTCTATGAATACATTTGTTTGTTACAAAATTTCTATCCCACACATTGCAATCTGCTGATAACTCACCATGTTCCAGTTCAGTAATGGCCGCATGCAAACAATGTTGAGAAAGCGTATCTACCCTACTGACAGATGTCTCATCTATGTCACTTTGTAGTAGAAGACGAGAATTCAAACAGGTACTGTTGTCAATACCCACGTGTGTTTGGCTTTACAAACTTCTTCCCACGGTCAGACGCTATCTACCTCTCAAAATTAAATTTATTCCCCTGAAATAATTTTTCGCTCACGCCATGATGTCTGTTGATTAAACAATTTGTCATCCACTTCTAAGTCCAATAATAGTACCTGCATTACCGATTAAAACAAGCGCCATCTATGAACACATCACTATCTGTCAAAAAAAAAAATGTTTTTTCTTACAAAATTTGCCGTACACGCAATGCGATCTGCTGATAAATTAAAGCCAAATGCAAACGGTTTCTTTTTTTAGTGCGTGTTTATGGGATTGACAGATGTCACATGCCTGCCATTCCCCAGTAGACGACGATAATTCCAATGGAATTCGATTACTTTTGTCAATACCCACGTACGCTAACATTAACAAATGTCTCCCTAGGTTGTCAAACGTCATCTATCAGCGCCATCTATGAACGGATCATTATCTGTCAAAAATACATTCATTCCCCCGACATCATTTCGCGCTCACGCAATACGATCGGTTGATTAAACAACAATTTGCCATGTACCTGATATTTGTTGTTGTCCAACATCACCAAGAATCTGACCGATCTCCTTAACGGGACAGGAAGTTGTACCTCTGTTCCGTGCCTTTTCCTGACCGCCAATTAAGGTAATAGTGCGTCTACTAAGTGTTCGTTTGTGTTGCCCTTACGCGGATAACCGACTACCGTCCAGCATTGTCATTCCTACAACATTGTTGCAGCAAATCAATGTGGTCAGCAGCATTTTACAGCATCCAAATCCGCAAACGCAGAGGATCTGACTTCCAGAGGTGTGATGTGTGTTTTGTAGTTTTGACGTGTGAAGTACCTGCGGACAGACAATTCGATGGGTACTACCGATGCTTTCACAGTTTCCCGATTTGGTCACCGATTGGATGGTGTGATAAATGTTCTTTGCATGCCTCAACCGCATGCAACCTACTTAGGGGACCGCACATACAATGTTGCCAAAGGCTAAAGCCTCATTTTAAGGGAATGTTAACACCTTGGGAAATTTTTCAGACGCACGTCTTTTCAGCATTTTCAGCATGAATGCGGCTGCGCGACGACGGCGCATTGGAGTGGCTGGCAAAGTGGTCAGACCACCTAGGGATAGGGACACTAGCTTGGGGACAATGCTGCACGGAGTGAATGGAAGCGTTTGGAAATATGTTTCCGTCATCCAAATAGGAAGTGACACGAGGATGTGATGGTATTTTGATGAATATGGCGGCCGGACAAATGGCATGGGTTCTTATTTTGTTTAACTGATGAGGGGCAAGGAGTGAAGGAGGTAGCAGATGCCTTTTATGCATCTAAGTGAATATTCGACAAGAAATGGAATTATAACCTCAAAATAATTGGGTGGAGGTGTAGCACAATTGGAATGCGAATACCGGCTGGAGCCAAGAGCCTGGAATGGAGTATCCGATTTGAAGGAATTAACAATGTTTGCCTATTGTATACAAGGCCATTCACGTCCGATAAGAACGACCCCAACCACTGACGCTGGTTAGAAGGTGGATTTAATGCAACCCCTGGATGTACTACATATTCCTACATGTAGGAATCGGCTTCTCCGCGATGATCGGACAAATCATGAACAGTATCAATTGTCAAGAAAGGCTTATCTCAACTCAGACGTTCGGATTCGGCATAAAACAGGAGGTCATCTCATCGTGCAAGAAGTACACACGCTCACATGAATGGCTGTGTAGGTAAAGCTAGTCTCTGGATAGTTACGAGCCTAACGAGTTGCTGTTCTGTTCGAGGTTATACCAAGGCTATGGGTCTTCAAAATCTTGTTGGTCTTATCTTCGTTAATCGATAAGACCAACGCGTTTCCCCCTGTTTATCAATATCAAATCCAGTAAATCCCTCTACGAAGGCCTAATAGGACCGTCAAATCCAAATGCAGCAGATCAGCAGGTCAGCAGCACTGTACAGCATCCAAATCCGCAAACGCAGAGGATCTGACTTCCAGAGGTGTGAAGGCCTGCTAGGAACGTCAAATGCTATGGATTAGTCCCGTTTCTGGACTAATGGGCACGTCGACAAACAAAATTATGAAATCGGGATTATACCAATCCACATGCTCCAAGAGCGAACAAGTCACTGTTTGATGTGGATTTTGGGCTGGCGGCGGGACAAAGAGGACGACGTTGGTCAGGCTATCACCGTTAACGGCGAGCGCTATAGGTCATTGATTGACAACTTCTCTTGGCCTGAATTGGATGGTATGGACAGGACACGAATGACATGTGATTTCAACAAGATTTCTGCACGAGCTATTCCACGCCATGGTTATCTCACGTAGAGGTGGTGTGAACATGAATACCGAGAGATTGGACCCCCCGTTTCTTGAGGGTTTATTGAGTCGCTAGATTACAACACAATCGGGGTTTTGTTAGGTTAGTGGCAGCAGACATCTGCCTTTTCTCATCGGACGCAATGTGTTAACCATTTGGAAAGCTTTCTCCTTCGATTTTTTGATTTTTTTTTGAAATGTCAGGTAAATCTATAACGCTCCAGGATCGCCATGTTATAATGCTTCCAGATGGTTATTTACTCTGTTCTTGAATTGTGGTCCTCTGGAAATTTTGTCCATTCTTTGCTTCCTCTGCAACATAAAGGATTTCGGTATTGCGTTGTTCGTTTCGTTGTTAGGTGGACAGTGTGTCTGTGAGATGAAACTGTGTGTCTTGTCGATCGTTGGAATGCAACGAGTCTAGAGACGATATCTCTAAGATCCTCCAAACACCTGCCAATTATAATATCTAAAATAAAGAGACAGATTTCCTAAAAGTCTTCGCTGTGCCAAAGATTGCAGATAGGAAGTAAGGGAAGAATCGTTTATACGCGGATTGCACTTCTTTGGATAGATTCCACTAAGTTAAGTGCATGTGTCGGGGCTGAACTCCAAAAATGAGAACAGCATTCAAGACCTGGTTGTATTTCGGCTTTATAGAGAAGTAGAAGATGGCCTGGTGTAAAATACCTTTTAGCTCTGAACAAGTAACCTAGTTTGTTCGCTGCTGATTTGGCAATTGCGGTCACATGTAGTTGCCAGGATACATTTGACCGAAATGTAATGCCCAGCGGATACTTTCTCACTTACTTAAGTTGGCGCTACAGTCCGCAATGAACCTGGGCCTCAACCAACATGCGTCTCCAATTAGCCCGGTCCTTAGCTAACTGCCTCCAGTTGCGCACTCCAAGTTGGTTGAGGTTGGTTAAGGTCGGTTTCTACTTGTGCGCGCCACTTAAGACGAGGTCTTCCTCTACTGCGTCCGACGTCTGGCTATGAATCTCCAATTAGCCCGTTCCTTTGCTAACTGCCTCCAGTTGCGCACTCCAAGTTGGTTGAGGTTGGTTGAGGTCGCTTTCAACTTGTGCGCGCCACTTAAGACGAGGTCTTCCTCTAATGCGTCCGACGTCTGGCTAGGAATCGAAACCTATGCGAGCCGGAGTATTGGTGCCCATTCGTTCTACATGTCCTAGCCAACTTAAACGTCCAATGCGGAGTTTTCTGACCAGGGGCGTGTCGCTGTACAACTCGTATAGTTCTTAGTTGAATCTTCCTCTCCATAGTCCGCCAACGCAAACGGGACCGACGATTTTTCGAAGAATTTTCTTCTAGAATCGACGAAGGATTTCTTCATCCGCTTTTGATACGGTCCATGCTTCAGCGCCAATGAGCAGGACTGTGATGATCAGGGTCTTATATAGGATCTCCTTAGTAGTTCGAGTGAGGGCTTTACTACTTAATTGCCTTCTTAGCCCGAAGAAACAGCGGTTGGCATGAGAAATTCTTCGTTTAATTTCTGACGAGATGTTGTTGTCAGAGTTAACAGCGGAGCCGAAGTAGACAAAGTCTACAATATCTACCCCAAAGTTATACCTGTCAATTGTGATGTTCGGTAACGATCTGGAGTTCTTGGGTTTTTTTCCAGGATCTACCGAAGTGTGAAAATTTGATCGGTTGTGAACTTTCCTGGCCTAAAACCACACTAATGAGGGCCGATCAGGTTGTTGTTAAACGGTTTCAGGCATTCACATATTACGGCAGATATGATCTTGAAGACGA
This sequence comes from Rhingia rostrata, assembly GCA_949824845.1. Taxonomy (NCBI): domain Eukaryota; kingdom Metazoa; phylum Arthropoda; class Insecta; order Diptera; family Syrphidae; genus Rhingia; species Rhingia rostrata. The sequence continues at coordinate 15,984,535 of OX463757.1, read as the reverse complement.
TTTCGATTAGACTTATGCCTCTTTGGGTGGGGACAGTTCAGAGGGTCTCCCATTTTTGTGGATCGGGCGAACGATGCTGAGGTTCCATTCTTCAGGCATACTTTCATCCGACCAGATCTGGCTTCTGAGTTGGTGGATGTTACTTACCAAGTCATCTCCGCTAGTTTGAGAAAGCTCAGCGGGAAGGCCGTCATTTCGTGCAGCCTTATAAAACTTGAGTTAAGATATAGCTATCCTCACCTCACTCAGGTCGGTTTGTTTGCAGTTATCGCTGTTGTTGCCAACGTTGAATAATTCGTTCTGCCTGACAGCGGAATGTTGTTCGTCATCGCCGTTTAACAGTCTGCAGAAGTGGTACTTCGACATCCTCAGCATCGACTGTGTCTCAACTACGATATTTCCTTGTTCATCTCGACATGATTCTGTTCGAACCTTGTATCCTTGGTTTTGACGTTTTGCACTTTGGTAAAACTTGCGAACATCGTTCCTGGAGTGGCACCTATCCATATCCTCGATCGCGCACTTTTCTTGCTCTTTTTTTGCTTCCTGAAAAGCCTTACTGTCTCGCATCGTCTCCCTGCGAGCATATGTTGGCATTCCTCATCAAACCAAGCTTTTCTGGCCGGGGGGCAAGAAAACTAACTTCGGGAGTAGCTCATAGGTTTTGTCAAGGACCTCGTAGAAGTAATCTGAGCGCAAAATTTTGCCTTGAAGCCGATTGTTTCAATGCCTTCGCTAATGTCTTGGAACAATAGACTTCCTGAATAAGTCTGGCACTTTTAACAAAGCCGCATCTGAATAGCCGCTGTTTTTGCTCACCATAACACGGTCCGTAGTAGATGTCACAGTTTTTCATCCTCTTTTTGCCCAGCCCATCCCATCGTATTTCTTGGATGGCATGGGGCTTCCGCTAGTTCCGCAGGCCAGGTAATCATTCCGTGTCATTCCGGTTTATAGTGCTGCTGTTCTTATCAACTCTCGCACTCGTTTAGCCAGTCAAATCTCAATTCCAGGCACTGCTCTCGGGTGTCTCGCCGCACCAGACAATGGCTTTGAAGGGATGTAATAGCTCGTCGTGCATCACACGCTGATTTTCAGTGCCCCTGAAACACTTCAGTGGAAATGCGCCTCGTCGCTCATGATGTTTACCGACACAAAATGGTCCTCTTCGTTGTTGCAATTCTGGAAGACTTGACAGTAATTCACACAGACGTCAGTCGGCAGTGGAAATGCGCCTCGTCGCTCATGATGTTTACCGGCACAAAATGGTCCTCTTCGTTGTTGCAATTCTGGAAGACTTGACAGTAATTCACACAGACGTCAGTCGGCATAAACTAATGCCCTGTTAACACTTTGTACGAGGATATGTGTAAGTCTTTCACTAAAATTCGCTGTCGGGTCTGTCTGGTAATGCCCAATTGCGTATCCCGTCGTCTGGTCTATGTGTCTTCATTCTCATCGACAGCAACAGGCCACAGCCGCGATATTTACGGATGAATGACCAATCCGATGGGCCGCACGTCCTGCATGGTCTTCGGTGATTCCAGTCTCTTAAAGTCATGTAGCTAAGCGCAGGAATGTTTGCCAAGTTGGCCCGACACAATTAGGAATTCAACGTCGAAATTCACTTTTATTCCAATTATTCCACGCTCTTGCGGATTATATCGTTCCATTGCTTGTCTGTTTGTAGACTGCAGCTGTCTAATTCACAAATGTCAAATATAATTGACTTACGACGCCATTTGCAAAAATTGTTACATCTTCCAATGTGGTGATTAATTTTGCCAAACTGCATCCCAATAGCTTCGATGACGATTTTCAATCGCCGTGCTCTTAAAATTTCATTTCTCAGCGTAAGATAAATACGTGCAATCTCAAGATGCTACAGACCCTAGTAATTCAGACTAGGGTCTGTAACCACCATACCACTCTTACTTGCATACCAAAATCAATCAGGCAGTGATATGCCATAAGATTTCAGCGTACTGCGCTTTATACAGTAAAAAAGAGCGGGTCGCGCCTTTTACGAAATAAGGAAATAGGTTCCGTAAAAGAATTATAACCCCGATGACAAACATTACACTTCAAGCAATGTTTACCCCTCAATCATATTAACTACCCCGATCCTTATATCCAGCCATTGGTAAGCCTTTTAAAAATGCTTGCAGTTAGTAGTACATGGATTTGGTGCCTACTTTGTCCAATTTTACAAAAACCGGTCACCAAAACCAGTCACCAAAACCGGTCACCAAAACCGGACACCAAAACCGGACACCAAAAACTTAAGAAGCGTCCAATATATTGAATTAGAGTCACATATAGACAAAGTCGCCACACCTTTTCTGGGTGAAATGAGTAACTTAGTAGCTTATCTGTAGCTACCCAATAATATTGATTTCATTCGTAATTTCTTCATTTCATTATCCTTACCCTTCATTATCCTTAAGAGCTTAACGTCACAAAATGTCGCCATCCCCAGCCAACGCTGTCGATGCAGATTTATAATCTATACATCTCCAGTCGCAATTAATGACCTTTTTCAACTCAATCCCTTACTCCAGCTTTACCTCAAAAGCCAGTTACCATTACCACCCGTTGACAGATAGCTGTCTACAGATAGATGGCGCTTTTACAAACACCAGCTGTCGTTCCACTTACTCCAGATTCGAATGTCTTAATGGAAGTATGTTGCAATAGCCAACTTCCTACACAAAAAAAAAAAAAAAAACACACCAATCAAAAGTGACATCTGTCAACCTAGTCAATGCACATTCTAATGACATTTTCACCCATTTGGTAATTAACTAGTTTATCCAATACAAGCTGTTAATCCTTACAGCCAGTCTGGCTTACACCAAAAAAAAAAAATCGAATTATAAGTAACCGACTGTCATTTGCTAACAGCACATGCAATGACATGTCAGAAATGTCATTATGAAAAATTAGCACCACGTTAAGCACTCTCCTGCAGAGCGAAGACAAAAATCCTTAATCATTTCGAAGTTATGGCGGTAAGCAGACATACACGTACCGGCACGGCTGAACGTAGGAGGGGCCCAAGTCGCCAGTTACAAAATTTCGGCGATAATGCGCGCAGGTGTTTCCACCAAGAGTGCCAGTCGACCTGTTACCTTCTGCGCGGGGAATATGCCAGTCTTTGAGAAAAGCTTTACAAGCAATTACCGTTTGTCTATACTAAATTGCCAAATAGATATTACATTTGCTAACCTGGTCTTCCGTCTAACCATGGAACGGGCCGCAATATGCGACAATTTATCGCCGACATCATTTGGCGATACAACGGCATTTGTCAGGAACAACACAAAAAAAAAAAAAAAACAACGATGATCGAGACTGTGACTGAGACGACCACCTGAACGATTTGCATAAGAATGCTTAACGGGCCGCGTACATTTTTTGTGGCAGGTTAATCAGCCTCAGGTGTTAAAATAAATAGCTTCGTGACATTTGGCTAAGCACTCCAAGCCATTCTTGCAGCTTGTCTCATAATCGAAGAAAAAAAAAACATGAACCTCACAACAACAACAACACCATCAGAGATATCCCCCAAAACTTAAGCATGACAAATTGTCCAAAATGACTTTCGGTTCGCAAAACGAGGAAAAATGAGCGCCCAGCGAATGAGTATAGTTCCACAGTTTGTGGTGCCAGAAGGCAAACACACACTTCGCATACCAACAGCTCAATCAGCAAACGAGGAGAGATTTCAAGATTCGCGCAAGCTAGCGCGCGCGCAAGCGCATACCTGACAAAATTCATGGCGCAGTGACAAAGCGCATGTTGTATGCAAATCACCTGCACCCGCTTAGCCGATGTTTGCTTTTTGAGAAGTAGATTCAATTTTTGTGTCGTTTTTTAGTTTTTTTTTTTTTTAACAAGCCCCGCAATTTGGGAATTTATTAATCCCCATGTGTGGATTCAGTGGCTTCCAACAGGTGTTCCAAATGACCCACCACTGATGGCGGCGGCGCGCGGTGGCAATCACAAGTATGAAGGTGCAGCTTCAAAACTATTTATCGCCACAAAGGTATTAAGTTATTTGTCATGTTGACAGCTGACAGCGAGTTGTAAATTAGTAAGATTGCTAAGATCGGATCTTTGATCGATGTGAACTCGGTTAACAGATGACAAAATATTATGCCTTGGCACGATCGATTTGGTGTGTGCTTTCGATCGAGTTGGAAGTGGCTCCATCTTGCGATGGTTATGATTCGCGATCTTTATCGCAGAGGTCTGATATGTCGTCTGTAGAGAATTAGTGTCGGAGATGTTAATAAATTATTTGCAATCGCCTTGATGTTGAGGACGGGCTTAGCTGTTTTTGAGTGAGGATCGGTATATATCAGTCAGGCTACACTGAAGTCTAAAGTTAACTGACAAATCGGGCGATTTGTAAATGAACGATTCGGTTAAATTCGATTGCTTGTGATCGGGTTTTGAAAATTAGGAAATGGTAACTCTGTAGCGTTGAGATTGTAGTTGAACGGAAGGTATATCGGTGGCAGGCAATCTTTTATCACAGAATCTGCATTTCAGCTCCTCAAATTGAAATCAAAGTCAACTGATGTTGAGGTGACCGGGCTAGGGTTGGTGGCACTTGTAATAACCTCGTGGATATTACTATATCATCGTACCACAGCACCTTCGAAACAACCACGCAAGGCTTAGTCTTGAAGTCAATGTCTGGGCATCTCCCGGCACGAACCGTTTCCGTTGGTGACTGGAATCACCTTAATGGTTTGCAGTTAGCAGACCCAACATTCTACAAGGCAGAGATCTGTTGTTGGGCAGTGATGTACAGGCCGATATCATGCTAACAGAATTGGAGCGTTATCGTGATGCTACCGTTCCCGTTGCTCAGAAGATTAAGCTAGAATGGATTTTGTTCGGAAGAGCTCCATTTCAACCTCTAATGTAAGAACCTTCTTTCAAACATCTGATGTTGATGCAGAACTTGGAAGATTCTGGGAATTGGAGGAAACCACCTTCGAGCGCACCACGAAACCGCCGAAAATATAGCGTGCGAAGAACAATTTGTCCAGAATGTTAAGCAGATGGTTGATGGACGTTATCAAGTAGCACTTCCGTTCAAGGAGAATGTTCATCGAATATTAAACAGGTCACGTGAAGGAGCCCTTCAACGTTTCAGATCCCTGGAAACATGTCTTGCAGCTAATAATAAACTTCATGACCAATACTCTTCGTGAATTGAGGACTATCTGCACCAAGGTCATATGAGCGGAGTCGTTTAAGACGTTGAAGACGTTGATAAAATGTACCGGCAGATAAGGGTAACGGAGTTAGACTCTAACTATCAACTGATTTTCTGGCGTCAGCATCCTACTGATTCTCTTAAGATGTTTCGCCTGAAAACAGTGACTAACTGAAAAGACACCAACATTTTGCGAACATGACAATGAAGAAGCGTTCAAAAATTCCATCTTGGAGCCCAAATACTTTGCGATAGAACCCTTAGAGTTTCTTCTAAGAACTGAGTTGGAGTTTCAAAAGGCATTGAGTCCCGTCCTATTAAGCTCATTAGGTGATCCGGAGGCAAGCCGTTTTCAATGACGACTTCTTTGTAATTGAAGATCTTGAAGATAAAATCGAGGCTGTGGGAGCTATTTTTCAGGAAGTGTATAGGGTGAATGAAAGCATTCGCCCAAACTATGCCCAAACTACGCCCAAACTACGCCCAAGCTACGCCCAAACTACGCTCTACTCCATCTTTTCTATCTACGAAATGACATAACGTAAGGCGAACCGAGAACAGAGGCTTTACCCTGTTCAATGACGAAAATTTGGCAAACGCAGCGAAGTTTATCTAGTCGCCTGTTAATCTCAAAGGTGGAACTCCATATCATCTTCGGCTCAATAAACAAAAAGTCAGTGGGATTCGATGTTCCGTGTTGGATATGCATGGTACAACGACATTTACCCTCTTAAGCTGTGAACATATTTTAAGGCACACTGTTCAACAACGCGCGAATAACGCATATAACACAGTGCGGTGGAAGACAGTGCCACAGTGGCCTTCCTAATCCTCATTCTCTCTCGAAAAAAAAGAAAGGACAACACCAATCCGGCGAATCTCCGGTCGATATGTCTCCTACCGAGTACCAGCAAGTTATTCGAAAAGAGTCTCAGTTGGGCTCTCTTTAAGTGGGCTGAGGACAGTAAGACAATACAAGAGACCCAGTTGACATTAAGGCGGGCCATGACACTATTCATGCCGCCTCCAAACTGGTCTCTGATATACGATGGAACAAAAGCCAAAAAGCAGTGCACAGGTGTGGTTCACGGGTCTGGTTGATTTAGAGAAGGCTTTAGAAAAAGGACGGGCCCAGTGGCGCGATGGTTAGTGCGATGAACTAACGCGTAGAAGGTCTGGGTTTGATTTCCAGCCGTAGCAACACCTAAATGATTTTTCACTGGTCCTCCTCTCGTGATTGTCTGACTTATCATCCAAGTAGTATCAATTGTCGGGAATAGATTTTCTCAAATTCGCCGTTCGGAGTCGGCATAAAACAGGAGGTCCCGTTATTCTGTAAGAAGAACACATGCACACATATAAGATAGAAGGCCTCTAACTAACTAGACTTGGCATAGGTAAGTAAAACACTGTCAGCTTGAACGACTAAGGAGATCCTATACTAGACCCTGCTCATGCCAATCCTGCACTATGGTGCTCAAACGGTTGTAGAAATCGTTTTGGAGAGAAAAGTTCTTTGAAAAACATCGGTCTGGATATGGAGAGTTAGACTCAAGCACGAACTATACGAGCTGTACAGCGACATGCCCCTAGCCTAGGACATGTAGAACGAATGGACACCAATACTCCGGCTTGCAGAGTCTTTAATTCCTAGCCAAACGTGTGAAGCTGTAGAGGAAGACATCGCCTTAGGTAGAGCGCACATGTAGAAACCGAGCTCAACGAAGAGCGCAACTAGACTCAGGTAGCTAACGAGCGGGCTAATTGGAGAGTCATGTTGGTTGAAGCCCAGTTGCAGACAGTAGCTTCACTTAAGTAAGTTAGTAAGACATCCTGAGTGCCAGAGCGTTTGTTGTCAAAAGTCGAAATGCAACTACACCTCAGAATTCTTCATGTAAAATGGTCTGCAAGAGTGAGCAGTAAACTTGAGGGTAAACTTCAGCGTATACACCAGCTATTGGATACGTAGTCTTACTCAGGCGATCTTATCTCGTACAGAACAGCCCCTACGGTCGAGATCCTTTGAACTCGTTTGCAGAGGGACATTGACAAAATCCAGAGATAATGTGATGACTGCAAGTAGAAAATCAACTTTTGGAAATCTAAAACTAGCCTGTTTGGGACACCGTTGGCTAGAACCTCAAGTTATGTGGGAACGACCTGGCTCAGCTGGAAATCATGCGATCGCACGGACCGCCACTGGCGAGTAAAAGTGTATGAGAATACCTTAGCATCTGTATGGATCAGTACCTATAGTTTGGCAGTTGGTCTTCTAGCGAGGGCTAGGAACCGTTTGCCCTGACAAGACGATTGTTTTACAGCAACCACCTTGACAACAGGGTAAAGGTGGTTTGCTTCATCATCCTTATCAGGCCAACGATTGGGTCTGGGTAACTGGTGCGGTTGAACGTTGGCCTGAGTCATGTGGAAAAGATTAGGTTGTTTGAGAGGAAGTGTCTTGAAAGCTGCCTTGGAATACACAAAATTATTTCAAGTAGGTCCTATCAAAGATTATAGTCATACAGATGACGCATTTAGAACAAAAAACTGAAACTTTTGTTCAACAGCTTCATGTTCCGGGCGGTGTGCAGGTGCACACATGAGAAACGAGATCCAAACATATGGCGGGCTGTGCCAGAACGACCCGCCATAAAACAGTTTTTCTTATATGCAGGGCGTCATCTGTATGACTTCATAATCTTTGGTCATCTGTATGACTTCATAATCTTTTGGGGCCAACATAAACCTGACAATTTTCTGTTGAAACTCATTCGGGGTTACACGGCAAGAGCGATGGCCTCGAGAAATAGTCTCATCTTTGGGACTTGTTACCCATACTACGAATATTTTGAGAATTCCCGCTTAAGCGGCTACATTCCGCATAAAGCTTTCCTGTATTTGGATTGTAAAGGGCTGATACAGGAAAGATCGGCGCTTCTCCTAATTTACCACGTCTTCCGAGGAAATGTGGAAAGACGGCTCCTATATGACGCTCAATACGCTCAATGCGGAGCAGAAGGCCTGCGGTTTAGCAGAAGTGTGTTCGACTGGAACCGTCGGAGTAGGTTGCAACAGGAGAACCTGTTATGGTGGCTTTTTTTTTTTCTTACTTCATGTTGGTTGAGTTTGGGTTCTTCCTGTGCGTGCCTTTTGAGGTTTGCCAGTAGGCTTATTTGGATTTTATTGTTGTTACGATCTTGAGGTAACCTCAAGTTTCCCAGTGGGACTGGACAAAATCCACCTAAGAATCCTTAACATATCTACTGGAAACCCACATCACAGGATGTGATTCATACTCCAGTAGCAATCCAGACATTACCGTCAATAATGGCAACCTCATGACAGCAACAATGGAGGATGTGGTTGGTGGTGAAAGAATCAATTGGGCAATTGACTCCTTCTCCTCCTATAAATCCCCAGGGGTCGATGGTATTATCCCGATCATGCTACAAAAATCGAAACACCTCGCAACACCATTCTTCCACAAATTGTTGTTGGAAGTCTAAAATGCGGTTACATCCCAAGGTGCTAGCGGAAAGTCTTTACCCCAAAATCCGGCAAGGCCAGCCACACGACTGCGAAGGACTTTAGACCAATAAGTCTTACATCCTTCGTACTAAAAACTCTCGAAACACTAATGGATTTCTACATTCGTGACAAACTCGACCCCCAACACATATCATCGGCACAACATGCCTACACGAAAGGTAAGGGAGTCGAAACGGGACTAAAAACCATCCTTAACCTGATACCGCTTGACCTTTACATGCAAGAATCTGCAGCCCAAAGTGCTCTAAGAATCATCTAGCTCAACTGCTGGAAAACGAACTCATTAGGACATGCTCAAATTCTACACAGATATCTGGGCTCAGCTGTATCCTCTGACTACATGCTATCTCACCAGGACTTTCAAAGACCATTATCCGGCATCTTTCCAAGCAGAGAGGAATGGGAGAGGAACGAACTGGGCACCGGAACCATACCAATCTATACGGATGGTTCGGAAATGGATGTAGTCGTTGGAGCTGGAGTGTTTTCCGAGACACTAAAGCTGAACAGCACTTTTCGTCTCCCTGAGCAAAGCAGTGTCTTCCAGGATAAGATATTGGCAGGAGCAGAGGAAGCCCAAGCCTCCTCAATGATGGCGATAACACCAGATGATATCACCATCTTTATTGACAGTCAGACTGCAATAAAATCCATCTCTGCTGTCGAAATAAAATCGAAACTTGTGAAGCGTTGTCGTACAGAGCTATAGGTTCTTGGCGTCCAACATAATGTTGAGTTCTGCTGTAAAGTTCGTCACTGTATGCCTCTGTGTCCGGGGGGACACAGAGGCATACAGTGACGAAAAAAGGATCTGCCTCCAGCAATGACCAGGCAGACCAGCCTGTTAAGATCTGAATTCTCGGGTGGGACAGAAAACACTGAATATTGCTAAAAAAACAGGTGGTACTCCCTCCCCACCTGTGAAGCTTCCAAAAGGTTGTGGCCTGAGTATGACAAAGCCAGAATCCATAAGCTACTTCGAAGAAACAGGAAATCTGTTTCGATTCTGGTAGGGAATCTAACTGGACACATCTTACTAAAAAGCCACAAACTGAAAATGCATCTTAGCGATGATGGCCTCTGATGATGTAGGCGGTGGTGATGAAGAAACACGAGAGGATACCCTTCACATTCTCTCCCACTGCCTAGGCCTCAGCAAGTTAACAAAGAGAACCTTTGGGAAATACTTTTTCCATGACTTCACGGATCTATCCGATATCCCTCTGTCTAATCTTTTCAGTTTTGCAAGAATATCTGGATGGCTGGAAAGGCAATAATGATGGACAGTAAGGCAATAATGAAGGAACCGACCACACAGGTGGACCCCCATCACAATGGGTCTATATTAACCTGAGTGTGATGAGCATGACGCACACCGACTACCTCATCAACCCACCAACCTAACCTAACCTAACCTAACGATGTGATAATAACGGGTGATCCAAGTAGAGATACTTTTTTCAATAGCCTTTTTTGACAGATCACGTGTGAGTCGTGTCATGCTGTCATGTTATTTTTGTTTAGTATTGTTTGGCATTTCATAATGGAAAGACTTACGCGTGAACAACGTTTACAAATTGTTCAACTTTGTTATGAAAATTCACGTTCTGTGAGGAATGTGTTTCGTGCACTTCGCTCAACTTATGGTCAACATAATCGCCCTACTGAGCGTACTATTCGCAACACCATCACCCATTTTGAGACCCAGCATTCATTATTGGATAATATTCGACCGAATAGACCACGTCCAGCACGCTGTGAAGAAAATATAGCGGCCGTAGCTGAGAGTGTACACGAAGACCGTTTAGAGTCGAGTCGGCGGCGTTCGCAGCAACTCGGACTGACGTATGGAACGACTTGGGGCATTTTACGTCAAGATCTTAAATTGAAAGCGTACAAAATACAGCTTGTGCAACAAATGAAGCCGCTCGACCTTTCCAAGCGACATCGCTTCGCTCTATGGGCTCTTGAAAAGTTCCAAGAAGATCCGACGTTTTCGAGGCAAATTTTGTTTAGCGATGAGGCCCATTTCTGGCTCAATGGGTATGTAAATAAACAAAATTGCCGCATTTGGGACGAAGAGCAACCTGAAGACATTGAAGAACTGCCACTTCATTCAGAAAAAACGGCGGAATCATCGGTCCATATTTCTTTAAAAATTATGCCGGTGCGAACGTAACCGTCAATGGCGACCGTTATCGTGCCATGATAACCGACTATTTGATGCCTGAAATTGAAGCTCGTGATCTCGGCGACATTTGGTTTCAGCAAGACGGCGCCACTTCCCACACATCGCATCAATCAATGGACTTATTGAGAGAACATTTCGGTGAGCACATAATTTCACGTTTTGGGCCGGTCGATTGGCCACCAAGATCGTGTGATATCACACCGTTAGACTTTTTCCTGTGGGGATATGTAAAGTCAAAAGCTTATGCCGACAAACCCGCTTCGATTCAGGCCTTGGAGGAAAACATCACGCGTGTCATTCGCCAGTTACCAGTCGAAATGCTCGAACGAGTGATCGAAAATTGGACTCAACGAATGGACCATCTGCGACGTATCAACGGCCAACATTTGTTAGACATAATCTTCAAAAAATAAATGCCAAAGAATGTTCTTTCAATTGATAATAAACTTTCTCCATTAAATTTGAATTTTCTGTGTTTTTTTCTTTAAAAAAGTAGGGAACCTCGAAATCGATCACCCTTTACAATAAAACAACTCTTGCGATTAGCGCTGAGTGTATATGACCCATCATCGTATTCGATCCACCATCTTGTTAAATAGTGGTAACAAAAACTTTTAAAAAAAATCCCGTCCACCTGTGATTCAAATTTATGGAGGTCCATAGCGACTATTGGAACATAAAATCGTACGTCTAAAGCTCGGTATGGATATGTTTCGGTAATTCTCGTCGGTTTCCGGTCGACTCTTTCTTGAGCCGACTATTTTAGTTGCTTTGCGAAAGTCGCTTCACTTGATCCAGCATTGTATGTTATCATTCCTTTGATTTTCGCAACTGAAAATATTTTGCAAAGTTGATAAAAATGAATTCTAAACAATTTGGTATGCGCCGCAAGGTATGCAGCAAAAAATGTAAAGTTGTAAATTGCGACGTACATGAAAGGTATTTCAAAAAACTTGCTTATGGAATGAATTCGTAGGTACATAGCAGATATACGACGAGCTAGTTCTCGTTTAATGATAAAGGGAATAAGCGGTTGTAGGGAGTTTTCAATTTCACCAACACGTTTTTTAATCCACTGAAATTAATAACAATTACAAAGTTGTCTAGAAAACCGGACGTTGTCATCAGAGAGATAAAAACACATAGTTATGTGATGTCACAACTTAATGGGCAATGAGTCCCTTTGTCAATAGCACAATCAAGCACGTTTTTGGCTGTAAAATAAACGTGATTGGATTAGATCAGATTACCCATGAATAGCCCCGTTTCACTGCTACCCAAAGTGACTCAAATGCTTCATAGTTGCTAAAAATTAAATCGCAAAACGCAACAATGTTTCACAATTCCAACAAAATGATTCTTGACACATTTAAACCCGGCTCTCCCATTAAGCAACATCACACTCTAATCACAACCTCTCGACTCATACCTAGCTAATTGAATTTCCGTAACTTTTACAACTTATTTTCTCAGAATCGTTTCAGCCACTTAGTCCAAATGGGTCATAAATCGAATGGCATTTCCAAATTCACATTTCGTGGGTGTAAATGAATATTGCCAGGGCTATCAAATCTTTAAGATTGCAATTTATCGAAAATCGTTAAACAAATATTTCCAAAGGCTCTATGTGCACTTGGCTTGCGGCATAGTGTAACAATCTCTTGCGGGCGCCAAAAAGTGAATGGAAAATAAATCGCAAAAATTTCAACACCTCTGCAGCTCCCACAATATAATCAGACAAACCAAATGTACATCTAACAAGTTGGAACATAGAAATTCGCACATGGGAACTATAAAAGCCAACAACCGTCGATCAACAGCATCGTCGTCATCCCGGTAAAAGGCCGCGCATCAACAATCTCTCGACAAACCTGTCATTTTATGAGGCGACAATGTTGAGATTACAATTGTGATCTCAAAGCCAGCATAGCCAACAACTCGATTGATACTTAATTTGGGGTCCTTTGCTGGGTTGCTGGCAATCGTTGATCCGTCCGTCGTCGCATCGAATCACTACGCTGCCTGCTCCATCTGGTGTGTGAAAAGTGAAAGGAAAAGGCATTGACGGCGCATAACTGTAATTCAAAATAATAACCCTCGATCTGGGTTAAAGTGTTTGTTTACACTCGAGCGTCGTCGCCAGTGCCAGAGTGATTGGCAGGCTGATGTAGGCCTTATTTGACAGAGCAAATCCATTGATGAGAATGGACAAACACAGAGCCTGCTCTTCAGATGAAGATGGGTCTTGCGACTGGATAAACATATGAAGAAGGCAAACATCCTTCAGGGAGGTAGGACAACATCGTTGGCGGAACACTTGTCTTGACAATTTATTAACATTATTTATCCCCTTCCGATGATTGCCGGTGAAGAGGGGGCTCCAGCCTCTATTGCCAATTAAGGTATCGTTCGGTGGATGTGCGCAACGTTAGACGGGGGCATGTGGATGTGCATTCCTTCCCACTTGTGGTTACTCTCTCATATGCACAACTACGCTTAGTCCGTTAATTTTTGCGGGACACATCGCATGAACGCATCTGCATCCGCATTCGCGTGATGGACACTTCTAAGTAGGCAGGCACATTTCAGGTACTCTTGAGGCGTGCGCGCATGCGCAATATGGCCCCAAACCTTTGTGTGCATATATAAGTATCTACATCCATTGGGGGTCAAGACGTCACGTGTTTACCCGAGCGTAGCTAGAAGATATACTCCTCGGCTTAGGCTAAATAAACAGACTTCGCATTTATGCATCTCTTCATCGTTGGCCAAGGAAATGTGAAAGAGGAGTTAGATGCCCTCGCTGCAAGAACACACTGGAGGAGAATAGCCCAACAGCAGGTGAAGTATGCAAGTCGTTGGCCAGTCGTTGTGTATGATGTGGTTACGTGAAGACTGCTTGGTATGCATCTCATTTGGAGTTGCAGTGGATCTTGGTCGTCGTCGTACCGATAGCTGAGAGAGATTCTTCAAAAGCAAATTGATGTTCAGTTTGGTAATAGCTATGCGTGGTGGTGGTACAGCCAGACAACGACAGCGCGACGTGTCTTTTATGGCGATGTTTTGATTTCACGTTAGGATTCATTTGTCCATGCGGCACAACTTGAAACGGCCAAATGAGCCTCTAATGGAGTGGTCCGGGCTATCGTAGACAAGCTGACGTTTGTGTAGACACAATTCGTATCTTTTCCCATTACGACGACTGATTTACTGCAGGGGCTACTGTTGGAATGGAATGGTAGCCATTTTATGACCAAGTCAGAAGGTCATCGGCGAAAAGTCGTTAAAAGTCGATAAAAGTAGATGGTGTGGCTGGTTAGCGGAAAAAAGTGGGCGATGATTTATTCTCAGTGCAAGATTGTATGGAGTAGTTTTTGAGGTAAAGTGGGACTTTGATGGCATGGGATGTTGAAATAGTCAAAAGCTTCAGCAGGCTGAGCTGTAGAGGTGCATGAAAGTAGCCTCATATTGGGCTTATAACTCGGTGAGACACCACCACATCATGATGCAGTGTTCGTGAAGTGACTCCAAAGAAACTTGTGACTGAATTCTGCAAAAAATTGTAAGTCTGGGATAAATCGACGTTAAACACAACCGGCGATCAAATACATCTTCTCTGTTAAGACTACGAACTGGGCAATCCGCCCATTAAGACTACGAACTTGGTTACCCACCTGCATACACAAGATCTGACCCAGCTCGGTGGAGCAATGGCATACACGATCGCTTGATCCTTAAATCGGAGGTTCGGTCTTCCTTGTCGGCTCGAACCTGAAGGCTGGCTGGTATCTGAAGATTCATCCATATCTTGATCTCATAAGGTTCACGGCTGTATCTTCTCCTCCATTCGCAGACCTCGCATATGGGACCAACAATTCGACAAATAAATTTTCTTTCCTGCTATTGTCTCCGCTGTCCTGCCTGCCCAGCACTCTGCGCCGTAAAAATGGACGGTAGGATAAGGGGCCGGTAGAGCAAACATTCCGACTTTCAGGTTAAGAGTTTTGTTCCCCTATGTTTCGCTCATATGAAGCAGCATGGATTTCCAAGGGTCAATCTTTGTCTCCATGAAGCCGTGGGCTTGATGTTGATTCAGGGACAGATGAACTCATTCACTACCTCAAAACTGTTGCTATCAACGGTGACATTTTGTACAAGCTTGTGCGCCGATAATACTTTTGTTGGTAGCTTTGTCTAGCCATCGTTAGTTACAAGGCCAACGGATTTCGCCTCCTTATTCTTCAATGACCGTAAATGCTTCAACAATGGCGTTTTGGGAGCGAGGGATCATGTCAGTGTCGTCTACGTACCCGAGTAGCTGGATGGATTTGTTGAAGATGATACCTACCCTGCGAAATACCATATATTCCATCAAGAGATTGAAGAAATCGCATGATAGCGCGTCTCCTTGTCAGAATCTGGTAAAAGTTTGGAAAAGTTCAGATGAGCTGTTTCCAAACTGAACGCGATGAAACCGCGATGTCCTCTTAGGTTAGGTGACACCAAAGATTATATAGCCATACAGATGACGCATTGAGAACAAGAGATTGAAGAAATCCCATGATAGCCCGTCTCCTTGTCAGAATCTGGTAAAAGTTTGGAAAAGTTCAGATGAGCTGTTTCCAAACTGAACGCGATGAAACCGCGATGTCCTCTTAGGTTAGGTGACACCAAAGATTATATAGCCATACAGATGACGCATTGAGAACAAACAGCTGAAACTTTTGCTCTCCAGCTTCATGGTCCGTACGGGCGAATGTGCACGTGAACACATAAGCAAAGAGGTCCAAACATATGGCGGGCTGTGTCAGTACGACTTGTTCTTTGCCTTAGCGGAGAAAATTTGGTCTATGGTCGATCTGCCGGGCCGGAAGCCACACTGGGTCGTGCGCCGATAAGTGTGTTGCAGAAAGACTTCAGACATTTACAATCTTTGGTGACACACATGAAAAAGCCATCAAAACTTTTATGGAGAACTCCGCCATCGCTTCTTAAAGCTCGATCGATGTTATCATACGCGTCCTTGAAGTCCTTGAGAAGATTGTGTGCTTCGACTTGTTCTTTTCAAGGACTTGCCTTAGCGGAGAAAATTTGGTCTATGGTCGATCTGCCGGGCCGGAAGCCACACAAGGTCGTGCGCCGATAAGTGTGTTGCAGAAAGACTTCAGACATTCAGAAAGACTTCAGACATTTACAATCTTTGGTGACACACATGTAAAAGCCATCAAAACTTTTATGGAGAACTCCGCCATCGCTTTTTAAAGCTCGATCGATGTTATCATACGCGTCCTTGAAGTCCTTGTAAAGATTGTGTGCTTCGACTTGTTCTTTTCAAGGACTTGCCTTAGCAAGAGAAAATTTGGTCTATGGTCGATCTGCCGGCCGGAAGCCACACAAGGTCGTGCGCCGATAAGTGTGTTGCAGAAAGACTTCAGACATTCAGGGATATACCTCGGTAGTTGGTGGAAGACATGGGATCTCCTTATTTGTAGACGGGACAACTATGGAACTGATATTCTGGATCTTCTGAAGTAACACATCCGCATGAAAAGTTCTACTGGTAATCCGAACCCACTGCCTTTTATTTCTTCAGGTTTTTGATGGCTGCTTTAACTTTTTTTAATACTGGGAGGAAGTGGTATATCTTCGTCCACTAAAGGTTTCCTGTTCCTCTAGTGGGCGAAGAGATGGAGGTTTCTTGTTCCTCCAGTCGACGAAGAGATGGAGGTTTCTTGTTCTTCCAGTAGACAAAGGGCTGCGCTCCCTCCCAGTATTAAAAAAAGTTAAGAACAACAAGGCAGTGGGTTCTGATTACCAGCATGAAGCAGCAGCTGGAAATGTTGCCTAAATGCAGCTGCAATTCTCTGCCAATCAGTGACTTTGTTTCCATTGTTCTTTCAACGTTCCCACTTTGAATTCAGCTGCCAGTTGAATTGACCTTATGCTGGGGGGGGGGGCTCAGAGTACTAAACTTTTGTTCGGCTTGCTTGTTGATTGGACGGATGTTCTCCTTATCGCGAGACTGTTTGAACTCCATGAGCTTGTCTACACTTCTGCTGGTTCGGTACGTGTTTTGCGTCTTTAGTGTTGTCGCGCCTTGAAATGTGCCCCTTTGGTCATCTCTTGTTGGTACTTGTAAATATTATCATACCATGGACATCTTTTCGAGGATGACCGGTAGCCTATGGCCGGTAACCTATGGTGGTTTTGGTTATTTCTCTGATGATATTGCGATACTGTATTCACTTGGTATTAATATGTACACTCTGGCAACCTTCGGCTCACTAAGGCTTCCATCTCTCTTGCTCTTTTTGTCTCTTTTTTCCACCATTCGGAGCCTTTTGCCAGTCGACAGTGGGGCTCGAAATTTGGATCCGACCAGAAAAAAGTTACATTCGACGTGTACTCCTCTGAATGTGTCTACAACCAGGATGTTGATAGCATGCCTCCCATGTATGAGCAGATGGTAGATTGCGTTGGCGGTTTGATCATCTGGAGATCGCCATGTTGCTTTGTGGATTCAAAGCCGTGGAATCCTAATGCTGCTGATAACAATATTACATGCTGCCGCGAAGGCTGTTTAAAGCCATTTTCTCGTCTACTGGAGTCTGTGCTTTCCAACGCCCGTCAACCATGTTTTCCTTACAGATTTTCGCATTGAAGTTCCCTAGTACGCGTTTGACACCGTAATTCCGACGGGTTCGTCCAGGAGGGTGTGAAATTCCTTCTTGATAGGATCTTAAGACTCCTAACAATGAGTGCCGTATAAGGTGTGTGCCCTAGTAGCCCTAGTACGACTCTAATATCGAATTCCGGAGGGTCTTCGTCCAGGAGGTTGTAAAATTCTTCATTGATAAGATCTGCAACTCATCGGTAAGGTCGTGAGCACATATAAGGCATTGTAGCTCTAGTACGATTTTGAGATCGTATTCCGGACTGGCTTGATCCAGGCTATCGTAAAATTTCTCCTTGATAGGATCATCAGACTCATCAATAGGTGCATGTGCACATATAAGTCGGATGTTGCATTTTAGCGCCCTAGTACGATTTGGACATCGTATTCTCGAAAGGCTTCATCCAGGATGTCGTAAAATTCCTCCTCTGATAGGATCATCAGACTCATTAATAGTGCCGTGTGAATGTATAAGGCTGATGTTGCATTTTAGTTCCCTAGTACGATTTTGACATCGTATTTCCGAAAGGCTTCATCCAGGATGTCGTGAAATTCCTCCTTGATAGGATCATCAGACTCATTAATAGTGCCGTCTGCATGTATAAGGCTGATGTTGCATTTTAGTCCCCTAGTACGATTTTGACATCGTATTTCGGACAGGCTTGATCCAGGATGTCGTAAAATTCCTCCTTTGATAGGATCATCAGACTCATTAATAGTGCCGTGTGCATGTATAAGGCTGATGTTGCATTTTAGTCCCCTAGAACGATTTTGACATCGTATTTCCGAAAGGCTTCATCCAGGATGTCGTGAAATTCCTCCTTTGATAGGATCATCAGACTCATTAATAGTGCCGTCTGCATGTATAAGGCTTATGTTGCATTTTAGTCCCCTAGTACGATTTTGACATCGTATTTCGGACAGGCTTCATCCAGGATGTCGTAAAATTCCTCCTTTGATAGGATCATCAGACTCATTAATAGTGCCGTGTGCATGTATAAGGCTGATGTTGCATTTTAGTCCCCTAGTACGATTTTGACATCGTATTTCCGAAAGGCTTCATCCAGGATGTCGTGAAATTCCTCCTTTGATAGGATCATCAGACTCATTAATAGTGCCGTCTGCATGTATAAGGCTGATGTTGCATTTTAGTCCCCTAGAACGATTTTGACATCGTATTTCCGAAAGGCTTCATCCAGGATGTCGTGAAATTCCTCCTTTGATAGGATCATCAGACTCATTAATAGTGCCGTCTGCATGTATAAGGCTGATGTTGCATTTTAGTCCCCTAGTACGATTTTGACATCGTATTTCGGACAGGCTTGATCCAGGATGTCGTAAAATTCCTCCTTTGATAGGATCATCAGACTCATTAATAGTGCCGTGTGCATGTATAAGGCTGATGTTGCATTTTAGTCCCCTAGAACGATTTTGACATCGTATTTCCGAAAGGCTTCATCCAGGATGTCGTAAAATTCCTCCTTGATAGGATCCTCAGATTCATGAATCGGTGTGCACAAATAGGGCTGATGTTGGCTGCCAGTTGAATTGACCCTAAGCTGAAGCACCTTAGCTGTGGCTCAGAGCACGAATCTCTTGCTTGGCTTTGTTGTAGATTGGAAGGATTTTCTTCTTTTTGCGAGGCTCTTCGAATTCCCTGAGCTTGTCTATCCTTCTCCTATTTCGGTACGTGTTTTGCGTCTTTGGCAAAAGTCGCTCTGATGCGGATTAAAGCCATGCGATCACTATAAGGCTTAAGGTCAATTTTTTTTGACTTAATTCGGCTACCACAACGAATCCGCATCCTATAAAATGAGCAGTCTTGGGTGTCAGCTTGTAAGTGTATTCCTGATCCTGTCCAACATATTTCCTGAATCTCAGTAATGTCTGGCCTGTGTTGCACGTGGACAGATTTAAGTTTTTGAGAAGCCCTCGAGGTGTACAGCGTGTGTACGTTCCAATTGCGTACTTTTGAAGTCGTTAAGCATGGACGTTCAGAGTTTGGTGAATATTTGGAGGTATCCGTTGTCCCAGGTTGTTAAATCTCTCAAAATTAGCAATTTTTCGACTTGGTAAGGAAGTTACCCTGACGGTATTACTACCAATCTGAAGGGACAGTTAAAATTTATTAGATACCCCTGAGTTAACGGGACCACCAGTATCATCTACGAGATTGCCTGTTGCCGTTGGCCTTTCTGGTTTTATGCCATCATCCCTCTTCAAGGTTCCTGACTAATACTTGAGATTCCTCGATGACATGTTGTCTAAACATGTCGAAGCAGCTCATTAAGGTTATTCATGGGACTGTAGACTCCAGTGTTGACTTCATCTCAGGAGTCCTTCCGCAGCTGCCTTTGGATGGAATACGTGACTTAATGTGAGTACACGTCTTCCCCTCGATTAAGATGATATAAGGTCAAGGTACTAACAACTGAGCGTTCTCCACGAGAAGGTGGAGCGACGGAGATGGTAAGCATCAGCTGGGTAAAAGCTCAAAGTTTGACATGATCGGATTCCTTGCCATTTTACCGCCTGACTAACTCCTAAGATTCCTTAGGGACTTGTTGTCTGAACATGTCGCTGGTGCTCATTCATATTGCTCACTTTGTCCACCATAACTGAGTTACGTGTCAGAAATGCCTATAAAAAAAGATATCAATGCATCATTGCAGGAAGCAGGTCCACGCAGATACTTCATGCTTTTCTAAATTATTTAAATTTCGTTAAAAAGTCCTTGCTACACTCAAATCCTCATTACTCTTCTTCGCTTATATCAACATAAATTAAATTTTAAAGCCCCAAGAGGCCATCTGTCATCCTACCGAATGACGAAACACTATAAGACCGTATTAAATTGGCAGGTCTTTCAAAAAGCGATCATCATTCACTCTCCCCTCCCCCGGTTTTAGATGCCAAGCTCCCTCTATATCAGGATATGTCAGGTGAGATTAATCATTTTGGCAAAGTGAACGAGACACTCGTACTCTCGCAAACAGATTTTCAGTTTTTTTTTTTTTATAAAAATAAATCCTCACACATCCATGAGCCGCGACAGTGATGATGGCAACCCTAAGATCACACGATCAGCCGCACTCACACTCACACTCATTTACACATAACAGTATATTTAGCAGATGACAATGTCTTGCATTATTAATCTTTGCCTGTTCATTTGCGATATAATTGCATTCGTTGAAAGATCACCAAGGATCCCAACCAAAAGATCTCTTCAGAGCAACCGAGATTCTTTTGATCAGGACGGAAGGGAGGCGGTACACTGTTCATCGTGCCACAACAACATTCCGCTCAGTAAATCATCAAAGCGAACTATGCGTGCCATAGTGTCGGATAAATTCGCTAAATTTATAGTCGAAAACATTAACAAATTGCGACACGTCTCTTGGGAGCAAAATCTATCGCCTATAGAGCTGAGAGACTAAAACCAGCCCCAAAGCAACCAACCACCTCTTGCGGTATATAGCCTCTATACGACTTGTAGGACGTGACGCCGAAGAAGAAGAACCTTCCCTCCACCGAATTGTAAACATTTTGATTCCTCGAGTGTTCTTCTGGTTCGTGCGCGTTGCTGCTGCACTCGAGGAGCAGACTAGAGCAGGGCGGAGGGCGTCCCAGTCGCGCATATCTTTTGCATAAATTTAGCGTTTGTGTTCAATGTCACAATGAATTTATCGCATAATTAAATGCCATTAATATCCGTCCGAAAGAGACTTGTCCGCACAGAGATTCATAGATTCCCTCTTGCGGTTTAGGTGTGATGCGACGAGTCGCAGTGCTGAAAGGACATGTGTACGAGACATACGGCGCGGAGAAGGTGTTGTAGTGCTGGGACAACTGGGAAATGTATTTCACACAGTAGCCGAGACATAAATACACCGTGTGCTGAGACTGTGATGGATGTCATTGCGTCGTCTGACACTTGAGTGGTTTGTGATCCTTTTTTTCGCACCCGAAAATATCTTAATTCGACAAAAATAAGTAAAGACTCCCTCTAACGTGAAAAATGCAAAAATACAATGTTGCCAGGGGGAAAATCGTGAACGGAAAACGTTATTTCAATGTTAAGTGTTTGGCAATCACCAGGTAGGGCATGTGAGGTTAGGCACGTGCTCTTAATTTTTGATGCCTTCAAAAGGTGGTTAGAGTCTAGCTTGCAGGGGCAACTACAGATGGAATTGTTTTTGCTTACTTGGTTTGTTACGCAGGTTCAATTGATTCGAGGTTTCTGACAGAAATTTAATATTTCCTTGTCACGTTTGACTATCATATGAAGGAATTCGACAAAATTTTTCGTCAATTTCCAGAAAAAGGAATTTTCCTACAGTTCTTAACCATCCAAACTTGTACCTACAAAAAATACATTTTTCTGGCGCAACAGGCTCGTTAGTACCCAGAGACTAGCTTTCTCATAACCAATCATGAGTGCGAGTGTTTTTCTTCCACGATGGCGGAACCTCAGTTTTATGCCGACTTCGAACGGCTAAGTTGAGATAAGATTTCCTTGACAATTGACACTACTCGGATGTTTTGTTAGATCATCACGAGTGGAGGGCCACGGAAAAATCATTTAGTTGTTGCTACGGCTAGGAATCGAACCCAGACCTTCTGCGCTGCAGCTAATCGCACTAACCATCGCGCCACTGAGTAAAATTTTACCCAAGTCGGCATTTTGAAATCTTGAACTACGAATGTTAAAGGTACGTCGAAATAAATGGGCTTCCAGTAGGGACTTTCGAACTTTGACAGTTGATAGCGGCCATTTTGTTACAGCTTCATGCGTCAGATTGCTTACTTACTTACTTACTTAAGTGGTGCTACAGTCTGGAATGAACCTGGGCCTCAAGCAACATGCTTCTCCAGTTAGCCCGGCCAATAGCTAACTGCCTCCAGTTGTGCACTCCAAGTTGCTTGAGGTCTGTTTCTACTTGTGCGCGCCACCAAGGCGAGGTCTTCCTCTACAGTGTCCGACGTCTGGCTGGGAATCGAGGACTCTGCGAGCCGGAGTATTAATGACCATTCGTTCCAATGTCCTAGCCATCTTAAACGTCCAATGCGGAGTTTTTTGAAAAGGGGCATTTCGCTGTACAGTTCTTGGTTGAATCTTCGTCTCTATACCCCGTCAACGCAAACGGGACCGAATATTTTTCGAAGAATTTTCCTCTCGAATCGACCAAGGATTTCTTCATCCGCTCTTGATACGGTCGATTCTTTAGCGCCGTAAAGCAGGATTTGGATGATCAGGGTCTTATATAGGATCTCCATAGTAGTTCGAGTGAGGGCTTTAAGAATAAATTACCTTCTTAGCCCGAAGTAGCAGCGGTTACATATATACATTTTTGGCACAACGGAATCATATGTACCCAGGGCCCGACTTTCTCACAACCATTCATGACTCCGAACGTGAATTGAAGAAACAGCGGTTGGCAAGTGTAGTTCTTCGTTAAATTTCTGACGAGATGTTGTTGTCAGAGTATATAGCGGTACCGAAGTAGACAAAGTCCAGTACTACCTCATGCTATATCAGTCAATGGTGACGTTTCGTCCAATTCGTCGATGTTGTGTGTCCTTTCGTGTTGACAGCATATACTTAGTCTAATGGAGCAGCGAGATTTCTCCAACATCATTATGCTCTGACGAAGGACTCTGGGCGGTTTACCAAAACTAGACACGGCTCTGTATACTTCGTTTCTAGAAATGCTGTCGTATGCGGCGGGTGGGTATCGAGTTGGACTCCTTGGATTTTTTGTAAAGTTCTCACGAAGTGTGAAAATTTGATCGGTTATGGACTTTCCTGGCCTAAAACCACACTGATAAGGGCTGTTCAGGTTGTTGGTAAACGGTTTCAGGCGTTCACATATAATGGCAGATGGGTTCTTGTATGCGATGTTGAGGAGACTTATGCCTCTGTAGTTGGTGCAGTTAAAGGGTTTCCTCTTGTATGGATCGGGCAAACCATTTTTGAGGTTCCATTCTTCGATCATATTTTCTTATGACCAGATTTGGCTTAAGAGTTGGTGGATATTACTTCTCAAGCCATCTCCGCGGTTTTTTAACGCTCAGCGGAAAGGCCGTCATTTCCGGCAGTCGTATTAAGCTTGAGTTAAGATATTGCTATCCTCACCTCACTCGGGTCGGGTGGTTGGCAGTTTTAGCTGTCGTTGCCAGGAATGAATGGTTCGTTCTACCTGACAGCGGAATGTTGTTCGTCATCGCCGTTTACCGGTCTGCTGAAGTGGTTCTTCGATATCCTCAGCATCGACTAGGATATTTCCTTGATAATCTCGACGGGGCTCCGTTCGAGCCTTGTATCCTTGGCTTTGACGTTTTACACTTTGGTAAAACTTTTGAGTATCGTTCCTGGAGTGCCACCTCTCTTTAATCTTAATCGCGCGCATTTCTTTCTCTTTTTTCTTCTTTCTGAAAAGCCTGTGATCTTCCCTTCTTTTCTGCCTATAAAGCTCAGTGGCAGCTTTCGTCTTCACCTGCAGCTTAGCCTTTAGGCCTCGTTCCTATCTGCGAGCAACTATCGGTATTCCCCATCTAACCATCAGTTAGCCTAAGTCCGTTACCAGTCGTGTTGTCGTATAGGCTATGTTTTCCGAAAATACTTCTAAATATGCCTCCTCTTCCTACCTCTTCATTAAAATCTCCTAAGCACGATTTTAGCATCGTACTTCGGTAATCGCTCATAGGTTTTGTCGTAGAGCTCATAGAAGCAGTCCTTAGCTGTATCATATTTTTCCTCCGTTGGGGCGTGAGCTCATATAAAGCTAATGTTGGCGAATTTGGCCTTGATGCGGATCGTTACAATGCGTTCGCTAATGTCTTGGAAACATAAGACTTCTTGCCTAAGTCTGGCACTTATAACAAATCCGCATCCGAATAGTCGCTGTTTCTGCTCACTTTAACACGGTCCGTAGTAGATGTCACAGTTTTTCATCCTCTTCTTGCACGGCCTATCCCATCGTATTTCCTGGATGGCAGTAATGTCTGCTTTATAGCAGTTTAGGGCTTCCGCTAGTTATTCCCTTGCACCTCTTCTGTTTAATGTTCTCACATTCCAGGTGCAGATTTGAAAGTCGTTGTCCCTTTATTCGTTTGGCATGGTCGTCAACAAAGAAATCAGTCCTTTCCAAGGCTGCTAAGTATAAATGGATGATTCGTAACAGTTTTTTTTTTAAATGGGTGGATAGTCAACCCAAAGCACAACCCCCATCCTGGAGGGCCAGTTCCAATTGATTATATACCCCTAGGACACGGGGCCATCAGTATCCAGTACGGGATTGAGCGCTGCCGTTGGCCTTTTGGTTCATCCGCCACCATCTGTGTTCAAGAGGCGTGACTTACTCTTGAAATTCCTAGACAACCTGTCGTCCGAATATGTCCATGCAGTCTAGGTCTAGTCTAGGTTCGCCTGGGACAGCAGGATGGGTGTTCATTCTGTACCATTCTCACCTGGCTGTTTATGGTGTTGCTGAATGATTGAATGTCACTTGTTCAAGTTGTTTTGCCAAACCACGATGGACGATATGTCGTGTCCATCAACACGTGCGAATGTTTTTTTTTTTTATCGAAATGGGTCTTCTTTTCGGGCAACGTTCCACGGGCTTCGTCGATTTTACGGTCGCCATAATCATCCTACCGACAGGACTATTCGCAATGTGGTGGAAAAATGTGGGTCCAATGGATAAGCAAACGATAAACCAACACCCATACGTCGACGAAATGCAAAATCTGCAGAAAACATTACGGATGTCCATGAGAGTGTGCAGAAGCATCCAAGGCAGTCGCTTACAAAAACTCGATCTTACGCAGACCACAACTTGTCAAACTGTGACTCGAGCCTGCACTCGTACAAAATTTACCTGACCTATGAGCTAAAGGTAAACTATCATAGGGAACGACGTGTATTTGCTGAATGGTCTCTGGGTCAGTTGGAAACTGACCCTAATTTTCATCGAAAAATCATCTTTAGCGATGAAGCCCATTTTTGGATCAATAGGTGATTCAGCAAACAAAATTGTCAAATTGGGACGACACCGATCCACATGAGATCCAAGGGCATTCAATGCATCCCGAAAAGTCACTGTTTGGTGTGGATTTTGGGCTGGCGGGGTTATCGGTCTAAATTTCTTCGAGAACGAAGGTGGTCAGGTCATCACTATCAACAGTGACAGCATGTCACTGCGATATGTGACACTCGGCTCCTACTCCATAATCGAAATTCTACCCGAGCGATTGCAGGATGGTCATCTCATGTGGAGGTGATGTGAAATATCCACCAAATACGTGCAGTTTGACCCCGTTAGGCCCGGTGTTTCAGTACTGGATTAACTCTGAATTAATCCAGAGTTAACTCACCCTGGAACAAATTTAATCCAGACTTAACTCATGGAACAGTTTTTCAGTGCTGAACTAAATTTAACTCTGTGTGCGGTGATTTAATTTGGTAGCACTTATGATTTTTCTACAAGGTGGCGCAAAAGCAATCCTCCTACCAGAAAATGCTATAAATTTTGCGATTGGCCCCTAATGTCAGTTCTGTTTTGACATTTGTGTAGTGAACACATGCGAAATACACGTTAATAAGAGAGAGACCATTTTAAAACTCTTCTCAACTCAGTACAGATATCAGCATCCCCACAATATGCTGCACCCATGATAGTTGATGTTTTTTTGGATGAACCGTTTACGGTGGCTGAAGTGGATTTCGTTATTGGGAACTCCAAG
Source organism: Rhingia rostrata (assembly GCA_949824845.1). Classification (NCBI taxonomy): domain Eukaryota; kingdom Metazoa; phylum Arthropoda; class Insecta; order Diptera; family Syrphidae; genus Rhingia; species Rhingia rostrata. Next base: position 15,958,141 of record OX463757.1, on the reverse strand, counting down.
GATAATAAAGCACCAGGAAATGATCGCATTCCTTTTGAATTCTATAAGAATTCCACATTGGAATTCCGATCAGCTCTTACCATGGAATTCAACCGAATTTTCGAAACAGCTGATGTGGCATTGGCTTTCCAGAAAGCGATTATTTTTCCACTTCATAAAAATGGAAACTACGACGACCCAGCAAACTATAGAGGGATTTTGTTTCTTAACACATCTGCCAAACTGTTTGCTAGTTTACTTTTTAGTAGAATTACCGACTGGGTGGAAAATAAGAAGATTCTCTTGGAGTTTCAAGCGGGTTTCAGGAGAAATTATTCAACGGTTGACCAAATATTTTCGCTGATCAACATAAGCGAAATTTATAAAAAGAAGAAAAAAAAGCTTTACGCGTTTTTTGTAGATTTTCGAACTGCTTTTGATTCGATTCCGCGTGAAATGCTTTTATACAAGCTCTATAAATATAAAGTCTCATCCAAGGTGATAAACGTGATAAGAGCTATGTATAAAAATAATTCTGCTCATATTTGGGATGGCAGCCATTTGTCGGAAGAATTTGAGACAACAATGGGTGTCAAACAAGGATGCGTCCTAAGTACATTGCTATTTATTTTGTACATAAACGACATTACTGAGTACGTTAAAGGAGGAATCCAACTAAGTGGAACTCAAATTCCAGCACTAATGTTTGCAGACGACATCGTATTTCTTGCGGATACAGTAGATACCATGCAGTTAATGATAAATAGGCTAGATTCTTATTTCAGAACTTGGAATTTGACAGTTAACTTAGAGAAGTCAAAGATGATGAAATTCAGAGATGGCGGAGGAAGATATGCTCAAAATGAAAAATGGATATTTCAAGGGGAGCAAATCGAAATCGTCAAGCAGTATAAGTATCTTGGAGTTGTGATTACCCCCAACTTGAACATGAACATTCACCTTAAGATTAAACTTGCAGAAGCTAAAAGGGCAATTTGTGCGGTTTGGGGAAAGTATATAAATAATAAAAATATCTCGCACATATCTAAACAAAAAATATTTCGGGCTTCAGCAACTTCGATCCTCCTATATGCATCGCAAGTTTGGGGATACTGCTCATTTGAAGTCGTAGAAAAATTTTTACGGTTTTTTATCAGGAGAATTTTTAGATTACCGAGTAGCTGCCCCAACTACATGATATACTTGGAAACGGGAGTGGCACCACTTTTGCTGAATACACTCAAATTCCATGTCGATTATATCATAAAAGTCATGGCAATGAATTCAGAACACCTACCCAGAATAGTGATTTCCTCAATGCTACGATATAAAGTCAAATGTGTTCAAGAGTGGCAAGTTCTAGGATTGGAATGCGGTTATGACTTTTCAGTTAGACCAAACGATCAATCGAGTCTACTAAAACAAAAATTTAACGACTTATTGGAGAAAACGGGCCGACGAATCTACGATACTTTAGTAAACGAAGCACAGTCATCGCAATACAGAGCTTACTATAGTCGATTGGAGCATCATTTACAGTCTAGGACATATTTTTTGATCAGCAATTCCACTGATAAGATAAGCACAATCTTTAAAATAAGAGGAGAACTTCTTAATCTAAATTTTATACCGCACCGTGCCGAACTACCAATTTTATGAAACCTGTGCAACCTAAAGGAGCGTGAGGATGTTTTCCACTTCATCGCGAGATGTCCCGTACTAAAAGAATTTCGCTTCATTTTCTTTGGTGTACAGGTGCTTGATTTAGACGAAGCAATGAGTATCCTTAATGGCGAAAGAGGTTGGGACCTTCTGTACAACTATACACTAAACGCAATGCGGTACAGAAATTTTATAATAGATGAAAGCTTTTAACTTCAGCACATTAAGAACTGTCTTTGTTTTTTTCTAATTTATATGTGTAAAATCTAAAATTAAACAAAATAAAATAAATATCTAAGTAAATAATGTCAAACTGGTAGACGGCTCAAAAGCCAAACCATAGAGACTAAGATTGTATGAAATATGAAATAAGAAAGAAATAAAAAAAGTCGATTTAACTTACTTTTTTTTACACGTTAATAAACAATGTAACGCTACACTGCTCCAGAACGCGGAATATTGGTGAATATTTATCGGAATATTTGAGCAATAATCGGTCGGTGACTTTGGCACAACGTGAATTTCGTCGCAGATTTCCTAGCCGTCCAACGCCTACTGGTGAAACACTGCGACGCTTAGCCGCTCGCCTCGAAGAGACTGGCACAACACGAGATGCTGCCAGGCGTGGCAGACCCCGGAGTAGCCGTTCTGCAGAGAATATTGCTGCTGTAGCCGAAGATGTCATGGAAGCGCCGTCGACATCGACCAGACGACGTGCCACGCAAATGGGTATCAGTCGACGGTATTTACAGCGAATTTTGGTACAAGTTTTGAAGATGTTTCCGTACAAAGTCCAGACGGTGCATCAGCTGTTAGCTGCTGACCGCCAATCGCGTCTAACATACGCTCAAGCCATCCTTAATCACCACCAAGAGGAAGATGATTTTTCATCAAAAATAATCATGAGTGATGAGGCCCATTTCCATCTTATCGGGTACGTAAATAAGCAAAATTTACGCTGAAAATCCGCGTGTAACCCACGAAGAGCCATTACTTACACCCGCTCAAAGTCACTGTATGGTGTGCTGTTTTCGCTGGAGGAGTCATCGGAACTTTGTTCTTCGAAGACGTCGCGGGCCAAACGGTTACTGTGAATGGTGAGCGCTACAGAGCAATGATCAACGAGTTCTTTTTGCCGCAACTTGATGAATTGGGATTGGAAAATATGTGGTTCCAACAGGACGGTGCAACGGCACACACTGCACGTGCCACAACCGATATGCTGAAGGATGCATTTTCCGGGCGCCTAATCTAACGTTTTGGCGATTTGCACTGGCCAGCAAGATCGCCTGATTTGACCGCTCCAGACTTCTTTTTGTGAGGCTTTTTGAAGTCGCGGGTTTATGTCAACAAGCCTCAGACTCTTGCAGCTCTTAAAGACAATATCCGTCAAGAATGTGAGCACCTATCGCCGGAAGTTTTGGCCAAAGTGATGGAAAATGCCATAAAAAGGGCTCAAATGACAATCAACTGTGGCGGCGGCCATTAACATGACATCATATTCTCGACTTGATGTAAAAAAAATTAAAAGACCAAATAAAAATAATCCACAAGAAGAATCAAAGTTTTTCTTTTTTTTTAAATTACAGCCAAAAAACATCGGAAGGTTATTGTTGCGCCACCTTGTAAAGGGTGATCCATTTCGAGGTTCCCTAACTTTTTAAAGAAAAAAACACAGAAAATTCAAATTTAATGGAGAAAGTTTATTATCATTTGAAAGAACATTCTTTGGCATTTATTTTTTGAAGATTATGTCTAACAAATGTTGGCCGTTGATACGTCGCAGATGGTCCATCCGTTGAGTCCAATTTTCGATCACTCGTTCGAGCATTTCGACTGGTAACTGGCGAATGACACGCGTGATGTTTTCCTCCAAGGCCTGAATCGAAGCGGGTTTGTCGGCATAAGCTTTTTATTTTACATATCCCCACAGGAAAAAGTCTAACGGTGTGATATCACACGATCTTGGTGGCCAATCGACCAGCCCAAAACGTGAAATTATGTGCTCACCGAAATGTTCTCTCAATAAGTCCATTGATTGATGCGATGTGTGGGAAGTGGTGCCGTCTTGCTGAAACCAAATGTCGCCGAGATCACGAGCTTCAATTTCAGGCATCAAATAGTCGGTTATCATGGCACGATAACGGTCGCCATTGACGGTTACGTTCGCACCGGCATAATTTTTAAAGAAATATGGACCGATGATTCCACCGCCCCACAAACCACACCAAACCGTTGTTTTTTCTGGATGAAGTGGCAGTTCTTCAATCTCTTCAGGTTGCTCTTCGTCCCAAATGCGGCAATTTTGTTTGTTTACATACCCATTGAGCCAGAAATGGGCCTCATCGCTAAACAAAATTTGCCTCGAAAACGTCGGATCTTCTTGGAACTTTTCAAGAGCCCATAGAGCGAAGCGATGTCGCTTGGGAAGGTCGAGCGGCTTCAGTTGTTGCACAAGCTGTAATTTGTATGCTTTCAATTTAAGATCTTGACGTAAAATGCGGCAAGTCGTTCCATACGTCAGTCCGAGTTGCTGCGAACGGCGCCGAATCGACTCTCTACGGTCTTCGTGTACACTCTCAGCTACGGCCGCTACATTTTCTTCACAGCGTGCTGGACGTGGTCTATTCGGTCGAATATTATCCAATAATGAATGCGAGGTCTCAAAATGGGTGATGGTGTTGCGAATAGTACGCTCAGTAGCCGATTATGTTGACCATAAGTTGAGCGAAGTGCACGAAACACATTTCTCACAGAACGTGAATTTTCCTAATAAAGTTGAACAATTTGTAAACGTTGTTCACGCGTAAGTCTTTCCGTTATGAAATGCCAAACAATACTAAACAAAAATAACATGACAGCATGACACGACTCACACGTGATCAGTCAAAAATGGTTATTGAAAAAAGTATCTCTACTTGGATCACCCGTTATTATGCTGTCGAAAAGTTATCGAAATGCATGGAATCTGTGACAATTCAGTTATCAGCTGTTTGGTTTCTTTTTCCCCAAACAAATGAAAATGCTTTTGTTGCGATCTTACAAATCTTTTTCTTCCTAAAACAGTCAAACTCAATGTTTAGACCAGTTTTGAGTCGCTGGGTTTCTGAATTTAAATATATCGCACACGTGTTTAGTTTCTAAAAATTCGATATAAGTTCCACAGAAATGGAATTGAAATTAATTGCTTGTTTGGTATTAAGTCATCTGTCAAAAACATCTGACCATTTAATCCCAGGGTTAACTCACCAAATTTACTGGGTTAACTCGTAGTTAACTCTGGATTTAAGTTGACCGTAAAACTACTTTTTCGAGTTAACTAGAGTTTAAACCCGAAACTAGGGTGATCTCGTACTGAAAAACTGGACCTAAGACTTTCTCTTGTGGGGTTTGCTGATGCCAAAGGTATATGCGGGCCCTCGAACCCAACATAACCCGTGATATTGGTCAAATTTAGCCTCACTAATGAGCAGTAATAATGGAAAATTATATATTTCGGATGCCCGCCACCCAGAGAATTCGCTGCGGACATGCTATATTCCATACATAATGCTATGTCACACTTTGTTTTATTTAAATTCAAAAATAGAAAGCGTTTAACGAAATCCCCTTTACATGAATGATCCAAAGAACCAAAATAAAACAGGAATTCCTTCATTGCTTTGCGGGTCTAAGCTTCTTGCTTACCATATGCTCAGCCCAACTTGTCACACATACTGTAACCCAACAAACTTGAAACCTAGCGAAAACTTTTATCATTGCATTCGCCAACTTACTATCCACCAAACTATCACGATCGGTGCAACATGGTATTTAAAATTCCAAACGCGTTTGTATCCACACCGGATTCAGAGCAATACCTCTGAGAGGAATTTCAAAATCAATCTCGAACTCAAGTTTTCTGCAAGTTAGAGTACGAGTACGAGTGTTGCATTCACCATTGCAGTACAGTGGCATGAAAGGAAATGTTGCATTGCAATGCGCGAATCTCTTGCGGGAATTACTTTAATTTACTTGGAATCGCTCAAAGTGTTCTATTCGCACAAGTGAGATGGCATGTACAAAAGGATGTCAGATACATTGTTGCGTAAAAGATGATCTGCACTGGTTGTCATGGGATTTGAAGAGAAAATGTAATTTTTATCATGACAAATATAACACGGGCATACATAGTTGTTATGCAACATTTTGTGCGACTAAGAGATGAGAAAAAAACATGCAAATGGAAGATGCAACAAAACGAACCCGTTTTTATGTGGCATGTGTTTCCGATGTCATCATATTCTGCATATTATTTGGATATATGTCATGTCTTTTCTTTGCAAAAAAATCATTGTTAGGGGAGTTAGAAGTTATTTTTCTATACTATGCGCCGCAATGTATGCAGCGAAAAATGCAAATTCATAAATTATGGAGTAACCAAAAACATTTTGGAAAAAATTAGTAATGGGATAAAAGCACGTTTACGATGCACATAATTTACGTAAAAGGTTTGGCACATGTACAGTAAGACTGGACGAGGGGAGACAATTTCGTTCTTACTGGTGTCGGATTTGACAGGACACAACAGGTTAACTCAGAGTTAACCCAACAACTTTGGTAAGTTAACTTGAAATTATCTGTCTTAATTCTAAGTAATCTTAGCGCCGCAAACCTAAATCATCTCTTGCTACCTCTCGTGTTTTAGTTGGGTAAGTGCGGATATTGTTGGCGTACTGAGAACTTAACTATGCCATCCTCCAAAGACGCAGACTAGAAGTGATTCTTTAAGGTTCTTCTCTGTAATTGCTAACATGTGCCAGTTTTACATATATGAAAAGGTGGTAGGCATGGATTTAAACTTCTTGAAAATTTTCAATATCTGGCGAGAATGTGAATTTTTCACACTGCTACGTAAATCGTAAACCGTTGTTACAAAGCAAACAAAATACCCTCGGAATGGATTGCTGACTGACATTCATATCTGCACCTCGTATGCGAGAGAATTTAATAGAAGAGGTGCAGCCATAAATCTAGCCGAAGCCCTAAGCTCCTTCAAGCATACATTACTGCCATCCAGGAAATACGATGGGATGGGCCGCGAGAAAAGAGGGTGAAAAACTTTGACATCTACTACGGTCCATTTTATAGTGAACAGAAACATTCGTATCTGGATTTGTTATACCCGACAGACATAAGCAAGAATTTTTTTATTTCAAGACATTACCGTACGCATTGTGACAATCGGCAACAAGGGAGAATTCCCCAATAGTAGCCTTAAATGCGCTCACGATTCGACGACGGAAAACTATGAATTTGCTAAAAACTCTTTCTACGAGCTCCTTGTCAAAACGTATCAGTGGCTAGCAAAGCACGATGTCAAAATCGTGTTGGAAAATTTTAACGCAGAGGTAGGAAAAGAGGACGTCTTTCGTAGTATTGCCGGAAAACACACCCTACAGCACGTCTGGTAGCGTACTTAGGCTAATTGGCTTTGCTGTTGATCATAATGCCACAAAAGGCGGCTCACGGATTCCTCATCTCAATATTTTTGAGGAGACATGGCGGTCTCCAGATTAACGATCGGTCAATCATTGATATACAAGAGGCAGGCATCCAGTATTTTAAATATCCGAGCCATCCGAGGGGCTATAATTGGCTCGCGCCACTACCTTGTTGCAGCCAGGGTAAGAATGCGGATATCCACCATGCCACAACAAACCAGAAATACTGTGAAAAAAACTTTAATGTCGAAAGACCTTTGCGCAACAAGTATCCCTTAACCTCTCGATTATCACCAGCATAAAATTTCGAAGAACAATGGCAACGATTCCAAAAAACCATTAGATCAGCCGTAACTGATGTGCTAGGTTTCTCTCTCCTACCAGCACGAAACCCTTGATTTGAAGAATGTCGACAGATGGTCGCAGCCAAGAAGGAGGCCTTCAAAGCTAAGCTGCAGGTGGGAACGAGACCTCTACAGGCAAAGAAGAAAAAGAGCAAGAAAAGCGCGCGATCGAAGAAATGGAGAGGTGCCACTTCCGGAATGATACCAATGTGTGAAAGAGTCAAAGCCATTAATAAAGGGCGTTGAGATGAACAAGGAAATATCGTAGTTGAGACATAGATGAAGCTGAGGATATAGAAGAACCACTTCTGCAGAATGTTAAATGGCGATGACGAACAATATTCCGCTGTCAGGTAGGACAAACCATTCAATATTGGCGACGAGAAGGAAAACTATCAACTAAAGAACTTAAGTGAAGCGATGATGGCGGTATCCAAACGAAAGCTTAAAAATTTTGTGGGAAACGATGGCCTACCGCCGAGCTTTATAAAGCCGACGGAGATGACTTGATAAGTACCATTGACCAACTCATAAGCCAAATTTGTTCGGATAGATCTATGCCTGAAGAATGGATCATCTGAACCGTTTGCCCGATCCACAAAAAAGGAGATCCTCTGAACTGAGCTTGCAAGATCCTATCTGCCGCAATATGTGAACGTTTTCCAACAACCTGATCGGCCCAAATCAGTTTAGTTTTAGGCCAGGAAAGTCCACAACTGATCAAAACCTTCCCCTGATCCTGGAAAGCAGAATTCTCTCTGATCTGTTAGGGTCAGCAAGGACCTAACCTCAATTTAGGCAAGACGACGCCACAGTGGGGCAGAATGCCCTAAAATGTGGCATCAAATCAGCCGTTACATCTAAGAACCTGAAATTTTGCACAATAGCTTTGAAGACCATACCCAAGATATTTTCAAACCCGCCCACCTGACACGCCCACTAAAAAGCCCACTTTTTAGAAATGTGCTTATTTGAAAAAATTAAAAACTTAAAAAAGATTTATTGAAGATCTAATTTTTGTCCACTACACTTACCTTGCACACCCCCACTTTAACGCCCCTTGTATAAAATATTTATGAATAAAATATTTATGCAAAGTTGGAGGCATATGATACCAGGGATATTTACTGACGAAGCATCTCGCTGTGTCATGTCCGAATTCCCTGAATTTGTAGACATCAATACCATATCCACTGGCAACTGCAATCATAATTGTGTGCATTTTTTTTATAAGTCCTAATGTCTATTTTCGTTATTTCGGCTGAGAGTTCAGGGTTTTGGAAAAACCGCCTAGCCGTGTTGCCATCGTTTGTGTTACCAAATCCTGGTTTTGGTTTATCCACAATCAATCCACATCGTTCTCGGAACTCCTTTTGAATTCGGGCCTTATTTGCTGCCACGACTGCTTTGTCACTACCGAGGGCTTGCCATTTTTTAATGGGTAATTTGTATGCTAAATGCAGAAGGCATTCAAACATTCGTATCCACCCATGTAAAACAGACAATCAAACAGCTAAGTGCTCTGTTTTACTGGTTTCTTCCACTTTGTTGAATTCCCTCGAAGTTGCTCCACACATAAATAACATTTTTGGGTTGAGGTGGTGTCAGTTAAAGCATTACACACTTTTTCATCAATCATAGCAAAAATTAAAGAATGATCAACTATTACAGACCTGTTACCGATTATTACCGAAGTTTTTTGAAGGTCTTGAATCTGTCCATCTACTCGGACTTTTTCAGCTTTCGAAACTTCGGTTGACTCTTTACTGTATATTCAATTTTCAAAGGCCTGCAAAAATTCGTGGAAGCTGGACGAGGGTTTTGCCAGATTATATATTCACCACTTATAAGTCGTATAGGGACTAAACAGGTTATGAAAACAGCAGAATCGTCTGCTTCTGACCCTTGAAAAGTTTGTTTATGGGAACTATGTCCCGAGCTACCATCAAAACCCCACTTGGATATTAAGGTACATTTCTCAAGTTCCTCATCTTCGATTGTCTCAAGAACACACTCCAACATCGAAAGTGGTCTTTTTGATGTAATATCAAGTAAAGCATGAAGACTGACTTCGGCTTGATCTTCGTGAGGATAGCAATCTTTCTTTGCATTCTGCACAAAACCTTATAAGACGGAAAGTTTTCGGGAGCACTCATTCTTATCACATTATATTGGTGTCGTGATAATTTCGCTGCGACTAATACTGCCAAAGAATCTTCTCCAGTCATATATCTTTTCTCCTGCGACTTGTGAAATGCTTTTCTATACTTTTCAGCTCTATTGGGGCTTAAAGTTGCTTCTTTTAGGAGTTTGGAGGCTTGGATCTGCCCGGAAGCTCTTAAGCTCATTTGAGTAGCATAATTGAGGACATTAACAGGTATCGTATCTCTCAAATCCTGCGTTTTGACCCTTTTTGATCGTTCAGAAGAAGTTTCAAATCTTACTTCCGGACGACCACGTTTTTTTTTTTTCCTGAATCCGATAATGATCTATAAAATGAAATTGAACTGTTTAGCCATTTTTTGTTAGCTTTAGAAAATCTTTCCTCGATCCTGCAAGCTTTGAACCATCGAGTCTTAAAATCAGTTTTGAAATGCGAGAATGTTTTGCTTAAAACTTCTATTTGGGTCTTTTCAGTGCTTCTAGATAATTTAATAAGTTCTTCCTTTAAAAAAATTGAACTGTTCTTCTATAATTATGCTCCCAGAGCTTCTCATAATGCCAACTAGTTCACTTCTTGCCAAAAAAAAAATAGAATTTGAAGAAAGTCCTGAAATAACGAACAAAATGTATCAACCGAAGGCACCATACAAAAATCCAAATATCACGAAAAGCGCAGAAAAGCAGCAGAATTTTTTGACGAAAATACAAAATACACATCAAACACATTTCGAAACCACCAAATTTAAAACTCGGACGAACCCGGAACACAACTAAAAGTCCACGGGATTTAAAAAAAAAAACTTTAAAACACACACACTTTTTAAGGACTGATCACAGGACATCACCTCTATTTTAGGAATTTTTTTTTTATTTATTATTTTTTGTGCCTAACACATTGTGCCATACCTGAAGTTGAAGGCTCCATACCAAGTTTTTAAAATTATTTGCAGATCAACAAAAATTTGGGCTTAATAAATCGAGCTTCAACTAAGCTGCACTGTGACGAATCAAATAAGTCTAAAAAGAAATCATTTGTATTTTTGAATAATGTGGATATTATTTGATCAAAAAATAAAAAAAAATGTATAGATGTTTTCAATTTATTTTTTTTAATTAATGCCAGCTTTTGGACCATCTTGCCCCACCGTGACGCAATGTCATGTGACTTTTTCAACGTCATTCTTGATAGCATTGTCCATAACCACAGAGCCTAAGGCCCATGAGAAAATTTAGTAGTAAGATAGTAAAGTCCCACTAAGGAGAACTTATATTAGGCTCTGATCATCCCAGACCTGCTCTATAGCGCTGAAGCACGGACCGTATTAAAAGTGGATGAAGATCAAGAAATCTTCGCTTTTAAGCGACAAATTCTTCTAAGAATCTTTGATCCCGTTTTCGTCGATGGGCTATATAGACGAAGATTCATCCACGAACTATACGAGCTGTATAGCGACATACCCCTATTAAAACAAACTCCGCATTGGACGTTTAAGGTGGCTAGGACATGTATAGCGCATGGACACTAATACTCCGGGCAAGGTCTTCGATTCCCAGCCAGACGTCGGATGCAGTAGAGGAAGACCTCGCCCTTATTGGCACCTACATGAAAAAACCGACTTCAACTAACTTAAAGTGCGCAACTGAAAGATGTTAGCTAGGTACCGGGCTGATTGCAAAAGCATGTGGGTTGAGGCTTAGTATCATTCCGGATTATAGTGCCACTTAAGTACGAAGTGGTGTTAGTTGCTTGAATTTCTCAAACGATGGAAAACGTTTTTGACTATACCAGGTTCAGCTACTAAGCAGGAGTTCGGACTTGGAGGCAGCAAACAAGGCCCTTGGGTCCTACAAAACTCTGTATGCCTTGAAGTTTTTTTTTTAATTTGAGAATTTTTGGTATCTACAGTTCGATCGTCTGAGCAGATGCTTCTGCTTCAAAATACATGGTAGCAACCTTATGGGCTTATTAAGGATCCCACAGAGAGAATACCAAAAGTGATTATCGTTAAGGACTACCAAGAAGGAGACCATGTTTATGCGATTCATTTAACTTCTTAAAACTGTCCTGCTGAATTTCATGCGAATTGAGGTCAACGGTGTTTCGTTGTGCCAATGTTTCCGAATAATCTGAAATGGACCACCACAACATTCCCATCTTCGACTTCTACTGTTTGCACTAACAGAAAACTTCGTTTTATACAAAAACACTTGAAACGATTTCCCCAAAAGCCATGAAGCATGATTTCCTCACCAAAGCACAAGGATACGCTCTCAATCAACAATCCCTGCCATCACTTAAAGTCAACCTTTCTTAGAAGATAAACCTCAATCAACTTCAAACCCATCTATGGCCAGAGCCATGACTCCTACAAAACATCTTGTTTAGGTCGCGCCGTCACACAGCTTAATAGGTCAACATCGATCCCCAAGAAGCTGAATGCAACAGCAAATAAAAAATAAAAAACGCTCCTCGCAACCTATTGTCATTTTAGAAAATGTTTTACAACAAAATAAGTCCTACCCTCGACCTTTTGCCAAATCACACCGAACACATCGAACGTTTATCGTGACTCGATCAATGGTGCAGCAGCGCCACCACCATCACCATCACGAGCACCCATAAGCCACCCGTCATTTTCGAGCTTCTTAGCCAAAGTGCGCTAGATGGAGTGGATGGTGATGGTGCTGGTTGTGGTGGTGATTCAATGGTGGTGCTGGTGCATTGGTTCTTGTTGGCAAGTACACTCATTCGTTGGCTTGTCGTAACAACCCAAACGAGGACGAAAGATTTGTGAAGATCATTTCGTGCCACAGCAGCTGCTGCTCTATAGGTACACACAACAATATCCATATCGCCTTGCAAGATCGAAAGATCTCGAGCAGACATAACAAGGCACCGACGACGACGACGACGACGACGACCGACGTGACGTTGCTCCACCGCTTCACGTCCTGCTAGAATCATATCGAGGCTGACTATACAAGTGACTGGGTACCGCTCTATCGCCCTCCGTCCGCCATTATGGGTATGATATACAAAATGGAATCGTGTAAGCGATAATCGTAAATAAACATACAACAGCGATCGATCGATCTAGCGAGCGAGCGAGACCAGACTAGAGTGGAGCACACTGTATCTGCATCTAAACAGCGCCAAGAAATAATCATCTAACGTATGGCCAAACAGTAACACACAACCACAGATAGATCTGTGTCGGGATTAAGTGGTGTACATAACCTTAGCCGGGTTAGTTTTGTTGTCTTCTTGTCTGAGATTTTGTAGAACCAGCTGCTGTTGCTGTTTGCCCGCCACTACTTGATGGCTGGTATCTCGGTATGTGCGCGGTGCCCGATCGTTACTTTTACTTTCATAAATCTCACACGCCAAATGGGCTAACAGGCAGGAATAGAGCGGCAGCGCTGGCCGATGTACTACTCGCATAACAACGTGTCACAGTAAATTGGACGTCATGGTGATTGGTGATGGTGACCCATTCACCATTTACTCGCACGTCACCATCGCATCACTGATGCCCTATGCGGATCACCACCAAATCGTAGTGGTCCATCCCCGACTCGGTTGATTTGGGGTGATTTATCTGGCTCGGGGCTAACAAGACAGTTGCCTGGGAATCACCGCGTCTCAGATCACCTCATCTTACTTCAATCACTTGCAGCGGCGCGCATAATTTATCCGCTCATGCTCTCGTCGGGCGCGTACGATCTCAGGCAATTTCACTTCTCAGCCAGCCGAACATAACCCCTTGGGGGCATCGATAGCGCACTTCCAACATCATTACGGGGCGAGATGGGGATCTCGACGGCGAGATTGTGGATTATGCTGCGCGATGCAATGCAATTGCCAACCGAGCGGATGCGGAATGATGAATCGCCTTTCACTAAATCAATCGTTGGAACTCATTTGTTCCACTTGAACTTTGACAGCATATTGAGCGAGCGCGATCGCGATCGCGCGTTGTATGACGAGCGAGGGGAGGGCTTGATAGAAATTCAATGGCCCGCAAATTATTATTATTCGATGCGGGATCGATTTTTTTTCATCGATTTTGTATCTCTTTGATAAAAATAGCATTTTGGGTGTACCTACCGCCCAATAGCGATATCGCTCGATCTCGACGATGAGGTGTTACTCAATACGAGATCACGTCGCGATGATGCGACTCATCGAATCGGATTAGGATTATGAAATCGGATTTCAACTTGTTGCCAAGATTTGTGTAAAAAAAAAGTGATCGCCGGGGGACTGGGTGAGAGGATGTGTGTTTTTTTTTTTGTTGATGCTTTACGACATGCTCCTGAGTGCATTTGCGCATTATATGGTCATGGAGTTGTTATAGTCATGCGTATGCGCGGGTGGCTTTAATGGTTTTTGAGGATCCAATTGGTATGGTTTGGGGATGCTTCGGAGGACGGATGTGATGCTAAACGTTTTTATGAGTTTCGCTGGTGGAAACATTATGAGACCACACATCAGATGATGCCTTGCAGTAGAAACGGATGTTTGAGTTTTTGGGTGTGAATTTTATGGTTATTCCGCGGTTGTTTTTGATGCCAAGTGGAATTTAATGGCTCTCAAGGAGAAGGACATAAAACCTTAAAAATTTGCATTCATTTGAAGAGCTGATGTTGGTTGATCGGGGTAAGTTTGCTTTAAAACTCTTTACCGATGCTTGTCGGTATACCACCCTTGAAGTGAAGTTTCCGTAGCGACGGAATACTTTTTGTAATGATAAGTCGTAGCAAAGAGTATCGAGCTACATAGAGTACGCATCACAGCTAAACATGTTGTGGCCATTTCACACTCGGTCGGTAAGTGCGAAGGGGAAATTTCATCGATCGTATGCGTCGGGTATGCTGTTGTTTGATGCTGGGGTAGCAATGTGAACACTGGGGTATCAATATTAGTACCGCACATATGCAGCTCTATACTCTTTGGTCATAGGAACGATGATATTTCTTGAATTTGTCTAAAAACTCAGAATACTTCCAGCAGAGAAGTTCAAAACCTTGGCATTTGATGTTTTTAGAAATCACCTATCCTATACCACCACTATATAGTCCGGCATAAACCTCACATGTAGCTGTACAGTGAAATTTCGGATTCTGCTTTAATTCCTGTGGCTGAAGTGACTTAGTGGTAAGTGCATTGGAACTTAAAGCGCGGGGTCCCTGTTCCTCTTGCGAATGTCTAAACAACATCCAAACGTGATAAACTGTCCTGAGAAGCTTCTCAAATTTGCTATTTGAAATCGCTCTTAAGGGAGGTCCCATTCTTTGTGTGCGAAAGATTAAGGGTTAAGTTAGGTTAGAGGGGCTGCCAGATAGTTCGTCCGCACTTACTTACTTAAGTAGCGATACAGTCCGAACTAAAACTGGGCCTCAACCAATATGCGTCTCCAATTAGCCCGGTCCTTAGCTAACTGCCTCCAATTGCGCACTCCAAGTTGGTTGAGGTCGGTTTTTACTTGTGCGCGCCACTTAAGCCGAGGTCTTCCTCTACTGCGTCCGACGTCTGGCTTGGAATCGAAGACTCTGCGAGCCGGAGTATTGGTGTCCATTCGTTCTACATGTCCTAACCATCTTAAACGTCCAATGCGAAGTTTTTTTTTGACCAGGGGCATGTCGCTGTTCAGCTCGTACAGTTCTTGGTTGAATCTTCGTCTCCAAACGGGACCGAAGATTTTTTGAAGAATTTTCTACTCAAATCGACGAAGAATTTCTTCATCCGCTTTTGAGACGGTCCATGCTTTAGCGCTGTAGAGCAGGACTGGGATGATCATGGTCTTAACTATATAGGATCTCCTCAGTAGATCGAGTGAGGGTTTTACTACCAAATTGCCTTCTTAGCCCAATGAAACAGCGATTGGCAAGAGCGGTGACGACTTGACGAGATGTTGTTGTCAGAGTTAATAGCGGAGCCGAAGTAGAAAAAGTCCCTCACTACCTCAAAGTTATATCTGTCAATGGTGACGTTCTGTCCAATTCGTAGATGTTGTGTGTCCTTTCAGGTTGACAGCATATGCTTAGTCTTGCCCTCATTTACTGCTAAACCGATTTTGCCGCTACCTTCTCTTTACCAGCAAACATCGCTATGACATCGCGTTGAGTCCTATCAAAGATTATAAAGTCTTACAGATGTAGCACTGCATACAAGAAAAATTGTTCTATTGCGGGTCGCACTGGTACATCCCGCCAAATTTTTGGATCTCGTTTCTCATGTGTGCACGTGCCCACCGCCCACCCGTTCCACGAAGCTGGTGAGCAAAAGTTTCTATTTTTTGTTGGCAATGTGTCATCTGTATGACTTTATAGTCTTTGATCCTACTAATGATGTCAATATCGCGACGTATACTAGTAGTTCCACCGATTTTTGGAAAATTGTGCCTCCAGTGTCGGCTCCAGAATTTTGCACAATCTTTTGCAGGATAAAATTGGTGAATTCACATGACAGTGCGTCCGCTTGCCTTAATTTTTTGTTGTAATCGTATGTTTCGATGAGGTCGATTCCGACCCTGACGGAGCAGCGAGAATTCTCCATCGTCATCCTACACAATCGGACAAGTTTGGGCGGTATACCAAAACTAGACATGGCTCTGTATAGTTCGTCTCTATAAATGCTGTCGTATGCGGCTTTGAAATCGATGAATAGGTGATGGATATCGATTTGGACTTCTTGGGATTTTTTCCAGGATCTGCCGAAGTGTGCAAATTTGATCGGTTGTAGACTTTCCTGGCCTACAATCACACTGATAAGGGCTGATCCGGTTGTTGGTAAACGGTTTCAGGAGTTCACGTATGACGGCAGATAGGATCTTGTAGGTGATGTTGAGGAGACTTATGCCTCTGTAGTTGGCGTAGTTCAGAGGGTATCCTCTTGATCGGGCAAATGATGCTGAGGTTCCATTCTGCAGGCATACTTTCATCCGAACCGATATAGCTTACGATTTGGTGGATGTTACTTACAAAGTCATCTCCGCCGGCTTTATAAAGCTCAGCGGTAAGGCCGTCATTTCCGGCAACCCTATTGAGTTTGAGTTTAGATTTTTCTATCTTCACTTCACTCAGGTCGGGTGGTTGGCAGTTTTCGCTGTTGGGTCGTTCGTTGAATGGTTCGTTCTGCCTGACAGTGGAATGTTGTTCGTCATCGCCGTTTAACAGTCTGCAGAAGTGGTTCCTCCATATCCTCAGCATCGACTCTGTCTCAACTACGATATTTCCTTGTTCATCTCGACAGGATTCTGTTCGAGCCTTGTATCCTTGGCTTTGACGTTTTACACTTTAGTAAAACTTGCGAACATCTTTCCTGGAGTGGCACCTCTCTATATCCTCGATCGCGCGCCTTTCTTCCTCTTTTTTCTTCTTTCTAAAAAGCCGGTGTTCTTCTCTTCTTCTCTGCCTATAAAGCTCAACTGCAGCTCTCGTCTTCAGCTGCAGCTTAGCCTTGTAGGCCGCGTTCTTGGCTGCGAGCATCTGTCGGCATTCCTGATCAAACCTGGGGTTTCTTGCTGGTGGGCGCGAGAAACCTAGCACATCAGATGCGGCTGATTTAATGGCTTTTTGGCATCGTAGCCATAGTTCTTCGACATTCGATGCTGGTGGTGGAAGGTCTTGGCGGTCTCTTGCGATTGCAGTCTCTCGACATTAAATTTTTGTACAGTATTTCTGGATTGTTTTGGCGTAGTGGATATCCGCATTCTAACCTTGGCTGCAACAAGGTAGTGGTGCGAGTCGATGTTAGCTCCTCGGAATGTTCGGACATCCAAAATACTGGATACATGCCTCTTGTCAATCGCAGCGTTATCAATTTGGTTGACCGTTCGTTGACATGGAGGCCGCCATGTCGCCTTATGGGTATCGAGGTGAGGAAACCGTGTGCTGGCTATAGTGGAATTTCGTTCCGTAGCGAAGTCAATTAGCCTAAGTCCGTTACCAGACGTGTTGTCGTGTAGGCTATGGTTTCCGACAATACTGATAAAGATGTCTTCTCTTCCTACCTTTGCGTTAAAATTTCCCAGCACGATTTTAACATCGTACTTCGGTAATCGCTCATAGGTTTTGTCGTGGAGCTCATAGAAGCAGTCCTTAGCTTTATCATCTTTTTCCTCCGTTAGGGGGTGAGCGCATATAAGGATAATGTTGGCGAATTCGGCCTTGATGCGGATCGTTACAATGCGTTCGCTAATGTCTTGGAAACATAAGACTTCTTGCTTAAGTCTGGCACTTATAACAAATCCGCATCCGAATAGTCGCTGTTTCTGCTCACTTTAACACGGTCCGTAGTAGATGTCACAGTTTTTCATCCTCTTTTTGCCCGGCCCATCCCATCATATTTCCTGGATGGCAGTAATATCTGCTTTGTAGCAGTTTAGGGCTTCCGCTAGTTGTTCGCTTGCACCTCTCCTGTTTGATGTTCTGACATTCCAGGTGCAGATACGAACGTCGATGCCTTTTTTCGTTTAGCCGTGTCGTCAACAATAAAATCAGTCCTTTCCGAGGCTTTTCGTTGCTTCGTAACCGTTAGATTTTTCCGTGATTGGGTAGTTAACCCAAAGCACAACCCCCAACCTGGAGGTCCAGTTCCAATTTATTAGATACCCCTAGGAAAAAGGTGCCCCCTCTCCCCTAATCATGTTAAAAGTGGCAAATTAACTAATAATCAGAAGGACCTGATACTGGCAAAGTCGATACTCCCCAAAGGTTATGCAAAAAAAATGCCAAAGTTAGCAAAATCCTATTCCCTCTAAGGATTGATCGATGATTTAACGGCTAACCGGCTTCTGTTTTCAAAAAGTGTCCACATGATAAGCGATCTACGTGTCCGACACAAATGGCACACATAAGTGTGAAACACATGTAAGACGTGTTAATCATGTAAATTGCAGGCAATCAGAGTCAATAATGAATTGAAATCAATGAATCAAGTTAGGTATAGCTGTATAGATAAAAAATTATACCCGGTAGCATGTTTCAAACTAAATATTGCAACAGCTTATTACTCCATAATCAGGATTCACTCTTTAGGGCCGCCCCGACTGCATTTCTGTAGCTGATGCTTGAAGCTGAGTCAGAAGTTAAAAGCAATTCAAGCCGGAACAGCTTACACAATGTGTATCTCTGTGAATATGTAGCTTGAAGTTGAATGGAAGGGTAACTTCATAGTCACAAGAAATGTATCGCTCTTTTGACAGCGATACTAGATACCAGTTACAGATACGCATTCTGGGCGGTTTATGTTCTTTACTTGTCGATGACATAACTTCAATTCGATATGTGGTGACATCTACTGGATGATGGATAGAAAACTGTTCCATTGTTTCAATGGTCCACTTACGCCGTGGACCAAAAACTGTACCTTAACCTGCACTTGGTGTAAGTTCGAACAGTCCACCAACTTAGGTTACCTGGACTACAACAAATTCAACTTTTTATTCTTACTTCCCTTAGATGTCTCTAGAAATTCAACTGAAGTCTTATTACAGCGAGAATTTTTCTACTTTGCTCCAGATGCCAGCGCAAATACTTCTTATAACGGGTGGTTAAATTTTAAGGGCCGATGTTAAATGTGAACCACACCTAAACGTCAAGTTTTTTTCTGCATTTCATTTGACATTTAACAATTTCAGATTAACTCAATTTGAACCCTGGAAATGTACACAATCGAGCTACGCGTTAAAGTTATTCAGGCTTATTATGAAAATGAGCGTTCAAATTAAAATGCATATCGTGCACATCGTGATTTTTTCGGTCAATTTTATCGTCCAAATGTGCGTACAATCGGAAAAATCATGGAAAAAATTGGGCAAACCGGGTCTGTAAGAGATGTGAAAACACCAGTGCATTCTCGTACAGCTCGTACTGCAGAAAATATTGCCTCTTGACCATTTCAAGCGTCGTCAATGGTCAGAATGGTCATCATCAGTGATGAGGCACATTTTCAACTCAATAGTGATTGTCGAAAAACCCACAAAGAGTGACTGTTTGGTGCGGTTTATGGGCTGAAAGTATAATCGGGCCGTATATTTTCGGAACGAAATGACGAACAACATTCCGCTGTCAGGCAGAACGAACCATTCATGCTGAAAAAGGCTGCCGGAAATGACTGCCATCCCGCTGAGCTTTATAAAGCCGGTGGAGATGACTCGGACTTGGTAAGTAACATCCACCAACTCATAAGCAAAATCTGGTCGGATGAAAGTATGCCTGAAAAATGGAGCCTCAGCATCGTTTGTCCGAGATCCACAAAAAATGGAGACCCTCTGAACTGCGCCAACTACAGAGGCATAAGTCTCCTCAACATCGCCTACATGATCATATCTGCCGTAATATTTAAACGTCTGAAACCGTTTACCAACAACCTGATCGGCCCTTAACGCCGACGATCTTGACATCATTGGTAGGACTCAACGTGATGTCATAGCCACGTTTGCTAGTATAGAGAAGGAAGCGGCAAAATTGGGTTTAGAAGTAAATGGGGGCAAGACTAAGTATATGCTGTCAACACGAAAGGACGCACTCGACGAATTGTACAGAACGTCATCATTGACAGATATAACTTTGAGGTAGTACGGGACTTTGTCCATCTCGCCTCCGCTATTAACGCTGACAACAACATCTCGTCAGACATTAAACGAAGAATTACTCTTGCCAAACGCTGTTTCTTCGGGCTAAGAAGGCAATTCAGTAGCAAAGACCTCACTCGAACTACTAAGGGAATCCTATATAAGACCCTGATTATCCCAGACCTGCTCTAAGGCGCTGAAGCGCGGACCGTCTCAAAAGCGGATGAAGAAATCGATTTGAGAGGAAAATTCTTCGAAAAATCTTCGGTCCCGTTTGCGTTGACGGGCTATGTAGGCGAATTTTCAACCAAGAACTATACGAGCTGTCCAGCGACATGCCTCTGGTCAATAAACTCCACATTGGATGTTTAGGCTGGTTAGGACATGTAGAACGAATGGACACCAATACTTCTGCTCGCAGAGTCTTCGAATCATAGTCAGACGTCAGACGCAGTACAGGAAGACCTCGCCTTAAGTGGCGCGAACAAGTAGAAACCGACCTCAACCAACTTGGATTGCGCAACTGGTCAACTACAGTCATTCCGGACTGTAGCGCCACTTAAGTAGTAGTAGTGCTAGATCCCCAAAGTTACGCATTTGAAACATCGTAGCGGTACAACTCTTCCCCGGAGTGGGCGTACCGCCCATCAAATTTTTAATTTTTCCGCCACAAGAATATTCTTGGCGGCGTTTATCGGGAGGTAGGAGACTTCAGCTTGCGTCCCTGCATAGACTCTCCTCATAGATTTAATGGATGAATGCATAGCTTTCTTCGCTGGTTCCTTTGGCCCTTACTAGTTTCGGGCATCACACTTCCAGTTAATATTTTACTCAGGTTCTGCTCATTCAATAATTTAGACGGCGCTGCCATGCCCTTGCTCTCTTCCAGCGTTACCCTCTCTGTTGTTGATGATTGAACTTCTCCTGAACGGATTTATCTCTGTATGTACTTTCGACTCCTGAGTTTTGTACTTTTTTGTTTCCGTTTTTTTCTGTTTTATTTGTTTGGTCTGTTGGACTCATAACTTGATCCCACGAGTATGGGGGAAAGGAAGTCCACCACATCAGAGACCCCTGTAACATGGTAAGGCTACATTACAACCGGAGGGCGCCAGGTATCTGGAAGGCAACGTTAGCGATGCTGTGTGTATTTTGTATCCCCAGCTCCATTTAGGCCTCGGTGCAGGTCGGAAAACGCCCTGCCTTAGGGACAGGAAGCTTTGATACCGGCGGCTCCTACTCGCCCTGACACGAAATTTTCACTGGGCTTGTGTGATTTTCCATCACACTCTCCATTTTTGCCGCCCTAAGTCGAGGACTGATTTTTGGTTATTCACCAGCTGACCTACATATCTGTATGCCATTCAGCTATCAGCCATCAGCCATCATGCTAGCCCGCCTGAAATCCTAAGCTCAGCCACGAATCTAGAGCCTGTCAGAAAACGATGGATTGTGGTTCTAATGATGGGCCCGAAAGCCTAGATTCCAGTGCATAATTGCATACTCCATTTCTCTCCAATTGTTGGTTTACGTGCTGAAAGGGCTACGGTAGTTTTTTTTTACGCGTTCCTGAATATTAGCCTTCTTGGACAATTTTTAGTTGAAGACTAGACCATGATACTTGGTTGATCCTACTGGTTTGAAACTTGGAGGATCAATGCTCGAGAATTTGTTACCTTACCCCAGTTGAGTTTTCTGAGGTTTCGTCCACACTTGGCGCCCTTTTTTGAAGACACTGAGTGACCATTTGTCAATAACTTTTATATGTGGGTAAAGCCACGTTTTCTGCATACGGAATAACTTGCAGTTTACTCGTTTTATGATCTCTAGTAGCTCGCTTTCCACCAGACCACACAGTACAGGAAACAGGACATCACCTTAAGGGGTGCCCATGCCAACAGATATTTTTCCGGATGAAGAGTGGAGATTTGCGTTGATACTTCTGTTCTACCCGTGACTAACATTTTATTTTACACTTCTAATGAGTCATCCACATGTATAAACTAAGAGCCTTTCAATGATTGCTTCTGCTAGAAGGCACCCCCTCCATCAAGAAAAGCAACCATGCTGTACCCTTTTGAGGTGGAACGTGAAAGTGAGCAAAGTGCTGTCTGAAGTGCCTTCGCTTTACTAGTACCTACATTCCATCACGACCACCCAGGCTGCACTGGCTGGACATAAATGCCAGTTCACCTGTCCAACTTCCTCCGAATTAACGCAACTCCTGTTACCAGTCCATGGAAACACTTTTCGTTGGTACCAATTTTCCACTCAAAACAATAATTACAGTCCCCAATGGAACGCGCATATAATTTAGCGCGCCAAAGCTTGTTAACAGCCTTCAACTTGCGGCCAAACAAAATGTGTTAACTTCACGCCGATTTTCCATTTCCGGCTACGAATCACCTCCCTTCACGCTAAATACATCAATCATCATCAATACACCAGGTGTTTCCCGCAGCTCTGGAGAAACGTTAACCCAGAGGTTTTGGCACACCGGCGCGGTACGCTTAAATCACCTCACCCAACCCTTGCTACTTAAATAAATCAGTATGCACCGACCTAGCAATTGCAAATGAATACCTCGCGAGTTGAAATCGCACGCTAGCGCGTCTAGCCTTCCTCCACGTAGGCATCATAACACGTATCCAATTATGTACCATATCATTACGCAAGGCTGATCTCCATACCAGCAGAGTGTACGTTTCCATATTCCCGGGACCGCAGGATCATCGTGCTCCACAGTTGCCCACACTCCTGTGCATGTCTTTGCTCTGCAGCAGCTATCGGGCAAAATTACGCTTATTACACCCGTCCACCCCGGTCGTCATCAATTTGTGCACACAATCGATGCCTACATACTGGCACACTAGGAGGACCCTAGATTTATAGTTGACACAGAATGGATTTTAGTTGCTCCATCCGAGTGAACATGCAAAACTCTCATCGTCTTGTCCTCGTACAATGGTGATGGTACATACGTGGATCAGCCGAAAAGACCATCAGTATGCCGCTGCTAGGCTGCATGCCCACTTGGAGCTGGAGTTGACACATTCCTACTCTCGAATGGTGTATCCTTTCTTGTTAACAAGTCTCCTCGTGAGTCTTGGGGATCATTTTTCGCTCTTCCGGCATTTAGCGCAGAGACCCCCACACGTAACATTGGCAATTTATTACACAGCAACATGACGCACAATGGACAGCCAACAAATCCCGCCAATTGGCAGGTCCAACAAAAAAAAAAAAAAAAAAAAACTCGATGGGGGTTTGGCGTGCACACACACATTCCGGCGACGAGTCGCGTCATCATAATTGAAGTTGTGTTGGGCAATTATGTAAATATCGGTGACACCTGAAAATATTGCGAGCAATTACTCATCGAAGTTCGGGGCACGCATGCGTCAGGATTAGGGCGAACTCATGAACAGGAGACATTTATCAATCGTCACACAATGTATGAGTTGTGCCTGGAGATGCTGAGTTATGTCTACACGACACGGCCGCCGGTAATTTGCTGGCAGGGAGAGAGAACGCCCGAATTTCAATTAAATAAAAAATTATGATGCTGAAATGTGAACCCTGTGGTACACCAAATTACTGGTATTTGCAGCGTTTTTATCAGGTGAGTATTGGATTTCTTAATACTACGTGCAGCTTCTGGGCATCGGTTTATTATAAATACTTGGGGAACATGGAAGTGAGGGGTAATCACCGATCAGAGAGGTCCTTAAATTTGCTTACGACATTGTATTACAAATTTATTGATGTAAACGGCTTTTACCATCGTTTTGGTGGTTTTTATGCAGACGTCAACCTGTATAATTACCGACAATTTGGGCGTGAGTTTATTTCGTGTTGGGAAATAAGTAAAAGTTTAGCTTCTTAAGGTTTTTTTTCACTATTTTGCATGAAACTGATTTTAGGCCTTAGGGTAATATTCATCACCAACGTAATGCACAAAACGCATGCACATGTTGCAGCAGAAAAAAACTGCATGGATTACATTTCTGCATGTGTCTTGCTTCTAATAATCCTAGGACTTCACTGACGAATCAGTATTCACATTAAGGTCGACATAAAAGGCATGATTTGTGGGGGCGGCGAATCTATCACCAAAGACAAAATACTTTGAGCAGTACACAGTTTTTACGATTCAAATTCGCCGGAACTGACGGCATTCTACCAACCGAGCTGAAATGCACTCTGGATCTCAGCCTACCATACTACTTACTTAAGTGGCGCTAGAATACGCAATGAACCTGGGCCTCCACCAACATGCACCTCCAATTAGCCCGGTCCTTAGCTAACTGCCTCCAATTGCGCACTCCAAGTTGGTTGAGGTCGGTTTCTACTTGTGCGCGCCACTTATGCCGAGGACCTCCTCTACTGCGTCCGACGTCTGGCTGGGAATCGAAGGCTCTGCGAGTCGGAGTGTCCATTCGTTCCACATGTCCTAGCCATCTTAAATGTCCAATGAGGACTTTTTTGACCAGGGTTGTGTCGCTATTTAGCTCGTATAATTCTTGGTTGAATCCTTGTTTCTATAGCCCGTCAACGCAAACGGGACCGAAGAATTTTCCTCTCGAATCGACGAAGGATTTCTTCATCCGCTTTTGAGACGGTCCATGCTTCAGCGCCGTAGAGCAGGACTGGGATGATCAGGGTCTTATATAGGATCTCCTTGGTAGTTCCAGTGAGGGCTTTACTACTGAATTGCCTTCTTAGCCCAAAGAAACAGCGGTTGGTAAGAGTAATTCTTCGTTTAATCTCTGACGAGATGTTGTTGTCAGCGTTAATAGCGGAGCCGAGATGGACAAAGTCCCGTACTACCTCAAAGTTATATCTGTCAATGATGACGTTCTGTACAATTCTCGTCGAGTGTGTCCTTTCGTGTTGACAGCATAAAGTTAATCTTGCCCTGATTTAATGCTAAACCTATTTTCATCGCTTCCTTCTCTATACTCGCAAACGTGCCTTGATATCATGTTCAGTCCTTCCAATGATGTCAATATCGTCGGCGTGTGCCTCTGGTGTTGGCTCGGGAGTCTTGCACAATCCTCTCAAGAATCAAATTGATGAAATCACACGAAAGCGTTTCGCCTTGCCTAAATCCTTTTTGGTATCGAATGTGTCGGTGAGGTCGTTTCCGACGCTGATGGAGCAGCGAGAATCTTCCATCGTTATCCTACACAAGCGGACGAGTTTGGGCGGTTTACCAAAACTAGACATGGCTCTGTATAGTTCGTCTCTATAAATGCTGTCGTATGCAGCTTTGATATCGATGAATAGGTGGCTTGTATCGATTCGGACTTTTGATCTGTCGAAGTGTGGAAATTTGAGCAGTTTTTGACTTTCAAGGCCTACTACCACACTGATAAGGCCGATCAGGTTGTTGGTAAGCGTTTTCAGGTGTTCACATATTATGGCAGACAGGATCTTGTAGGCGATGTTGAGGAGACTTATGCCTCTGTAGCTAATGCAGAGGGTCTCCTTTTTTGTGGATCGGACAAACGATGCTGAGGTTCCATTCTTCAGGCATACTTTCGTCCGATCAGACTTGGCTTGTGAGTTGGTTGATGTAACTTTCCAAGTCATCCCCGCCGGTTTTATAAAGCTCAGCGGGAGGCCGTCATTTCCTCCAGCCTTATATTAGCTTGAGTTTAGACATCTTCTATCCTCACCTCACTCAGTTCGGGTGGTAAGCAGTTTTCGCTGTTGGTTCGTTCGTTGACTGGTTCGTTCTGCCTGACAGCGGAATGTTGTTCGTCATCGCCGTTCAACAGTCTGCAGAAGTGATTCATCCACATCCTCAGCATCGACTGTCAACTACGACAAGATTCTGTTCCAGCCTTGTATCATTGGCTTTGACGTTTTACACTTTGGTAAAACTTTCGAACATCGTTCCTGGTGTGGCACCACTCTATATCCTCAATCACGCGGTTTTCCTTCTTCTTTCTGAAAAGCCCGTGTTCTTTCATTCTCTTCTCTGTCTATAGAACTCAATGGCAGCTCTCGTCTACACCTGCAACTTAGCCTTGTAGGCCCCGTTTCGGCTGCGAGCATCTGTCGGCATTCCTCATCAAACCAGGAGTTTCTTGCTGGTGGGCGCTAGAAACCGAGCACATCAGTTGCGGCTGATCTAATGGGTTTTTGGCATCACTGTCATTGTTCTTCGACGCTGGTGGTATGGTGTTAATCGAGATGTTAAGGGATACGCGTTGCACGAAGGTCTTGGAGGTCTCTTGCGATTGCAGTCGTTCGACATTAAATGTTTTCACCGTATTTCTGGATTGTTGTGGCGTGGTGGATACCGGCATTCTTACCTTGGCTGCAACAAGGTAGTAGTTCAGCATGAACGCAAGTAGCACTGAGTTGCCTTTTGTTATCACGACTTGGGGGCCTTTTTTATAAGAACTGTAGATCCAGTGCAGTTTGGAAAACGGATAAGATCTTTTATCCTTTTATCCGAGATGCACGCGATTTCGCTCTTGCTAGACATTCGCAGATGGAATGGGAGAGGTTTTCTCTCTCATTTGTGTTGTATGTTATCCCTAGTTTGGCCGCACGGTTTCCAATTGGCCAGGGTCCTAGAACACAGTAGCATTGAAGAAAAAGAGCGCACAAGCGAGCTGGCCAGGCAAGGCTTAGCTCTATACGGGTCACTTGCGGCCCATATTGCGGGTACATATCTCGGTAGGTGCGGCTAAGTGACAAATTTTTTTTTATAATTTACACGTACTCAAGGGGTTATGACTACCCTTTATATGTTACCATAGTACGAGCGTTAGAGAAGGGGAAGAAAGAGAGGATAGGAAAGATTTTTGGATGTAGTGGAGACTTAAACTCCATGGGTGGTGTCCGAACTAGCTTCGGGGTTCGTTAAATTTGAAGAAATTCAAGTGTTCGTTAAATTTGAAGAAATTCAAGTGGAGAAGGTTAACAAATTGTGTCATATCGAAGAAGATATGCCCTTTCTACGACAAAAAACAGAACAGTCGACCTTCTGAATAGAACCCGCTCAGATATCGCAAGAATTACGGCGATAGTCACGGCTGCACCTCTTCTGTTTAATGTTGTCTCATTCCAGGTGCAGATAAGAACATCGTTGTCGGTTTTCCAGTTAGCATTATCGTCAAAATTTAAATGAGTCCTCCCCGAGATTCTTGGTATCTTCGTTTTTTTGGTTTTTATTTATGTAAACGAGTAGTGAACCCAAAATGCCACCCCCAACCTGGAGAGCCAGGTCGATGTATTCACCTTATTTATGTAAACGAGTAGTGAACCCAAAGTAAAAGTAATTCAAAAAGTAATAATAAAAATGAATTACAAATGGAAAAATTTAATTAGTAATTAAAATTAAATAACTTGATATTGTATGCAAGAAATAAAAGTTTATCAACATTTTCTCCGTGCAAATTAGCCCTCCTATCAGCATAAATCTGTCCAGCAGCACTGAATAGTTGTTCGCTCGCTACACTGGTGGGTGGAGCTGATAAATATTTAGTTGCTACTTTTTTCAAGCATGTATAAGGACTTGAAGCCCAGTAATGAAAAATATCAGCGTTCCTTGTCAGCAACGGTTCTTTTAAGTACGACTTTAGATATTCTTCGAAAGGTGGCAAATCTTCTGAATTGGAAGATTCATCTATTGGCGGCATATAGTCATGTGAATCCCACAGATTTTCGATTTGAGGTTTGAGATTTGAAGAAGTTGAAGGAACAGGTTCATTTACTTTATTATTTTCAGATAATTTAGAAAATTGTTGTAAAAATTTCAAAATTTCAATTTTGCAATTTTCTACTTCATCATTAGTTAAGTATGTATTTGGATTTAAATCTTGGATCGATAAATGTTGCAATAGCTAACTCAGGAAACATTTTTGTGTAGGAAAAGCGTCTATTGACCGACTCACACAAGCGGGTTTTTAAAGTACTCATCTCTTCGGAATCATTTTCTTTTACTGTAAGTTGTATATTCAGCATAGCTATTAACGGTATTATGAGTGACACGGATGCAGAATCAGCAGAAATATCAAGTGTAGCTTGATAGAAACATTTTAAAACCGTTATCAAGTTGTTCATTAGAATCCACTCTTCTATAGTCGGAACTTGAATTCCACCACGTTCTGCCATGTAGAGATTGATCGCAACTTTTTGCTCATAAAGTCTTTCCATCATTAAATAGGTACTATTCCATCGAGTCTCTACATCTTGAATTAAAGCATGTTTTGGTAAACTACACGTTTCTTGAAATTTATTAAGATACCGATTTGCTTGTTCGCTTTTTCTGAAGTGGCCTATAATCTTGCGACATTTTTTTATTAAATTTTCAATTTTTTCTTCCTTAAAGATAGAATCGTGAATCACGAGCTGCAGTGTATGAGCTACACATCCTATAGATGTAAAATTTCCATAACGCATAGCCGCACCCATATTACTGGCGTTGTCCCGTATAGCCATATGAATTTTATCGGTAATTTTATATTCGCTAATTATTTCGTTGAGCTTTGAAGCTATATATGATCCGGTGTGATCATCTTCTAGAACCATGGCTCCTAATATTACTTTTGGTCTGACTGGACCATCAATAAAATGTGCTGTAAAACTCAATAAGGAACAAGTCTTTGTAGGATTACTCCAAATATCGGTTGTAAAACTTATCCACTCAGCTGTGGACACATGACTTATTACTTTTTGTTTAACTTTATCGTATGTGGCTGGCATTAAAGATGTTCTGTAGAATTTTTCTGTTTTTTTTTTTATACCGTGATTGGCTATTAGGATCGTTCAAATTAAGCCTTTGAAATGCACTGCCTTCCACAATATTGTACGGCAGCATGTCGACAATTATAAGGTCCATGATGCTTTTATCAATACGCATAGAAATTGGATGATCATGGGGCCATCTTTCTTTCTTTCTATCAACTGTGGCAAAGTCGACTGCATAAGATTATCATTTATATTGCTTTCATTTAGCGATTTCATGCTTTCGGTTTTTCTTATCTTTGTTAAACTATGGCTTTCTGCTTCTTCATTATACTTTTTCCATTCTTCCTTATGAACTTTTTCTAAATGATTTTTTATATTTGTTATTGTTTGTTTTTTTGGTAGCGAACTACCTAGTGACAACGATTTGGAACATATTTTGCAAGTTGCATTCGCATTATTTTTATTGAAAAAGCCCCAGATTGGATTTTTAGCTGCCATTTTGAATGTCTTTATGCCTGAAACCAATACAAACAAATTGCAAATTCTTATACCTTCCAGATCACTTAAAATTATATTAGCTTACCCACTTGGGAATTCAAGCCTGATACAAATATTATTATTATAAAACTATTTAAAGAACACAATTTTGAACAAAATATCTGTAAACAACAAAAAATAAAGCACACAGCTACTTGCAGTTGACCTTGCCACTTCACTTTTACTACTGTTGATGTTGTGTACGCATTCCGTAACTTTCAACAATGGCGTAGGAGACTTTCTGGGTACAGTCCGTGGAAATTGTATACACATGTATACACACAAACACAATATACAAATTCTACAGTAAGCACCCAGATAGTCTCCTACACCGTTAACGATAATAATTTTAAAAAATACGAAATGTGTATCCTGCTGCACAGAAAATACCTTGATTATATTTTAACAGAAAATTGAAAAGTCAACATTCGGCCTTCGGCCAAATCTTCGGCCACATTTGGCCGAAGCCGAATGTTTCGCCGAAGGTGATATTTTTAGCCGAAGGTGGCCGAAGCCGAAGCCGAAGCCGAATATTCGGTCGGACTCTCTATGTATTCACCTGAGGAACGCAGGCCAAAAAATCCGTGCTAGTTATTCGAAACAGCCTGTTCACAGCGTTGCTGGTTTTCGTCTTGCTTGCACTTATATGCTTAGCAAGTCAAATCTGTTTCGATGCTACTAATATCCGATGGATGTCTTATCACTTTGAGGTAAAATAGGCGCAGTTTATGTGTACAACGACTTTGCATTGTCGATTGGAATGTTTATCCAACCAAAATGGGCTTCTCACTCCCATCTACATTCACACTTCCATGAGTTCTTACTGCGCGGTTGGCCACAAAAAGTATGAGCAAGAGAAGCACAGCACTCCCTGCACCATTGTCAACCCAACATATGCGCAATCCGCCGTGACAATTAATTCCTTAGCTGCATATTCATGCGCTCGCACAACTTACCTAAGCTTAGCACATCGATCGAGGGTCTCATCTTGATCTTGTGCAACACACAATTTCCCATTCAAGACAAATCACTTAACTCCCAATCACAATCAATATTCCCAGCATGTGCATCCATTAATTTAACACACACATTGCACAACAAAAAGCGAGTGCTCGCGCTTGCGCTTGCGCACCACACAGCGGATCATCGAGAGGTGTGTCCATGTAGATACAACCGTAGCGAAGCCGCCACCGCCTGATCAACGCGATCGCACATTAAAAAGGTCTCAATGGGGTCACCAAGTGTACGAACAGAAATGTGCTGCAAGAAAATTATAAATTTCGCTGCCTCCGCACACGTGCTCGGTGAGCAGCACCGCCGCCACCGCCACCAAATGCTAGCTGATTCCCATACACACGCTGTCTGGATGGGCCATAGTCAAAGGAAGCCACTTCACGTATAAGCCTCATGACATTTGGGTGGAAAAAAAATGGGGTCGCCCCCAACCATATTGCCATCCATCCCGAAAAGTTCAATTGGCAAACCAGCAAGGGGATACCCGCCGCGCTGAGTGCGGCAGGGAGCTTAATTGAATTCTTTTTCGGGCCATGTTGTCTCGAACACCTAATCAATGAACATGCGCACCACTGACAGCCATCGGCTAGAAGAATGCAATGTTTCCCAACAGCGCTCAGCCTGCAATGTGCATGGAGCATGCATCTGCATTCCATGGTGGGAACCGAACCACCCAAACAGCACAAGATGACTTTCACCTGCTTTGGAGTTTCCCAGCCGGACAATTGTCGGAATTGCCTGAGGGGCGAATGATAGCCAAATCGAATTGGACAAGTCCGAGGTAGAAACACAAAATCAATTGGATGCACCCGGTTCGAGATTCATTTTGTAGCGTCGTCGCGTCAGTTTCCCCATCCACCCACAAAAACTACCTCAAGGTGTTTTATGGCATACGATTCGTTGTGTGTCCAAGAGGTGCTTATCTGTCGATCGTTGGTATAAATCCAACAGATTGCACACGGACCGGAGGGTTGAGCGTTGTGTATCGGACACCATTCCTCCGCGAGAGAGGTGCATCTCCCACGGGTGACCGGGGTCAAACGCTGTCAAATGGCACCTCTAATGCTGCTTCATAAATCGACTCGGCTCAAGCATGCTCAGAGAGTGCAGTTTTACAGCATCGCAAGCCAATCCACTTAGGAAAGAGGAATCTTCGACATGGCACTGGAATGGAATCCGCTCCGAGTTATAATCCGCCTGTAATCTCTGGAATTAGCTGTAAATTGTGATGCGAAAATTATTGGTTTCCAAAGGTGGCGCGGTCGATAGTTGGTCGTCAGTGCTGGTGGTGGAACGAATCGCATGCCTAGGCATGATCAGATCTAGGTACTCTCATGTTCCGCATTATACGGGCGGCAAATAAACGAGAGAAATGGAATTTCGAATTCGTATCTATAGGATGGCTGCGCATGCGCAGCACAATGATAAAGCAATACGGATGCCCTGAGGGTGATTGCTTAAATCCGCACAATTTATCTGCTCGCCGATCATGTTGATTGTTTTGGAGGCCCGTGCGTCGTCGTCGTTGTCGTCGTAGTCCTGCTCATATACCAGGCTATAATTTATCCATCAGTTATCTGCGAGAGGTTAAGCTGTGAGCGAATCGCGATCGATTTGTGAAACGCAATGCAACAGGCACCTCATTAGTTCTAGCCATTGGGGGAGAATTCGCGGAGACTCCAGCCCAGTTGGGTGGGATATGAATCGTTCCTTCGGTTATATTTGTTTAGGAAGAGGAAATCGATGTTTGCACAAGGTGGATGTTTGCTTTGGCCGCCGAATGGGAGGTCTGTAGGAAATTGTATACGGCGAAGCTAGGAATCAGTTGAAATTGCTCACCAGCGGCTGGAACACATCTGCAAAGAGCACGTTTGAGTTGTTTCAGGCATTTGAAGTGGGACTCGGTTTTTTGTTGACTCTAATTCCTGTGGTAGATGTTTGTCGGGGAAGACCACGTTCTGGTGGGTAATTTATGGGATAACTATACATCTGGGCGATGCATCATAAGGATTGGAACGTTATTTCGAGTGGAATGGGTGGCACGTTTGTTGGCCAAATTTAAGACGAACAGTTTGGTAAGCAATCAGCCGGCATTCGAATGTCAGATCGAGTGAGAACATCACTCCCGTCTGTCAAAGTGTGCCGGATAACCCGAGACAGTCGATTCCTCGCGGTGGACAAGTCCTTGGTTTGCAGAGACTTCTTCTTTGCTCCAGAACTTGGGCCTACAATTTTACAAGATGGTGAGTGTGTAATTCTTACACGATGGTGGGACCTCCTGTTTTATGCCGCCTCTGAACGGCGAAGTTAAGATGAAGCTATTCTTGACAATTGCTACTGCTCGGATGATATGTCAGATCATGACGTGAGTAGTGAAAAATCATCTAAAGCTCAGAGTTAATGACCATTGGCAACGTCGATTGTTCATTGAATATCATTCGGAGGGTTTGGAAAAGGATTATTTGGTGCTGATATTAGGTCGGCTGCGTTATTAACCGCACTTCTCCGAAAACTTTGTTTGAGAGTTCTAAAGCGAGAGGTGCTTATCAATGGTAACCACTTTCCTTTGACTCGAATTGAACGATATGCACGTAAACGACATGTGGTTGCAGCAGGACATGTTGAACGTCACAAATTTCTCTTGCGAGGGAAGTTAATTGGCCACTAAGGTTATGTCCTTTAACCCCGTCATATGGAGTCAAATGGGAGTCTTATAGTGCCACAAGTCTATGCCATTAATCAACCCAAATCGACAGGCGATTCCGAGGCCATTGCGCAAACCATGCGGCAGAATCGTTCCACAGTTCGAAGCTGCGCTTGTTATGACCGATGCTACAATCCATACATAATCGCATACATAAGCCTTTAAAACAAAAAAAAAGAGAATTTTCCCAATACCTCCCACACAGCTTGTCCCATTGCCTTGACCCGCCCTAATTAGTAAGACGGCTTATCATACTGATGAGACAATCCGCATGAGCCGTGATATAACTAATATTCAGCACGGTCAAGTCGGTATTTATAGATGAAGCGTCCAAAGTGACCAAACTTCGGAAGGATGCTTTTCAAGAAGGACTGCAGCTGCATTTCTAGTGCTTTTACAAGCTGCGAATTGGGATACAAGTTCTTTGGAAATGCAAACCCAATGGGGGTACACAAATTGTTTAAACTTTCAGCAGATTTGATGGCTGCTATCCATCGAATCTGCGTCTGCTATGAATCTGCCGAATCCTACCAGAACCTGCGAAGGAGCAGAGGTAATGTTATCTGGCATTCCAGGTAGGCCATCACTTGTAGAAATGACAACCTTGGCTTAGGAAGATATCGGCATCGCGGAATCGCGGAATCGGTCTACTTACTTACCTAAGTGGAGCAACAGTCTGGAATCAACCAACATGCCTCTCCACTTAGCCCGGTCCTTAGCTAACTGCCTCCAGTTGCGCACTCCAAGTTGATTGAGTTCGGTTTTGACTTGTGCGCCCGACTTAAGGCGAGGTCTTCCTCCACTTCGTCCGATGTCTGGCTGGGAATCGAAGAACCTGCGAGCCGGAGTATTGGTGTCCATTCGTTCTACATGTCCTAGCCATCTTAAACGGCCAATGCGGAGTTTTTTGACCAGGGGTATGGCGCTGTATAGCTCGTATAGTTCTTGGTTGAATCTTTGTCTCCATAGACGGTCAACGCAAACGGGATCGAAGATTTTTCAAAGAATTTTTCTCTCAAATCGACCAAGGATTTCTTCATCCGCTTTTGAGACGGTCCAAGCTATACCGCCAAAGAGCAGGACTGGGATGTGTAGGACATAGGATCTCCTAAGAAGTTCGGGTGAGGGACAAATTGCCTTCTAAGCATCAAGCAGCATCGGTAAGAGTAGTTCTTCCTTCAATTTCTGATGAGATGTTGTTGTGAAAGTAAATAGTGGAACCGAGGTAGACAAGTCTCGTACTACCTCAGAGTTGTATCTGTCAATGGTGAAGTTCTGTCCAATTCATCGATGTTCTGTGTCCTTTATTGTTGACAGCATATACCTAGTCTTGCCCTCATTTGCTGCTCAGCCCATTTTTGCCGCTTCCTTCTCTATACTAGCAACCGTGGCTATGACATCACGTTGAGTCCTAAAAATGATGTCAATATCGTCGGCGTATGCTAGGAGTTGCACCGATTTTTGAAAAACTGTGTCTCTGGTGTTGGCTCGAGAGTTTTGCACAGTCCTCTCAAGAACTAAATTGAAGAAATCACATGACAGCGCATCGCCTTGCCTTAATCCATTTATGGTATCGAATGTGTCGGTGAGGTCGTCTCCAACCCTGGTGGAGCAGCGAGAATTCTCCACCGTCATCCTTCACAGCCGGACGAGTTTGGGCGGTATTCCAAGACTAGACATTGCTCTGAACAGTTCGTCTCTATAAATGCTGTCGTATGCGGCTTTAAATTCTATGAATAGGTGGTGTGTATCGATTCGGACTTATTTCCAGGATCTGGCGAAGTGTGAAGATTTGATCAGTTGTGGACTTTCCAGGCCTAAAACCACACTGATAAGGGCCGATATGGTTGTTGGTAAACGGTTTCAGGCGTTTAAATGTTTCTGCAGATAGGATCTTGTAGGCGATGTTGTGGATACTTATGCCTCTGAAGTTGGCACAGTTCATAGGGTCTCCTTTTTTGTGGATCGGGCAAACGAAGCTGAGGTTCCATTCTTCAGGCATACTTTCTTCCGAATAGATTTGGCTTATGAGTTGGTGGATGTTAATAACCAAGTCATCTCCGCCGGCTTTATAAACCTCAGCGAGAGGCCGTCATTTCCTGCAGCCTTATATAAGCTTGAGTTTAGACATTACTATCCTCACCTCACTCAGTTCGGATGGCTAGCAGTTTTCGCTGATGGTTCGTTCGTTGAATGGTGCGTTCTGCCTGACAGCGGAATGTTGTTCGTCATCGCCGTCTAACAGTCTGCAGAAGTGGTTCTTCCATATCCCAAGCATCGACTGTATCTCAACTACGATATTTCCTTGTTCGCCTCGACAGGATTCTGTGCGAGCCTTGTTTCCTTGGCTTTGACTTTCTTGGAGTGGCATCTCTCTATATCCTCGATCGCGCTTTTCTTGCTCCTTTTTCTTCATTCTGCAAAGCAGGTGTTCTTCCCTTCTTCTCTGGCTATAGAGCGCAATGGCAGCTCTCGTCTTCACCTGCAGCTTTTGCCTTGTAGGCCTCGTTCTTGCTTGCAAGTATATGTCGGCATTCTTCATCAAACCATGGATTTCTTGTTGATGGGAGCGAGAAACGCATCAGTTACGGCTGATCTAATGCCATGTCGGCATCGTTGCCATGTTGGCATCGTTGCCATGTTGGCATCGTTGCCATGTTGGCATCGTTGCCATGTTGGCATCGTTGTCATTGTTCTTCGAAATTCGATGCTGGTGGTATGGTGTTAATCGAGGTGTAAAAGGATACTCGTTGCGCGAAGGCCTCAACCAACAATTATCCCGGTCCAAGTTCAACTGCCTCCAGTTGCGGACTACGACCATTATTCCTGGAGTTAGCACCTCTCTATTTCCCTGATCGGAAGATTTTCCTCTCCCATTTTTTTCTTTCTGATAAGCTGATGTTCTTTTCTGTTTATAAAGTTCAGCCTTGATTTGGCAGCATCTTTAGCAGCTTTGATTTGGCGGCCCTAATTTTTTGCTTTAGTCGTGGTTTCTGGCTGGCGGGTCGTAGATATGCAGCACCTTAGTTGCGGCCCATTTAATTGCTCGTTGACAACCTCGCCATTCCTCTTTATCATCTGATTCATTGCATTCTCCTTCCCTCCTCTGGCTTATGAAAAAAAAACGCATCCAATTAGCCGTTGATTGAGTTCACCATAACATGTATCGTAGTATATGTCAAATTGGTTCATCTTCTTGCAGTTTTTCATCCCATCATGCGTATTTCCAGGATGGTTGTAATGTCTTTTTACTTAGTTCAAGGCTTTGGTTAGATGTTAGGATGCAACTTTTCCTTGAAACGTTCCTGGTGCAGATATGAATGTCGTGAAAAATGTTTCAGATGCAAATATGGATCTCGTTATCCTGTTCGCATCTAGCTAAGTCTTCAACATCGACGTCATTAATTTTCGAGGGTTTTAGTTGCTTCTCAACATTATTTCTTTGACGTGATTGGGCAATGAACTCAAATCAGAACATCTAACCTGATCGACAACCGATCACTCAGTTCCATGTTATTAGATACGTTTAGGACAAGTCACCTTCAGTAACCATTATGATGTCCAGTATGATAGTGAGCGATGCCGTTGTCTTGTCAATTCATCCGCCACAACCCATTACAACCTTTAAAATTCCTACATAACCAGCTGTCCAAATATGTCATCCAAGCAAACTAGGAGTCTAGACAAATTGGGAATTCATCCACTGGCGTCCGGGAAAAGCCGGAGATGCCTTTTGAAGAACAAATTCTTAGCGCTCTATTCCGCTGCCTTCAAAACTTAACAAAATGGTAAAGACGCTTGTTGCAAAAATAACAACTCGGCTCGACTACAGGGGAAACTTTGAGGGCCAATGCAGGGGCTAAATGACAGAAAGTTCATTTTCAAAGGCCAGATATTCGGTTAAGATACTGTCCACACAATGGTCGTCATGTGAGGACAGCTGTGAGAGCTGGAGTTCGTAGACACCGTTTGCGTTTTCGTCTAACATCATGAGCTAGCACTGGATCGCTGACAAAATGTAGTCATGTGTTAAACCCTCTTCTCAGCTCCAGCGGTTGAAGCTAAATTTTATGCATGACTGTTTGTATTAATGGTTGTGAACTCTCGCCTAGCTCCAACCCACCCACATTATGTCTCAGATTACTCTCTAACCCCTTTACCACGCAAATTCCCCCCAGAGGTACATGTCCTTTGAATAAATAATCCCTTCCAATGCAATATCTACTACCCTCCTAAAGCCCGCCACAACTTCCAAGTAAGAAACTCGTTTTCTTTTCGCAGTTTTCCTTTTTCCCATTATTGTCCAACATCCACATCCGTCCAACTCTCGGAAAGACCCAACTCTCCGATTTGCACGCTTTCATCAAAACAATTTATCTGATTAATATTGATCACTGCTGCAAGGCTATTCCAGATATAAATCAAGCAAATCTCTTGCTCTCCGCAGCCCGGTCAGGTCTCTATCCATCTCTATGCGTCGGTCGTCCGCGCATAGGACCGCTGCTCTACGCGTTCGCCTTACGACGACGATTCCATTCGATATAATGAAACTCCAAGCACGTTGCAAATTTAAACCAAATAAATTCGATTGTTCACTTGGTATCCAGGAGACGTAGTCTCTTGCGAACAGAGCAGCATATTATGCTGTGGTGTCTGTTGTTGCCCCTCACGCGCGTCCATTTGTATGCAGTGCGGCAACAAGTGAATTACAGTCACTTGCGCCCAGCACAACAGCACAACAGCACACAGCAGAGGCAGCTGCACTTCACCGAGCATGCCTACGAGTAGTTGCACATTTTGCCATTTTCAATGCCAGCCACAATCGCTGGCCAATTCATTAGGACTACGCTAAACCGCGTCCACCACAGCATACTAGATGTGCGTACCTTCATTCCGTCCCCGACCGACCGACACCGCCGCGCCACCACCGCCGCCATTGCCACCATCTCACCATCGATAACCGATCACCGTTCAATATCGATGACAAATCCCCGCAAAACTCCAAATGACAGGTACATGAGTTCGCTGATTGCTTTCGATCGGTTAGATATTGAATTTCAAATCCGAAATGGTATACTCTTCGGACACAGCCCCACAGCACCGCGGTTCCGTCTAGCGAACGCAGCGACGCGACGATGGCCGGCAGCTGCTGTTTGGTTGCGCGCATTTAATTGCACGCCGCAACTTTATGGGCATCTTAACGTCATATGCTCGTTAGCAATAAAAATCACTTTTTCATCGAATAATGACTACCGGGGCCTGTCAATTGCGATGAGCCTGTGCCCGGTCTGTCCAAAAAAAAAACCCACCGATCAAAAGGTGTGCACCGTTTGACTCTGGCATGAGTTATGGGCCTTATGAGATGCGAGATCGGCTCGATCAGTAATTAGTCAGGAAGGCGAATCTAAATGCACTTATCGGCGCTTTTTGTCGAGAGTTTGTCGGTGTGCTGACGAAATGACAATCGCTGGTGCTGTCAGCGCACGCGTTGGTTTGTTTGGGGATATTCATTAAAACAGAGTCAGCTGTTGCGCATGCGCAGTTAGGGGGTTAATTAAATTTTTAAATTTGTGGCGCGCGCGCCCGACTGTTTTAATCGGTCTTGGGCTTGGTGCAATCGGAACTGACATAAGAACGAAAATTCTCGCTGATGGTAACCGATAGTCGGAGGGAATTGGAAAAGGAGTGCGCTTACGATTTGTTTTTGGCATTGCAGACTTAATCTGGCAGGGGAAACGACAAGATTAACCACAAGAATTGGAATGGCTTTAGGTTTGCCCCAACCTGATTGTGAGTGTAAGCAAGGCTTTTGCAAAATTGATCTGAAGAGCTATTAAATTGTTATACCTTGACAAGAATTGTAAATACCTGGGCTGTGTTGGGACATAGAGCGGACAACCTTTTATGTGGCGAGTGGTGATATTTTACGGTGTCTTTAACATCGTTATACACCGAGAGGGCTATAAATTGTGAAGCTTTATGCGATCACTTAAATCAGAGTCTTGCTTGGAGATTATGACGTTTTATTGCATATTTAGACGGATGGAATGACATTTGGCTTGGAATGGTTAGGTGAAATGAAAGTAGTCCGGTGGTATGGGTAAAGATGGTTGATTTGGAGGCTCTAGGTAGCTTGGTGACTTTGGCAAGCTTCAGTTTAGTTCCATACCAACTTTTGCTGTTGAGCAGTCAGGTTCAAATATAGGGCCATTGAATTACCATGTGGTGCTTTCCTTTACAGTTCTCGTTACGATGGAAAAAGTAAAGAACCTATTGGAGCTGCTCCGACATATTCGGGCAAAATCATGTAATAACCTCAAGGGATAGCCGGGCCTTTTTAGCAGAGATGGTAGTGGCATAGCCGAGAGGCCAACGGAAGCGCTCAATCCTGCAGCGAATTCTGACGGCCCCATGTTTCAGGGAAGCTGGAACATGTGCGCTGGCTCTTCAAGTTGGGGGTTGTGCCTTAAGTTTTATACTTACCAACCAAGAGCGGAAAGGACTGATTTTGTTGTTGACGACCTTGTTAAATGAAAAAGCGGACAACGACGTCCATATTTGCACCTCGAATGTGATAACATAAAATAGCAGCCCTCAGCTGCTTAAAAGCAGATATTACTGTCATCCAGGAAATACGATGGGATGGGACTTTATAAAAACGGAATGGAAAATGTTGACATCTACTACGGACCGTGTTATAGTGTGCAAAAACAGCGACTATTCGGATGTGGGCTTGTGATTAGTGCCAGACTTAGGCAGAAGTCCTATATTCTCAAAGCATAAGCGAACACATTGTAACAATTCGTATCAAGGCCAAGTTCGTCAACAAATACCTTATATGCGGTTACTGTCCGACGGAGGAAAAAATTTATATACGGGACGACTGCTTCTGTGAACTCCTTGACAAAACTTATGAGCGACTACCGAAGTACGATCTTAAAATCGTGCTGGGAGATTTTAACGCAAACGTAGGAAGAGAAACATCGTTAGCAGTATTGTCGGAAAACATAGCCTACACGACAACACGTCTGGCCACGGACTTAGGCTAATTGACTTCGCTGCGGAACGGAATGCCACTATAGCCAGGTCAAGTGAATTAACTGCCTCCAGTTAGGCACTCCAAGTTGGTTGAGGTCGGTTTCTACTTGTGCGTGCCACTTGAGGCGAGGTCTTCCTCTACTGTGTCCGACGTCTGGAATTGAATTCTCTTCGAGCCGGAGTTTTTTGACCAGGAGCATGTCGGTGCAGAGCTCGTATAGTTCTTGACTGAATCTACATAGTCCGATCTCTATCGATCATAGATTTCTTCATCCTCTTTTGAGATGGTCCATGCTTTAGCGCCGTAACTCAGGACTGGGATTATCTGGATCTTACAAAGGATCTCCTTAGTAGTTCAAGTGAGGGCTTTGCTACTAAATTGCATTCTTAGCCTGAAGAAACAACGGTTGGCAAGGGTATTTCTTCGTTTAATTTTTGACGAGATGTTGTTGTAGCGCAGCCGAGATAGACAAAGTCCCGTAATACCTGAAAGTTATATCTGTGAATGGTGACGTTCTGTCCAAATCGTCGATGTTGTGTGTCCTTTCGTGTTGACAGCATATACTTCGTATTGCCCTCATTTACCATTTTTGCCGCTTCCATCTCTATGCTAGCAAACGTGGCTAAGACATCATGTTGAGTCCTACCAATGATGTCAATATCGCCGGCATATCCTAATAGTTGCACCGATTTTTGAAAAATTGTGCCTCTGGCGTTAGCTCGGGAATTTCGCACAAACCTCTCAAGAATCAAATCGAAGAAATCACATGAGAGCGCATCGCCTCTCCAAAATCCTTTTTTGGTATCGAATGTGTCGGTAAGGTCGTTTCCGATCCTGATGCAGCACCGGGAATTCTCCATCGTCATCCTACACAGACAGACGAGTTTGGGCGATATACCAAAACTAGACGTGGCTCTGTATAGTTCGTCTCTACGCTGTCGTATGCGGCTTTGAAATCGATGAATGGGTGGTGGGTACCGATTTGAACACCATGGGTATTTTCCAGGATCTGCCGAAATGTTAAAATTTGATCGCTCACATAATACGGTAGATAGGAATATGTAGACGATGTTGAGGAGACTTATGCCTCTGTAGTTGGCTCAGTTCAGAAAGTCTCCCTTTTTGCGGATCGGGTAAATGATGCTGAGGTTCCATTCTTCAGGCATATTTTCTTCCGACCAGATTTGGCTTATGAGTTGGTGGATGTTACTTGCCAAGTCATCTCCGCTGGCTTTATAAAGCTCAGTGAGAAGGATGTCATTTCTGGCAGCCTTATAAGCTTGAGTGTAGATATACACCTATCATTACTTCACTCAGGTCGGGTGGTTGGCGGTTTTCGCTGTCGTTGCCAAGATTGAATGCTTTGTTCTGCCTAACAGCAGAATGTTGTTCGTCATCGCCGTTCTTGAAGTGGTTCTGCCATATCCTCAGCATAGGCTGTGTCTCAACTACGATATTTCCTTGTTCATCTTGATAGGATTCTATTCCTTCATCTCTGTGTTCTTCCCTTCATCTCTGCCTATAGAGCTCAATGGCAGCTCTCGTCTTCACCAGCTGCTTACCCTGATAGGCCTCGTTGTTATCAGCAAGAATCTGTCGCTATTCCTCATCAAACCTCATCAGTTACGGCTGATGTAATGTCTTGTTGGCATCGTTTCCATTGTTCTTCGACATTCGATGCTGGTGGTATGATGTTAACCGAGAGGTAAAGGGATACGCGTTGCGCGAAGGTCTTGGCGGCCTCTTCCGATTGCAGTCTTTCGACATTAAATTTTTTACAGTATTTCTGGATTGTTGTGGCACGAGTCGATGTTAGCTCCTCAGAATGTTCGGACATCCAAAATACTGGAAGCGTGCCTCTTGTCTATCGCTATGTGATCAATTTGGTTGACCGTTCGTTGATCTGGAGACCGCCATGTCCCCTTATGGATATCGAGGTGAGGAAACCGTGTGCTGGCTATAGTGGCATTTCCTTCGGTAGCGAAGTCAATGAGCCAAAGTCCGTTACCAGCCGTGTTGTCGTGTAGGCTTTGCTTTCCGGCAATACAGCTAACGATGTTTCTCTTCCTACGTTTGCGTTAAAATCTCCCAGCACGATTTTAAGATCGTACTTCAGTAGTCTCTCATAGGATTTGTCAAGGAGGTCGTAGAAGCAATCCTAAGCTTTATCATCGTTTTCCTCCGTTTGGGGCGTGAGCGTATATAAGGCTAATGTTGGCGAATTTGGCCTTGATGTGGATCGTTGCAATGCGTTCGCTAATGTCTTGGAAACATAAGACTTCTTGCCTAAGTCTGGCACTTATAACAAATCCGCATCCGAATAGTCGCTGTTTCTGCTCACTATAACACGGTCCGTAGTATATGTCACAGTTTTTCATCCTCTTTTTGCCCGGCCCATCCCATCGTATTTCCTGGATGGCAGTAATGTCTGCTTTGCAGCAGTTTAGGGCTTCCGCTAGTTGTTCGCTTGCACCTCTTCTGTTTAATGTTTTCACATTCCAGGAGCACATACGAACATCGATGTCCTTTCCGTGGCAATAGGT
Organism: Rhingia rostrata; assembly: GCA_949824845.1. Taxonomy (NCBI): domain Eukaryota; kingdom Metazoa; phylum Arthropoda; class Insecta; order Diptera; family Syrphidae; genus Rhingia; species Rhingia rostrata. The sequence continues at coordinate 15,915,384 of OX463757.1, read as the reverse complement.
TGCTTCGTAACTAGTGGATTCCTTCAACAGTTTGGTACTTAACGTAAAAAAAAGCACAACCACATAACATGGAGGGCCAGTCCCAATTTTTAGAAACTCCTAGGACAGGGGGCCATCATTATCCACTACGCGATTGAGTGTTGCCGTTGGCCTTTCGGTTCATCCGCCACTATCACTATTCAGGGGCCCTGACTTACCCTGACTTACTATTCCGAAGCAGCTTTTGTGAAGGGTTTTTCAATGCGAGTGCTACAAAAGTTTTTTTTAAATAAAACACAAACGGTTTCGGATATCAATGAAATTCTTTATTTCTGTGAAAGTACGTTCAATGCCATTATGTATGGAACTCGATTTCTTTTGCATGGCCACCACGGGCACGCTTGCAGAAGTCCAGACGCTGAACCCAATTTTCGACGGTTTTCAAGCATAAACCGGCCGATACTGCTGCAATTTCACGTTCGATATTCTTACGAAGTTCATCAATCGCCGCTGGTTTGTTGGCATAGACCATAGACTTGACGTAGCACCACAGGAAAGAGTCTAACGGCGGCGTCAAATCGCACGACCGAGGCGGCCAAGCGACTGGACCATTTCGTGAGATAACACGTTCTCCAAACTTGGTTTCCAATAAATTGATGTTGGCATTCGCGGTCTAGCTTGTGGCGCCGTCCTGTTAGACCCAACATGTCCTCCAAGTCCATATCATCCAATTGGGGCCAAAAATATTCGGTTATCATTGAACGGTAGCGATTCCCATTCACAGTAACGTGCTGGTCTTGATCATCACGGAAGAAGTAAGGCCCAATGACGCCGCCGGCCCATAAACCACACCAAACCGTCATTTTTTCGGGATGCAATGATGACTCATGGAGTACGTGTGGATTGCTGCCTGACCAATACCGCATATTTTGTTTGTTGACGAAGCCATTCAGCCAGAAATTAGCCTCATCGCTGAAGATGATTTTTCGATGAAAATCCGAATCATTTTCAAGTTGTTGCTCAGCCCAATTCACGAACATACGACGCTTCTGGTGATCAAGCGGCTTCAGTTCTTGCGTCAATTTAATCTTGTAAGGATGTAGGCCAAGATCTTTTCGCAAAATACGCCACAACGACGTCACAGAGATGCCCAACGCTCGAGAACGACGTGTGAGAGACACATTTGGGCTTTCTTCAACTGAAGCCTCAGCGGCAGCAATATTCTCGACACTACGAGCACTTCTTTGTCTCACTGGCACGGAAACATTTTAAAATGTGCCTGTGGATTAAAATTTTTCCACTAGACGCTCAATTGTTGATCTGCTAGGACGATTATGACGACCATAAATTGGACGTAGCGCTCTTAACGTTGAGGCCACTGACTCCGAATTTCGGTTGTAAATTTTAATAATTTCGACTTGTTGTTGGATCGTATATCTTTCCATCATGAAATGGCAAACCTTTCTGAAGAGAAACGTCAAAAGAGCGGCAAGAAAAATGGCGTCGTTTGCTGTCCCTGTCGCTCAACTTTTGTAGCGTCCCTGTTGAAAAACCCGATAGGTCCGCCTGGGACAGCAGCCTGGGTATTCATTCCGTGCCATTCTGACCTGGCTGTTGATAGTGTTGTTGTTTTTCGTCTTGTTATCAATACTCGCACTTATCGTTTAGCAAGTCAAATGCGATCAGATAAGACGGGTATCCGATGGTTACCACTTGGTGGTTAAAAATAAGCACTTGATGTGTAGTCAGAGTTACAACCACTAGGCATTGCCAAGTTGAAGCCAATCAGAGTCTACCCTCGTTCTACATCACCCAACCACACAGATTAGGCTACCTGGGCATAAATATTCTACAATCCAAGCTTGCACGAGCCTCAGAAATGCCTCTGAACATCGTGTTTTGCATCTTCCCCCCCACAAGCTACTAACATCGTTCACTTCTAGTTGCTATGCACTCCAAAGTTTGCAAAAATGAAATCTTAAGCTTATACAGATCCATACCCTTGTTGGATAAGACTGCCAAAAAAAAGTCAACCATTCCAAACATAGTAGTACCCCAAGTTCTTGCAATCCCATCAACCGATAATAGTTTCTGACACAACTAGGCTACGAACAAAAAAACATCCACATCCACATTCGGTTTGGATGTTAAAACATACTTTTCCCACAGTACGGTCCAATCTAACCCCGATCTCAAAACCCGTGCCTCTCACCGTAAACTGCGGCCGATTATTACAGCCTTAAACGATCTGAAAATGCGTTTGCGTGGGTTTTAACAATTTATCATCAATAAACCCCTTGCTCTGTGGTCGGTCGGGTCGATTGGTCGGAATGCGCGCGCCTGCGCACGTTCATCTCCAAAACGTTGTTGCCAACAATCCAATTCCAATTCCAAACATCCACGTATATGGGAATAATTAAGTCTCCATGTCGTATCCATGTGGTCATGTGGTCATGTGGTGGTCATGTGGTCATCGCTAATGCAGCTTCCCAATGATGAAGTTGTTGAAATCACTGATACAGCCATCTGCGTGGCGGCCATGTCTCTGTCTTTGGACAAAACTAGACCAAAAGAGCGCTCTCCCAAAAGTGGATCTAACGAGTGTGCCATGTTTTGCGTCGATTTGACCGGCGTTCACATTTAATTGCCACAGTTAACGTAAAGCTGCCGCACGAATTGTAACACCAAACGGCAAAACGGCAAAACGGCAAAACGACGACGTTTTCGGACGGAGGACCGTACTCTGCTGATTGATGGCCAGCCTAGCGTTTGTAAATTGAATCTCCAGCCAGGGATTCTGTGTACACGTCCCTCTTCGGTGGTGGTGGAAATGAAACACCAAACACCAGCAGCTGCTGTTTGCTGGCTGTCATCATTGTCGCGCTAGGTCGTGTTTGTGGCTTATTTATGCCTTTGTCCAGACGGACGTGTACCTCTACTTCACAGAGTCTGTGTGTCTCGCGACAAGAGGGCTGCCCACGATTTTTCGATTCTTTTCCATTTTTTTTCCTGTTGCCATCGTCTAGAATTTCATTACTCTGGGCCATTAATTGCCTGGAACCACAAAGAGAGAGAGGGCCAACTTGGGGTAATGGAGTATTGTTAGGTTGCGCATGCGCATTTCGTCGTCTGGCTGCTGGTTATATCCTATGGAGTTTCCGTTCAATTAGGGTGACAAGAAATATGTTGGCAGTGGTTCTGTAACAAATATGTTGGACTGTGAGTCTACTACTGGTAAACGGGCGGTTTAACTAAATCCAATCAGTGCAACATGGCGCAGACAATGCACGACTAACACAACAATACACGTGTGGAATTTATTGCTTGGTAATCGATAGGCAATTTGGAGGAGGGAGATTCGTTAGAGGGTCTGTTTGGAGTCCAAGAAGCTCGAATTGAGTGATCAAGTTGTTGGAGCCATAAATGGTGTTACTGGGACTAGCACGACTGATGGGAGGAATGATGGGAATTATCGAAGTTACTTGGTAGTAACGGATCTTTATTTACATCCACTGGAGTTGGAGAGGTCCTTAACTGTTTTCAGTCACTAACTACAGATTGAGGTTGTTCTTGGAAATATTTTAAAACGTTTATTTGGATTTTAGGTATTTGATTTCCGGTATAGAGTTGGCTGTGCCTTATACCTTTGCATACCTAACAAGCTGAGGTGTTGTACTTGTAGACGTACTCAGACAAGCTGGCTACGACAAGTACAATCTGGCTCATCCCTTTTCTTGCTTATAGCTAAAGCCAGCTATATATTTGTGGACAGATGTTGAAAACAAGACGGGTCCGAGGTTATCTCGCAGAGCTCTATTGTTGAGCGTCACTCATATTTTTAAGGATGGTGACATCTAAGATGTACATAACCCACTTACTAACTTAGAATCCTGTGTGAACCAATATTCCTCTCCAAAACATCGGTCTTTAGCCAGGTTCCTCAAGTAACGTTTTATAAATACAGTTAGGGTCGGTTTTTGCTATTGCGCCCCACTAAAGGCGAGGCTTTCGACTGCCGCGCGTCTGACATCAGGAAGGAGTAACAGTGTCCATTCGCTCTTCAAGTCCTAGCAATCGTAAACGTACAAGGTTTATATCAGTGTGGAGCTCATAAAAATCTTGGTTTCAGCTTCGGTAACAAAAACGGGACCGAAGATTTTCCGAAGAGTTTTTGCTCTCAAGAATGATATTTGAGGCCCAGATTGATCCCAAACAAAAAACGATCCAGGGTCGAGCTTTCTCACAACCAGTTATATGTGAGTGTGTACTTCTTGCACGATAGCGGGTCCTCATGTTTTATGCCGACTTTTAACGGCGTAGTTGATGATGTGTCAGATCATCACGAGAGGAGGGCCAGTGAAT